>OX235264.1:7592016-8198997 GCA_944472135.2 Trichobilharzia regenti | reverse complement strand
CTAATCTTATAATTGTACACCTCTCTCCAAAATCTATACACCTTATATATTATCCCATATATGACATTAATTATTTTTCCTTTTGACATTAAAACATGATTATAATCGCAAATGTGCGTCGGTGGTATAGCCGTTGAGACGCTCACCGACCATGCACATGGTCCGGGGTTCGATCCCCGGCCACAGACGCACTCCTTTACCTCACTGAGCCAGAAATAATTTTAGTAGAGAGGAAAAGTTGGGCATGAGGCTAGCAACCCTATCCTGTAAAATAAACACTGCTACAGATACTTCAAGCCACTAGCCTCAAGTCCTATGTTCCACTGGGGAACGTGAAGGAAAACAATAATCACAAATATATTAATTGCATTTCATACTATTATTATTTCATGTATTCACACCTTTGACCTAATTCCCTCACCGGATTAATGTCTTAAAAAAGCCATATATACGCGATTGTACAGCTTGATGATAAATTCGTTGAAAAGGTTCTCTTCACCAAATATTGTGTTCTTAATTCCACAGTGAGAATTTTTGAATTATTTAAATATTTCACGCAATTTTCTAGTCATCATCCTCTTGACCCTGATTTTTACGCCATTGTCCTAACACTACAATATCTTATTTCGAATGAATTCTGCTTATTCTTTTTGGTTGGTTGACTTCTATTCCTAGTGCTTCTCTTTGCCATTATGTAACAGTTGAGTGTTGAAAACAATAATACTAATAATTTCAATTTATTTTTTATTTTGGTTATATCTTGATTTCACACCGTATTTTTAGTACAAGTATGAAATTTTCAGCATGTTATAATGGTAGCATGAATTTTGCACATCGACAATTGATATCATGTGCTGGTCAGTAGGGGATCGAACCGCGGACCAGGTGGATGGTTTGCAAGAGTCCTAACCGCTGTGCCACTGCCGCACAAGAAGAATAATAATGATAATAATGAGATGTTTCACTGTTGTGATTTGTTGTTTCAACGAATTGAAGGTTACATTGTGGATTGACCGGTCGACAGAGTAGTCTCTGCAAGTAATGTGTTTTGTTCAGCTAGATTCGTAATAGATAGGTATTTTATTTCACCTAATGGGGATTATACTTGGCGATTCTCAGAGAGCAATTTCTCGTACAAACGAATACCCTACAAGTTTTGACAATTTGAGTTAATAAGCCTTAATATATCGGTAATTTTCCAATATCCAACACAACGCGCGATAGCCTGTGGTGCAGAGAAGTTGCATTTCACTCGGATTTCCTGATTATCCTTCAGATTTGAATTACATCAGAAGTCATCAATCGTCGGTAATCTGTTCGTATGCGCAAGTATGCGTCAATTTTTCTCCTGTCAAGGAAACTACCGTCGGATAGTATTTATTTAGCTTAATACACAACAGTTTATAATCACAAACATTGAGATGCAGGCATCTATCTCGAAAGAAGTTTAACACAGAATAATTTTAAATAATAATGGTGAAAACAATGATCGTTTGCATTCTATATCGTCATCAAATTAGGAGGCAGCTTATTAACCCAAACTAATTTCTCTTCGTAAATAATCCATCCAAATAACACTCAACATCTCGTGATTATTTAAAACAGAGTGAAAATATAAGAGCACAACATTATACTCTCTCTGTTATTGTTATTATTATTTCTGGCCGCAATATTTATTCAACTTCTATGTATATCGAAGGAAAATAAAACCGCATCTGTTTGTCTCTCTATCTGTGTATCATATCGACAATCAATCTTCATCGCGACATCACACGTACGTACATTTTTCAAGGTTTGAGACAAGCAATCTCTTCGTCAGCCTTTGTCTGATTCCAAAAGTTGTGTGGAATGAATACAAGAATTGTAAATCAGAATGATGAATTACTTGTTTTCCTCGAAAATGTACACTACCTGATATTTATCCATATATATATATATATGCATATGATAGTCTCTCTTTCTATTGCTCTCTTAGTCTGTGACCATTTCACTTTGATGAACGTGTCTCCTTTAACAATGTATATTCCCCTTATATTATATACAATTTGTGTGTTTGTTGACATATCTGTTATATTTTGCTATGTATATATGGAACGATACTCCATTACAACTAGCCAATCATGTTAAGACTGTCTATTGATTTGTTCACTCACTTGTTTGGACATTCATATATATTTTCGCTCGCACACACTTGTGTGACATTGATTCTCCTTGTGTTTGGAATATAGAAGTATCATCGCAAACCTAGTGGTCTTCTGATTTTCGTCTTTCTTGCGTCAGCACTATTAAATTCTCGACCAGTACATAACGATAATTTAACGACGAGTAAATAACACTACCCTCATCAATCCTCCTTCACTACCACCAGATTCTTCCCACCAGTCAAAAATCAACAATACACATACCCACCCACACACGCACGATGTATGTAATTATTGTAACTGTGTTATATGTGAACGCTTCAATGACAGAAAGCTGTCTCATCACAGTGTAGCCGAAAGTTAGTTCAAACCTCTGTTGATGTCGTGAAGAGACACTGTAAATTCCATTCATGCTCATGGTTACGTATACTCTGAAATGTGATGAATTACTTTGTTTTGATTATGAGTAATGTTAGAGACTGGGTGACAACTCCCTTTTCACTAAACAATGTTTTTCACAATTTTACTGTCTCACCAGATTCTTCCCATCAGACAGTAATAAACAATACACCTACACACCCACACACATACCCGAAGTAACCCGAACTCTGTTATATGCGAATGCTTCAAATGCCTAAATTACGTTTATGCTCATGATCATGTATATATTCGACGTATCACGTATATTATTGGCTATAATTGCAAATGTGGATAATGAAACAAATATGCCGTAAAGTTGAATGTTTTTCAGTTTTGAACTCTGTAACCATCAATGCGTGTGCTGATATGGAACTCATTGGTCACCTTCTTATTCTTTTTCCTAAGGTTTTTAAGCAATACAGAATTTAAAGATGACAGGCTTATTGCTCATCTTATCAGGCTTCGAGCACACAAACCTGAACATATCACGGCAAGTTTCAAATATCATGAATGCTTGACACATCTACAAATACGAGGTAGAAAGAACAGTCAGTTGGAAACATGACGCTTTCATGGATTTGGAAGATAATAAAGAATGAAGGTATCTGCGACACCAGCAAAGATTTTGGGCCATATCATCAATAGTCTGAAGCTACCAAATTGTTTTTAACATCCTGAGGACTTCAACGTGGCAGGTAACAATTCCACTAGTTCAAATAGATGAAATCGATCCAAATCCTCACAAATTCAATAATCTAAATATCCATCCATATTTGGTGATCATTCTGTCAGTGAACCGCCGATGCCTTCTTAAGCCAACATATTGTTTCTTTTTAATTCCTCAGATGAAAGAGTAACAATTTTGAATAATGAGCCATCTTGTTGGGCTGACAACATGGATTTGTTTTACTGAGTGGTGCTCCTGTACAAAAGAGATCCCTTATTGCTGTGATTCGCTGAAGCAATCACATGGTAGATGGTGACAAATACAACTCACTTATATATCTATACTTTGTTGAGTGTTTTAGTTGAAAATCACTCATATCTACATATATAAAGTCATACTCAAAACCACGCTCATAACCGGAAGGAATTCTTTTTCTGGCTTACACCCATCTAGAACTATTTAACACTGTACTCACACACATAAACATCACATTTAATGCAGGCTGAAACCAACTCAGTAGTTCTTACTCTCATTTGACCAATGGGTTCAAATTCAACTTGCCAAGTACTCCAACTTCTAAAAACTTGACATCTGCTGTAAGCTTACTAGTTGCATTAAAATACTCAGCGTTGCCGGTGATTTGTACAGTTTTCGAAGACAATCTGAAAGTTCCGAATTACGTTCTTGAAGTCGACGATAATGCTCCCTGAGATTTCCAACGTTTCAAGATGGTTTAGAAATATGTAGGAATTTTACAGGCATAGGCTATAACTAATTGGTGGGTGGTGACTAACAGTCGAATCCAGGATGCGCATTTCGTCCTACTTGGGACCCATCATCCTGAAGTACATGCATTCCGCATTGAGAGCTAATGTTCCCACCAAGGCTCAAACCCAGTACCCATAATTTTAAACCACTTGGGCCACATGAGCCAACTCTGGGTTCGAGCCTCGGTGGGAACATCATCACTCACTGCGGAATGCAAGCACATCCAACTGACGAGCCCCAAATAACATGATATGGGCATCGTGGATTCCACTGCTAGTTACAATCCACCAATTAACCTCTAATTACATGCTCAAACATCGTCCAAGCGTCTGCACAAGAAGCCGACAAGTCAACCTGGGACCGAACCCTTTGGTCCAATCAATCGACGAGAAAAACCTAAAGTTGAATTGAATAACTACGTAGAGTTTTCGCAAATTCCACATATATTTATATATGCATGTAAAATTTACTAATATAAATGTGATGACTTCATAATAAGATAAGAAAAGCAGCCTTAGATGTTACCACTTATTTTCAGAGAGTCTGCAGCATCAGTTTATCTTGATGTTCGAATCCCATTTGCTTTTCAGCACGTACAGTAATCACTGCTGGAATCTTCATACATTTAGGAATACTTAGAGATTCATGGGAATTAATAAATAACAGGTCACTGACCTGCCGCAATGCTCCTAGGCATAAATTGACCATCAGCAAACCCGGGAAGGAGAGAAGGTTAAAATTGATGTTAGCAATATCACCGCTAGTGAGACTTTAAACCCAAGGCTAGAAGCCCTAGGTTTCGCTCAGGACGCAAAGGAATGAAAGAAAACTTCACTCTACACAAAGGTACCATCAGCTAGCTGTCTAAGCAAAACACGGAAACTCATGGGACCACTATATATATATATATATATGTAGCCTGTGATTTTAGTTTATATTAAACAATATGAAATAGAATGTTCAGACAGATATATTATTCTGTTGCTAATGCAGTACTGAACTGTGAGAATATAAGAGAATAATACTCCATTGGAACAGATTGTCTATATGATACCGCCACACTCGTACCTCCGTTCAACAATTTACACAGAAGTTGGTCCAATCTTCTTGATGCTGGCAAATTTGTTTGCTTGTTTTGTTGTATCCATTTCCGGAGGTTGCTGTTTGTCTGCACTTCTTATGGTATATACGTGACCCCATGTTGCACTGAACATGTATGATCCTTCTCACTTTGAGAGCAGTTTGCGTTACGCTGGCGCGTACACGTCTGTGTTTCGCCCCACACTATCATATGCTGTCTTCTCCTGAGCTCTCATCAACGTTGCAAGTAAAAGCGTCTTCTCTGACGGATAATGAACGCCTTTCAACTCAGAAACAGCCTAGAAGTCCTGTAAGAAAATCCATATGCCTCTTTCAAAAACTGCAGGGTATAGGCTTTTCATTTGTTGGCAGGTATTGACACCAAATGTAACAGCAGAAGGTGAGACATGGAAGCCAAGGTATATTTTCAAGTGATCAAACCGCTATTTATGTATATGCAGAGTTGATACTCTTTAGAATAATATTCCGTCGGAACACATTGTCTGTATCACACCACCATAATCAAACTATTCATAAAACATACATCCATCTAACTATATTCCTTATTTATTCATCACATTTAAAGCAGCTAGATATTTGTTTACTTCTTTTGTGAGAATGACAGCCAGTATTATCCTGGTATTAAAGTTTTACATTTCAGTTATAATGGATGCCATCTATTTTTGTTGAAAACAATTGGTACTTAAGTTAATATCTCTACTTTCTATTTCTATATACTATTTTGTAAAATTTGTGAAGCTTTCTTCAGCTTCGAAGGAATTCGTCACAATTCATGAAGGAACTTTCCAACATTCACTTTCACATTTATCAACAAAAACTATTACCATAAGCAGGTGTATATTTCATGCGTCTGTCAATGAACGTATGCGAATTTGTTAACGTAAATTTGAACCACTAGACCGAAGAGGAATCCTAATATCTTCCTGATAAACCGGGGTACTATTCGAATTACTTTGAGTTTCTGCGCGAATAAGAGGGAGTAACCAAATGACGTAGTAAATGAAGAGACTTCTTTTTTGAGGTCTTTTGGCTTGAAATCCACGCCAAAACAATGAAGATGGCCGCCAAATGCTCGATGTTGAGCTAATATGTTCTGATGATGTTAGGTCTCATGTATCTTGTGATCATTCATAGTTTAATCAATCTCTAAATTTTCCCAAGTCTTCGAAATAATTAATGAAATCTTAGAATGAAATTCCTAATTTAAACGGTTGAAGAACAAGACCTTAAGTTCCCCTTCCCATTTAGAATGCCTTATAGGGTTTTCAGCTTGAGCTTAGAAGATTCATTGCCTATGGTGTTGTTTTTACGGCACGGTGTTGTTAGTGTCGCTCAAAACTTTCCGTCTTTATCTGACTTACTACTGGACAAGCGAAGTCTAGAAGTGTGTCGGCCGGGAACCAAATCCGGGTCATGTGCGTAGTTGGCGAGAACCCTACACCAAACAAGATTTTTCACTTTGCCTTTAAATGTGCCTTTTAATAAGTTCCAATCATACCGGGAATCTGACAGCCAAAGTGATAAACGTTTAGCATATTTCACATTCCTTTTGATAGCAGAGGCAACAAATGAATGGGTTTTGACCTGTGAAAGATATCGGATAGCGGCGCCAGCCAATAATCTTCGGCAGTAATAACCAACCCTACACTAATGGCTGTTGACCCGACATAACTATCATTCATCCCAAGCTGTCAGTATATGAACTGCCTACTCCCCTCACTTCTTCGAATCACTTAGTGGGTGATAATAGCGTCCCACGAGTGCGAAAGCAAGAGTGACCTTCGGTTAACCAATCATAAAAATTAGGAATTTTTGCACAAAAATGACGTATATTTACAAGAAAATACCTCAAAACACATTAAACAGGGTATTTTTCTCTGACATGACTTAAAAATACGTCCCAGCTATAATGAGGAGTATCAATTGCTAGGTTAGATTAGTTTTTGTACATGTCGTTGTCAAGATAGCTGAAGATGACTTGCTTTTGTCGACCGCTAATCTCCCTTAACCTATTGGGCAGTCTCCCCCAAAGCCCTCGGTTGAATTATTATGGTGTCCAAAAAAAGAGGATCGACAACTACCTTACAGGAAATTGTGGATAATAAAACAAACAAAAATAAATGGCATCCTCTCTAAATCTATCCCTAATCGTAACCCTAACTTTAGTCCTAAACTTAACACTGACACTACCCTTAATCTTAACCCTAATTAAAACCCTTATCCTAATCGTAAACTCAACCCTAATCCTAATTATAACCTTGATCCTAAACCTAACGAGTGAAATTTGCTGCTTAGTTGGTGAATAGCTTTAAGATTTTAGCTATCAAAATGACAGGGGTAGTTAGCCAACAGCCGCTATGCGTTCAAGGTCATTGGAGCGTTCGCACTCGTGAGAAGCTATAACTGAACTTCGCCGACCAAAGCAGTATTGTATTTAGTCTCGCCTATACACTATTACTTATATTCTCCAACATAAAATGTTCTTTTATTTCATTAAAGTAACCAGTATACCATTTGAAAAATACATTCTGTGTTTATAATAATCTTTTGGAATCACGAATGTTTAATCTACGTTCAGTTATAACCTTCAACATTTTACATTTAGGTTCAATGTAATCAGCCGTCAACAGATAATGCAAATTAAGTCATAATCGCCTCACAGGAGGTGGCTCCTGTAGCCTAAATAGCACAGTGGAGTTAGATTCAAGTTTCAGTAGCTAAGTGACATATCACTCACTGGAGCTACAGGAAAATTCAACTGATGAGTTCCAACATAGGACGAAATGCTCATTGTGTATTCCACTGCTAACCACCTTTAACCGAAGTAAATTAATTTAAGCTTTATGTTGAACATGAAATAAGAATTTATGTTCAAAATAATATTTATAAAACAAAATCTGTGATGTACCTTAACATGTTTGTGAAAAGAGAATACAAGCTACTTACCATAGGCCAGTAAGAAGAGAAGAGCAACCAGGCAGTTGAACAGCATTGGCATTTTCGTTTGTTTGACCGCTTGCGAAGAAAACTGTGGACAATTTGAAAACTCGACTCTTTATATACCCCTTTTTTCGAGTTGATAACACGTGCGTGATAAAGAGGAACTGTCATGAATTTTCTTTTATGACAGGGGGATGGAAAACACACCAAAACGAAGATAATTGATGGCTCGATTGTCATTTCATAATTTCACTATTCTGAGTCTTCTTATAACAACAGCAGTATTCTTTGATGTTACTCATTCCTAATTATGTATAGTGTTTAACGCCTATCAATCGAATGTGAATGTGACATTCGAAACTTTATTATTCTTTCGAAAGAAAATATGTTGAACATTAAGGAATGGAAAATAAGAATTGAGACATCAATTATGTACACCACAAAATATTTTGACAATGTTAAATAATTTTCATTTCGAATAATTATACCGAGAAATATCAAACAGTAAAAGTGCTTAAATTATTAAAAGAAAATGAAATGTTTTCAGCATTATTCACCATGTAGTCGGATAAAGCTCTTATTGAAACGATGGACCGTAGGACCGAGACTCAGTGGAAACAGTAGCACTTACCGGGGAAGGGGGAGGATACGGGGACCAGGTATATTCACTAGCTGATGAGTCCAAATTGGATTGAAATGTGCATCCAGAATATCAGAGTTATTGACCGTGGAACAACTTAGAATATTATTATTATTGTTCCCTTGGGTTCCTGGTGGAACATTGGGCTTCAACTGCGCGTTTCAACTTGCTACTTCTGTCTTCTACTGTACTTTTCACTTCCATCCATGTTAGTCCATACTGTTTCAACGCCTATTCACATGATCTCCCCCATATGTCACCCTTGCACTGACGTCCAACTAGCCGCTTCCCATTCCGGTTCCACTCGAGCAATGAACTGAGGCGCGCGCGATGTCTTTTTTTGTTTGTTCCCAGCAAGAGTTTCTTGTTGTTGATTCTTTCCGGTCCGGCCAACTGATCTTCAGTATAAAGCCAGCGAAGACAGTTGTTGATTGATAAAGGTCTGCAACAGGCTGTTGGATATATTCTTTATAACCCACTCGCCAAGTTTCTGATCCGTATAGAAGAGCTGACTGACATGACGTTTGTATTGAAAATCCGACCGAATTTTGTTGTTGATGATGGCTGAGTGACGAAGATTTCCAGATTGCTTTCAGGTTAATTGATGAGTGTGTTTCTCGCCTTCTCGATTCTCGCTTGATTTGACATCCTCGTCCGTTTCGACTTCCTGTAGTTGAGACAATTCTCCCTAGATAAGAGAAGTGAATGAAGTAACCTCTTTCGAATCCCTCCCGTTGATGGTGATTAGGCGCTGGATGATGTTGCTGTTGTTGTTGTTGTTGGCTGGTTGGTTATTTTCAACACCTCCGTCTTGTTCGCCTATCTTCACTTGGAGTCCTGTCTTCGCCGGCTGCTTCTCCGACCAGTTATCGGTCGGTTTTCGCTTGTAAATCTTCGATTTTGTGTGACATCAGACACAAATCATCCACGCGCGAAATCCAGGTCTTCTAGGTTCTTTACGTCGATCAGTCCAGGATATCCGTGTCTTCTCGTTTCCCACTCACTGTATGACGCATAATCCAGTCCACCACAATTAGGAATATCATTCACTGGTGACAATAAGCACCCTTGTCTGACTCCTGTGTTTACTCCGAACGCCTCGGTGAGTTTTCCGTTGTGGATCACTTGACATGTGCTGTTGTCGTACAGCTGTTTAATAAGGGTAGTAGTAGCCGTAGTATTGGAGTAATTTCCCATTAACTTCACGGTCAACGCTGTCAAAGGCCTTCTCATAGTCTATAAATTTGAGGTGGAGGTTTGAGTGCCATTCCATGCTTTGTTCGATGATGATTCGTAGTATTGCAATCTGGTCAGAACATGATTTACCTTTCCTGAATCCAGCTTGTTCTGGTCGGAGTTCTGTCTCCAGCTCGTCTTTTATTCTCTCCAGGATGATGCGACTCAGGATTTTAATTGGCGTCAAAAAGAGCATGATTTCTCACCAGTTCTTGCGGAGTTCTAAGTCGCCCTTCTTTGCTAGAATCACGAGGTAACCTTTCCTCCAGTCAGTAGGCACCTTTCCCTCCTTCCAGAACTTTTGCATGTCTGCTGTAGTCTCTGGGTCTGCTTTCAGTGCTTCAGGGGGTATTCCATCTGGTCCAGCTGCTTTTCCAGCTTTCAGAAGCTTGATTGCATTCAAGACTTCGGCTCTCGTTGGGGGATTGGTGTCAACTTGCAGTTTTGTACGTGCTGTTGTTGGTATTTCTGAACGGGTTGCAGGTGATGGTCAGTTCAAGAGTTCTTTGAAGTGATCCGCCCATTGTTTAATCTGTTTTTCTTCCTTGGTAATGGGCTTCTCTTGGCTGTCTTTTATAGGTTTCACTTGTGTTGATTTCTTCCCGAATAGAGATTTGGTTATCTGATATAGTGTCCTCAGGTCCCTTTGGCCTGCTGCCTTCTCAGCTTCAGTGGCCAGGTTGTAGTAGGATCGTCTTTTGTCCTTCCTAGCACTTTTCTTCACTTCTTTGTCTAGTGCTTTGTAAGTTGAGCTCAGCGTCTTCTTCTCCTGTCCGTCCTTGCATTGAATCATTTTCTCTTTCACCATTCTCCTTTCCTCTATTAATTTCCAAGTGTCCGTTGAGAGCCATTCCTTGTCTTGTCTCTTCTTTCTTCCTAGAACCGTTGAACACGTTTCGTTGAGAATCGCCTTCAGAGACTTCCAGTGGTCTTCCACGCATGATTCTTCAGTGATGTCGCGAAGTGTTTCCTGCTTTGCTCTGACAGTTGCAGTGAAAGTGTCTTTTGTGGTTGTGTCTTTCAGTAATTGAGTGTTCAACTTGCATTGTGGCCTATCCGCAGCTATCCTCGAGGCTTTTAGTTTCACCTTGAAAGTCCCTTGTACTAGATAGTGGTCTGAACCCACATCTGCTCCTCTCTTCGATCTTGTGTCCAGTAGGCTCCTTCTCTACTTCCTTGAGATTGAAATGAAGTCTATCTGGGTTTTGGTGTTCCTCGCCTAGATTACTAGCTCACTAGTTCTCTAGCCAGTCCCAAGCCCGGGTAAAGAGGGAGAGTTGGGGCGTGGTACTAGCAACTCCACCCCCAAAACTTAACCAAATCGCTACAGAATCTTCAACTAATAATATGATCAGATATAAATTGCCGAGGTAGGTGTAGAAAAAGTGATGGCTTCACTTTAGGGATAGCTATCCTCTCAACTTATTTCACTATGGGCCTCTACCTGCTTTCATAGATAATTTGAGGGGTGTGTTAATTCATATCAATTAAATGCCTTGAAATAGACGAAACTGATAGTCTGCCACCTGTCTCTTTTCAAGGTTTCACAGTTCAAATATCGCTTCGTACCCTCCAGGTGCATGTTTTCCTGCCGTCATATCCAAGGCACGATTAATCATCCCTTTGTAAGTGTTTGGCCACATATACTGGTAAATTGTTGTTAAATATAGTATGTGACATAATCCCCTTGTGTAATGTTCAGACTTGTTGCTGAGCGTATTTTTGGCTTTTCGATAATTGTAAACTTACTATGCGTCCTGCATAGTACGCATTACGCAAGACAGAATTTAGTCACAGTCTTCTAATTCCTAATATTCATTTCCATAATGAATGATGCTTTGATATAAACACCTTTCTTTTGAGTGAAACAGACTATAATCGGTGAAAGTCACGGAATTCTACAGCGGCTAAAAATCCCAAACGGATAACCGTTTTTCAGCAAGTTCACTAATCCGTCAATATTTTATCCTCATCAGCCACAGAAATACCTTGAGTAATCTTAAATAAACACTCAACCAAACCTCTCTAATGTTGTAATGGACAGAAACTGTAAGAACTTAAATAGTGCGCTTTATAAGTAGGCCTTCAATAGGTCTCTCAATTAAGTAGTTCTCTCTCCGAATCAAAACGCGTCTAGGGATACAAATTGGCTGTAACTTTCTTCGTCATAGTTAGGACTTTTGTTATCCTTAACAGAGTTAAGTCTATCTAGTAGATATCTCACATCTTCATGCTTATGACACATCACAATAATATCATCAAAACACCGCCTACATAATTGTGATTTGTATATTGAGTAGTGGCATTTTAAATCACAAATATTTTCTACTATTATAGTTGACATTTTTCTCAGTCCTTGTCTGTCAGTTTTAACATTAGAAGGAAGCGAACACGAAGTACAGCAAAGATATCTGTTTTTTCGACGATTTCATTTTCAAAAGTAGCTGCACAATCGCATTTAAATACAGAATTTCTCACAGATAAAATTTTTTTTCTCTTGATTCCACATAACTACGAAGGCGCATAAAAGGTGACAATCATTTTCAACTAGATATGGTTTACAAGAGGCTTAGAAACAAAATTACACAAGATTACAATGAATTACAGGTGTGTAGAAAATGAGCATGGAAACAAATTGAAATAATAATTTGCAACCTGAGATGGGAGTTAGGAGGTGCGAATATAGATTACAAGAGCCTTAGAAACAAAAATTACACAAGATTAGGATAAAACTGTAAAATAGTTATTTTAAGCGAATTAAGTGTGTGAGCAGGAAAAGAATGGAAACAAACTTGACATAACTGTTCGTAGAACTGAAAAAATGGGATGAATTCCATGATAACAAGGAGAGAAGAAAAAATCGAAAGAAAAGAATCGAGGCTAAGGGAACACACCGAACTAGGTTCATGGCAGTCGTAAAGATTGAACTAGTTGCTTCTGAACACACAGCTACGAACTTTTGATGCATATTGCCAGGGCTTTTGCAGTAAAGAGAAGCCGGAAAAACACTTTTTGGTAGGTTTCTGTTGATTTTGTAAATTACTTTGAATGAATCAGTTGAGATGTTATGGGAGGCGTTGATCAGATGTTCAGTAATGGATCTTCGGATTGAACAGGTTCTTTCTCTTTTGCAGCCATGCTGGGTATTGTTCTCTAACACCTTTTGAAAGGAAGCGCATGCATTGACCTATGTACCTAGTTCCACACAAGCAGTTGAACTGGTATATGTACATTGGATTGGCCATATGCGAGAGGTTGTCCTTCGTGTTGTTTCGAAGTATTGGAAAGCTGAAGAATGTCACTCTTAGTGTTGGTGCAGGGAAGGTCTTCCTTAAAGACCTGGATATTCTCCTCTTTAGGATATCAGCTGTCAAATCTCTCCTGAAATTCAGATTCATATATGGAGTTTTCTTCGGCATTGAGTCGCATTCTTCTCTTTTAGGGTTTAGGTTTCATGTTCTTGTCGACAAAACGTATCGAGTGGCCATTTTGATCCAGGGTATTTTCGAGGAATAGGAGCTCCTCTTCCTATTTTTATGTGATGAAAATAGTGTCAGGCAAGAATTAACTAACCTTCTTTCATCTAGTAAATAAACAATTTCCTCCATCCATCCTTACATACCTTCAAGTTTTACTTTTATTACTTCTATTATATTTATGGTCCTGTTAATTCCCTGTTTTACTCTCATAATTGCAAACACCAACTTATCTCCATGACGGCTGTAATCTATGTTTTTTCCTTCACCATATCATGTAGAAAGAACATTATATTCAATATTTTTAAACATGTTAGGATTTCTATACCACATTGCCAATACTGTGTGACACAAGCCAACGGCAATTTTCACTTGTATTATTATTATTATTACTACCCTAGCTGTTATCATTATTATTGCTATTTCCATTTTATATGCTGCATGTTTTTGACACTACCTCTATTGTAAATGTGGAAATTTTTCTGTGTGATTAATTTTATTTATAATTTGAGGAAATTAGATGCAATATTGTGATCAATGCTGAAAATTCCATTCTGTATCACAAGTACTGTTTTTGGGATAAAGTAAATCATTATTATTATTATTATTAACGTTATCAGCAATTAAAACTGATTTTCATATGTTGATAGTCTCATTGCAGCTGATAAACGATAACTCTAGCACTTGTGAGTAATGTAAACAATCACCACGTGATAATAAAAGTATCAAAATGATTCATGGTCTCTTATTTTAAGCAGCACACGTTTGATAGCAATTTACTTAGTCATGTTGGAATCATACTAGTCGTCACGCATCTTCTACTCAGTTTGCAGTCAAGTTTACAATGAATTATCTGCTTGAATGAATTGGTCTCAATAAGGTGAATAAACATCAATCTATGACAGCTGATGCAATAGAACAGACGTTTATCGAAATCTGCATTCTGAAGACACTAAAATCCAGATTGGTGTTAAGAAAGCCTAAACAACAAGGGACCTAGACACAAAGCGAACAGGCCAGCAACGTTTTATCCAACGGAACTGTAGAAGGAAAGGTAAATGGCCTGAACATACACATAGGAGTACCAGCGTTAAAGTGGAAACCTAATGGAAGACGACGATTTGTAAGTCCAACGATAACATGGAATAGAATATGTTAAGTGGAGAGCTGTATTATTATTATTGTTACATTTAATTCTTAGAGGAACACAGGGCTTCAGCCAAACGTCACCATTGCGTTCGGTTCTTTGCTGAAGTTTTCAACTGGCTACACGTCTGCCCGCATGCCTTCATCTCCTCTTCACATGATCTCCTCCAAGTCACCCTTGGACGGCTAACTCGCCGCTTCCCTTTCGGGTTCCACTCGAGTGATGGCCTGGCGTGTGATATCACTTGATGGTTTCCTCTGAGTATGGCCAATCCACCTGCATTTCTTCTTGCCTATTAGTTGCACAATCGATTCTTGCTAGGTTGGTTCATTCATTTCTAGAGATCCCTGCCTGTTGCTGATGTTCTCTGACCAGCCATCTGATCTTGAGTAGTATTGAGCGAAGATAGCTGTTGATGAAGGTCTGTAGTTTGTTTGAGGTGCTCTTCATGATGCGGCGCGGCGCGGCGCCAAGTCTCTGATCCGTATGGTGAGTAGCACTGACTTCACATTGGAATTGAAAATTCGGATCTTATTTCATTTGCATGCTAAGTAGTGTTGTTGACCTCCAGACAGACTTGAGAGAAATGAAAGCTTGTGTTGATTTCCCAATCATCGCTGCTTTGATATCCTCGTCATTTCCGTTCGCCTGTATTTGGAACGATGCTTCCCAGCTAGGTAGCTGGTAAAGGAGATTGTTTCTTTCAGGTTCCTCCCATTTATGCTGGCTGATCGTTGTCTGTTGTTGTTGATGCTGATGGTGTTTCCCAAGAATCCTCATCACCCCATCTGTTTTCTCTATGTTTACTTGGAGTCTTATCTTCGATGCTTCTGCCAAGTTGTTGCTTTTCACCTGCATATCTTCTAGTTTGTGGGAAATCAGACATATGTCATCATCGACGAAGTTCAGATACTCCAAATTGTAGTACAGCTGTATAGTTTGGCAAAAGCGATCACACAGTGCAGTGTGGATATGTTGCTGAAGGCCAGTTTTCCACTCAAGATTCACGAAACTAATAATAATAACGTAACATAATAAAAGTCGATGAAGAGAAGTTTTTAGAGGCTAGACTTTAAACAGTCGGCGATGATGAGTTCCAGTGGAGAGCCGATTGCTACGCCATATGTTTGCTTGTAGACTTCATCGTTGAACCTGAAGTAGATGTTGAAGGTAGTAACAGCTCCTTTAGTTAATGGATCGGTATACCGACATCTATGATGTGGGTGCGTGTCCTGAGCATCAGTGAAGACGGATATATATGGTTTCGTCATTTGTGATGCGAACCTGGACCTTGAAAACTTACTTCAAACCTTCAACAATGGCCACCGAAACATCGAATTTACTCTTGAAGCTGAATCCAACGGAATGTTGCACTTCCTCGACGTCCATCTGACAAGAAACGCCAACAACTATCTGAAAAGGTCCATATACAAAATGCCTATATGGCAGGGGAAATTCATCAACTTACAAAGCTCCGTGCCCTTTAAGAGGAACAGAAACCTTATTTACGCTCTTTCCTGGAGGATACGGAATATATGCAGCGAGGAAGTGATTGACGAGGAACTGCGTAATCTGCGAAGAACACTGATGGAAAACGGTTTCTCGCCCTGGTTCACAGACAAGAATCTCAAACCTAAGAAGACTTCCGAACAAGTTCAATCCGTCCCAAAGAAGATATTTCTGCTTAATCTAGAATTCAAAGGTGACGTTTGAGCAGAAATCCTTCGTAAACATCTCTGAGAATCTCTGAGGAGAACATACTTCGCCTCATGCCACACGACTAACGTTTTCATGCAAGAAACTGTCAGCCAGAACGCGAAATACAAGCTGTCGCATTGGGCCACTTCAACTTGAATATACCAGTTTACTTGCTCTTATGGAGTTGATTTTATCGGCCGACCCTTGCACCAACTTGAATAACGTGCTTGGCAACGCTATCCAGCCTGGCCAGTAAAAGGAGAACGAAAACGTGTATACAGTTCAGTGACAGAACATTTGGTCAATTCAGGGCATTTAGCGCTATTCGAAAAATCCTTTAAAATAATATACAAGATTCAGCCCTTTTGTGCAGAAATTCTATGACCAGGAATTTCCGACTTCTCTCAATTTGCCATGATAACGGGATCGCCAATCAATGTTATAGACGAGTATTTACCCTCACACGCAACCCAGTGGATCATAATGATCCTAGTTCCTCAACAGAGCTGCAGGCAAATGCATCGTTTATTTCGTCACTAGCGAGCCTTAGCAAGGATTTTCAAGAATTACTTTGGGAGTATTTGGTTTGTTTCAGTTTTAATTACACGTTGATATCAATTAGAGAATCAAGGGAAACCTAGAAGTATTGGCCAGGTTGATAAGTAAGCTGAAAACAACGTGTTCAAAGCCGCGGAGGATAACTGCAGTGTCTCAAACTACAACGAACCTTTTACCAACCACTGCCTGGTTTTCAATATTTCTCTAGATGATATCAACCCGTGATCAAACTTCAGCATTTTATTTATCTATTCATAAATATAACATTTGATTCTCTTGAAGCATGAATTATTTCACTGTATATCAGGTGAATTTATCGATACAAAGTGAAGTATGTAATAAGAGAAAATAGTCGTTCAAGGCAGTTTCATCACGTCAGTATCGATAATATTTTTCTAATTTACTACTATTTAACCTCGAAGACATTTTTTTCTTCTCCAAAACATATCATGAACAACTCTCACTACTCAAACAGATTTCAGTAGTATATTGAAATCTCACCTTATTATTTCTCAAGTCTTTCTTACTTCAGCTAGTATTTCTGTTCATAACAAGAAGCTTAAACAACCAGAGATTGCTGAATTTCTTATGCATAAAACTATAAGCTACAGGCTGACTGAAATTAGTAGTTCGATCCCACTCATATCGAGCAGTAGGCCTTGTTAGGCAGCCAGATTAAGGCGAATCAAACAAAAGATTGCGGCCAAGGTCCAAATCATATCGTCCGCAATTCTTACTACTTAAACAGATTTCAGTAGTACGTATGGAAATCCCACCTCATTATTTCTCAAGTCTTTTAAAGTACAATCAATATTTTTGTCTAGAAAAAGAGGCTTAAACAACCAGAGTTTGCAGAATTCCTTATGCATAAACCTTTAAGCTACAGACTAATTGAGATGAGTATCTGCAGCCCACTCATATCATTTAGTCAGTGAGACGAAAGATGGCGACCGAGCTCCTCAGTGGTGAGCCGGGATTAACTAAGGTCAGACAGCTGAATGAGTTCAAACAACCCGCCGACTTCTGTGTAGCTAATAGTGGGAACCACTGATGCCACAAGTGAATTTCATAATCTCTCATTGAACATTGGTATATAATCGTTCTAACACTTGACAATAATCCGTCAAATCATTCCTCATTATTTCCCTATGCTTTTATATTGACTCCCGAAACCAATGCTCCTATTTGTCTCTCTGTAACATTTGACAGTTCATAACAACGCGTTTTTTCTTTACTTCAATCTTGAATGAATGAAATCAATGTGTAGATATCAAGAAAGCCCTCTAATTAGCAAAGTCTGAAAGAAACATGTTTTGTCCTGATTCATACCAGTAGTCTCGACAATATTTTCATCTATCGTAATGCTTGGACTTCACGAAATATGGGGAAAAATATTCTAAGAATCAGCAGCGCTTTGTTTAGATGATATTCCATCGAAAACTCTCAATTCCTTCAACCCTCCACACCAGTTACTGAACCACCGTTATAAGTGGAATTTGTTAAGTGGACTGCATTCAATTCCCTGGATTAAAATACTTTCTGGAATTGCTATTAGATAAGTTTTCAGGTAAGAAGTATAAAACTACTCAGTGTTTCATGTAATGCATACACATGTATACGGGTATGCCTAAACATTGTTCCACAACTCAACAAATTCTCATCAACGCTGATACGTGTGGTACTCTGGACACAGTTCTAAATGACGTGTTTAGTGGGGGAGTAGGTTTCCTACGTTGGAAATACCATTAAACACAGAGGATACGAACAATCTAAAACTACCTTACTATAACATACATACAAGCATCGGTGATCTGTGTCCGTCAGTTTGATGGATGGTTTGTTCTGATTCAAGTGCAGAATCGTGTGCCACACACTGGAATTCATCAGGACGTTTGTGTGTCTTGTCAGCTGTGTATTTGGTGGTGGTGGAGGGTCAAATGAATTTCCAGTGGTCAAAAATTAACCACTGTGATACATGCCAATCGTGACTGCGTCTGGAGCTGCTGCTTAGTCAACCTGATAATCAGGTTTCAGATTTGCAACAATCCGGGGCCTGAAGTCATTCTTGAAACAGAAATTACAAAGTCCTCCTCAGTTTATGTTTAATAACTCATTCGCAGCTCTTTTTCATGAGGTCATTTTTCAAATGTCAAGTGAAGGAATTAATAATGTTAGAAGTAACCTGTTTTTTGCGTTTGAAAATTGCATGAATTACAAATACGGCATATTTTTGTACAGTTAAACTACTTATCATATGTAAATTCTTTACATACTGGAAGAGGTGAGGGTGTTGGAACCAGGTCGCATTTCGCCATTAACCATCACTTCTGTTCACACAAATCGGGTTCCATATAAAACTGTCCTAGTGACATCTGATTTCACGGTGGTTGAATACAAGCACTACAGTGTTCTTCACTTCTGATGTTGGATTCTCGCGAAGCTTCTCTGGTGAATTTCTCATTAGATTTTTAGCAGTTTCTTACATAAACAAACTTAGAGTGTGCATCTTTCGAAATCTGCCATCTGTGGCGAGGAAGAACGCTCTTTAATTTATCAGATGTTTCGAAGAATTGTCTGATGTCATATTCAAAGAGTTGTTTAATGCTTTTTTCCAACCTGTTTGATCGGAACTTAATAAAAATTGTTGTTCTCCACGTTTACGGAGTGCGTTTACGGCTATGATTAACATTTACGAGGATGACTTCGTGATGGTATACACTTTACCGAAATTTTTTAAATGCGCCGTCCTTTATTCAACATCGGATGCTGATCACGACTGGTTTAATCGATTTGTCAAGCATCCACGCCATTTGACAATCATCTTGTCATGTTACGTTTTGTCTATTGAAAGCTACTTAGATTAGCAAAAAGCCTGCCATCACCGAATTTAGTATTGCCCAAGATGGTGGGAAAGGAGAACTGGAAAGACACTCAGGAGTTTCATATCAGAAGATACAGTGGTGATTATGGGCACAAAAGTTATAAAAACGCAGGATATTGATTGAACATTCCTTATTATAGTACAAATGTGATATACACTGTTTAGTGAAAAGAGAGTTGTCATACACTCTAACATTATTCATTCTCAGAACAAACTAATTCATCGTATTTCAGAGTATACGTGACAATGAGCATAAATGGAATGCAGACTGTCTCTTCACAACATCATTTGAGGTTTGAACTAACTTTCAGCTAGGCTGTGATGAGACAGCTTTCTGACACTGAAGCATTCACATATAACATAGTTACAATAATTAGATACATCGCATGTCTAAGTGTATTGTCAATCACTGTCTGGTGCGAAGAATCTGATGATAGTGCAGATTGATGAGGCTAGTGTAAATTTACTGGGGAAAACAAGTAAATAATCATTGTAGTGTACCATATTTGTATTCATTCCACCCAATTTGTGGAATGAGGCAAGGGGTGATGAATAAATCGCTTCTTTCAAACCTTGAAAAATATACGTGTGATTCAGCGATGAAGATTGATTGTCGATATGATAGATAGATTGACAGACAGATGTGGCTTATTCCCCTTCGATATAAAGAGAAGTTGCATAAATACGGCGGTCAGAAATAATAATAATCGAGAGAGTATAATATTGTGCTCTTATATTTTCACTCTGATTTCAATAACCACGATATGGTGAGTGTGATTTGGATGGATGATTCAAGGAGAGAAATTAGTCTGGATTCAGAAACTATCTTCCAAATTGATGACAATATGGAATTCAAACGAATATTATTTTCACTACTATTATTATCGTTATTGTTATTCCAAATTATTCTATGTTATACTGCTTTCGAGATTGGCGCCTGCGACTCAATGTTTGTGACTATAAACTGTCATAATTTATGCTAATTAAATAATATCTGACGATAGTTTCACTGACTGGAGATATACTGACGCATACATGAGTACACAGACATGTTGTCGTCGACTGTTGACTGATGACGGAATTCAGATCTGAAGGTTAGTCAGGAAATCCGAGTGGAATGCATCTACTCTGCAACACAGGCTATCGTTTGTTGTGTTGATTGTTGGGAAATTACCGATATAGTATTGAAAGCCTATTTATTGTAGTTGACAAAACTTTTGGGGTATACATTTGTACGAGAAGTTGCTTTTAAGATGAAATACTCTCTATTTAACCTATAAGACAATCACCATGTGTAACCCCCATAAAGTGAGATCAAATTCGTATCTGTAAGAATCAAACTGAACAAAACACGTTCCTTGCAGACAGTACTCTGCCGACCAGTCACTCCACAGTGTAACCTTCAATTCGTTAAAACAAAAATCACAGTGGTGAAACAACGCATTATCATTAATACTATGTGTCGGTGCAACAGCGATTAGGTCTCTCGCGAACCATGCACATTCTCCGGGGTTTGGACCCCCCTATCAAAGCGCACATGATGTCAATTTTCGGCCTGCAAAATTTGGGCTACCTTTATCACATGCTGAAAATTTCATACTTGTTCCAAAAATACTTTGTGAAATCAAGATGTAACCAAAATAAAAAATTTATTTAAAATTATTAGTATTATTATCTTGAACACTCAACTGTCACATGAGGGCAAAGTGAAGCGCTTGGAATAGAAGTCAACCAACCGAAAGAATAATCAGGATTCATTCGGAGTAGGATATTGCAGTGTTAGGAGGATGGTGTAAAAGTCAGGGTCAAGAGGATGATGACTGGATAATTACGTGAAATATTCAAATGAGTCTGGATATTTTCTGTAGATTGTTTAATAAGGAATTGGAGATTAGTTGTTGCTGTATTTAAAACCGGTAATATAGTTAGTGGTATGTCTGTAGTTAAGTAAATAAATGTTTCAAACTTCAATAAAGCAGATAGTGCAAACTCAGGATGTCTTAGCTTACTACTTATTAACAGAAGTATTCGTCAAGTAAGATGTGGTACGAAATATTTGATATACAATCCATTATGCCTTCAGTATACTACTGAAATCTATTTGAGTATTTGAGAGTTACTGACAATCTGTCTTATACAGAAATAACTTCCAGGTTAATCAGGAAAAGAAACGAAACCCTATCCTGACTAGAAATATGTACATGTTTTGAACATCTAGTTTCATTTCGATAGAGGTTTTATTTTATGCTGAGAAATTCATCTAATGTCCAGTGAAATGTTTTAGACTAGAAGAGAATGAGTGACCAATGCGATCCGTCTAGTCGGGGGTTAAGACTAATACTCACCGATGAAATCGGCTCGTAGCAGTCACGCTGAAAATAATGATTTGCTTGAAGTCAGAATTGACTAACTGGTCGCTGAGTGTGATGCCGATGGCGAAATGATCTACTAGAGTGCACTGCAGCTGGAAGGTCCTGTGTTGGAAACTTGACAGCGGGTACGTATTATCGACGAGTCCTAAACTGTGATCAAATAGCTGTCCACTACTCCCAGCTGGTTTTCAATGACTCTCTTAGTGACATTAGTTTGTGATTAAACTTGAAACACCACATCCTTAAGTACTAACTCCTCAACTATTTCCCTGCAATTCTGGTATGTGAGGCGTACTGGAGACAGGTCTCAATGACGTGCATACTAGGTTCATTATAGGTCTCCTTACTCGGGAATACCATTAGAGGGAATGTTAAGAATATAATCCTGCTAACGAGATTTCATTTTTCCATTCACTGCTCTGTGTCTGTCAGTCTGATGCATGCTTTGCTCTCCTGCAAATACAGAACCGTGTACCAGCATTTCCCCTCGCTTACTCAGCTTTCTGGTCAATCAGAAAGTTCACCGGTCATTTTAGTTGTGAAAGCAGTGGCGATAGTCTGATGCATGAAGTCGCCAATGGTTTTTCTTAAGCTACAGTGGCACATGCATACCCTCACATCTAGTGGAGTTGCTTCTCAGCCGCCAGTCTGCAAATCAGGTCTCAGTTATTTAACTGTTCGTTGCGTCTAGTCCTCCCGGAAGACTAAGAATCATATCCTGCGTGGGCTGAGGATGTTTTATAAGTTTGCATGTCAAGTCAACTCTCCATACTATTCAGAACATTTAGTTATGTCTTAATAAAAGCTATTCGGTTGTCGGAATATATGTTTTTAGAGAAGGATAGAAGTAGTGTTTCAATTAGTCTAATTAACATTGAGTCGCTGGATTCACTGGCTTGAGTAGCACTTTTATTGCTACCTTAACCATACCAAAATTGTGCTTGAAATAAAGCCAGAAATGAATTCTGGTATTGCAGTTATTTGTGATATTGATAAAAATAACAGGTAACGTTCATTTCTCAGACTATTGAAATTCCAATAGGAGTGGCATGGAGTTTATCATCTAGCATCATTGAATGTTAAGTGAAGATTCGATGATGCATCCTTCAGGAATTCTAGTGGTGGAACATTTAATTTTCAGGACTTTGAAGAGAACAGGTAGTCAAGAAGTAGAGAATGTCTTGAGTCAACTCTATATAGTCGAAGCAATGATTCACTCCCTAAATATTCTCATTCCGATAATTAGAGAACACAGTTTGGGGAAATATACATATTCATAGATTTCTCGTTAGGCTTTACAATCACGTAATGAAATAATAATAATTTCGCCCATTTGAAAACCCCTGTTTTTGAAAGATATACAACTGAAGTATATGAGTATAGTCTGATAATGATCAAGTAGATCAAAGCAGTCAACATAATCACGACAAGGATAAATTCAATCAAAATTCATGTGTACTCCAGGCAGTTAATCATTGTCAGTGTGTAGGTGTCTTAAGAGGAGTATATGCTATTTTGAATACAGTTCAGTGAGAGGAAAGACTCCTCAGGCCCACCTTCACCATCTTGATAATTGCTCAAAGTGGTTAGATAGGAGAATCAGAAGGTCACTCAGTTGATCGATATCACCGAACACAGTGGTGGTTATGGAGTTCAAAACTGAAAAGAAAACATTCAGCGTTACGGCGCGTTTGTTTCAATATCCACATTTGCAATAACACTCAATAATATTTCGAATATACGTGATCATGAGCATGAATGAAATTTAGGCATTAAGGCATTCACATATAACAGAGTTCATGTAATTAGTTACTTCGTAAGTGTGTGTGAGTGTGGGTGAGTGTATTGTTTATTACTGTCTGGTAGGAAGAATCTGGTGAGACAGTTAAATTGTGAAAAACATTGTTTAGTGAAAAGAGAGTTGTCACACAGTCTCTAACATTACTTACACTCAAAACAAAGTAATTCATCATATTTAAAAGTAAACACGATCATGAGCACAAATGGAATTTGCAGTGTCTCTTCAAAACATCATTTCAGGTTTGAACTAACTTTCGGCTACACTGCGATGAGATAGCTTTCAGATATTCAGGAATTCACATATAACAGAGTTCCTGTAATTAGTTACATTTTTATTTTTTTTTTTTTTGACTTACAGCTTGATTCCACACTGTATTTTTTGGTACAAGTATGGGATTTTCAGCATGGATATCGGTAGCCCAAATTTTACAGGCCGACCTTAGATATCAGGTGTGCGTCGGCGTGGGCTCGAACCCCGGACCATGTGCATGGTCGGCGAGAGTCCTAACCACTGTGCCACCGACGCACACATCGTACGTGTGTGTGCCTGTGTGTATGTAATTGTGTGTATTGTTTATTACTGTCTGGTAGGAGGAATGTGGTGATAGTGAAGATTGATGAGGGTAGTGTAAATTTACTGAAGAAAACAAGTAATTCATCACTGTAGTGTACCATATTTGTATTCATTCCACCCAATTTGTGGAATGAGACAAAGGCCGTCCAAGAAACTCCTTCTCTGAAACCTTGAAAAATATACGTACGTGTGATTCAGCGATGAAGATTGATTTTCGATAGGATATAAAAATAGAGAGACGAACAGATGCGGTTTTATTCCCCTTTGATATAAATAGTCGATGCATAAATATGGCGGTGAGAAATAGTAATAATAGAGAGGGTATAATATTGTGGTCTTATATTTTCACTATGATTTAAATGATCACGAGATGTTGAGTGAGATTTTGATGGGTGACTTATGAAGAGAAATTCGTCTGAATGAATGAATTGTGTTCTAAAAGGTTGATGGTGACGATAAGGAATGTGAAGTTTTTATTATTTTCACCACTACTATTAACATTATTATTGTTATACAAAACTATTCTAAATAGAATTTCTTTCAAGTTAGTTGGTTGCATCTGTGTGCATGTGATTACAGACTATAATTATTTATGCTTACTAAATAATATTAGACGACATTTTCACTAATAGGAGATTGATTGTCTGATATGTTTGCACACGAATAAATTCTCGTCTATCCGTTATGCTTGACGTTGTTGATATATGAATTGTTTTGTGGTAACAGTAATGAAACTGCACTTCTGTTTACCAAAGTTTGTTTGCTTTCGGCATTAGATATAATGAATTTTTCGACATATTTCTGTACACAAGGTAGTAATAAGACGTGAGTTGTCAGAATTGTGTAATGTTGTATTTGTACTACTCCCATTTCAAACAGTCTGATCACACACGGACTTGTCATAGGAATATGTATATATCAAATTAATAAAGAGTTGAGAGGTGGAAAAATGGACTTAGGTCAAGTTAAAAGGACATAATGAAGATAAGATAAGATAAGATAATAGCTTTATTCCAAAACAGTACTTGTGATACAGAATGGAATTCTCAGCATTTTACTACAATATTGCATCCAGTTAGTACATTAACAATAAATAAAGTTCTACATAGATTAAAGTTATCTCAGTCAGTTTTGACAACAATATATTAGCATGTCGGTAGCAAAGCCAAAATTAAACAGAGTGTTTGAAGGTGTTAGAAAAGTAGATACTACTAGCATATTTACTGGCGTAAGCGATAGCAAAATGGTCGAGATATACAGAGTGTGAAAGAACGAACAAGAATGTTTTAAGTAGAGTTTGTAAGAAGGAGAGAAACAAAACGGCACATAACAAAAATAAATACAGAAAGAGAAAAAAAAGGTAGAGAGAAAGCGTTGTACCTGTAAATGATGTGAGTTGGAAAGACGAGATCCATTTGTTCTACTGACTATTTAATAAGTTAAAGGTTTCACGCCTAATGCTTTCTTTATCGCACAGAACACGAGCTAGGTAGGGTATGGATGAGTTTTTGTACTTACTAGTGCGGGCATATAGTTTCCTATATAGGCTTCTGGTTTTCCCTGAAGAGATACAAGGGGAGAGTTGTGAATGTAGAGGGTGTTGTGAGTCAGATAAAATGGATTTCGCCCATTTTTCACATGAGTCCATGTGCCTGTCCACCAGAATATTAACAAGCTGGCTAAGTGGCAAACTGCTTACCCTGCTGACAACCTTTAACATCCTACGTAATAAGGTATAGTCTTTCTTCAATAGCCCAGGAAAAACTAAGGAGGAACAATAGAGAATAATAGGCAGAATACAGGAGTTAACAAATTGTAGGAGTAAGGGTTGGGTTATTCCAGAATGTCTTAACTTCTTGATGTAGAAGGTAGGACGGAATATTTTCTTGGAAATCGTCAAGATATGAGACGACCAGGAAAGATCAGAAGATAGAGTGACGCCTAGGTATTTAATTTCCGACTTGGTTTCGATTTCAGTGCCATCTATGTTGCACACCTCGTGAGTGCTAACCAGTTTGTTTAGGTCAGATTTGTGCCTAAAGGTGAAATTAACTGTTTGGCATTTGGAGGGGTTTAAGGTTAGACCGTTTTCCTTGGACCATTGGCTGATTTCTGATAAAAAGCCATTTAGTTTAGAGCAGTCACTTTGACATTTGACAGGTAAAGATACAGTTAGATCGTCAGCATATTTGACAAAGTTAATGTCATTTGAAGATGGTAGGTCATGTAGGAAGAATGAAAAGAGAAGTGGGGAGAGTACAGCACCTTGGGGGACACCAGCTTCAGTGAGCACAGCAGAGGAGGATTCACCTTTGTATACGGTGTACTGCATTCTGTTTGAAAAGTAGGAATGCAACCAGTTAGTGACCCAGGACTCGGTTTGTGTCATGGAGAGCTTATTTAGCAAGAGACTTCTAGGTACAGAGTCGAAAGCAGAAGTGAAGTCAAGAAACGTGCAGCGGACATATTTGGCACCTTTGTCTAATGATGAGACAATACTGTTGTGTAAGACGGCTGCAGCGTCTAAAGTACTCCTACCCTGTCTGTAGGCAAATTGTTTGGGGTCTTCGAAGCTTTTAAGGGAGGGTTCGAGTTTAAGAAGTACTAGTTTTTCCATGAGCTTTAGAAACGGGGAAGTGATGGCAATGGGTCTGAACTTTACGTTCTTGCTATTGCCAGGTTTAGGGACAGGGACTATTTTAATGTCTTTCCATGGAACAGGTACAACGTTTTCGGAGAAAGAAGCATTTAGGATATTAGTTAGAGGAGAACATAAAGCATCTGCACATTGTTTTAGAACATATGCAGGTATACCATCAGGGCCAAGACTACATGAGGGCTTAAGAGTTTTAAGACATTATAAAACATCAAGAGTGTTAAAGTCCTGGAAGGTCAAAATAACAGTGAAGATCACTAAACCAAATAAAAGAGGTAATAGTACATCTGCTATGGTGTCAAAACAAAATTTACCAAAGGAGGTTTAGTGAAGTGACGAATTGATTTTGAACGAATGAACGTGGTGTACACTTTCTAATTGTCAGCTAGGGCTTCCACAAACTTTAAGATACGTCCTAAACACGTTTTATAAATAGATTAATAAGATGTATGAACGTCAGTTTTATGTCCTGTCTCTATAATGTGTTTCGAATTAGAGGAGCTAGGTCTCATGTTCTCACCATTAATGAGTTCTGGAGATTCCATTTGCTTCTGCACCCATTTAAGAATATGCTTCGCCGGCTTACTTGCAGATACTGATGAATCCTCCCTTTGTATGTGTGTTCACACATATATTCAAACTGGTAAATACAGTGGGATGTGACGTCATTTTTCGGTTGTTCGAATGGCTTAAATAGATAGATTGGTTTCACATTCTCTACTATTATGATATTAGCTGCACAAAAAGTCTTTTTAACAGCATCGCTCAATCTTTTTGTCTAGTCATCAAGCTGCTTTGATGCCCCGTATAAGGTAGCTTGATGCGTTGATTGTTTGGTGGATTCAACGATTAATAATAACAATGGTAATAATGTGTGAAAACAATTGAAGGAAACTGCCTTAGTCCGCCTCGCCAATCATTGAATCCCTACCATCGGTCGTATTTGATATTTGGATGGTTTTCAATTCGCTGAAGTGAAATATACTTTCTGGAATTACATTTGGAGATGTTTGCAGTTGAAAGTGGATAGATTTCCTAATATTTCGAGGCTCACATAAAATGCATACAGCATGAGTATGCTTGAATAGTTTTCACAACTGGATTATTTTCCTTCAACTCTGCCATGTGTGATTTTCTGGAGATAGGTATTAATGACGTGTTTAGCTGTTTACTCGTTCTGATTTATGGGAAATACTATGATAGTCAGAATGTATAGACAATGTAATCAATCCTACTGTGGGATATCAAACAGGCCATTGAAATTTAATTTAGTGATTTGGTGACCTGTATCTGTCAGTTGCTTGAGTGCTTTCTTCTGTCCAAGTACAGGAGCTTGTACCAGCATTTCCGTTTGCATGTGCATCGTTGGCACTAATCAGAGAAGTTCTATCGTGTAAGTGGTGGTAGCAACATGACGGATGAATTTTCCAATGGTTTGTCGTGAATCATTGCGTTACTTGCTTAGCTGGAAGACATCTGGAGTCAACTTCATAGTCAAATTTCAGACTGACACCTTCTCATTACGTCTATTCCTTCTGGAAATTGCAAAATCTCGGCTTGCATAATTTTCCAGCATGGGATAAGTTTTATGCTGTCGAGCAGAGGAATTGGTTAAGATAACAAGTCAGTTTGTTTGAATTCGAAAGAACAACCGGTGTTTATATATGATGAAATTGATTATGCATAAGTTCACAATTCTGCAAACTGACTCATAATTTTCACAGTTCGCGATGATTATTTCATCACCGTTTCCTTTCGAAACCGAGAGTTTTCATATTACAGTGTGTGTTCTACACTATACCGCAAATGGTAGTAGGAAAATGAAGGATAAATGCACGAAACGACATACTACTGATTGGTTTCGAATGAGTAGGTGTTTACCACTCACAGGAAGCACTGGTGTTCACCAGCAAAACTCAGGTTGTCTAACACACTACGCTGCTGATGACCTCAGCCCGAAACGAGCTAAATGGCCGTCCGCGGCTGACATAAATTCTATTTGAGTGGCAAATACTGGTAGCTGATGTGAATGGCATACAAATACTGATCTCAATGAATCGGTTGTATACAGATGTAGGGAAGTGATCACCAGAGGCATGCTTACTTTTTATCAGTGCATGGCTGTCGGATGGGGTTGGATGTTTTGATAAGGTCGAGTTGTGTCTTTATACGTTATTCCTGTTCAGACGAACGCCCTCAGGTCCTTTTTAACTGCTGCCTTCTCAGTTTCAGTGGCCAGATTGTCGTAGGATCGTCTTTTGTCCTTCCTAGCACTCTTCTTCACTTCTTTGTCCAGTGCTGTGTTAGTTGAGCTCAGCGTCTCCTTCTCCTGTCCCTCCTTACATTGAATCATTTTCTCTTTCACCATTCTCCTCTCTTCTGTTAATTTCCAAGTGTCCGTTGAGAGCCATTCCTTGTCTTGTCTCTTCTTTCTTCCTAGAACCGTTGACTACGTTTCGTTGAGAATCGCCTTCAGAGACTTCCAATGTTCTTCCACGCATGATTCTTCAGCGATGTCGCAAAGTGTTTCCTGCTTTGCTCTGACAGTTGCAGTGAAAGTGTCCTTTGTGGTTGTGACCTTCAGTAATTCAGTGTTGAACTTGCATTGTGGCCTATCCCCAGCTATCCTCGAGGCTTTTAGTTTCACCTTGAAAGCCCCTTCTACTAGTAGTGGTCTGAACCCACATCTGTTCCTCTCCTCGACCTTGTGTTCAATAGGCTCCGTCTCCACTTTCTTGAATTTGAGATGAAGTCTGTCTGGTTTTTGGTGTTTCCATCTGGTGAAATCCATGTCGTGTTGTGTATGTCCTTGTGTTTGAACACACTGCCACCAATCACCCAATAACTGAGGGCGCAGAAGTCTGAGAAGAGTTCACCATTGTCGTTCATTTCACCGAGGGCCTCTCGAACCATGGTGAGTTCTCTTCCTGTGTTGTCTCCTCCCAGCTTCGCATTCATGTAGCCCATCAGGATTTTGATATCTCCACACTGCCACCAATCACCCAATAACTGAGGGCGCATAATTCTGAGAAGAGTTCACTTCCAATTCAACGGCCAAATACATGAACAAGTCAAAGGAACACCCATGGGATCGCCAATATCAGGTTTGATTGCAGAAGCAGTGATGCAAAGACTCGAAAACATAATTCTACCAAAGGTCAAACCCAAGATTCGGATACGCTACGTCGACGACACATTTGTAATAATCAAAAGAAACGAATTAGACAAAACTCACAACTTAATAAACAACGTCTTCAACGACATCAAATTCACAAGAGAAGAGGAATCCGAGAACAAAATACCATTTTTGGACGTCTTAGTCAGGCGAACAACTACAGGAGAATTAGAAACTCAAGTTTATAGGAAATCAACTCACACAGACCAAATACTGAATTACAACAGCAACAACCCAATAGCACACAAAAGGAACTGCATACAAACACTATTCAAGAGAGCAAGGACTCACTGCAGCACTCCCACCTTAAGAAAAATTGAAGAAAAGTATCTCATGGACGTCTTCCAAAAGAATGGATATCCCCGGAATTTCATCAAGAGACATCAGGATTTTGATATCTCCATTTGGACGTTGTCCATTATTGCTTGTCTGAAGAACGCCTCCTTCTCTTGTTCTGAGACGTTTGTAGGCGCATAGCATTGAATGACTGCAAATTTCCTTCCTTTTGAGTTGAACCTGGTTGTCATTATCCTGGAGGAGAGTGGTTTCCACTGCATGATAGCTTTGGTTGCTGTTGGTGACATCATGATGGCCACTCCTTCGGTGTGCTCGTGGTTGTCCTCTGGGTGGCCGGAATAGATTATTGTCTCTCCAGTAGGTAGTTGGCACCTTCCAGTTCCGTTCCATCCGCTTTCGCAAATTCCCAACACTTCTATTCTGTACCTTCTCATTTCAGCGGCTATCTGGGTAGCCTTTCAAGTTTCGTAAATTGTACGAACATTCCAGGTACCCATCCTTACTTTTGCTTTCATTGAAAGAAGGCACATCGGCTGACTGGCTTCCTGAAGGCTTTCACCAGCCTGCGTCATTTCACTTCCCCGATTCCAGCGAAAAGTAAGGCTATTGCTTATGTTTTTAGAATTTTTAAGATATTTATTCGTTGAAGTTTTTGTGGTGATTTGATTGTTTTACGGGGGCGGAGTTCCAAGCACCACGCCTCAACCCTCCCTCTTTATCCGGGCTTGGGACCGGCTAGAAAACTAGGAAGCTCGTAGCCGAGCAAGCTAGTAATATGGCGAGGTTTCTTTGATCAGTAATTAATAAAAATTGGTGTTCCCCACGTTTTTGGAGTAAGTTTACGGACAGGATTATCGATTATGAAGACAGCTTAGTGGTGGTAATTAATATCCCAAAATTCCTGATTACAACGTCCTTCATTCAATATCACATTACCACCTTCACTGTCTAAGTCGACGTGTCAATCATTCCTGCTATTTGGCACTTCTCGTGTTACATTCGGTTTTGTGTGCTCGAAGACTAGTAAGATGAGCTGTCAGCCTGTCATCATCCAATTCAGCATTAAACATAATAATTAGGACGGAGAATCATGTCACAGATGATTTTCATATCAGCATACACAGTGCTGACTACAGAATACAAAATTGATAAAAACTCAGAAGTATGTTAAAAATTCTTTAAAACAACTAAATTGTGAAATACATTATTTAGTGTAAATTAAGCTGTCAGCCAGCCTCTAACATTACTAATTCACAAAACAAAGTAATTCATCATGTTTCAGAGTATAGGTGATCATGAGCACTAATGGAATGCAGACTGTCTCTACACAACATCACTTGACATTTGAACTAACTTTCGGCTACACTGTGATGAGATGGCTTTAAGACATTCTGGAATTCCCATATAACACAGATACAGTAATTAGTTACACCGTACGTGTGTGTCTTGTGTATCACTGTCTGGTGGGAAGAATCTACTGATAGTGAAGGCAGATTGATGGGTGGTGTGTAAACTTGCTGAGGAAAACAAGTAATTCATCATTATGCTGTACCATGTGTGTATTCATTACACCCAATTTGTGGAATGAGACAAAGGCTGACGAAGAAATGGCTCCTCTCAAACATTGAAAAATATACGTACGTGTGATTCGGCGATGAAGATTGATTGTCGATAGGATAGACAAATAGAGTGACAAACAGATGTGGTTTCATTCCTCGTTGATTTAAATAGTAGTTACATTATTGTGAAGGTCAGTAATAGTAATAATACTAACAGTAATTATATTAGAGAGACAGAGAGTGCGTGTGATATTGTGCTCTTAAATTTTTACTCTGATTTAAATAATCACGAGTTAGTGTGATTTGGATGGCTGATTTATGAAGCGAAACTAGTTTGGGTTAATGAATTGTTTTCGAAATTGTTAATGGTGACGATATGAAATGCGAATGAATATTATTTTCACTACTACTATTATGATTATTATTTTACCAAATTAATCTCAATAAAATTTGCTATCGAGATTGGTAACTGCAACTTCGAGTGCGTTTACAAGCGGTAGTCATTTTCACTAGTCAGATAATATCCGATGAAATTTTCACTGTCAAGGGGTAGATTGATCGATTTGCCAGTACACGGACAGGATCTCGTTGATTGATGATTAAGAGGGCCACTCAGTAAATCTGACTGAAATGATACTTTGATGCATAATATAGTATCGCGTTTTGTAATGGATGTTCAGAATTGATTGACAAATCGCTGTGAGCTGGTGTGCATTCGTCAGCCTTTGTCCCATTCCACAAATTTGGTGGAATGATTACAAATATAGTAGACATCGGTTTAAACACCCACCCTGATCCGTCCTCCGTGAACAGACAAATTCAGTATGAATGTGGTAATCATTTTCCTAAACCTGTATACCACTGATTCATTGCGATGAGTATTTGTACGCCACCCATATCAAACAATAGTACTTACGCCTCAGGTAGAAGTGATGTAAACACGGGACGGGCATTTAGCTTGTTTGGGGTTTGAAGTCATCATGAGCATAGTGTGTTAAACTGCTTTGGTCTCGCTAGTGAGCACCAGTGGTTCCTGTGAGTGGTATACAACCACTCACTGCAAACCGATCAGTAGTGTATCATTTTGTGCATTTACTCTTCATTTTCTGACTACCATTTGCGGTGTTGAGCAGAAGACATATTGTGATGTGAGTACTCTAGGTTTCGAAAGGAAACTGTGATGAAATAGTCATCTCGAACTGTGAAAACTGAGAGTTAATTTGCAGAATTGTGAACAAATTCATGATCATTGTGATCACACAATTCAAACAAACTGACTTGTTATCTTTACCAATTCACCTACTTGACAACGTAAAAATTATCCCGTGTTGGAAAACAATGATACGGTTACTGTATACAAGCTGAGATTTAGCAATTTCCAGAAGGACTAGACCTAATGAGAAGGTGTCAGTCTGAAACTTGACTATGAGGCTGACTCAGCAACAACTTCAGATTTATTCAGCTTAGAAGAGTAACACAGCGGCTTATGCTTAACCATTGGAAAATTCATCCGTTACGCTTCCACCACCACTTACGTATAAACAATGTGATTGGCACCAACGATTCGCATGCAGAAGGAAATACTCTTACAAGCTCCTCTTCTTGGACAGAAGAAAGCACTCACCGAACTGAAACAAATAGATAAACAAATGACGAAGTGAAATTTCAGAGTTATTACGTCATCGCAAGGTAGGATTAAATTGTCCTTACACTATGATTTTTATAGTATTTCCCATGTAACAGACCAATAAACCTACTAAACATGTCATCTAGGGCTGTCTCCAGAGCACGGCACATAATATAATCGAGGGGAATTAGTTCAAATGTGCAACACTATTCAAACCTACTGATATGCATTATATGTGGGCCTCAAAATATTAAGAGATCTGTCCAGTCTCAAATGCATACCTCTCTAATTGTAATTCCAGAAAATATTCCACCTTAACGATTTCAAAACACTCCAAATATCAAATACCACATATGATGGGGCTTCAGTAACTGGTGATGCAGGACTCAGGCAGCTTTCTTCGATTTTTCATTCGTTATTACCGTAGACATTACTTTTATCAATCGATCAATCAATCAGTAGTTTATGGAATCAAGCGCTGATGTTTGATGTAAGCCTCGGACGGCCATTTAGCTCGTTTCGTGCTGAGGTCATCAGCAGCGTAGTGTGTTAGACAACCTGAGTTTTGCTGGTGAACACCAGTGCTTCCTGTGAGTGGTAAACACCTACTCATTCGAAACCAATCAGTAGTATGTCATTTCATGCATTTATCCTTCATTTTCCTACTACCATTTACAGTATAGTGTAGAACACACACTGTAATATGAAAACTCTCGGTTTCGAAAGGAAACGGTGATGAAATAATCATCGCGAACTGTGAAAATTATGAGTCAGTTTGCAGAATTGTGAACTAATGCATAATCAATTTCATCATATATAAACACCGGTTGTTCTTTCGAATTCAAACAAACTGACTTGTTATCTTAACCAATTCCTCTGCTCGACAGCATAAAATTTATCCCATGCTGGAAAATTATGAGACGGTTACTGTATACAAGCCGAGATTTTGCAATTTCCATAAGGAATAGACGTAATGAGAAGGTGTCAGTCTGAAATTTGACTATGAAGTTGACTCCAGATGTCCTTCCAGCTAAGCAAGTAACGCAATGACTTACAACAAACCGTTGGAAAATTCATCCGTCATGTTGCTACCACCACTTACACGATAGAACTTCTCTGATTAGTGCCAACGATGCACATGCAAAGGGAAATGCTGGTACAAGCTCCTGTACTTGGACAGAAGAAAGCACTCAAGCAACTGACAGATACAGGTCACCAAATCACTAAATTAAATTTCAATGGCCTGTTTGATATCCCACAGTAGGATTGATTACATTGTCTATACATTCTGACTATCATAGTATTTCCCATAAATCAGAACGAGTAAACAGCTAAACACGTCATTAATACCTATCTCCAGAAAATCACACATGGCAGAGTTGAAGGAAAATAATCCAGTTGTGAAAACTATTCAAGCATACTCATGCTGTATGCATTGTATGTGAGCCTCGAAATATTAGGAAATCTATCCACTTTCAACTGCAAACATCTCCAAATGTAATTCCAGAAAGTATATTTCACTTCAGCGAATTGAAAACCATCCAAATATCAAATACGACCGATGGTAGGGATTCAATGATTGGCGAGGCGGACTAAGGCAATTTCCTTCAATTGTTTTCACACATTATTACCATTGTTATTATTAATCGTTGAATCCACCAAACAATCAACGCATCAAGCTACCTTATACGGGGCATCAAAGCAGCTTGATGACTAGACAAAAAGATTGAGCGATGCTGTTAAAAAGACTTTTTGTGCAGCTAATATCATAATAGTAGAGAATGTGAAACCAATCTATCTATTTAAGCCCTTCGAACAACCGAAAAATGACGTCACATCCCACTGTATTTATCAATTTGAATATATGTGTGAACACACATACAAAGGGAGGATTCATCAGTATCTGCAAGTAAGCCGGCGAAGCATATTCTAAAATGGGTGTGGAAGCAAATAGAATCTCCAGAACCCATTAATGGTGAGAACATGAGACCTAGCTCCTCTAATTCGAAACACATTATAGAGACAGGACATAAAACTGACGTTCATACATCTTATTAATCTATTTATAAAACGTGTTTAGGACGTATCTTAAAGTTTGTGGAAGCCCTAGCTGACAATTAGAAAGTGTACACCACGTTCATGCGTTCAAAAACAATTCGTCACTTCACTAAACCTCCTTTGGTAAATTTTGTTTTGACACAATAGCAGATGTACTATTACCTGTTTTATTTGGTTTAGTGATCTTCACTGTTATTTTGACCTTCCAGGACTTTAACGCTCTTGATGTTTTAAAATGTCTTAAAACTCTTAAGCCCTCATGTAGTCTTGGCCATGATGGTATACCTGCATATGTTCTAAAACAATGCGCAGATGCTTTATGTTCTCCTCTAACTAATATCCTAAATGCTTCTTTCTCCAAAAACGTTGTACCTGGTGCATAGAAAAACATTAAAATAGTCCCTGTCCCAAAACCTGGCAATAGCAAGAACGTAAAGATCAGACCCATCGCCATCACTTCCCCGTTTCTAAAGCTCATGGAAAAACTAGTACTTCTTAAACTCGAACCCTCCCTTAAAAGCTTCGAAGACCCCAAACAATTTGCCTACAGACAGGGTAGGAGTACTTTAGACGCTGCAGCCGTCTTACACAACAGTATAGTCTCATCATTAGATAAAGGTGCGAAATATGTCCGCTGCACGTTTCTTGACTTCACTTCTGCTTTCGACTCTGTACCTAGATGTCTCTTGCTAAATAAGCTCTCCATGACACAAACCGAGTCCTGGGTCACTAACTGGTTGCATTCCTACTTTTCAAACAGAATGCAGTACACCGTATACAAAGGCGAATCCTCCTCTGCTGTGCTCACTGAAGCTGGTGTCCCCCAAGGTGCTGTACTCTCCCCACTTCTCTTTTCTTTCTTTCTACATGACCTACCATCTTCAAATGACATTCATTTTGTCAAATATGCTGACGATCTGACTGTATCTTTGCCTGTCAAATGTCAAAGTGACTGCTCTAAACTAAATGGCTTTTTATCAGAAATCAGCCAATGGTCCAAGGAAAATGGTCTCACCTTAAACCCCTCCAAATGCCAAACAGTTAATTTCACCTTTAGGCACAAATCTGACCTAAACAAACTGGTTAGCACTCACGAGGTGTGCAACATAGATGGCATTGAAATAGAAACCAAGTCGGAAATTAAATACCTAGGCGTCACTCTATCTTCTGATCTTTCCTGGTCGTCTCATATCTTGACGATTTCCAAGAAAATATTCCGTCCTAGCTTCTACATCAAGAAGTTAAGACATTCTGGAATAACCCAACCCTTACTCCTACAATTTGTTAACTCCCGTATTCTGCCTATTATTCTCTATTGTTCCCCCTTAGTTTTTCCTGGGCTACTGAAGAAAGACTATACCTTATTACGCAGGATGTTAAAGGTTGTCAGCAGGGTAAGCAGTTTGCCACTTAGCCAGCTTGTTAATATTCTGGTGGACAGGCACATGGACTCATGTGAAAAATGGGTGAAATCCATTTTATCTGACTCACAACACCCTCTACATTCACAAGTCTCCCCTTGTATCTCTTCAGGGAAAACCAGAAGCCTACATATAGGAAACTATATGCCCGCACTAGTAAGTACAAAAACTCATCCATACCCTACCTAGCTCGTGTTCTGTGCGATAAAGAAAGCATTAGGCGTGAAACCTTTAACTTATTAAATAGTCAGTAGAACAACTGGATCTCGTCTTTCCAACTCACATCATTTACAGGTACAACGTTTTCTCTCTACCTTTTTTTCTCTTTCTGTATTCATTTTTGTTATGTGCCGTTTTGTTTCTCTCCTCCTTACAAACTCTACTTAAAACATTCTTGTTCGTTCTTTCACACTCTGTATATCTCGACCATTTTGCTATCGCTTACGCCAGTAAATATGCTAGTAGTATCTACTTTTCTAACACCTTCAAACATTCTGTTCACTTTTGGCTTTGCTACCGACATGCTAATATATTGTTGTCAAAACTGACTGAGATAACTTTAATCTATGTAGAACTTTATTTATTGTTAATGTACTAACTGGATGCGTAATATTGTAGTAAAATGCTGAGAATTCCATTCTGTATCACAAGTACTGTTTTGGAATAAAGCTATGATCTTATCTTCATTATGTCCTTTTAACTTGACCTAAGTCCATTTTTCCACCTCTCAACTCTTTATTAATTTGATATATACATATTCCTATGACAAGTCCGTGTGTGATCAGACTGTTTGAAATGGGAGTAGTACAAATACAACATTACACAATTCTGACAACTCACGTCTTATTACTACCTTGTGTACAGAAATATGTCGAAAAATTCATTATATCTAAGGCCGAAAGCAAACAAACTGTGGTAAACAGAAGTGCAGTTTCATTACTGTTACCACAAAACAATTCATATATCAACAACGTCAAGCATAACGGATAGACGAGAATTTATTCGTGTGCAAACATATCAGACAATCAATCTCCTATTAGTGAAAATATCGTCTAATATTATTTAGTAAGCATAAATAATTATAGTCTGTAATCACATGCACACAGATGCAACCAACTAACTTGAAAGAAATTCTATTTAGAATAGTTTTGTATAACAATAATAATGTTAATAGTAGTGGTGAAAATAATACAACTTCACATTCCTTATCGTCACCATCAACCTTTTAGAACACAATTCATTCATTCAGACGAATTTCTCTTCATAAGTCACCCATCAAAATCTCACTCAACATCTCGTGATCATTTAAATCATAGTGAAAATATAAGACCACAATATTATACCCTCTCTATTATTACTATTTCTCACCGCCATATTTATGCATCGACTATTTATATCAAAGGGGAATAAAGCCGCATCTGTTCGTCTCTCTATTTTTCTATCCTATCGAAAATCAATCTTCATCGCCGAATCACACGTACGTATATTTTTCAATGTTTGAGAGGAGCCATTTCTTCGTCAGCCTTTGTCTCATTCCACAAATTGGGTGAAATTATTACAAATGTGGTACACAACAATGATGAATTACTTGTTTTCATCAGTAAATTTACACTACCCTCATCAATCTTCCCTATCACCACATTCCTCCTACCAGACAGTAATAAACAATACACACATCCACATACACACATGCACACGCACACACACGTACGATGTAACTAATTACAGGAACTTTGTTATATGTGAATTCCTGAATATCTGAAAGCTATCTCATCACAGTGTAGCCGAAAGTTAGTTCAAACCTGAAATGATGTTTTGAAGAGACTGCAAATTCCATTTGTGCTAATGATCGTGTTTACTTTTAAATATGATGAATTACTTTGTTTTGAGTGTAAGTAATGTTAGAGACTGTGTGACAACTCTCTTTTCACTAAACAATGTTTTTCACAATTTAACTGTCGCACCAGATTCATCCTAACAGACAGTAATAAACAATACACTCACCCACACTCACACACACTTACTCCTCTAAAGCCAGCTACACACTGACATTGATTAACTGCCTGGAGTACACATGAATATTGATTGAATTTATCCTTGTCGTGATTATTTTGACTGCGTTGATCTAGTTGATGATTATCAGCCGATGCTCATATAATAGAAATTGATATGTTTCAACCACAGTGGTTTCAAATGGGATCAAGGATTATTATTTCATAACGTGATTGTAAAGCCTAACGAGAAATCTATGAATATGGATATTGATGTGGTTTTGTTCTCTGAGCTGGATAGTTAGTTTGCGAAGCTTTCATCACCTTACTGGGTGACATCTTCAGCGCATACTTCAAATTGAAGTGAGCTTTTAGGTTTCTCCACGAGTTTATTAATCATTCCTCCTGGTGACCTTGGACGTGATTGGTTGTTTATGTATGTTTTCACACCTTCTAGGTTACTTGTGTTGGAACTGATTGTTTCTGTGACTTGAACTTTGGCCAATCGTGTGTGAAGTTTCTTTCTTATTGGTTGATAAATTTTGTCTATCTCGATGTGTCTATTGATTGATGATTCACTGGAATGCCAAGCTTCTAAAAATTCTCTAGCATTCTTGTTATTTCCTTTGTCTAATATTTGAACGTTGTCCCAGTCGAATTGATGTCCGTGGTTGTCTGTGTGTAGTGAAATGAGGGAGTGTATATCATGTCTTTTGACGGCTAGCTTATGTTCGTGGATACGAAGACGAAGGGGACGTCCACTTTGGCCAATGTAGTGTTTTTCACAGTTGTTACAGTTTATTTTGTAGATGATGTTGGTTTTGTCTTCTTTTGCTGTTGAGTCTTTTGGTTGACATAGAATTGAGTGCAGCGACTTTGTTGGTTTGTGTACGACGTCAATTCCTAAAGGTTTGAAGAGTCTTTTAGTGATTTCTGAGATATCCTTTATATATGGTAAGGCGATTTTCTTTGTGTTTTCCTTGGTGGCTTTTGTTTTGGTAGGTTGGCTTGGGGGTATATGTCTCTTGATGAAATTCCGGGGATATCCATTCTTTTGGAAGACGTCCATGAGATACTTTTCTTCAATTTTTCTTAAGGTGGGAGTGCTGCAGTGAGTCCTTGCTCTCTTGAATAGTGTTTGTATGCAGTTCCTTTTGTGTGCTATTGGGTTGTTGCTGTTGTAATTCAGTATTTGGTCTGTGTGAGTTGATTTCCTATAAACTTGAGTTTCTAATTCTCCTGTAGTTGTTCGCCTGACTAAGACGTCCAAAAATGGTATTTTGTTCTCGGATTCCTCTTCTCTTGTGAATTTGATGTCGTTGAAGACGTTGTTTATTAAGTTGTGAGTTTTGTCTAATTCGTTTCTTTTGATTATTACAAATGTGTCGTCGACGTAGCGTATCCAAATCTTGGGTTTGATCTTTGGTAGAATTATGTTTTCGAGTCTTTGCATCACTGCTTCTGCAATCAAACCTGATATTGGCGATCCCATGGGTGTTCCTTTGACTTGTTCATATATTTGGCCGTTGAATTGGAAGTATGTTGTTAGGCATAGATTTATGCATTCCGTCCATTGGATTTCATTCGCCATTGGTCTTGTTTTGTGATCTGTCCAGTTTTGCTGAGCTTGTTTAAGGTCCTTTGGATGCGGTTGTCTAATGTTTGTATGGGATTTGTTGGGAGTTGTTGATATACATCTTCATCTTTGAGTAGTTCTTCAGCTTTCTTGGTGTATTCTTCTCTGTCCATGACTACTGTTGTTCTTCCTTTGTCGGCTGGTAAAATGACGATGTCCTTCCTATTTTTCAGCTTTTTGAGTGCCTTTAGTTCTTGAGAGTTGAGTTGTGTGTGTTGTCTTTTCTGTTTGACCATTGGTACAATTGTTTGGCGTATCTCTTCCTGTGTTTCCTCGTTCAAGTTTGATGATTTGAGTAATGATTCAAGGGCAGCGAAGAAATCAGTTTTTGAAGCATCTCCGGTGTTGTAGTTTAATCCTTTTTGTAGTAGTTGTTGTTCCATTTTTGATAGTGGTTGTTTTGATAGGTTGACTACGCAGTCTATGGGCGTATTGTCTGGTTGTTGTTTTCTAATCTTGGCTAGCTTGGTTTTGAGGACTCTTCGTCTTTGTTCTCTGTGTTTTCCACTTGACAGTGAAATTGCGGTGATCAGCGTTGACAGGTGTTCTTGGTTGAGGGTTTTCTCTAATTTTGCTTTTTGGACATCTATTATTTGTTGATATTTGGCCAAAGTTCAAGTCGCAGAAACAATCAGTCCCAACACAAGTAACCTAGAAGGTGTGAAAACATACATAAACAACCAATCACGTCCAAGGTCACCAGGAGGAATGATTAATAAACTCGTGGAGAAACCTAAAAGCTCACTTCAATTTGAAGTGTGCGCTGAAGATGTCACCCAGTAAGGTGATGAAAGCTTCGCAAACTAACTATCCAGCTCAGAGAACAAAACCACATCAAAATTATCCACCTGAGCTACAAATCTTCTCTATCATATCTAAATATGGATATTTCCCCAAACTGTGTTCTCTAATTATCAGAATGAGAATATTTAGGGAGTGAATCATTGCTTCGACTATATAGAGTTGACTCAAGACATTCTCTACTACTTGACTACCTTTTCTCTTCAAAGTCCTGAAAATTAAATGTTTCACCACTAGAATTACTGAAGGATGCATCATCGAATCTTCACTTAACATTCAATGATGCTAGATGATAAACTCCATGCCACTCCTATTGGAATTCCAACAGTCTGAGAAATGAACGTTACCTGTTATTTTTATCAATATCACAAATAACTGCAATACCAGAATTCATTTCTGGCTTTATTTCAAGCACAATTTTGGTATGGTTAAGGTAGCAATAAAAGTGCTACTCAAGCCAGTGAATCCAGCGACTCAATGTTAATTAGACTAATTGAAACACTACTTCTATCCTTCTCTAAAAACATATATTCCGACAACCGAATAGCTTTTATTAAGACATAACTAAATGTTCTGAATAGTATGGAGAGTTGACTTGACATGCAAACTTATAAAACATCCTCAGCCCACGCAGGATATGATTCTTAGTCTTCCGGGAGGACTAGACGCAACGAACAGTTAAATAACTGAGACTTGATTTGCAGACTGGCGGCTGAGAAGCAACTCCACTAGATGTGAGAGTATGCATGTGCCACTGTAGCTTAAGAAAAACCATTGGCGACTTCATGCATCAGACTATCGCCACTGCTTGCACAACTAAAATGACAGGTGAACTTTCTGATTGACCAGAAAGCTGAGTAAGCGAGGGGAAATGCTGGTACACGGTTCTGTATTTGCAGGAGAGCAAAGCATGCATCAGACTGACAGACACAGAGCAGTGAATGGAAAAATGAAATCTCGTTAGCAGGATTATATTCTTCACATTCCCTCTAATGGTAATCCCGAGTCAGGAGACCTATAATGAACCTAGTATGCACGTCATTAAGACCTGTCTCCAGTGCGCCTCACATACCAGAATTGCAGGGAAATAGTTGAGGAGTTAGTACTTAAGGATGTGGTGTTTCAAGTTTAATCACAAACTAAAGTCACTAAGAGAGTCATTGAAAACCAGCTGGGAGTAGTGGACAGCTATTTGATCACAGTTTAGGACTCGTCGATAATACGTACCCGCTGTCAAGTTTCCAACACAGGACCTTCCAGATGCAGTGCACTCTAGTAGATCATTTCGCCATCGGCATCACACTCAGCGACCAGTCAGTCAATTCTGACTTTAAGCAAATCATTATTTTCAGCGTGACTGCTACGAGCCGATTTCATCGGTGAATATTAGTCTTAACCCCCGACTAGACGGATCGCATTGGTCACTCATTCTCTTCTAGTCTAAAACATTTCACTGGACATTAGATGAATTTCTCAGCATAAAATAAAACCTCTATCGAAATGAAACTAGATGTTCAAAACATGTACATATTTCTAGTCAGGATAGGGTTTCGTTTCTTTTCCTGATTAACCTCGAAGTTATTTCTGTATAAGACAGATTGTCAGTAACTCTCAAATACTCAAATAGATTTCAGTAGTATACTGAAGGCATAATGGATTGTATATCAAATATTTCGTACCACATCTTACTTGACGAATACTTCTGTTAATAAGTAGTAAGCTAAGACATCCTGAGTTTGCACTATCTGCTTTATTGAAGTTTGAAACATTTATTTACTTAACTACAGACATACCACTAACTATATTACCGGTTTTAAATACAGCAACAACTAATCTCCAATTCCTTATTAAACAATCTACAGAAAATATCCAGACTCATTTGAATATTTCACGTAATTATCCAGTCATCATCCTCTTGACCCTGACTTTTACACCATCCTCCTAACACTGCAATATCCTACTCCGAATGAATCCTGATTATTCTTTCGGTTGGTTGACTTCTATTCCAAGCGCTTCACTTTGCCCTCATGTGACAGTTGAGTGTTCAAGATAATAATACTAATAATTTTAAATAAATTTTTTATTTTGGTTACATCTTGATTTCACAAAGTATTTTTGGAACAAGTATGAAATTTTCAGCATGTGATAAAGGTAGCCCAAATTTCGCAGGCCGAAAATTGACATCATGTGCGCTTTGATAGGGGGGTCCAAACCCCGGAGAATGTGCATGGTTCGCGAGAGACCTAATCGCTGTTGCACCGACACATAGTATTAATGATAATGCGTTGTTTCACCACTGTGATTTTTGTTTTAACGAATTGAAGGTTACACTGTGGAGTGACTGGTCGACAGAGTACTGTCTGCAAGGAACGTGTTTTGTTCAGTTTGATTCTTACAGATACGAATTTGATCTCACTTTATGGGGGTTACACATGGTGATTGTCTTATAGGTTAAATAGAGAGTATTTCATCTTAAAAGCAACTTCTCGTACAAATGGATACCCCACAAGTTTTGTCAACTACAATAAATAGGCTTTCAATACTATATCGGTAATTTCCCAACAATCAACACAACAAACGATAGCCTGTGTTGCAGAGTAGATGCATTCCACTCGGATTTCCTGACTAACCTTCAGATCTGAATTCCGTCATCAGTCAACAGTCGACGACAACATGTCTGTGTACTCATGTATGCGTCAGTATATCTCCAGTCAGTGAAACTATCGTCAGATATTATTTAATTAGCATAAATTATGACAGTTTATAGTCACAAACATTGAGTCGCAGGCGCCAATCTCGAAAGCAGTATAACATAGAATAATTTGGAATAACAATAACGATAATAATAGTAGTGAAAATAATATTCGTTTGAATTCCATATTGTCATCAATTTGGAAGATAGTTTCTGAATCCAGACTAATTTCTCTCCTTGAATCATCCATCCAAATCACACTCACCATATCGTGGTTATTGAAATCAGAGTGAAAATATAAGAGCACAATATTATACTCTCTCTTATTATTATTATTATTTCTGACCGCCGTATTTATGCAACTTCTCTTTATATCGAAGGGGAATAAGCCACATCTGTCTGTCAATCTATCTATCATATCGACAATCAATCTTCATCGCTGAATCACACGTACGTATATTTTTCAAGGTTTGAAAGAAGCGATTTATTCATCACCCCTTGCCTCATTCCACAAATTGGGTGGAATGAATACAAATATGGTACACTACAATGATTAATTACTTGTTTTCCCCAGTAAATTTACACTACCCTCATCAATCTGCACTATCATCAGATTCTTCGCACCAGACAGTGATTGACAATACACTTAGTCACGCGATGTATCTAATTATTGTAACTATGTTATATGTTATATGTATGATGCTTCAGTGTCAGAAAGCTGTCTCATCACAGCCTAGCTGAAAGTTAGTTCAAACCTCAAATGATGTTGTGAAGAGACAGTCTGCATTCCATTTATGCTCATTGTCACGTTTACTCTGAAATATGATGAATTAGTTTGTTCTGAGAATGAATAATGTTAGTGTGTGTGACAACTCTCTTTTCACTAAACAGTGTATATCACATTTGTACTATAATAACGAATGTTCAATCAATATCCTGCGTTTTTATAACTTTTCTGCTCCATAATCACCACTGTATCTTCTGATATGAAACTCCTGAGTGTCCTTCCAGTTCTCCTTTCCCACCATCTTGGGCAATACTAAATTCGGTGATGGCAGGCTTTTTGCTAATCTAAGTAGCTTTCAATAGACAAAACGTAACATGACAAGATGATTGTCAAACGGCGTGGATGCTTGACAAATCGATTAAACCAGTCGTGATCAGCATCCGATGTTGAATAAAGGACGGCGCATTTAAAAAATTTCGGTAAAGTATATACCGTCACGAAGTCATCCTCGTAAATGTTAATCATAGCCGTAAACGCATTTCGTAAACGTGGAGAACAACAATTTTTATTAAGTTCCGATCAAACAGGTTGGAAAAAAGCATTAAACAACTCTTTGAATATAACATCAGACAATTCTTCGAAACATCTGATAAATTAAAGAGCGTTCTTCCTCGCCACAGATGGCAGATTTCGAAAGATGCACACTCTAAGTTTGTTTATGTAAGAAACTGCTAAAAATCTAATGAGAAATTCACCAGAGAAGCTTCGCGAGAATCCAACATCAGAAGTGAAGAACACTGTAGTGCTTGTATTCAACCACCGTGAAATCAGATGTCACTAGGACAGTTTTATATGGAACCCGATTTGTGTGAACAGAAGTGATGGTTAATGGCGAAATGCGACCTGGTTCCAACACCCTCACCTCTTCCAGTATGTAAAGAATTTACATATGATAAGTAGTTTAACTGTACAAAAATATGCCGTATTTGTAATTCATGCAATTTTCAAACGCAAAAAACAGGTTACTTTTAACTTTATTAATTCCTTCACTTGACATTTGAAAAATGACCTCATGAAAAAGAGCTGCGAATGAGTTATTAAACATAAACTGAGGAGGACTTTGTAATTTCTGTTTCGAGAATGACTTCAGGCCCCGGAATGTCGTAAATCTGAAACCTGATTATCAGGTTGACTAAGCAGCAGCTCCAGACGCAGTCACGATTGGCATGTATCACAGTGGTTAATTTTTGACCACTGGAAATTCATTTGACCCTCCACCACCACCAAATACACAGCTGACAAGACACACAAACGTCCTGATGAATTCCAGTGTGTGGCACACGATTCTGCACTTGAATCAGAACAAACCATCCATCAAACTGACGGACACAGATCACCGATGCTTGTATGTATGTTATAGTAAGGTAGTTTTAGATTGTTCGTATCCTCTGTGTTTAATGGTATTTCCAACGTAGGAAACCTACTCCCCCACTAAACACGTCATTTAGAACTGTGTCCAGAGTACCACACGTATCAGCGTTGATGAGAATTTGTTGAGTTGTGGAACAATGTTTAGGCATACCCGTATACATGTGTATGCATTACATGAAACACTGAGTAGTTTTATACTTCTTACCTGAAAACTTATCTAATAGCAATTCCAGAAAGTATTTTAATCCAGGGAATTGAATGCAGTCCACTTAACAAATTCCACTTATAACGGTGGTTCAGTAACTGGTGTGGAGGGTTGAAGGAATTGAGAGTTTTCGATGGAATATCATCTAAACGAAGCGCCGCTGATTCTTAGAATATTTTTCCCCATATTTCGTGAAGTCCAAGCATTACGATAGATGAAAATATTGTCGAGACTACTGGTATGAATCAGGACAAAACATGTTTCTTTCAGAGTTTGCTAATTAGAGGGCTTTCTTGATATCTACACATTGATTTCATTCATTCAAGATTGAAGTAAGAAAAAACGCGTTATTATGAACTGTCAAATGTTACAGAGAGACAAATAGGAGCATTGGTTTCGGGAGTCAATATAAAAGCATAGGGAAATAATGAGGAATGATTTGACGGATTATTGTCAAGTGTTAGAACGATTATATACCAATGTTCAATGAGAGATTATGAAATTCACTTGTGGCATCAGTGGTTCCCACTATTAGCTACACAGAAGTCGGCGGGTTGTTTGAACTCATTCAGCTGTCTGACCTTAGTTAATCCCGGCTCACCACTGAGGAGCTCGGTCGCCATCTTTCGTCTCACTGACTAAATGATATGAGTGGGCTGCAGATACTCATCTCAATTAGTCTGTAGCTTAAAGTTTATGCATAAGGAATTCTGCAAACTCTGGTTGTTTAAGCCTCTTTTTCTAAACAAAAATATTGATTGTACTTTAAAAGACTTGAGAAATAATGAGGTGGGATTTCCATACGTACTACTGAAATCTGTTTAAGTAGTAAGAATTGCGGACGATATGATTTGGACCTTGGCCGCAATCTTTTGTTTGATTCGCCTTAATCTGGCTGCCTAACAAGGCCTACTGCTCGATATGAGTGGGATCGAACTACTAATTTCAGTCAGCCTGTAGCTTATAGTTTTATGCATAAGAAATTCAGCAATCTCTGGTTGTTTAAGCTTCTTGTTATGAACAGAAATACTAGCTGAAGTAAGAAAGACTTGAGAAATAATAAGGTGAGATTTCAATATACTACTGAAATCTGTTTGAGTAGTGAGAGTTGTTCATGATATGTTTTGGAGAAGAAAAAAATGTCTTCGAGGTTAAATAGTGGTAAATTAGAAAAATATTATCGATACTGACGTGATGAAACTGCCTTGAACGACTATTTTCTCTTATTACATACTTCACTTTGTATCGATAAATTCACCTGATATACAGTGAAATAATTCATGCTTCAAGAGAATCAAATGTTATATTTATGAATAGATAAATAAAATGCTGAAGTTTGATCACGGGTTGATATCATCTAGAGAAATATTGAAAACCAGGCAGTGGTTGGTAAAAGGTTCGTTGTAGTTTGAGACACTGCAGTTATCCTCCGCGGCTTTGAACACGTTGTTTTCAGCTTACTTATCAACCTGGCCAATACTTCTAGGTTTCCCTTTGTTCTCTAATTGATATCAACGTGTAATTAAAACTGAAACAAACCAAATACTCCCAAAGTAATTCTTGAAAATCGATCTAGTGCTCGCTAGTGACGAAATAAACGATGCATTCGCTTGCAGCTCTGTTGAGGAACTGGATCATTGTGATCCACTGGGTCGGGTGTGAGGGTAAATACTCGTCTATAACATTGATTGGCGATCCCGTTATCATGGCAAATTGAGAGAAGTCGGAAATTCCTGGTCATAGAATTTCTGCACAAAAGGGCTGAATCTTGTATATTATTTTAAAGGATTTTTCGAATAGCGCTAAATGCCCTGAATTGACCAAATGTTCTGTCACTGAACTGTATACACGTTTTCGTTCTCCTTTTACTGGCCAGGCTGGATAGCGTTCCCAAGCACGTTATTCAAGTTGGTGCAAGGGTCGGCCGATATACTCAACTCCATAAGAGCAAGTAAACTGGTATATTCAAGTTGAAGTGGCCCAATGCGACAGCTTGTATTTCGCGTTCTGGCTGACAGTTTCTTGCATGAAAACGTTAGTCGTAGGCATGAGGCGAAGTATGTTCTCCTCAGAGATTCTCAGAGATGTTTACGAAGGATTTCTGCTTCAACGTCGCCTTTGAATTCTAGATTAAGCAGAAGTATCTTCTTTGGGACGGATTGAACTTGTTCGGAAGTCTTCTTAGGTTTGAGATTCTTGTCTGTGAACCAGGGCGAGAAACCGTTTTCCATCAGTGTTCTTCGCAGATTACGCAGTTCCTCGTCAATCACTTCCTCGCTGCATATATTCCGTATCCTCCAGGAAAGAGCGTAAATAAGGTTTCTGTTTCTCTTAAAGGGCACGGAGCTTTGTAAGTTGATGAATTTCCATTCCATATAGGCATTTTGTATATGGACCTTTTCAGATAGTTGTTGGCGTTTCTTGTCAGATGGACGTCGAGGAAGTGCAACATTCCGTTGGATTCAGCTTCAAGAGTAAATTCGATGTTTCGGTGGCCATTGTTGAAGGTTTGAAGTAAGTTTTCAAGGTCCAGGTTCGCATCACAAATGATGAAAGTATCATCAATGTATCTCTTGTAAAGATGGAGGTCATTGATGATCGATGACAAAATTTGAGACGAAACCATATATCTCCGTCTTCACTGATGCTCAGGACACGCACCCACATCATAGATGTCGGTATACCGATCCATTAACTAAAGGAGCTGTTACTACCTTCAACATCTACTTCAGGTTCAACGATGAAATCTACAGGCAAACATATGGCGTAGCAATCGGCTCTCCACTGGAACTCATCATCGCCGACTGTTTAAAGTCTAGCCTCTAAAAACTTCTCGTCATCGACTTTTATTATGTTACGTTATTATTATTAGTTTCGTGAATCTTGAGTGGAAAACTGGCCTTCAGCAACATATCCACACTGCACTGTGTGATCGCTTTTGCCAAACTATACAGCTGTACTACAACTTGGAGGATCTGGACTTCGTCGATGATGACATATGTCTGATTTACCACAAACTAGAAGATATGCAGGTGAAAAGCAACAACTTGGCAGAAGAAGCATCAAAGATAAGACTCCAAGTAAACATAGAGAAAACAGATGGGGTGATGAGGATTCCTGGGAAACACCAACAGCATCAACAACAACAGACAACGATCAGCCAGCATAAATGGGAAGAACCTGAAAGAAACAATCTCCTTTACCAGCTACCTAGCTGGGAAGCATCGTTTCAAATACAGGAGAACGGAAATGACGAGGATATCAAAGCAGCGATGATTGGGAAAGCAATACAAGCTTTCATTTCTCTCAAGTCTATCTGGAGGTCAACAACACTACTCAGCATGCAAAGGAAATAAGATCCGAATTTTCAATTCCAATGTGAAGTCAGTGCTACTCACCATACGGATCAGAGACTTGGCGCCGCGCCGCGCCGCATCATGAAGAGCACCTCAAACAAACTACAGACCTTCATCAACAGCTATCTTCGCTCAATACTACTCAAGATCAGATGGCTGGTCAGAGAACATCAGCAACAGGCAGGGATCTCTAGAAATGAATGAACCAACCTAGCAAGAATCGACTGTGCAACTAATAGGCAAGAAGAAATGCAGGTGGATTGGCCATACTCAGGGGAAACCATCAAGTGATATCACACGCCAGGCCATCATTCGAGTGGAACCCGAAAGGGAAGCGGCGAGTTAGCCGTCCAAGGGTGACTTGGAGGAGATCATGTGAAGAGGAAATGAAGGCATGCGGGCAGACGTGTAGCCAGGTGAAAACTTCAGCAAAGAACCAAACGCAATGGAGACGTTTGGCTGAAGCCCTGTGTTCCTCTAAGAATTAAATGTAACAATAATAATAATACAGCTCTCCACTTAACATATTCTATTCCATGTTATCGTTGGACTTACAACTCGTCGTCTTCCATTGGGTTTCCACTTTAACGCTGGTACTCCTATGTGTATGTTCAGGCCATTTACGTTTCCTTCTACAGTTCCGTTGGACAAAACGTTGCTGGCCTGTTCGCTTTGTGCCTAGGTCCCTTGTTGTTTAGGCTTTCTTAACACCAATCTGGATTTTAGTGTCTTCAGAATGCAGATTTCGATAAACGTCTGTTCTATTGCATCAGCTGTCATAGATTGATGTTTATTCACCTTAATGAGACCAATTCATTCAAGCAGATAATTCATTGTGAACTTGACTGCAAACTGAGTAGAAGATGCGTGATGACTAGTATGACTCCAACATGACTAAATAAATTGCTATCAAACGTGTGCTGCTTAAAATAAGAGACCATGAATCATTTTGATACTTTTATTATCACGTGGTGATTGTTTACATTACTCACAAGTGCTAGAGTTATCGTTTATCAGCTGCAATGAGACTATCAACATATGAAAATCGGTTTTAATTGCTGATAACGTTAATAGGAAGAGGAGCTCTTATTCCTCGAAAATACCCTGGATCAAAATGGCTACTCGATACGTTTTCTCGACAAGAACATGAAACCTAAACCCTAAAAGAGAAGAATGCTACTCAATGCCGAAGAAAACTCTATATATGAATCTGAATTTCAGGAGAGATTTGACAGCTGATGTCCTAAAGAGGAGAATATCCAGGTCTTAAAAGAAGACCTTCTCTGCACCAACACTAAGAGTGACATTCTTCAGCTTTCCAATACTTCGAAACAACACGAAGGACAACATCTCGCATATGGCCAATCCAATGTACATATACCAGTTCAACTGCTTGTGTGGAACTAGGTACATAGGTCAATGCATGCGCTTCCTTTTAAAAGGTGTTAGAGAACAATACCCAGCATGGCTGCAAAAGAGAAAGAACCATTTCAATCCGAAGATCCATTACTGAACATCTGATCAACGCCTCCCATAACATCTCAACTGATTCATTCAAAGTAATTTACAAAATCAACAGAAACCTACCAAAAAGTGTTTTTCCGACTTCTCTTTACTGCAAAGCCCTGGCAATATGCATCAAAAAGTCGTAGCTGTGTGTTCAGAAGAAACTAGTTCAATCTTTACGACTGCCATGGACCTAGTTAGGTGTGTTCCCTTAGCCTCGGTTCTTTTCTTTCGATTTTTTCTTCTCTCCTTGTTATCATGGAATTCATCCCATTTTTTCGGTTCTACGAACAGTTATGTCAAGTTTGTTTCCATTCTTTTCCTGCTCACACACTTAATTCGCTTAAAATAACTATTTTACAGTTTTATCCTAATCTTGTGTAATTTTGTTTCCAAGCCTCTTGTAAACCATATCTAGTTGAAAATGATTGTCACCTTTTATGCACCTTCGTAGTTATGTGGAATCAAGAGAAAAAAAATTTTATCTGTGAGAAATTCTGTATTTAAATGCGATTGTGCAGCTACTTTTGAAAATGAAATCGTCGATATCTTTGCTGTACTTCGTGTTCGCTTCTTTCTAATGTTAAAACTGACAAACAAGGACTGAGAAAAATGTCAACTATAATAGTAGAAAATATTTGTGATTTAAAATGCCACTACTCAATATATACAAATCACAATTATGTAGGCGGTGTTTTGATGATATTATTGTGATGTGTCATAAGCATGAAGATGTGAGACATCTACTAGATAGACTTAACTCTGTTAAGGATAACAAAAGTCCTAACTATGACGAAGAAAGTTACAGCCAATTTGTATCCCTAGACGCGTTTTGATTCGGAGAGAGAACTACTTAATTGAGAGACCTATTGAAGGCCTACTTATAAAGCGCACTATTTAAATTCTTACAGTTTCTGTCCATTACAATATTAGAGAGGCTTGATTGAGTGTTTACTTAAGATTACTCAAGGTATTTCTGTGGCTGATGAGGATAAAATATTGACGGATTATTGAACTTGCTGAAAAACGGTTATCCATTTGGGATTTTTAGCCGCTGTAGAATTCCGTGACTTTCACCGATTATAGTCTGTTTCACTCAAAAGAAAGGTGTTTATATCAAAGCATCATTCATTATGGAAATGAATATTAGGAATTGGAAGACTGTGACTAAATTCTGTCTTGCGTAATGCGTACTATGCAGGACGCATAGTAAGTTTACAATTATCGAAAAAGCCAAAAATACGCTCAGCAACAAGTCTGAATATTACACAAGGGGATTATGTCACATACTATATTTAACAACAATTTACCAGTATATGTGGCCAAACACTTACACAGGGATGATTAATCGTGCCTTTCATATGACCGCAGGAAAACATGCACCTGGAGGGTACGAAGCGATATTTGAACTGTGAAACCTTGAAAAGAGACAGGTGGCAGACTATCAGTTTCGTCTATTTCAAGGCATTTAATTGACATGAATCAACACACGCCTCAAATTATCTATGAAAGCAGTTAGAGGCCCATAGTGAAATAAGTTGAGAGGACAGCTATCCCTAAAGTGAAGCCATCACTTTTTCTACACCTACCTCAGCAATTGATATCTGATCATATTATTAGTTGAAGATTCTGTAGCGATTTGGTTAAGTTTTGGGGGTGGAGTTGCTAGTAAAACGCCCCAACCCTCCCTCATTACCCAGGCTTGGGACTGGCTAGAGAACTAGTGAGCTAGTAATCTAGGCTAGGAACACCAAAACCCAGATAGACTTCATTTCAATCTCAAGGAAGTAGAGAAGGAGCCTACTGGACACAAGATCGAAGAGAGGAGCAGATGTGGGTTCAGACCACTATCTAGTACAAGGGACTTTCAAGGTGAAACTAAAAGCTTCGAGGATATCTGAGGATAGGCCACAATGCAAGTTCATCACTCAAAAATTGAAAGACACAACCACAAAAGACACTTTCACTGCAACTGTCAGAGCAAAGCAGGAAACACTTCGCGACACCACTGAAGAATCATGCGTGGAAGACCACTGGAAGTCTCTGAAGGCGATTCTCAACGAAACGTGTTCAACGGTTCTAGGAAGAAAGAAGAGACAAGACAAGGAATTGCTCTCAACGGACACTTGGAAATTAATAGAGGAAAGGAGAATGGTGAAAGAGAAAATGATTCAATGCAAGGAGGGACAGGAGAAGAAGACGCTGAGCTCAACTTACAAAACACTAGACAAAGAAGTGAAGAAAAGTGCTAGGAAGGACAAAAGACAATTCTACGACAACCTGGCCACTGAAGCTGAGAAGGCAGCAGGCAAAAGGGACCTGAGGACACTATATCAGATAACCAAATCTCTATCTGGGAAGAGATCAACACAGGCGAAACCTTAAAAAGACAGCCAAGGAAACCCAATTACTAAGGAAGAAAAACAGATTAAACAATGGGCGGATCACTTCAAAGGACTCTTGAACCGACTATCACCTGCAACCCGTCCAGAAATACCAACAACAGCGCGCACACAAATGCAAGTTGACACCAATCCTCACGCCCTACTCTGAAAGAACTGGCGACGAATCATGCTCCTGTCGACGCCAAGTAAAATCCTGAGTCGCATTATCCTGGAGAGATTAAAGGACGCATTGGATGCAGAACTACGACCAGAACAAGCTGGATTCAGGAAAGTCAGGCAAATCATGTTCTGACCAGATTGCAATACTACGAATCATCATCGAACAAAGCATGGAATGGCAATCAAATCTCTACCTCAACTTTATAGACTTCGAGAAGGGCTTCGACAGCGTTGGCTGCGAAGTAAATCGGAAATTACTCGAATATTACGGCTACTACTACCGTTATTCAACAGCTCTACGACAACAGCATATGTCAAGTGATCCACAACGGAAATAGGCGTTGAAACAGTATGGACTAACATGGATGGAAGTGAAAAGTACAGAAGAAGACAGAAGTAGCAAGTTGAAACGCGCAGTTGAAGCCCAATGTTCCACCAGGAACCCAAGGGAACAATAATAATAATATTCTAAGTTGTTCCACGGTGAATAACTCTGAAATTCTGGATGCACATTTCAATCCACTTTGGACTCATCAGCTAGTGAATATACCTGGTCCCCTTATCCTCCCCCTTCCCCGGTAAGTGCTACTGTTTCCACTGAGTCTCGGTCCTACGGTCCATCGTTTCAATAAGAGCTTTATCCGAATACATGGTGAATAATGCTGAAAACATTTCATTTTCTTTTAATAATTCAAGCACTTTTACTGTTTGATATTTCTCGATAAAATTGTTCGAAATGAAAATTATTTAACATTGTCAAAATATTTTGTGGTGTACATAATTGATGTCTCAATTCTTATTTTCCATATTTTCTTTCCAAAGAATAATAAAGTTTCGAATGTCACATTCACATTCGATTGATAGGCGTTAAACACTATACATAATTAGGAATGAGTAACATCAAAGAATTCCGCTGTTGTTATAAGAAGACTCCGAATAGTGAAATTATGAAATGACAATCGAGCTATCAATTATCTTCGTTTCGGTGTGTTTTCCATCCCCCTGTCATAAAAGAAAATTCATGACAGTTCCTCTTTATCACGTGTTATCAACTCGAAAAAAGGGGTATATAAAGAGTCGAGTTTTCAAATTGTCCACAGTTTTCTTCGCAAGAGTGCAAACAAACGAAAATGCCAATGCTATTCAACTGCCTGGTTGCTCTTCTCTTCTTACTGGCCTATGGTAAGTAGCTTGTATTCTCTTTTCACAAACATGATAAGGTACATCACAAATTTTGTTTTATAAATATTATTTTGAACATAAATTCTTATTTCATGTTCAACATAAAGCTTAAATTAATTTACTTCGGTTAAAGGTGGTTAGCAGTGGAATACACAATGAGCATTTCGACCTATGTTGGAACTCATCAGTTGAATTTTCCTGTAGCTCCAGTGAGTGATATGTCACTTAGCTACTGAAACTTGAATCTAACTCCACTGTGCTATTTAGGCTACAGGAGGCACCTCCAGTGAGGCGATTATGACCTAATTTGCATTATCTGTTGACGGCTGATTACATTGAACCTAAATGTAAAATGTTGAAGGTTATAACTGAACGTAGATTAAACATTCGTGATTCCAAAAGGTTAATATAAACACAGAATGTATTTTTCAAATGGTATACTGGTTACTTTAATGAAATAAAAGAACATTTATGTTGGAGAATATAAGTAATAGTGTATAGGCAAGACTAAATACAATACTGCTTTGGTCGGCGGAGTTCAGTTATAACTTCTCACGAGTGCGAACGCTCCAATGACCTTGAACGCATAGCGGCTGTTGGCTAACTACCCCTGTCATTTTGATAGCTAAAATCTTAAAGCTATTCACCAACTAAGCAGCAAATTTCACTCGTTAGGTTTAGGATCAGGGTTATAATTAGGATTAGGGTTGAGTTTACGATTAGGATAAGGGTTTTAATTGGGGTTAAGATTAAGGGTAGTGTCAGTGTGAAGTTTAGGGTTAAGTTTAGGACTAAAGTTAGGGTTACGATTAGGGATAGATTTAGAGAGGATGCCATTTATTTTTGTTTGTTTTATTATCCACAATTTCCTGTAAGGTAGTTGTCGATCCTCTTTTTTGGACACCATAATAATTCAACCGAGGGCTTTGGGGGAGACTGCCCAATAGGATAAGGGAGATTAGCGGTCGACAAAATCAAGTCATCTTCAGCTATCTTGACGACGACATGTACAAAAACTAATCTAACCTAGCAATTGATACTCCTCATTATAGCTGGGACGTATTTTTAAGTCATGTCAGAGAAAAATACCCTGTTTAATGTGTTTTGAGGTATTTTCTTGTAAATATACGTCATTTTTGTGCAAAAATTCCTAATTTTTAAGATTGGTTAGCTGAAGGTCACTCTTGCTTTCGCACTCGTGGGACGCTATTATTGAACTTTACCCTTTGGTCTATATTATTTTAAGACTGGCAGTTCAAAGCCATATTGAGATTTAGTAAAACAAATATCTGGGACATGTATGAAATTAGCTAAATATTTCACATTTCTGAGCTGTTTAGTCATTACTACCCTGTTTGTGTTAGAAACTTTTAATTTTGAATTGTTTCAATACATAAGTATAAGATTTAATAGTGTGAAATATTCTCATATTATAAATTAAAAGTCAATCTGAACGAAGAATATTCTTTTCGATAAATCCTTCTCTCCAGGTTCTTACAATTATAAAATGATAATATTTATTTTAGTTACAATAATGGCTAGTTATGCAGCGGATACATTTTTTAACTTAGAATAACAGATTAGTTGTTATGGAGTGTCAAAATAAATAGTCGTATTTGTGTGACAAACGTGGTAGGCTGAAATTGATTACAAAATATTGTAAAATGGGAGACAATTGTGGTGATTAGTCATAATAGATTTGTAGAGTGTGGGGTAGAAAAATTGACAAATCACTTCAAGGTTATAGAAGGTGTCAGGTGATTGGCCAGTACAAAGTGATCTGTGTTAAACAGGAGATGGTAAGACTTCAGTGAAAGGTTCATAATGAAATAACGAATGTGTGAAATGAAACAGGTGGTGGCATATATTGAGAAAAGAGATAGTGTCATCGCTAATAATAAGTCCGGATAGTGTAAATGGTAAATTCGATAGTATTGAGAGAATGTTTGCATGAAGGGTATAAATTATGATAAATAATAATAATAATTGTAATAATAAGCAAAGGAAAAAAACCAAGAGGGTCAAGGGAAGGAGCACTCTTGGTGAGAAGAAAAATCATCAATCCAAGTTTGGCCACGGTAGGAACAGTGTCTGGACGTGTTCTTTTTGGATAAAAAGTTCTGGCTTAGTCGATCTTATTGCAACAGCTTCAGCTATGTGTAGCAGACGTAAGCGAACTGTACGTGATAACGACTTCAGAATTCGGTATATCACACCTGAAAGCTGTTTAGACATCGGTGTGATGTCCAGTATCGACTAAGTGTGACAGGATCGAGCTTTTTATGCACTTAATTTTCCCATACGTATAAAAATTATTCTGCTGACCGTTGAATCGAATGCCATCTCCTTATGAATTATTGAAGTCATTGACAAGGTTATGTTTTCTTTAGATAATTTCATATTCACAGCTATTGAGGCTTTAAATATACTGACATGGAATTCACATTCATATGTCTAATGTGTTTTTTATTTCTTTACGTTCTCAGTGGAACACAGGGCGCTTTCAAGCTAGAGGCTTGAAGTTTCTGTAGCAGTGGTGATTATTTTTACATGATGGCGTTGCTAGCCTTATGCTCCTCACCCTTCCCTCTTTATCCGTCTTACTACTGGCTTAAAGAGGTGAAGGAGTGAGTCGGCCAGTGAGAACTCTACCACTGTGTCACCGACACACGTGCCTATTTTATAATTTATTACAATGTTCAATATTCACTGTCCAATGAACGCAACATTAATTTCCGCGAAATTCAAAATCATAAAGTGGTTTGAATTACTTCTGTAAAATTTATGAAATTATTTTTATATTGGTTTAATAATTTCGTATATAATATATTGAAAGCCCATCTTTAAAGTGTATATAAAACTTGTCTTAATATCACTGAATTTTAGATAATGTGAGTGAATATGTAATCCTTAAACGAATCACAATAGTAGTAGTAGTAGTTGGGGTTATTGTCAGCAATTTTCTTAAATGTCTGGAAGTTACAAGTAGACAGCACGAAGATAATACTTGATGGCAAATAAAAACAAGAAAATACTTCTATAGATGTTCGCTATTATTAAGGGCTAAAGAAGGTGACATCAGTATTCCTTTGAAAGTCAACTAAGAGAAAGATGAATACACTGGGCTGATCATGAGAAAGTAAACTTTCTGCTAAAACTTTCAATATGGAGATAAAACCAAGCGAAAATGTGTGTATCATTTGAATTCTGTACAGATTCTTGCAGTTAACTGACTAAGTTCTCCAGTGCTGAGTTCCAAAACTTTAGATAGTTTTTTCTACTTAAATTAGAACTGAAATTGAGCAAATAAGTTGGATGACGTAACATAAATGACTAGAAATTGAGCATCGGTCATGTCAGTGACAGGGATAAAGGGGTATAGAAATTAAATCGGCTCGGAGTAGAGAACAAAAAGGCTGAAAATGTAAAATATTACCAGCGAAAAGATAAAATAATACGAATGAAGACAGACAGAAATAGAATTTACCTGTCAGGTATTAAGATAAATTACGTCCACTGAAAGTGTAGTGACTGAACGAACTTCTTCTGTATGCAGAGTTCAGGACTTAGTAGATCAACCACCATTGCTTCTGCAGTTTGAAGAAGTTTGATTCGTACAGCTTTAGGAAGACTACTTCTTACTTTGTAGACGACTCTGAAGTTTTTTTGGGGGGTGTAGCTTGGTGTTCGGATTCTATCAGATGTTCTAAGATGCAGCTGCGGGCTCATCGTTTTTCTCCTTTGTAAAACCATATTGTTAAGCGTTCGGTGATACGTTCGGCAAGCGAACGCTGGGTACGGCCGACATACCTAGCTCCACACGAGCAGATGAATTGATAAACACACATTGATAAGGCCAGTAGTCGTTGCTTATTCTTCACGTTCACATGAATCATAGGTTTTGTGGAGAAGGTTAGTCGTAGTTCAGCTGCGAAGAAGGTCTTCTTGAGTGAGCGCGACAGTCGATTTTTCAGTGTTTCCGCAGATACATATATCTCCATTGAATTGAAGGTTCATGTAGAGTAGCTTTTTCGGAACGGTGAGCATGGGCGACTTTTGTGGTCTAGGATTCATAGATTTTGCAATAAATCGTTCTGGATAACAATTCTCGACGAAGGTTCTCCTGAGATTTTCCCCTTCATTGTCTGTGGATCAGGTTTCGTTTGATGTAAAGAGGTATCCAACTATGGAAGTTAATTAGCTGTCTGTTCCACGTCAACTTTCTGTAGATAGATCTTTTCATTGTCCTTCTATTTCTCTTCTGGTTAGCTGAACGTCAAGAAAGGATATTTTGGAGTTAGATTATTTCCCTAATGTGAACTAAATCGTGCGGTGGCAGTTACTGAGGGAATTTAAGCTGTCGTCTAGATTTTCTTCATTGTTGACGATAATAAAAGTGTCGTCGACATATCTCTTGTAGAATTCGAAAGTATCGATCATTTTCTTCAAGCATGTGTTTTCGAGTTTTGTCATTAAGAACTCTGCATGCAGTGGGCCTGGTGGTGAGCTCAGAGCTATTTCAAATGACCATTTTAACATTCACAGTTGATTGACTGTATATCCAGAACATTCGTTATTTGCACTTATATTACACTAATATGTTTCTAAAATATAAGTTGACTAATAAATAAATTACGTAAATATATTTTAGCCACTAGGGATTATGGTAAGTTGGTTAATATTTCAGAATTTGTATCACCAAGCAGTGATAGTAATCGGGTGATGGTGAGAGACGAATTGTTAAAACATTGAAACCCATAGACTTATGAGCGAATTATGAGTTAACTATAAGTTACACAAATCTATTTGCGAGGATTTATGAGCAGAAACACCTGCTTATTGTTACTTGATTAAGGAAGAGAAGAACTATTCAACCCTTTGTTCACTTTGTCCTCATACTTTACAGGCATGTGACCATCGTAATCACATTTCCAGTATCCACGTTACACTTCTATTACAGCAAAAATATTCATTCAGACATCTACATAAAAACACAAAATAATCGAGCAAAGAATATCCCCCTTTCGATAATTTCCTCCTCTTCTCGCTCTACAATTATATATGCATGTTTATATACAAAGAATATTCTAGAATAGTAGTCAATAACAATATTAGTGTTTTCTTAAATAATATGGATTTGTAAAGTAAGATCAATGGAATTACAGTTCATTAAAGATGCTTAAATAATAATAATAAAGATATAATAGCAAATAGAATACCAACTAAAATTAGGGAAATTCCACAAAAATTCAGGATTATTTAATCCTGGATGGCCAAGTTAATGATAATGTCTGAGCTAACTTCTTTTGAATGCACAAATTAGGCTTGTTCATATGGATCCCCACGGCCAGCCTCAGCAATATTTAGCAGTCGAACTCTTAAGGCAAAATTGAGATTCGTTGATATGCTGTGAATGACCCTGAAAGCATAGTTAACGTCAATCTTGTGTTCTGTATCCACAAGATGAGATAGAATAGCGCTGCGAATAGATTTTGTTTGTCCTTTACTGAACAAACAACGCAGGATGATGTTCGGAAATTCGACATTTTGTCTTTTACATAGACCGTAAAATTAGGCGTGTTTCTCGTCGAATTTTCAAACATCACCCTGTGTGGTTAAGTAAAGGAGGAACCAAATCCATTTGTAGCACTATCCTACCTCATCTTGTGGATAAAAAACACAAGATTACTGTTAACGATGCTTTCAAAGTCCCTTAACGCATACTAACAAATCTTAAGAGTTCATCTACTAAATATTGCTGTGGCTGAACGTCGGGATCCACATTAAGAAGCCTAATTTATGTGTCCAAAAGAAGTTGTTTAGTTCAGACATTGTCCTTATCCCGCTTCCCCATCTAGGCACGAATGATCCTCAATTTTTGGTAGAAATTTTCTTAATTTTATTTCATATTCTATTTGCTATTATATTTCTATTATTATTATCATTACAATTTAAGCATCTTTAATGAAGTGGAATTCCATTGATCTTACTTTGCAAATCGATATTATTTAAAAAAGCCCCACTATTGTAATTGACTACTATTCTAGAATATTCTATGTATATAAACATGCATATATAATTGTAGAGTCATAAGAGGAGGAAATTATCGAAAGAGGATATTCTTTGCTCAATTATTTTGTCTTTTATGCACTTCTATTACTTTCTTCCTTTTTTCCAAGAGTTTCGGTAAACCCGAATAGGTTAGAACGCTGCATCATGCATTTAATCATTTAATTGTTGATAAGCTAACGTATGCTGTCAGTTTGCGCTGCGTTTATACAAAACAGCTAACTGAGGACGCTAATTCACGGCGTTTTTTAAAAGTTACAAATCGTAGAAGCATTGTATAAGTTCTAAATGTTAGCACATTTTGAACAAACAATTTCTCCTACCCTTCAGAGAAGAAACATCGTAATAAAACTACTATGATGCAGATATTAGGGAAAAGGATTCCTTTGTTGTTCACTTTCGTCCATAGTAGTAGTAGTGGAGGTCAACAGCACTCAATATGAAAAATAAAATCAGGATTTTCAACTCCAATGTGAAGTCAGTGCTACTCACCGTATGGATCAGAGACTTGGCACCCCGCTGCGTCATGAAGAGCACCTCAAACAAACTACAAACCTTTCTCAACAGCTGCCTTCGCTTAATTCTACTCAAGATCCGATGGCCAGCCAGAAAACATCAGCAACAGGAATCTCTTGCAATGAATGAACGAACCCAGCAGGAACCGATTGTGCAAGAAGTATGCATGAAGAAATGGAGATGGATTGGCTGGCCATACTCTGAGAAGTCAAACCATCAAGTGACACCACTAGACAAGCCATCGCTCGAGTGGAACCCGAAAGGGAAGCGGCGAGTTGGTCATCAGTGCAGGGGTGACTTGGAGGAGGTCATGTGAAGAGGAGATGGAAGCATGCGGACAGACGTAACACCGGGTGAAAACCTTGGCACAGGACCGAACGCAATGGAGACGTTTGGGTGAAGCCCTATGTTCCTCTAAGAATTAAAGGAAATAATAATAAATAACAATAGTATTAGGAATAAACTACCTGAAGTTTTATTGGTTCTATCGTTGTATATTCGCATTTAATTCATCTTTGTAACTGGTAGTACTCACACTGACTAGTGTGGTACGACGGATTACAGTATAATTTTGAATGCCTAATGGGAATATGAGGAATTTCATTAATTGATTTGTCATCACTATTAGGATTCTTGGAAATAGTGTTTTCTTTTAAGCCTGAAGATAATTCATCTTTATTTTTAAGACTCCATTTTGTGGCAGGGGATGACTATCTGAATGATTCAGATGAACTGTTATCAAATTATGTATTTTTATACAACGCCAAACAATAAAAACTTTCTAGGGACCTATAAACCTTATTAATATGAAATCATTGTGTTCTGAAGTGTATTTTTATTATATTTTTTATCCCTTGACATTCCTAGTGGAACATAAAGATTCAAGCTAGGGCTTTGACGTTTCAATAGCGGTGGCGTTTGCTTTTGCGGGATAGGGTTGCTAACTCCATACCCAACCCTCCCTCTTCACCAGTCTTATTACCGGCTTAGCGAGATACAGGGGAGCCTCGTCGGTCGGTGATCGAACCCTGGACCACATGCATGGTTGGTGAGCATGCCACTGCTGTGCCACCGACGCACATTTTTATCATTATATTCGGAATAAACTGGGGAACAATCAGTGATGAAAAGAGCTCGGTTATAAGAGGGAGGGTTTCATCACGAGCTGACATCGGTTAGAGAACCATTGGAAAACCAGCTCGGAGTACAGCACAGAAGTTTCGTCACAGTTTGGTGTTCTTCAGAAGCACGCAACCACCGCCAACGTTTGGACCTTGAACCTGCTGGTTATAAGGCAAACTCATAGACCATTAGCCCACTTAGACCCGATTCAATGGCCAGTGCATGAATTACATCCTCTGCCAATTCATGATGTAGCACGACCACTTTGCAATGTCTTCTTTGATGAGTTACTTCCTCACCTTCAACCTGCTTTACAATACTGGTCACGGCTTCCCACTAGAACCACAGGTTAACTGCCTGAATAGAGCCAGTCGCTAGTGGGCGTCAGATTATTTTTCAGGTATTTCATACATTTATTCTCCTTAATGAATTTGAACAAAGCAAGAGCTACATATTTTGCAGAATGAAGTAGTACCATCTTTTATTTCGTTGCCTTCTCATCAGCTGCTCTCAGGCCACAGTCATTATTAAGTATATCTACAGAAACAATTTTAACATACTTGCACAGAGTTCATTTTAAGCAAAAATCAATCGATCAATATATACATACAGTGTTTACAAATATATAATATTAAATACTATTCCGAACAATAGTGATCTTATACAATGGGAACTTTCAGTATTACGTACTCAGGTGAAACGGAGATGAAAATTTCCAGTTACCAGGGCAAAAAAAGACTGATAACTACTTCTTTCTGAATGCACAAATCAATTTTCAGGCACTTGATGGAGATGGCTTCAGCAAACTTGAGGAGAATTGAGCTCTTTTGCCTACTGATAAATTTGAACGACTTTACGACGTCCACCTCATGATCACCCATGTCAAGAGGATGTCTGGCGATGGCACTATTTAAACAATTTGTTCCCTTTAGACGAAAGCTTTTTGGTACATGCTCAGAAAATCGTAGATATGCCCTTCGTTCTGTTATCCCAATGTAACTACTTCCTCAGATACATGTATATTTGTATATACAATTGGAGTTAACATGGAAAGGATATCTACTGATTTTTGATTGCACCAAAAAGAGAGTTGTTTGATAGACGGGGACGAGTTTAGCTGCAGGATATGCTCTGGCTACTGACGCAATCAGTCTTTTGTTGACTTTCTATACTTTGGTTTGTAAGGGTTACTTTTGTTTTAACGAGTTGATCATGGACTGATATGAGTTAGAGAACCATTAAAAACCAGGGAGTACTGGACAGCTGTTTCATCCTAGTTTGGGAATCATCCGCAGGGGTCCGAACCCAGGACCATTCCTGCAATATTTTCACCTTCATAAAGAATCTGAAAATGGACTGACTTTTTCTCCACTGTGATTTGTTTGACATTTGAGACTTCAGGTCTTCCATACTTGTGGATGAACCTTTGAAGGTACCTAATGCTTTTCAATATCTTTTCAAGAAACACAAACTCTTCCTCTAATTTCTCTATAGAGCATATTTACCTCGTTCTATAGTACACAGTCCTGACTAATCCACGTTTAAAGCCATTTGGACAAAAACTATTAAAATATAAATACTGTCCTACAACCTCCCCCTCCCGCACAACCCTACAAAACCAATACTTGAGAATATGTATATTCTTTTCAATGTTTTACCGGCAGTATCTGAAATACTTAATAAATTTTGTGATTAAATTTTCAAATAATGGTTTCCTCAAGATCTGTTGCCTTTGTTCACTCTATTTTAAAAAATAGTCATGTAAATAGTATTTTCAATTGGAATCTAGCAGTTCAAGGCCACACAGTGACCTAGTTAAACAAAAGTTCAATGTTTCAAGATTCTTAACTTTTCAATATTTTGTATTTTGTTTATGTTAGGATCTTTTACTTTTGAATTATTGCAATAAATAGATGCAAAATTTATTCATTTGATTGTTGAGTCAGCATCTTGAGGGTCAACCTGTAATAAATTAATAAGGTACAAAATTGACATAAACTCTGTATGGTATTTCGTTTTAACGAAAGTTACTCTTCCCTTGAAGAATCTCATATTCACTGCTTATGCGGGTTTCTTAGAGCTATAGTTCGAAGTTCGATGAATGTAACGTTAATTTCTGCCAAATATTTTTAGATCAGAAAGGGATTCAAATTTTTTTTGAATAATTTTATGTATGATATATTTTCAACCTGGTTATTACACTACTGAATTTTAGATGGAATATATGGTAAGTGAATGTGTAGTTTTAATGTTTTTTCAAACAACAGTTTACAATCAACAATTATCATGAATGTCTAGAAGCATTAGGCAGACAGTAATAATTTTAATAATACTAATAGCTTTATTCTGGAAGGTGCATTTATTATTATATTAATATTGCTCCCTTGGGTTCCTAGTGGAACATAGGGCTTCAACTGCACGTCTTCACTTGCTTCTGTCTTCTCTTGTACTTTTCACCTGCATCCATGTTAGTCCATACTGACTGTTTCAACTCCTCTTCACACGATCTACTCCATGTCACCCTTGCACTGACGACCAACTTGCCGCTTCCCTTTCGGCCTGGTTCCACTCGAGCAATGGCCTGACGCGCGCCCGATGTCACCCATCGACCTTCTCAGCGAGTGTCCAATCCATCTCCACTTTCTCCTGCATAAGTATTTGGTGGGCAGTTGGTTCTTGCTTTCTTTGTTCCCAGCCAGAGTTTCTTTTTGGTTATTCTTTCCGGCCCTGCCATCTGATCTTTGGTATAGAGCCAACGAAGACAGTTGTTGGTTGTAAAGGTCTGCAACAGGTTGTTGGAAATATTCTTTGTGACCCGCCCGCCAAGTTTCTGATCCGTATAGAAGAACTGACTGACTTGACGTTTGTATTGAAAATCCGACTGAATTTTATTGTTGATGCTGGCTGAGTGACGAAAATTTCCAGATTGGTTTCAGGTTGATAAATGTGTTTCTCGCTCGCCTTCCTGATTCATACTCGATTTGACATCCTCGTGCGTTCCGACTGTCTGTAGTTGAGACAATGCTCCCTAGATAAGTGAATGAAGTAACCTCTTCCATATCACTCCCGTTGATGGTGATTGGCGCTGGATGTTTCTGCTGTTGTTGTTGTTGGTTGGTTATTTCCATAACCTCCGTCTTGTCTATGTTCACCTGGAGTCCTGTTTTCGCCGGCTGCTTCTTCGACCAATTTGTCGGTCAGTTTTTGCTTGTAAGTCTTCGATTTTGCGTGACATCAAACATAAATCATCCACGCGCGAAATCCAGGTCTTCTAGGTTCTTCACGTCGATCAGTCCAGGATATCCCTGTCTTCTCGTTTCCCACTCACTGCCTGACACATAATCCAGTCCTTCACAATTTGGAATATCATCGTGGGTGATAATAAGCCCCCTTGTCTGATCCTTATGTTTACTCTAAACGCCTCGCTGAGTTTTCCGTTGTGGATCACTTGACTACATGTTCCGTTATCGTACAGTTGTTGAATAAGGTTGATGGATAATAATAATAAAAAAGAATTTTCGGCGAGTTTCAAATATTATTCGAATATAATAACTGATAATGTCAGTGGAAGCAATAACATTCCATTTGAAGCATATTTTAATACTACTCTGCAATGTTGTTCCTCCATTTCCTTCGAAATTTCCCAGCTATAAGTACAAGCCTATTTGAAAATGTGCACCAGTATAAATTACAACTCTCAATGGCAATTAGATGATTACAACAATGTGAAATAGCGTAAAAGGATTGGGTAGCTCAGTGATTTAAAAAGGCCAGTACCAAAACTATTGAACAACCTGGTTTGATGGACAGCAAATTACAAAATTACTTCTACGGATATTCACTATAACTAATGACTATAGGACGTGATATTATAATTACCTTCAAGGTCGGTTGATCAACAGGAAGAGTGATACACTGGCCTAACCATCAGAAAGTGAACTTTCTAGAAAAAGAAAACAGAACTTGAGTATGGAAATGAAGTTACGCAAAAAATTATGTATCGTTTTACTTCTCTACACCTTCTTTTGGCTAAATGATTTAGTTCCCAAGTGACTGGGGTATCGAGTTCTAGCTGGGAATTGTTTTATTCCAAATGACCAATGTAACATTTACAGGTGGATAGCTGGATTTTCACACCATTAGTCATTTGTAGTCATTTTATGCTAGGGTGTTTCTACAAGTCGACTAATAACAAGTTACTAAAACATATTTTAGCTACTGAAGTGAACAGTTACAGTAAGTCAGTTAACATTAAAAATTTTGTATTAACAAGCTATGATGTATTCGGACGATTGCAGAGGGCGAGACGTTAAACCATTCATATCCATAGATTTATGAATGAACTATTAGTTCATTATAAGTTAAATAAATCTATTTAAAAAGAGAAGACGTTCAGCGAAGAGGCTCTTTTTTGGGCGAATTCATTTACATACCTGTACAATCGCATTCATATATAATTATTTGTGTGTATATGTGTGTACATGAGGTTTGTCCAGTTTAGATAATTGATCAGGTAATACAAGAATGATCTAATATAGAAACAAGGTTAATTAGACAGCAACTAAAGTAAGATTGAGTTAGTAAGTTAGACGACGTAAAAGAATTGACCGTAGGTGTTACGAACTTCCTGGATGATTAATAAAAACCCGAATAAATCTGCTGAAGAAGCTGTGGCTTACACAGCGAAACATTCAGAATATCTTGTTTTGATTTTCTTAATACGCCGGGATTAATTTAAATAATTTAAAATGGATACATCCCAAGTTGTTGATAATTGTACTGAGTCACCTTTGTTACATGTATCCGGTGTGACGTTAATGTATATCGATTCTAGCATTGGAACAAATACCACAATATCGATTGGGACAATGTGTGTATTCTAAAAACTAACATGAACAAATGGAAAGAAAGACTTATAATAGAATCGATATTCATTAAAGTCACACCGGATACATGTAACAAGGGTGACTCAGTACACTTATCAACAACTTGGAATATAATTCTGAATACAAAAAGCATGAATGAGCAAAAAATAATGAACTATATATATGAGTACAAATCATAAATGTGTGAACAAAACAATTACAACAGTGGTGTGAACATGGGCAGTAATTTCGTTCGAAATATTACGAATAACAAAACTTATCATTGTGTGTAAACTATTGAAGTACAATTATACTTTATTTCAGTATCACGACTACTGAACAACCTGGTTTCATGAAAAACAAATTACAAAATTACTTCAACGGATATTCACTATAGGTTGTCTATAGGACATGATATCATGATTTCGTTCAAAGATGGCTGATCAATATATATATATATATATATATATATATATATATATATATATACATATATAGTATGGATAGAACTTGAAAAAGGGTGTGCAATCATAGGATTAGTAGACAAATCGAATAAAACAGAAACGTTACGTAATATTGTGTGAAATTTGATAGCATGGAATTTAACTTTGCAGAATGCAACTGACTTAGTATGACAAGCGGAACAATTGAGATAATATCGAGGACATTTCAAAGTGAGAGTAATAATGGTAGTAACAACTGACGTAATAAAGGAAGAGTATACAAACTGAATAGACAAAATGAAAAAAACTTTTTTGGCGAAAACGTAATTTACTAAAATCACTACATACCCGACTCATGTGTATTGCTGATACTTTGGCTATTGTAATAGAAAAGCCAGATCTCTGTGTACAGAAAAAGTTTGTTCAACCTCTCCAATTTTCATTGTCTTAATCCCACAATGCTAAAATATGATAATACCTTATCATATTTTAGCTCTACCAATTTTTCATTTTTTCATTTTGTCTATTCAGTTTGTATTCTCTTGCTTTATTACGTCAATTGTTACTACTATTATTACTCTTACTTTGAACTGTCCCCGGTATTATTTCACTTGTTCCACTTGTCATTCTAAATCAATTCTTAATTTTTACAACGTTAAATTCTATGCTATCGAATTTCACCCAGTGTTACGTAACGTTTTCATTTTATTCTATATGTCTACTGATCATATATATATACCACTACAAAAATTACCGATATACATGATGGTATTTTTGATTCCACACTAGTCAGTAACCAGTGTAATGTGTCTAGTCCTATCTTCGATGCAGACTGAATTCTATCGGTCCAGTTTGTAATGTGGCCACAATACCACTAGGTGGCTCGCCAATACGGTGCACTGTGAATTGTTGGTATTAGATGCTTGGAGACAATCGGCAGGATGTCTTGGACCTAGGTTTTGGTGCTAGTTGGCACTAACCAGTCAGCAAGGCGTATCTGCAACCTTGAAGGAACTCATGTCCTTTCTGAAATTCGAACCCGCGTCACGCAGTATCAACTGCAGTCAGAGACGTTACCACTGTGCTATTCAGACACATTAGTCATAAACTACTGTAATGTTTTTAGTCCTATCTTCGGTGCAGACTGAATTCTATCAGTCAAGCTTGCAATGTGGCCACCATGCTCATGATTACCAACTAGCAGGAAACCTACGTCCAAGGCTTCCTGCCGATTGCCTCCAACCATCTAATACCAACATATATGATGGTAGTTAATGATGAAACTGGGAGGCTCAAGTCCTTCAAAAATAATTTCGCACTGAGACTGTTCTGATAATCATTAACAAAGGTATATCTCAACTAAAACTAGCTGAAATGATTTTTTTTTATTTTATTTGTTTTCTATTTTCAGTCAAAGAATGTAAGAATAATGATATAATATACATAGGAATGGAGGATTTCATCATGAGCTGACATCAGTTAGAGAAACGTTGGAAAACCTTCTGGGAGCACTGGACAGCTATTTTGTCCTAGTTTGGGACTCTTCAGTTGTACGCACCCACCGTCAAGGTTCGAACCCACGACATTCTGGTTACAAGGCGAGCTCATTGACTATTGAGCCACCGGGACCCTATCCAGCTCGTGATGAAATCCTCCATCAAATCAAATAAAATCCCTATAAAACCAATACTTGAAAATATCTTATACATGTCTTACAGTTATTTATTTAATTCTAAAGTCTTTTACATACTAATAGAAGTCATTTTTATTACAGGTAATGAACACTGTGAAAACTGTAAGTCGAATAACAAATGTAGAGAAGACACTTTTAACAACCTACATTTGTTTCCCCTTATCACATAATAGTATTTAGTTATCTCTGAAATCTACAAAATTACTGATAATATCTAAGCAAAGCGTAAATTCATAGGCATAGTGATATAGAAAGAAATGAGCTGCTATGTCTAAAAATAGCATTTTATTAGTTTAGATTCCTATATCTTACAAAACTCACTGAAGAGAGAAAATAGTGTAATTTGCTATAAAACAACAGCCTCACTTCTCATTGAAGAATGATCGTCATCAAAGGATTTTCGTTTTTTTTTGTTTTTTAATAATGAAGGATATTTTATTCACTAAGTTCCACTCAAAGGTTGACAACACATTAATAATAACAAGTTATTCCCTTTTATTAAAGACGTTTATGCTAGTAGATATTGTAAGTATATAGTTTGTTTAAAATAAGTAAACAATATGAATATTTATTTGTAAGCTAACGGACTAATATTTGTTCACATATGTAGTATATATAATCAGCTAAGTGTACAGTTTCCTGGGTTCTTTGAATCGATGGATTAATACCACTTGACTGTCATTAGCAGAAATGATAAAAGGTTTTATTATATATTAAACCTGAAATTATGAATGAAGAAGAGGAATTAGATGGTTGCAGGCAATCGGCCACAGGAAGCCTTGCCTGACCTAGGTTTCGTGCTAGTTAGCACTCATCAGCAAGGCGTATTTGCAACCTTGAAGGAGCTCATATCCCTTCTGAGATCCAAACCCGCGTCACCCAGTGCTGCAGTCGGAGACGTTACCACTGAGCTATTCAGGCTCTCGATTGACCTCCTGTTGGACTGTAGTGGGTCTTTTGATTTGATACTAGTGACTAGTGTGATGTATCTGGTCATTTCTTTGGTGCAGACTGAATTCTATCAGTCAGGTTTGCAATATGACCACCATTCTAGGTAGCACTCTATCATGGTGCACATTGATTTGATGATATTAGATGGTTGGAGAGAATCGACACATTACACTAGTTACTAGTGTGAAATCAAAATATCCACTATAGCCCTACAGGAGGTCAATCGCGAGCCTGAATAGCTCAGTGGTAACGTCTCTGACTGCAGCACTGGGTGACGCAGGTTTGGATCTCAGAAGGGACATGAGTCCCTTCAAGGTTGTAGATACGCCTTGCTGATGAGTGCTAACTAGCACGAAACCTAGGTCAGACAAGGCTTCCTGTGGCCGATTGCCTCCAACCTGAATGATAGAATTCAGTCTGCACCAAAGAAATGACCAAATACATCACACTAGTTACTAGTGTCAAATCAAAAAAGGAAGGGGTATATTAAAAGTTGAAATCCAATTCTAAATTAATCAAATGGCAGTTGACATATATTTCAAGACTTATTCATAAAGGACGATCCCTTTATACATTTCTGCGTTTCATTTAGTAAACGCATTTCTGAGATTAAATCATAAATGAAAAGCAGGACAGCCAGGAGGTTCTTTTCATATAAAAATCCTGTGGCGTCCAGGTAAAATTTGGTTAATTTATTTCCCGTTAACTAAATGCCTCTTCATTTATCCATTATTTTCAAACCCTTATTTCCTTAAATTTTTGGGTATTTTAAATTCAGGCGGAGGAATGTGCACAGAACGTTAGTGAACAGAAATTTCTAATTTTGTTTAGAGTTTATACACAGAAATTAAAAGGGAAAATGACTAGTTTTATCCGAAGGTTGAAAAAACACCTGGTTTAAATCACTTTAGAAAGAAATTTAAAAAGCACTACACAACAAATAATGAATTAAAAAACGAGCAAAAGCATTTTATTATCAGATAGATCTTGTATACATTAAAAATTGAAGCATTCTGTCCGTGTAAAGATCTTGATGACCCTGGTTTTTAAAACGCTTGAATTACAGCATGATACACTGTTTGAGTATGACTGAAAGCTCTGTGAGTTGTTGAGATGCGTCTATATTTAGTTGAGGAGTCGTAGATATGATTTGACTGACACCTTTCATCTACTGAATAAGATCAAGTTTTCGACATGTAATCGCAATGTAATTAGACTATTTTCCAGATAAATTATTTCTCTTCAACTCACTGATGCCTACTAAACAGATTTCCCCAAGTTGCAGTAGGACGTCATAGCTGGAGATGTCCACCAAGTCAAGATGCAGTGGATGCTCATAAAAGAAAGTGTGTCTTGAATTAACTAAGTTAGAATTCAGGGGTTATTTAGTTCCAGCCCAGATGGCTGAATGACTGGCAAGCTTGATTTCACTACACGAAGGTTCCGAATTTGATCTGTGATGGGGGGTGATCGTGGAAGCTCACTATTGAAGAGACACGGAATAATATGAAAAAGCTATCCAGTACTCTTCTATTTCCAGTAATTTCTCCAACTGATATTGATTCCTGATGGAAACCTAACAAATGAAATTAAATTAATCTGAATTCCCATAAATTCTATAATCTAAATTATACGCATACATTCGGAGACTTAATTTTAAATTCAGGAATACATTTATATTATCGCCTCGTATCGAGTATTTCTCTAACCTACATGAAATTAGCCTGTCTTGTGGATCTGGACCTCGCCCCTGGCGATATATGTCTGACTTCCCACTAACTGGAAGATATGCAATTGGAAAGCAACAAGTTTTCAGAAGAAGCATCCAAAGAAGATACGATTTCAGGTGAACATAGAGAAAACAGATGTGGTGATGAAGATTCCTGGTCAACACCAACAGCATCAACAACAACAGACAACAATCAGACAGCATAAATACAAGGAATCTGAAAGAAACAACCTCCTTCACCTACTTACCTACCTGCCGACCGACCTCGGAAGCAATGTTTCAGCTACACGCGGACGGAACTGACGAGAATATCAAAGCAGCGAGGATTGGGAAACCGAGGCAAGTTTTCGTTTCCCTCAAGTTTGTGTGGAGGTCAACTGCACTACTCAGCATGAAAATGAAAATAACATCCGGGTTTTCAACTCCAATGTGAAGTCAGTGCTACTCACCATATAAATCAGAGACTGGAGCCGCGCCGCGCCGTGCCGCGTCATGAAGAGCACCTCAAACAAACTACTGACCTTCATCAACAGCTAGCTGTCTTCGCTCAATACTACTCAAGATTGGATGGCCGGTCACAAAACATCAGAATCAGGCAGGGATCTCTGGCAATGAATGAACCAACTCAGCAGGAACCGATTGTGAAACAAATATGCAGGAAGAAATGCAAGTGGATTGGCCATACTCTGAGGAAACCACCATGTGACATCACACGCCAGGCCATAGCTCGAGTGGAACCCGATAGGGAAGTGGCGAGTTGGTCGTCAGTGCAAGGGCGACTCGGAGGAGGTCATGTGAAGAGGAGATAAAAGCATGTGGGCAGACTTGGAGCCAGGTGAAAACGTTGACAGAGAACCGAACGCAATGCAGAGGTTTGGATGAAGCCCTATGTTCCTCTAGGAATAGAAGGAAATAATAATAATGTAATTTGAATCTTTTAGCTAATGGTGGCCAAGGGTAGAATCCACTGTGTGCTTTTTGTTCTATTAGAGACTCTTCATCTGAATGTACCTACATCTTCAATATGAGGATGCTTCCACCAAGACTCGTACTCGTACTTTTTCAAAGGCAAAAAATTATTCGCTAACCTACTAAGCGAGATTATGATAACTAACAGATATTATCTAAATGTCCACAACAGAAGATGGTGTGTCAACATTAGTTGGTCATTTCAGTAATACATAACCAATCAATGGACAGTACAAAATGACTTTAAATAAAGAAGATTATGAAGATAGCGAATAAATGAATATTTATTTGTTGCCAGTTTCTGATTAATAAACACTAAAGACGTATAGTTTGACGGACTCTAGTTTTTATCATTCCCACCAAAAAAACCTTCGCTATTAATCTATGAAAGAAAGTTACCTATTTTTACACTGGTGAGAATAACTTTAACCTAATACTTTTTCATTCTAATATTGTAGAGGTTGGTGCACAAACATTTTTTCTGTAAGCGCTTTATTAATACAACACTAATGAAAATTGTATATGTTAAAGCGTTATTTGTCTAAGAAGTGTTTTTACTTGACAGACTCATGTGAAATAATTATTTTTACTTAATCTGAGGCATTATTTTTGAAGAATCATAAAAGAATATTGATTAGCTCACGAAAGAAATCAAAAACTTTAACAAGAATCACAAAGGTGAATTAGTCCTGATTTGTATTCTTCCTTTCATCAAAAGAAAACACATTGGTTGGCTGACTGGCTTCCCTAAGACTTTCACTAGCCCAGGTCATTTCGCCTCTCCAATTCCAATGAAGCTTTTTTTTTAAAAATACTTTTAATTTTAGCATTTTTTTGTCAGTTGAAGTTTCTGTAGCAGTTTGATTGGTTTTTCAGGGTTAGGGGTCATTAGCCTCACGCCCAACTTTCCATCATTGGCTGGGCTTGGGGCAGGCCAGAAAACTAGTGAGTGAAGACTCGCAAGGTAGGACAAAACACTTGTCTGTTACTCCCTGATTTTTAGTGGTTTTTTAAATGTCAGTTGGTTATTTAGGCTATAGCAGATAGAAGAAGCGTAAAAGATCACAGTAAGAGGAAAAAAAAATAGTAGTGACACTATTGACCATAGATAGTATAAATAGACAGGAACTTGAAGCATTTCACAGGCGGAATGGATGAAGATGTCAGAGTCAGCCAGCCAGTCAGAATCGGAAAGGCAAGATACGCCTTCATCAGCCTGACACCTGTCTGGAAATCTTCCACACACACACAGCCAACATAAACAAAAAGATTCGGATTTTCAACACATACGTGAAGTCAGTCAGTCAGTCAGTCAGTCACTGCTTCTATACGGGTCAGAAACTTGCACTGCACGTGCGTCACGAAAAGGATTTCCAAAAATTTACAGACTATTATAAATAGCGCCCTTCGCAGGCTCCATACTTAAGATCAAGTGGCTGGCCAGAAAAGAACTCTGCAGTACAACGAACCAACCAGGAGACGATTGCTCAACAAATATATAGGAGAAAATGGAGACGGTTTGGATAAACCCTGAGAAGGCCGTCGAATGGCATCACGCTCAATGTAGGCCATCGCTCGAGTGGTATCCAAACGGGAGATGACGAGTGGGTCATCGGTGTGAAGGTGACGTGAAAGAGCTCGTATGGTGAGAAGGAAAAGAGAGACCCAGCTGAAGGTAACAACAGAACATAGAGGAAAGTGGAGATGTGTGTGTGTGTGTTGATGCCCAATGTCCCACTCAGAACCCATAGGAAAATTATTAACAACAGATGAATCATTCGATTACGGATCCAGCTGAAAGGGTTATGAGCTCGAAACGTGGTCACCAATAAATATTACCGTACAACACTGTGATCTCATCAAAATAAATTTCACCTAGAAAGGAATTACATTCTACCACAATGCCCGAGTTTTACACTTATATCAATAAGGCGCGGTGTTGGTTTTAAGAAGCGAAGTTGCTAGTCTCACGCCAAACCTTCCCTCTTTCCCATACTAACTACTGTCTAGGCGACGTTTGTAAGTGTGTTAGCCTAAAAACAAACACGGACTGTTAATATTTGTGTAAAACTTGGGCACTGTGGCAGTAAATAACTCCATATTAGTTTGTTTATTAGATGTATCACACAGAGAGTGAAACAGTATTCTTTACTGGATGACAAGGTTTCGAACAAAATTTGTAAATATTCATAATCATATCATCAAATATAATCAAACGACTTGGAAACTTGAGTTTTATAGTTTTTTTGTTTTCTCCTATTTGTCATCGTAGGAATAGTAGAATTTTCCAGATATCTGGCCGGACAGGTGTTGAATCATTCTTATTACATGTATTTGCGGTTGATTCGATAAACAAAGCTTCTGTAATCATACTCTCCCTCCACCCCGTTGTTACATTAGACTCTGAAACTGTCATCTTATCCCATCATCCTTTTGTATGGTTGTGTGTAACTGCATGTAGTGAGTGTTATAGCTGAACTAACTACTCTCTAGATTTCTTATCTTATTCGGGTCAACCAATCTAGATTTCGCTGCTAGGTGTATATGCTCGGCTAGTCTGACTGCCCCTGTTCTACTAGTTTGACGTATGTATTCGACCTGACAATCATTCCAGCAGGGTAATAGATAAACTAAATCGTTTTGATCCTTTAACCGACGAAGCTTGTTTCTAATGAGTTTGGGTTTGAATGCCACTTTTATACCTGCCTTGTTAATAATTCTATGTAAGGTTTCCGAGGTTCCTTCCTTGAAGGAATTACTACTGATGATTTAGATTCCTTATTGTTGATGATGTCTTGTGTATGTTTGACATGCATGTCATCGTTAATTTTATTGTTATTACTATTATTATTATTATTATCAATAATATCATAATTTATTTTTACATTTCCCTACATATTTCCTGGCTAATTTATCAGGGGAATGATTACGTTTCAGGGCTTCTTTTATGTGTATCACTTCCTGTCTTAGATTTCCCTTGGTACTACCTAGGTTTGTGCTCTGTCACTTAAACATTTCACCAATCCTATTTTCACTGACATAAGATAGGATAATCGAAAGTCCAAATATCTGTGTAAATGTGAGGGTTTCCTGTAAACACTAGTGTTGAACTTCCCATCTTCTTTCCTTTTTACGTTGCAATCTAACATTCTAAGCTCCCCTTCCTGACTTCCCAATTCATAAGTCATTTGAATTGCCTCCATCTTTGAGTTAATGTGTTCTAAAAATCTATCCATATCTTGTGTTCCGAGTACACTGAATGTGTCGTCTACATTTCTCCGCCATACACTTAGGGTGGGGCTGAACGTTTCAATCGCTATGTTTCCCCACCTATCCATGAATATATCTGCCACAACCAGGGATATAGGTAACCCCATGACAACTTAGTTTGTTTGTATATTTTCCTCAGGAATTTAAATAGTGTGGAAGTCAGACTAGCTGCAAAGCTGGAAGTGTATGTAATAGGAATGATTCAATACCTGTCCACTCAGATGTCTGTAAAATTCTACTATTCCAACGACGACGAATAGGCGAGAACAAAGAAAACTATCAAACTCAAGTTTCAAAGTCATGTGATCATAAATGATGATGTGATTATGAACAATAATAAATTTTGTTCGAAACCTTGTCATCCAGTAAATAATACTGTTTCACTGACTGTGTGATATATCTAATAAACAAACTAATAAGAAACCCGGACTGTGTTTACTGATGGTTCGTGCATTCCACTACTGAAGCAATAAGGAATCATTGTTGGATGAGATTTTAAAATACAAGGCTCTTATTTTCTTCTACACATACTTTTTATGTTTGTTTTTCGGGAGATACTTTTGGGTAAATGTCAACATTTCCTCAAATTAGAGATTTAAAATTACGTGGTATCTTAATCCTCATTTTGTTTTACTGAGTGTGCTCACTGTGCTCAGTATTTTCTATTTGTCATAAATATGATAAAGAATTTTATTTTTTTGTTTTTGTTTCAGGTCTTCTAGGATGCGCTGAGAATGGTAAGTCCGAATGACAGTATGGTACATGTACATGCAAGCCATAATGAAAGTGTCAAAATAACAATCAAGTTACGGAATATACACATTGGGTCATAGGAGTAAATAAGAAGACAGTTGCAGCGAAGAAAATTTTCTTTTCGACGAAGTCATCATCTAGGCTGTACATTCGTGTATTTATATCAAATGGATGGGCATAGCCGAGGCGCTAGCTATACAAAAGCTCAAACCCACGCTTTGTATACAAAAGAAATACGTCCAACCCCTGTCCTTGCCATGGCCATCATAAACAGGTAATTTTTAGTAATCACCATCCCATCGCCTTTCTTATCTAAACTTCCTGTTTATTCATGTTATTTCAAGTTTTTCTTAATCCCTGTTTACACTACCATATTTTCATACCCGAACTTAGTGTTCATTTTGTCATTTTACTATTTCTACATATTTAATCCCTGATTGCATAAACAATTATTCATCACATTAGTTTTTTTATCCAAACATCCTGTCTATTTTGTTATTTCTACATTTCTAACCCCTAATTGCACAATGTCAGTCTTCTTAGTTTTTATAATGCTACTTTGTTTGTTTTATCCATCCCCCTGTTTATTATGGCATTCTAATTCCCAATTTTAATTTTTATTAATTTGACCCTTGACCGGAAATTATTCTGGAACTTTCCCATCCATTTAATATAAATGCACGTATGTACAGCCTAGATGATGACTTCGTCGAAAAAAAAATTTTCTTCGCTGCAACAATCAAGTTGCTGTTGGAAGTTCTGAATGTAATCATTGCGTCATTATTTGTAGGATTTTACAGAAATCTATAAGAAAATGATATCGAACTGTTATTTACCTCACGAATATTTCTCATAAACTAGTTATCTTCCACACTTATTGTAGTCACCAGTTCGTAGTCTTATTTAAACCAAAATATAAGATTTCATTTAAAATGTTAAGTTTGAAGATATTTGAAGATGTTATCGCAGACCGAAATAAGTCAGGAAACCACTTAAAATTAAAGCATAAATTCTTTGCCAAAAGATCACTACTATGACGAACATATTGTAAAGGCGATTCCCAACTGTTCGATACACTATCACACTAAAAGTTCAAATCGTAGTGCACGTTTCTGTGAGGGATAACACAGAAGGTATGAAGTTTGAGGACTGAGAAAGCAATTAAAGTATAGCGATAACTCAGACTTATGTGCTTAAAACTGATTTATGGTATTTATTTTTTTTTATTTTAGCAACAACTGTGGAAAAATTCGAAGAATGTAAGTCCAGAAGCCAATTTTCAAGAATATTCAAAAAAAACAAGTTTGAAGAACCATTTGCTATCCCATTGTAACAACAGAAGCCAAGAGTCAGGCAACAGATCGTTTATTAAGGAAATCGACACGTATTTATATATATTTCATGTGCATTATTATAGCTTATTCAAGCATACAAACACAGTCTTCTGAATGGTTGTTTCTTACAGAAAGTTGACTTTGCATCTCTTTATGACTGTTTCTTGAATGTCAGATCATCTATACGACAAGTCTGCTGTGATTGGTTGTTGAATCAGTCTTGTTCATATTTTCTCACCACCAATATCTGCGACATACCCATTGACGTAAAATGCTGTCTACCAGTTTTGGCTAACCTGTTCTCACCACACCACCACTTTGTAAAGAGGCTACTAAAATAACAATGAGTAGTGAAGAGCTGAGTCACTAGATGACTGTACTTAGAAATGGTTAGATTTCACTGAATATCGCCATTTAAACAATCATATAAGATAATTTTCTAATCTCTAGAAATATCTAAAGAGAGATTTAAATAACGTTTTTAGGCAAAGCAACTTGCACGGGTGAGTTTGTATTAAATAGAGAGAGAAGTATAATAAGTGCATGACAAAACCATTTGATCTCTTATGAATTCCTTTTTGACAAAAGTCACAATTACAGGATTTAATCATGATCTGACATTATTTAGAGAAACATTGGAAAATCTGGGAGTACTGAACAGCTGTTTTGTCCTACTTTGGGACTCTTCAGTAGTACGCACCCACCGTGATTCGAACCCAGGACCTTCTGATTACTAGGCGAGCTCGCATACCATTAAGCCACTGGGACCCAATCTAATAGCCCATGAATTCCAACTTCTGCCAATTCGCGGTATAGCGCAAGCGTAGCCAATGTCTTCGGCAAGTATTTGTGCTCACACCTGACCTACCACACCTTACTGGTCACACCTTCTCACTAGAACCCCAGGTAGCTACCTATCTGAATAGGGCAAGTCGCTAGTGAGCATCTCATTGATATTTAAGTGATGCTTTGTAGGGATTTGGTTGATTAGTTGCAGGATTTCATCATAAGCTGACATTGCTTAGAAAACCGTTGGAAAACCAACTGGGAGTACTGGACAGATGTGTGCGTCCTAGTTTGGGACTCTTCATCAGTATCCACACACACCACGGGGTTGGAACCCAAGACCTTCCGGTTACAAGGCGAGCTAGCTCGTAGACCATTGAGCCACTGGGACCCGATCGAATGGTTCTTAAATTCTGACTTCTGCCAATTCATGACATAGTACAACCATTAGAAGTTGGAATTCAAGGACCTTGGGATAGGGTCTCAGTGCCTCAATGGTCTACGAGCTTCCCCTGTATCCAGAAGGTCTTGCGTTCGAAACCCGGTGGGTGCGTACTGTTGAAGAGTCCCAAATTGGGAATTCATTGATAATTTCAAAGCATTTTCCAAATTGTTTCGTTGATTATCTTTTAATTAGTACAGAGAGTCAGAATAATCGTTTCAGAGGGAAATAGGATGCATGAAAGGAGAGAGATACATTTCAGTTTAATTTATCTACTTACAGTGATAGACAAGTGACCTTTTCTCTTCTATTGCAGGTGACAATCTCAATCCAGTAAATTGTACGTGAACGTAGATTACTTTTGTGTATTTCTGCTAAAGTGGTCAAATTCTATTCCGAAATTTTGATTAGCGATTGCTTACTTTCTTTTCAGGTGAAATCAACTGTCACATAATCAGTAAGTTGTTTAACATTGGCTATTGTAGAAAAATTATTTTAACAGTTGAAATCTTCATTCCAATGTTCAGTTGTTGATTTATAAGTATCTGTGATACACACACTGCTTATTCTATAATTAAATTGTGCATCATAATTAACATAATGTGAATATTTAAATTATTATTATAACTGTGAAGGGAGCGCATTTTTTCAGCCAACCTCAATTGTTCGGAGAGTGATGTTTGCTATAAAAGAAACAGACAAGTGATAAATACTCAGTGACTGTCTGACAATATGTATGTCAAAAAAAGTGAGAATGGAATTATTTTTTAAGGGTGAACACTCATTAACTCACAAGCATTTTGCATATATTAGACCATTAGGATCCTTCATTACTGTCTATCAGTAAAAGACATTCATTCATTCAACTACTTTATATATTGAAGGTTAAATAATGAAATTGGAATATTTGTTTGATATTGGCAAGCAGTTAGGTTTACTACATACCCTTCACTGTATCTTTAACTCGTTATTTGGATGTCCAGATGGTTCACAGGGTTCCAATCCATCAATTAAAATATCATAAGATCGTGTATTGGGATCCCGACAAGTTTTAAATGGGAGGAAACATTTGTTGTAGTTTCTGCTAATGGCTATCATCATGCTGTCTGGTTGAAATTAGGGAGTATGGTTACATGTGACATTTGTTTAAGTAACCCACATGCCGAATTTAAAAGGTACCAATACGATGATATATGTCTGATTTCCCACTAACTGGAAGATATGAAAGTGGAAAGCAACAAGTTTTCAGAAGAAGCATCCAAAGAAGATACGATTTCAGGTGAACATAGAGAAAACAGATGTGGTGATGAAGATTCCTGGTCAACACCAACAGCACCAACAACAACAGACAACAATCAGACAGCATAAATAGAAGGAATCTGAAAGAAACAACCTCCTTCACATACTTACCTACCAGCCGACTGACCTCGGAAGCAATGTTTCAGCTACACGCGGACGGAACTGACGAGAATATCAAAGCAGCGAGGATTGGGAAAGCGAGGCAAGTTTTCGTTTCCCTCAAGTTTGTGTGGAGGTCAACTGCACTACTCAACATGGAAACCAAAATAAGGTCCGGATTTTCAACTCAAATGTGAAGTCAGTGCTGTTCACCATACCGATCAGAGACTTGGCGCCGCACCGCGTCATGAAGTGCACCTCAAACAAACTACAGACCTTCATCAACAGCTAGCTGTCTTTGCTCAATACTACTCAAGATGTGATGGCTGGTCAGAATAGATCAGCAACAGGAAGGGATCTCTGGCAATGAATGAACGAACCCAGCAGGAACCGATTGTGCAACAAATAAGCAGGAAGAAATGCAGGTGGATTGACCATACTCTGAGAAAACAAACCATCAAGTGACATCACTAGACAAGCCGGTGCTCGAGTGGAACCCGAAAGGGAAGTGGCGAGTTGGTCGTCAGTGCAAGGGCGACTCGGAGGAGGTCATGTGAAGAGGAGATAAAAGCATGTGGGCAGACCTGGAGCCAGGTGAAAACGTTGACAGAGAACCGAACGCAATGGAGACGTTTGGCTGAAGCCCTATGTTCCTCTAGGAGTTAAAGAAAATAATAATTCAAATTTACAAATGGGTAATACGAGACCCGTTTTGAGATTTCAAGAGAATGCAACCACTGAGTTAACCACTCATAACTACTTCTGAGCCTTTCTCATAAAATTATTAGTCCTGTTGTGAATGTATGTTCTATCACACTAAAATCTTTGTATAACCCGTAGGATATTGAAGGTTATAAGGCATAAAATATTAAGATGTATAGATATTTGGTTGAATTTACAGTTGAAAAATGATGAAATAATACTGTTAATTTATTCAGTTCTCTACAAGGAAATAAAGCTCTATTGAAACATCCCTTAAACCATATACATACACTTGTAAAAGCCACTGCGTTAAACTGCTTAATTAATGTACAGTTTCTAAACAATTTCATCATGAGCTGACATTGGTTAGAGAACCATTGGAAAACCAGCCAGAGAGTACTGGACGGCTGTTTCATCAGCCTGGTTTGGGACTGTTCATCAGTACGCACCCATACCACGGAGTCCGAACCCAGGACCTTCTCGTTACAAGGTGAGCTAGCTCGTATACCATTAAGCCACTGGGACCCAATCCAATGGCCAGTGCCAATTACAACTTTCCAATGGTTCTCTAACCAATGTCAGCTCATGATGAAATCCTGTTACTAATCAAATCCCTACAAACTAACAGCTGAATTTACATTTTTTTATCTTGAAGTTACTGAAAAATCTAAGATTGTAAACCAACTATAATTTTATTTCCAGCTAATAATGATGACATGTGTAAGTTGGTTTTAAAACATTCCTTAGTATATGTCATGTTTAATAACAGCATGGGAATAAATCCAGGGAAACTCTAGCCAGTAGTTTACTTACCATTCTCACGTGCTGCGCTTTCCAGGCATGTGACTGATTTCAAGTTTGGCCACCAACTGACTTTAGCTGGAGAACCACTGAAAACTACGCTTTGGCGTTTGAAACTATGGGCACTGGGTTCTGGCCTCGGTGGAAGCATCATCACTCGCTGGGAAATGCAGGTACATCCAGATGGTGAGTCCCAACTAGGACGAAATGCGCATCCTGGATTCCACTGCTAGTCACCATCCACCGATTAACCTATAATTACATGATCAGACGTCACCGAAGCATCTGCTTAAGAAGCCGATGTTCCAACCTGAGACCAAGCACTTCGGTCCAATAAATCGACGGGAAAATCTAAAAAATTCAATTAAATACACTGAACAGTTGTTTCTCCCTGCCTCTGTGGGACTCTTTACCAGTAAACGCATCCATGATCCGACCAGGAATCGAACCCAGCACCACTAGGTTGCATAGCAAGGCAGTTGACCTAACGGATACTGGGACGAAATCCTATAGCTGGTGCATAAATCCTAACTTCTGCCAGTTCGCGATATGAAATGTGACCGCCAGACAGTGTTATCAGTGAGGGATTTTTCTTCAAGCAACTTCATTCTTTATTGAGTTACTCACTGGTGAGCACTAGATTAATTTTCGTGTTTGGCTATTTTTATATCCAGCATACTTACGGAACTACCGTGTCAAGTACTGATGATCACAGCTTATGCAGATCGGTTTTTCGGTTAAAGCATTAGGGACATAAATATTGGAATATCATATCATTTCATTGTTTCATTCACGATCACTTTACAACTAGCACGGTTCACAATAACAAAACAAAATTCTTGACTATTATTGAGTTTTTGATAATTACTCATAACTCAGACATGAGTGAATAATAACCTTAGAGACGAAATGTGTCTTTGCATATATAATCATGGATAATCCCCATTCAGGCATTAATGGAAAAAAACGCGTAGATCAGCGAAGAGTCTCTTTTAGCCAGCGAATTCATTTTCTTAGCTCCACAATCGCAATGATACATATATGTATTATTTTGTATGTATGTGTACATTAAGTTTGTCAAACAAAATTACAATTGGTTATGGTTATTTTAACTAAACAGGTGAAGATTGGTAATTGGAGTTATGTAATACAAAATCAGTCAGGAAAATTCGGTGTTAATGAAATTAGGGTAGTAACAAGGGCGATGAGTTGTCACAAACAGTTGTTAAAAAGAAGTTATGTAATATTATGAATAGTCTGATGAGTAAACAAAGTAGATAATACGAAATTACGTGAGAGTTCTGAATTAATATAAGAATTATAAGCAAGTAAAGAACAGGCAAAAAAACAAAATTAAGTAACCAAAATGAAAAATCTCAAATGAAATAAAAAAGTGGTTACTATGACAGTATAAGTGGTTGAGTAATCCTCTTTTGTATGCACAGCTCCGGTTTTTCCATATGAATGGCCAGAACTTCAGCAATACAAAGAAAACGAAACCGTATTACCTTTGATAGGTCATTCTTGACTCTGTAGATTACTTTGAAGCAGGAGGCGTTTGTTTAGATGAAATGATCAGTGCTAACCAGGTGTTCAATTATCGCACTCCTTGTTGCACCACTATCACCTTTTCGCAACCATGCTGGATAGTGTCCTTGAGTCCTCTTGGACAAGATGCGCGTGAAACGACCGTTTTACCTGGCTCCACAGCAGCAGGTGAACTGATATATGTACATAGAAGTGGTAAGATGAGGGATCTTGTCCTTGAGGCTCTGCTGGTCAATGGGCGGCTGGAGAACACTATTCTTAGTGTTGCTGCAAACAATGTTCTCTTCTCAGTGATGATGTGATCCTTCCCTTGAGAATATCGCTTGTCAAATCTCCTTTGAAATCCAAGTTCATGTAGAGTTTCTTTTTAGGCGCAATTATTGTACATATACATACAAAATAACACATATATATTTGCGACTGTACAGCTAAGAAAATGAATTCGCCGAAAAAAGACTCTTCGCTGATCCACGTGTTTTGTTTATATATATATATATATATATATATATATATATATATATATATATATATAAAAATATGATATTTTAATTTCGCTCAAGAATTTCGGAGCATTTTGCCGTAGTAAAATTTAAATTTGTTTATTTTAATTTCACTGAGATTCATACAAATCTAACTTACACATATGTCCACTTTCTACTCTTCGTCCAACTATTCGGTCAAAACTTGATCAAAGTGTGTAAAAATTAAGATAAGGAACTTTTTGTAGTTCATAACTAATGTAGTAGTCCTCCAAGTTATTTGTGCTAACAAGTATTCATCAGTAAAATAAGGTACTGGTGACTCTATATATTAACTAAGCATTATTATCCTTGTCGGAAACTTTGGGACGTCAGACAAACAACACAGACCGGTTACCCACAAATAAACATTCATTGATGACAATCGTGAAACTTAATGAAATGTTAAAGTTTTATACTGATCTTTTATAATATTACTGACGGTTTAACCATAAGTAGTATAAAATTTGATAGCTAATTTTGCAGTTTCAAACAAAAATGACATTTATTGAAGGAAGAATTAATTTAGTGTCCCCATTTCTGTGTCAAATTACACAGATTCCTAATAAAGTACTGCATTTCTGCTGTCAAGGTAAAACTGTTTACATTGATGGTAAGCATAATACTGTGTTTATTTTGAGTAGTGACCACATTATTGTAAAGAACGGAACATTTCTTCTGACAAACAAAAAGGAGTGTAACAACAGAAGACATGGGCCAGGCAACAGATCGTTTATTTACGAAATCAATACATATTTATAGATTTTTATATACATATTATAGATCATTGTTAGCAGGAAAACACAGTCCTCTGATCGATTGTTTCTCACAGAAAGTTAACCTTACATCTCTTTGTGGCTGTTTCTTCAATGTCAGATCATCTATGTGTTAACTGTATCCGCCTACGCAAAGCCTTCGTTCTCATTTTTCCCACGACCAATATTAGGGAGATAAACATTGACGTAAATTACTGTCGACTAATTTTGGCTAACAGACAGCTCTCACCCCAGGAGTAGTTTCAAAGGTCCTACAGATGCATACGTTGGAAGTAATTTAATGCTTCCTGAGTTAATCTTTTTCGATTACAGCTTGATTTCACACCGTATTTTCGGTACAAGCATGGAATTCTCAGCATATGATATCGTTAGCTCAAATCTCGCAGGCTAACCACTGATATCAGGTGTGCATCGGCAAGAGAACGAAACCCGGACCATCTTCATGGTCGGCGAGAGTCCGAACCACTGTCTCGATGTGAATGAAATGCCAGCTAGTATATAGGTTAAGGTTAAATAGATACTTTCACTACCTTATAATTTCTTATAGATTGTGTAACTCGCAGGGATGGTTTACTGCGACACAAGTTTAGTATCAAAATTCAACGCATAGAATTCAAAGGAGAGTATGTGTAACTTTTATTTAGCAGTGCCATAAGTTTCATACATTTATTCCCTTAGGGAATTCGAACAAAGGAAGAACTACAGTTTTTGCAGAATAAAGTGGTACCATCTCTTATTTCGTTGCCTTCTCATCAGCCGCTTACAGGCCAAAGACATTATTAAATATATCTACAAAAACAATTTTAACATACTTGCACAGAGTTCATTTTTAAACAAAAATCAATCGATCAATATATGCATACAGTAATTATATATATATATATATATATATGTAATATTTAACACTGTTCTGAACAATGATAATCATACACAATGGAAACTTTTCAGCATTACGTAATCAGATGAAAGAGGTAAAAACATCCAGTTACCAGGTAGGGCGAAGAAAGACTGATAACCTCTTCTTTCTGGAGGCACAAATCAGGTTTCAGGCACTTGATGGAAATGGCTTCAGGAAACTTGCTTATTGATAATTTTAAAGGATTTCGCGATTTCCACCTCATGACCTCTATCGCGGAGATGTCTGGTAATAGCGCTATTATAAGAGTTTGTTCCCTTGAGACGAAGGCTTTTCGACACATGTTCAGAAAATTGGAGGTGTGCTCTTTTTTCTGCACTTTCGACGTAACTGCTCCCGCAGATACATGTAAATTTGTATTTACAGTTGGAGTCAACATGAGAAGGATATCCACCAAATGGGTGAAAACCAATCTATATTTAGCTTGATCATAAAGTTGAAAACATTGCAGCAATGGTCGACGGAAGACTGAATACTTCACTAGCCATACCCTATCCTTCGGCTCAGCGCTTTCCCATCTATCGAACAACTCGCTTTTTGGTGCAATCAAAAATAGATAGATATCCTTCTCATGTTAACTCCAGCTGTATATACAAATATACATGTATCTGTGGGAGCAATTACATTGGAAGAACAGAAAGAAGGGCATATCTACGACTTCCTGAACATTTACCAAAAAGCTTATGTCTAAAGAGAACAAATGCTTTAAACACTGCAATCCCCAGTCATCTCCTTGACACGGGTGGTCGTGAGGGGGACGTCGTAAAGTCGTTCAAAATTATCAATAGGCGAAAGAGCTCAATTCCTCTCAAGTTTACTGAAGCCATTTCCATCAAGTGCCTGAAACCTGATTTGTGCCTCCAGAAAGAAGAGGTTATCAGTCTTTCTTCGCCCTACCTGGTAACTGGATGTTTTTACCTCTTTCATCTGATTACGTAATGCTGAAAAGTTTCCATTGTGTATGATTATCATTGTTCAGAACAGTGTTAAATATTACATATATATATATATATATATATATATATATATATATATAATTACTGTATGCATATATTGATCGATTGATTTTTGTTTAAAAATGAACTCTGTGCAAGTATGTTAAAATTGTTTTTGTAGATATATTTAATAATGTCTTTGGCCTGTAAGCGGCTGATGAGAAGGCAACGAAATAAGAGATGGTACCACTTTATTCTGCTAAAACTGTAGTCCTTGCTTTGTTCAAGTGCAATAAGTATTTAGTATTAAATGTTTGTTCAACTAAAGTTTGAAAACAGGAGATGCTATATTCAATTATACCATTCGTGTAATTATTTCTGGTGATATTTAACAGAAATGTTTTAAAACATTTTAGATGAACCTGCATATTTACCTCGTTGTGAGTTTTAATAAAGTTATCATTTATGATTAATCGATACTTAGTTTGGTTTCACAAGAATGATTTTCTTTAGCTGAGGTATTATCCTTTATCAGAGAAAGCATACAGATTATTGTTAGCAAAAAACACAGTCTTCTGATTGGTTGTTTCTCACCGAAAGTTAATCTTTCATCTCTTTGTGGCTGTTTCTTGAATGTCAGATCATCTATCTGCTAACTGTATCAGCCTACGCAAAGTCTTTCTTCTCATTTCTTTTTTCACAACCAATATTTGAGACATATATATTGACGTAAATTAATATCTCTCAATTTGGCTAGGAGCCAGCTCTCACCAGACTCGTCCCTCGTCAAAGACTTGCGACTGAAGTTGGTTCGGTCTACTCGGTTTTAAAGGCTTTGTTCGTTTGTTTTGCTTTCTGGAATTTCGGCGCTCAGTGATGTTAACCTAGTTCTCTTTGTTCGGCATTGCGATCGGGTCTGCGTAACCCCAACTCAAAGTGACCATATATCGTCCTTCCGACTTTGGAGACTGTTTGCCTGACCCTGTCGCACATTCGTCGGTATTTCGCCTCACACTTTCAAGGTAGAAAGTCACCATGGCTTTCTAACCAAATTAGGATATTCAGATCACAATAGATGATCTGCTTGATAGAAGGGACCATATCTTCAAACTCAAGGTGACTATATTATAAAGACTTTAGTTCTTAGTTGCATTTAAATCTAAAAACTGAAAATTATAAACTTTGTTGTATTTTATTGCATGTTCAGAGAATTTTTAACCAGTCAGACATTTTTAAATAGATTTCAGCCTACTTCTGTGCATTACTTGGAGACGAATGAGAAATATCATTAAAAAAATTGATTTCTTCTACATATCAAACAATATCGCATCACATAATATTTCAGCCTTCTGATATCAGACTGAATTAGTGCTCAGGCACTAGGAGTCATTTCATGAAAGTTAGTCAGTCTGGTAGACTAGATTTTGTCCATTTCCGCCTTTAGAGCTTCTGATTGCTACTTAATATTTCATCATCAATATGTATATCTCAGTTATTTGTAATTCCGATTCACTGTTGCGTCATTTCATTTTCAGGTTTATTTAACTGCGCCAAAACAGGTTAGAAAGAAATATGTCTGTAGCACTGAAAAATGTTTACAAGATATCTAACAGTCAATGTATATTAGTGTTTGAAAAAATGTTCTTGTGATGCGCGGAATCACAAGCCTGACAATTTAAAATATTAAATAATTTAGTTAAATAGCGAATTGTACTATGTTGAATCTTCCTATCTGTTTCTGATTGTGTATACGACTTAAAATGTACCAGATTCAAATACGAGACTATAAATCTAATTCCCAGCTGATAGATTAATTTTTAAAGTCCAAGGTGAAATTTCACTACAGGTCCAGGTGTTTAAATCATTTCGATATGAGTGGTGTTCAACTACATATACCGATCAATTAGTAGTGTAATGACAGAAGACAAGGGCCAGGCAACAGATCGTCTATTGAGACAATCAATGGATATTCATAGATTTTTATGTGCATTATTATTCGTTATTTTAGCAGAGAAGCAGCGTCCTCTGACTGGCTGTTTTCTTTCTGAAGGTTATTCTGTAGCGCTTGTGACCGTTGCTTACAAGGTTATTCATATATCTGCGAATCGTATTTGCACACACTAAGTCTGCTGTGACTGGCTGTTCAGCTCCCAAGGGTTAGGCTCTGTTCTTATTTCTTCTCATGGCCCCGATTTGGGACGTAAACAACGACGCAAATTCAAGTATTGGTTTGTAGGGATTCGGTTGTTCGGTTACAGGAGCTGACATTTGTTAGAGAAACCCGATGGGTGCGTGCTGCTGAAGAGTCCAAAATTAGAACGAAACGTCGTTCAGGTGCTCCCAGGCTTTCCAATGGTTCTCTAACCAACGTCAGCTCGTGATGAAATCCTGTAACCAAATGACGTAAATTGCTCTCTGCAATTCTGGCCTGCAGACAGTTCTCACCACCGTAGTACATGCCGTTAAAAATGGCGTTAAACATGGCTTCAACTCAGTTATTTTATTATGCATGATGTAACACCTTAATCAGACTTTCATATCCCCAAAAATTTCACACTCGGACAAACGACTTCTCCCTTACCAGTAAATACACCAATACAATAATTCCTGAAGTGAAAAGAGTAGGTGACGCATTTCATTCGAAGATTATCCCTCAGCTTATTGAAGTGCTTATCATGGCAGTTTCAAACGAAATTTTAGACAGTGGCTAGTGAACTTGTTAAACGTATGCTGATTTTTCAGTATTTGTTTATGGTGGAAGACTTAGCAACAGAGTATATCTCTACTTTCTTCACACACACACACACATAAACTCACTAGTAAACGAGATCAGATTCACATTTGAATCGGAAAATGAACAAGGAGAATAAGCTGTGATGTTAGATTGTAAAATAAAACGAATAGAAGAAGGTAAACTGCACACCACCGTTTATAAAAAGCCAATGCATTCTGTTAATAGATATTTAAACTTTAATTCATCACCTCATCCGTTGTCTGTAAAGGCTGGCTTAGTAAAGTGTATAACAAACCAAGCACTAGCACTAAGTAGCACAAAAAGACCCACATGATGAAATAAAACAGATAGAAGGAGAAGAAGAAGCGTTGGTGTTAGGCAACTAACTAGCCTATAAAATTCAGTAGGAAGATCAGAAAAGGTCAAAAGCAAAATAAAGAATAATGGCAAGACTATTAATGATAGCATAAATAACAGAGAATATAAGGCATCTACAGTAGTTTTACTACACAAAGAGTGTACATCTGAGATCCTACGTAGGATTCTTAATAAAGGAGGAATTAGAGTGCCAATTAAACTTACCAACTGCCTCACGCATAGACAAGCTCTGTAGGTTAAAGGGCCGTGTCGGTTGACGCAATCAGACTAAACAATATAATTTACAAAATACCTTGAAATGACTGTGAGTGTGGTCAACTACAAAGGTGAGTCGGACCAGTCGATCGGCAGTAGTGAAATAATCACAACATGAAATTTTAGCTAAGGTCAGAATGATTGATCCCACGAAAGTAATTAACTTAGAAGAAAAGCTCAGCACTACATTGCACTGCATGCATTAACACACAACCACACAATAGGGTGGGAGAGGGTGGAAATTCTAAGAAGTAATAAAGGTAGGTGTAGAGAGAGTGAGGTTGATTTCTGAATCCTGTCTGATTCATCGACTCTACACTCAACACATGCAACAGAAATGACTCAACGCATATACCAGAGATATGGAGATATTACTACCAATTAAATCAAGCGACGGAAATTTATGAAATTATATAAACGAAATTTGAAAGCTGTGTGAGCAGTGCCTTGATATGATTATGAGCATCAATAAATTGTGCTCGAAAAGTGGTCATCAGTAAATATTACTGTACAACACTGTGAGACTTTATCAAAATAAATTTTACCCATAAATGAATTGCAAAATCATTTACTTTGTTATTTCTTTTCATTTTTATTTAGAAAGTGCGTGAGAATAAGAAATTGTCTAACTGCTTTATTTTCATTATAAAATTTTGCAGGTGTAATGAGAGATGTGTATGATGCAAACGGCGCATAGAAACCAAAATGGTTGCGTTAAATGTGAAATAGTGTGTTTCCTACTGAAGAAAGTTATGATCAGTATGAGCATAGAAACAGACTGAAATGATACATGATAAATGAAGAGAATAAATAAATCACAGGAATAAAAAACATTCAAAAGAAAACTGAGTTATACAAGACTAAGACCAGGACAGATTCAGTGATTAAACTTGCTCTGGTTTAATGATATTAGATGGTTGGAGGTAATCGGCAGGAAGCTCCGCTTGACCTAGGTTTCGTGCTAGTTGGTACTCATCAGTCCGCAAGGCGTATCTGCAACCAGCCTGAAGGAACTCATGTCCCTTCTGAGATTCGAACCCGCGTCACCCAGTGAATACTGCAGTCAGAGACGTTACCACTGAGCTATTCGAGCTCGCGACTGATCTTTTGTAGGACTGTAGTGGATATTTTGATTGGACACTAGTAACTTTGCTGCAGACTGATAGAATTCAGTCTGCAACGAAGAAAGGACCAGACACATCACACTAGTTACTAGTGTCCAATCAAAAATATTGCTCTGGTTTAACATTACGGTAAGGGCTTAAGCTTTAAATTCAACCTCCATTGACATATCAAAATTCATGGTATATGGCGTCAAAAATTAATTTACCTTGAATGACTGACTGTTCAGTAAAATTAGCTCTGTCAAAATTTTCATTGGATATCCCAGTTTATAATTATATTTTACTACATCATTTCTTAGTAAGCGCATATGCTCAGATTTAGAAAGAAATTATGCAGGAAATAATCAATCATTCTTGAAAATTTTACACGGAAACTCAGTTATCTTACTATGGATGATGTAACAGCTTAATGAGACTTTCATATTCTCACAAATTTCATACTCGGACTAGGAGAGCTTTAGTAGTAGTACTTCTCCCTTACCAGTAAATATACCAATACAATTAATTCATGAAGTGAAGAGAGTAGGTGAAGCATAGTAGTTTGCTTTCATTTCATTCGAAGATTATCCCTCAGCTTATTGAAGTGCTTATGATGGAAGTTTCAAACGAAATTCTAGACAGTGGCTAGTAAACCTGTGAAACGTGTGGTGATCTTTCAGTATTTGTTTATGATAGAAAATCCTATTAATCATAAATTCATTTACTTTAATATTTCTCTTCGTATTAATATAGACAGTAAGTGAGAAGAAGAGATTATTTAATTACTTTATCTTCATTGTAAATTTTCACAGATATTACGAGATATACGTATAGAGCACAAAATTCAGATTTTAAACTTGTTGACTGAGATTTGAAAAGGCTTGAGGCCTGTGTTAATCCTTTTCTGGTAAAGTTCTGTGCTTGTACAAACCCACCTTGAATGAGTTACTTGACTGCACTGACACCACTTCTTCAGGTAGTCGGTTCTAAGAGTTGATGACTAGGCGTGAGAACCAGTACTCAACAGCAATATGATTTTTTCTTAGCGTTTGAACTCTACTGCTATGTTCTCTAAGGTATTCTGACCTGGTGGGAAGGAAAATAGAGAATAGGTCAGGTACATAGTCGTTATTTAAAATTTTCAACATTGTAATTAAATGTCCTCTCTGGCTACGGTATGACAGGGAGAAGAGATTTAAAGTGTCTTGTCTTTCCTTGTGTGAAAAATTAGTCATACCGAGAATCATACGCGGAAGCCATGCTGTGCTCTAGACAACAAACTGTTTTTTTGCAGATGTGCCATGATAGATTTCTTGATGATTCTCTCCAGTATCTTGATTAAGGTGCTGTTGAGACCAATAGGCATGTAGTTTGAAGGACACTGCGTGGATCCTTCCTTGTGGATAGTAATTACTATGGCACCTTTTCAGTCACGAGGTAACACTACATTCAGGAGGGATAGCATGAAAATCATAGTGAGTAGGCCGACTATATGAGTTGAAGCGATGCTTCCCAGGTTGGTAGGTAGGTAGGTAGGTGAAGGAGGTTACTTCATTCAGATTTCTTCCATTTATGCCGATTGTTGTCTGTTGTTGCTGTTGTCCAGGAATCTTTATCGCCACATATGTTTTCTCTGTTTACTTGGAGTGCTATCTTTGATGCTCCTTCTGCCAACTGGTTGCTTTCCACTTGCATATCTTCCAGTTTGTGGGAAATCAGGCATATATGCCACATCGGCGAAGTCCAGATCCTCTAAGTTCTTCATGAGGCTCCATTTTATGCCAATTTCCTCGCTGACCTGCCCGCTGTCTGTCACATTATCCAATCTACTGTAAATGTTATACAGCATTTATTATTCCTTGTTGCATATTTGATTACTGAAAATTTAATTTTACTTAGGATATTATAACATTTCAGGACACGCTTATTATCTTGCATGTGAGAACATTTTTTTGCAATCATGTTCCAATCACATTTTGATTTTAACAGAATCAGTTACAATCAGCATTTGATAAATTTCAAATTAGGCAGGAATAGGAGGGAGTTATTCATATGAACTATGATCAAGATTTGACCGGATAGTTGCAAAATAATTGAGCGCTGAGTGAGAAGTAGACATTTATAAAGTTATATTTGTAGAATCTCAGGTATTAATCATTTCAATTTCGCTGAGATTTTACAAATATAACTTTATAAAGTAAGGAGTTAGTTATGAGACTTATTGAAATTCTAAGGGGTATTTGAAAATAATAAATTAACTGAACTGCTTGGAATATGAAAGATCAGTTTTACTCTTTTCAGTAAACGAAACTACTGCATGATCCTTGGAATAATTAACTTTCCTTTGAAAGATTTTACCCATTTGTATATAAGTATGTAATAAGGATGTCTAACTCAATATGTGTGAGTTAATTTGGAGGTTATTAACTATCATATACAACAACTTCGATGAAGGAGAATAAAAATAAAAGATTGCGTAGTAGTTCTTTCTAAACGGGATGCTACTTTTGAGCTAGGGTTACTGTAAAAATCTCAAGGTTTACCTAGATCGTCTGCATTGGTGGCACAGCGGTTAGAACTCTCGCCAACCATGCACATGGTCCGGGGTTCGATCCCCTGCCGACACACACTTGATATCAATGGTCGGCCTGAAAAATTTGGGCTACCGATATCACATGCTGAAAACTAAATACTTGTAGCAAAAATATTGTGTGGAATCAAGCTATCGTCAAAAAAAATTGATCACTTCAGAGTCAGTGTGGTTCTGAGTAGTCATTAGTACACAAAACAAGTTTCAAAATCTATAAAGTAACTACACAGAACACGAAATCAAAATCCTCAAAGCTTAGGAATCACACAAGTTAGTCTTCTTACCCCCCTCCTTTGAAACGAATAATAAAACTTCTTCAGTTGAATATATTCACTTGCAGTATTCGCAAATAAATTCAGGCGATATTAGTATGACAGTTTATCTTCGCTTTTAGTATGCCTCCTCCGTTACACCCAAGTTCTAGTATAGAAAACGACGCTTTTTGAAGCGAAACACTATCAAACTGAAGAATTTATAAGTAAATACATTCACAGGGAACGGAACTTTGAGTTAATTAGAAATAAAAATTTTTTCGATGTTATGTATTGCTGCTGAGTGAGTTATTAGAGTTTTTTCCGTCGCCAATTATGTTATGTACTCGTCGAGTAGTTAATAGTCCTGACGCGGAAAGAGGGAAGTCAGAAGACCACCAGGTTTACGATGATACTTGTATTTTCCAGACAAGGAAAATAAGTGTCACACTAGTGTGTAAGTGAAATGGTACGAATATACGAAAAAGTGTGTGAACAAGAATAATATAAGAATGATAAAGCAAGAGTGTATATGAAAATGGCTAATACACATGAACCACTAAATAGCCAGTCTTAACATGATTGCTTGTAATGTCATGTGATAATAAGGTCATACATTGTTTATTTAGTTAGTGGACAGACAAAAGCATAATGTCAGTTATAATGGAATATCGATCCATATACACATAGCAAAATATAACAGACTGTCAAAACCAAAACACACATCATGTGGATACATATCATTCGAATATTTACATTAAAAGCATTACGTTTGCGAATTTGAGAAAACTTGTGTGAAATAAAACATGTACCTCAGAATTATAATAGTACACGGAAAAACATTGTCACAAAAATAATCTTAGTCACATATAAAGTTATTTAAATACACTGTACTAAATGAAATAAAAATTGAATTTTAGGTACAAATATGTGCTACGCAAACGAAAAAATGTACGTTATTCATATTCATCTAAAATGGATCAGCATGAAAACTGTTGACATAGAAAATATTGTTTACTTCAAACATCTTGTGACCACTTTTATCACTGAATATAATTTTGCTCTCTTAATAAATTATTAGATGTCACAATGACAAATGGACTTCAGGTGAACAAAGAGAAAACAGATGTAGTGGTGAAGATTCCTGGTCAACACCAACATCTACAGCAACAACAGACAACAATCAGCCAGCATAAATGAGAGGAACCTGTAAGAAACAACCTCCTGCACCTACCTAGGAAGCATCGTTTCAACTGCAGGCGGATGGAACTGACGAGGATATCAAAGCAGCGAGGATTGGGAAAGCGAGACAAGCTTTCATTTTCCTCAAGTTTGTGTGGAGGTCAACAGCACTAACCAACATGAAAATGAAAATAGAATCCGGATTTTCAACTCTAATGTGAAGTCAGTGCTACTTACTATACGGATCAGAGACTTGGAGCCGCGCCGCGCCGCATCATGAAGAGCACCTCAAACAAACTACAGACCTTTATCAACATCTGTCTTCGCTCAGTACTACTCAAGATCGGATGGCCGGTCACAAAACATCAGAATCAAGCAGGGATCTCTGGCAATGAATGAACCAACCCAGCAGGAACCGATTGTGCAACAAATATGCAGGAAGAAATGCAGGTGGAGTGACCATACTCTGAGAAAACAAACCATCAAGTGACATCACTAGACAAGCCGGTGCTCGAGTGGAACATGAAAGGGAGCTGGTCGTCAGTGCAAGGGTGACTTAGGTGGAGGTCATGTGAAGAAGAGATGAAAGCATGTGGGAAGACCTGGCGCCAGGTAAAAACGTTGGCAGAGAACCTAACGCAATGGAGACGTTTGGTTGAAGCCCTATGTTTCTCTAGGAATTAAAGGAAATAATAATACGATGATGCTGTTAGGCAGTAGACGACGTAATGTTTTGTTCAAATCTCAATTACTACAGCTATTGTTCATGTCCACTGAATCTTCAAGTATCAGTAGGTAAATGCGCTGTCATCAAAACTGAAGGTATTTGGATAATAATCAAAAAACAGTGAAGACATAGGAAACTAAAATATATTTAAACAAGTATACTGAGTGATGCAATATACTTCTGGTGACAATGCATCCAGATTCAGGGTTATGATGGGTTCCCGCGCCTACTGGATTAGTTTCACATTGTAATTTACACAGTTTTTGGACATTTTGTATATTTTACCATGCTGAGGTCAGTTTCTGTCACTCGATACTACTATAAGCTTACTTTTGGTCTGAAGTTCACAGTTATTAAGTTGATAGTTAACGATTATCATAAAACAACAGTCATTGGGCTACTTCGCGTGTACCAGGCAGGCTGACAGTAAACTGTTTTCATTAGAAACTGAATTCAAATGAGTACAGTGAATAACATTCTTTAATTCGCAGGAGAGAGTAGACACCAACTTAAAGCAGTGTTTTTCATAAGGCTAAGACGGAGATATCCGGCAGCAGTCCCCAAGTTCACTGCCATAAACTGTGTTTGCATAATTGACGGGAATTTTTTAAACTATCGAATAAAATACTACTTATAACATGAAGCAGGAAGTCGTAATATTCCATATTAGTTTGTTTATTAGATGTATCACATACTCAATCAAAAAGTATTATTTACTGGGTGACATTTTGAACAAAATTTAGTACTGTTCATAGTCATATCATTAATTGTAATCACACGACTTTGAAATTCCCGTTTTATAGTTTTCTTTGTTCTTCCCTATTTTTCGTCGTAGGGGTAGTAGAATTTTCCAGATATCCGACTTGACAGGTGTCGAATCATTCCTACTACGCGTATTTGCAGTTGACTCAATGAAAAGAGCTTCTGTTATCGATTTCTCCAGCACCATCAATAAGGAGTCTAAATCATCAGTAGTGATTCCATACAAGGAAGGAACCTCGGAAACCACCTTATGCAGATTTCTTAACAAGGCAGGAGTAAAAATGGTTGGTATTCAAACCCAGAAATTCAATTAGAAACAAGCTTTGTCGGTTAAAGGATAAATCCTGTGGAGCCTTTGAAACAAAACAATTTAGTGTTTATTTAATACCCTGCTGGAATGACTGTCAGGTCAAATACACAGGTCAAAGTAGTAGAACATGGGCAGTCAGACTAGCCAAACATAAAACTTAGCAAAATCTAGATTACCTGACCCGAATAAGATAAGAAATCTAGAGAGTAGTTAGTTAAGCTATAACACTCACTACATGCAATTACACACAACCATACAATAGGATGATGGGGTAGGATGACAGTCTTAAATCCTAATGTCACAGGGTGGAGGCAGGGACAGATTGATAACAGAAGCCTTGTTCATCGAATCAACTGCAAATACGTGTATAATAGGAATTATTCAGCAACTGTCCACCCAGATATCTGGAAAATTCTACTACCCCTACAAAGAAAAATAGGGGAGATGAAAGAAAACTATAAAACTCAAGTTTCGAAGTCGTGTGATTATAATTGATGAAATGGTTATGAACAATAAATTCTGTTCGAAACCTCATCCAGTAAATAATACTGTCACTCCACTGTGTGATACATCTAATTAACAAACTAATATGGAATTACTTACTACCACAGCAGTGCCCAAATTTTACACATATATCATATGTGCCACGATATCTGATTCTTCTGAGTCGTTTGTTGGAAATCAACAGATGTCCTGTGAGTTCACATAAAAGCATAACCAGTTCGACCTAATTTTTTTATCAACCAGTGCTTCTGATACTAATGATAAAAAAGAAGCGGTAATCAATAATCAATTATGGAGATTTCGATAACCTTATTCTTACATCTGTACAAATATCAAGAAATAGTGACTATGAAAATTTCATTTCTTCTTTCTCAATAGTTTCCAATATTAAACGAGATTCACTAAAACTCATGATCCCAGCATTTATGAAAAATGCTACATTTTAATAATTACTGGAATAGCTGAATGCCATATGACCTTATTCTTTAGGTCCTGAGTTCGATTCTCTGTGGTGTCATAGATGCGTGCTGACGAAGAGTCACAAACTGGGATGAAACATCTGTCCAATACTCCCTACTCCGTATGTCAGTGGTTCCGTCGTAGGGTGCTCGCCAGCCACGCCAGAAGTAGTCTAGGGTTCATAACTCAGCTGATGCATTCCTAAACCACTTAGCCTGTGGTGAGGCCGGTGAAAAGGGAAGGTTGGATGTGAGGTTAGCAGTATCAACCCTAGAAAGTATTCACAAATCGAAACAGCCATCTCAAATTAATTCACCTATTTTCAATCTTTAGTACCTGTTTCCAAGATCAATGTTGTTGAATAATATCTTTGCAGGAGATTAGGGGTCTTGTGCGTCGGTGGCACAGTGGTTAGGACTCTCGCCGACCATGCACATGATCCGGGGTTCGAGCCCTCGCCGACGCACACCTGATATCTATGGTCAGCCTGCGAATTTTGGCCTACCGATATCCACGCTGAAAATTCCATACTTGTACCAAAAATACAGTGTGGGATCAAGCTGTAATCAAAAATAAATAAAATATTTGTAGAATTAGATTAATTTAACATCTCAGTACAGTTGTAACAACAGAAGAGAAGGATCAGGCAACAGGTCATTTATTTAAGGAATCAACAGATATTTATAGATTATCACAGATTATTGTAAACAAACAAACACACTCTTCTGATTGGTGGTTTCTCACTGAACGTTAATCTTTCATCTGCTTGCGTCCGTTTATATTGAAATTCAGATTATTAACTATCTGCAAATTGCATCCGCCTACGCAAACAAAGTGTACTGTGATTGGTTGTTGAATCAGTCTTTGTTCTTGTTCTTTTCTCACGACCAATATTGAGGACGTAAACATTGAGGTAAATTACTGTCTACCACTTTTAGCTAGCAGTCAATTCTCACTACACAGTGATTTTTTCATCTAACGTAATAAATTACGTTAACATCACAAAAATTTATTTTTTTTGCACAATCTGGTAATTTCCATAGATTGCTCACCAGAATCATTAACAAATATTGAGTAAATCTGTAAGTAAACTGTTCACTTTTGATTCACTTATTATTATTATTATTATTGTTCCCTTGGGTTCCTAGTGGAACATAGGGCTCGCCTAGTAGACCAGCTCACTAGTTTTCTAGCCGGTCCCAAGCCTGGATAAAGAGGGAGGGTTGGGGCGTGGTGCTAGCAACTCCACCCCCAAAACCTAACCAAATCGCTACAGAAACTTCAATGCACAGATATATTAAAAATTCTAAAAATATAAACAATAAGCTTATTTTTCGCTCGAATCGGGGAAGTGAAATGACGCAGGCTGGTGAAAGCCTTCGGGAAGTCAGTCAGCCAATGTGCCTTCTTTCGATGAAAGCAAAAATAAGGATGGGGACGTGGAATGTTCGTACAATGTACGAAACTCGAAAGGCTGCTCAGGTAGCCGCAGAAATGAGAAGATATAGAATAGAAGTGTTGGGAATCTGCGAGAGCGGATGGAACGGATGTAGTAGGTGCCAACTACCAACTAGAGAGACAATAATCTATTCCGGTCACCCAGAGGACAATCACGAGCACACCGAGGGTGTGACCATCATGATGTCACCAACAGCACCCAAAGCTTACTTATTAATAAGATAATGACCATTAAAGGAACTTCAAGAATCAGATTTATGGGTATTTATTTTGTTAATCTATTTTTTCTGTCTTTCAGTGTTTTACCTTCATTCGAGAAGCTTTAAGAAAAAGGAATCTTCATTCACTGACGCTTTCTAGACGTCTTAATTCCCGCTTATTAACTATTTTAACACTGACTGTCGTTCATTCTTTTAATCAATAATTAACTAACAAAATTGCTGTTTAATAAATAAATTAATTAATAAATATTAATTTCTTGCATAAAATGCTTGATATTATCTGTCTGAAGTTTTGATTCCCACAGTACTTGCATATTACCACCTACATTCGCCTACTTCTCTGTTCTCATACATGGAAAAAATGTATCTGTTAGGAGCGCCGTCAATGGTACATTTCGTTGTCACTCCTGAGGTTATTCATTCGCATTAGATTAACAGGATATTTGCAAATTTTTGAAGTAAAATGTTCTCCAAACTTTCTCACCCATTCTTTCGACCTCAAACATAATTCCAAGCTTCACTGTTATCGATATCTTATTATTATTATTACGAGTGAACATTAGGTAGTTCTGTTCCTTCGTTTGGTGCAGAATGAATTCAATCAATCAAGCCTGCAGTGTGGCCACCATGCTAGATGGCTCGCGACCTAAGTGCATTCTGAAATACTGCCGTTTGATGGTTGGAGGTAGTCGGAAGCAAGACTTGTCTGGACCTACGATTTGAGCGTGTTGGCACTAACCAATCAGCAAGGCGTACTTGCAATTGTTTCCGAAGTTAGAAACCGGGTTATCCAGTGCTACAATCAAAGACATTGTTAATTGCGACAGATAGATATATAATTTGACGGACAGCTAATCAATATATGTGACCCTTTGTCGCGATTATTGGGTAATTTAATGTAACTCTCACCACGTGATGTGACCTTGAATGTTCTTTATTTCCTGTCACTCTATGGTGTGTATGTGTAATTAATTAACTGTTCATCTTGTCTGTTCCTTCAATACTGTTCGGTATGTTTTTGTCTTTTCTTGAGTTACAATGGATTTATGCTTTTCCTGGTGTAATTGTACGCTTTATTTTATGTTTTGGAAACAGATAAAGTTTAAGTCAAGTTACTCTGTTTTTAACTATAGTTAAGCCAAGACTGTATCGTCAGTACTGAGGACGGACTAAATCTGTAGGCAAAACTAATCCTACAATGTTTCGAACGGTAATGGCAGGCGAAAAATATGAGGCTATGCAGACGTTAACTCTAAAGTCAGAAAGGAGTAGTGATATTTATGCCACTGGAAGCAACGATTATAAGTCACGCTATATGGTAGAATTGGAGCTAGCGACACTGCGCATAGTCCAAATAGAAAAAGAAATTGAATGCGAAAGTTTACGAGAAACTAATCGCAAATGTTCTGGTCACAATAAGTCGCCTAACAAACCCCCTACTTCTCATACAGGGCTTATGGCTATGTTCAGAGAAAAATCACGTCTTATTAACCTTAAGCTTAAATTTGTCCAGTATCTACACCAAGTTGACGAGATACTTCTCTGGATACGTGAAAAAGAAACTTACGTAACATCAGAGGATTTCGGTCAGGACTTGGAACATGTTGAGACTCTCCGAAAAAGGTTTGATGAGTTTACAAAGGATCTCGAATATCGAAAAAGTCGTTTCGAAGACATCTATCCGAAGAGAGATGAACTTCTAAAAGAGGAATTTCCTGAGGATGCCCTAGTCATAGAAAAGTCCAGAGAGGTCCGCGAAGCTCTAGAGTGTCTGAATGATCTGGCTAAGAAACGACAAGAAAAGTTTATGGAAGCCTATGAGATACAGCGCTTCTTTAGAGACACGGATAAAGCTATATCGTGGGTGAATGAAAGGTCCATTCTTTCATCCATTGAGGACTGTGGTCGTGATCTTGCCTCAGTCCAAGCCTTACAAAGGAAGCACTTAGCATTAGAAAGGGATTTGACTGCCCTAGATGAAAAGATTGTTCAACTTGAAGATAATACTAAGGCGCTTGCATAGAAGTATCCTGAATCGCAAGACACTATACAAGGCAATTATGACGCCTTAATTACTAAATGGGAGAAGCTGAAAGGTCAGGCTGTAGATAGGAAAGGTAAACTGGAAGAGTCATTCAAGATGCATCGCTTTTTGGCTGACTGGAGAGACTTGAGTATCTGGATGAATGACATGAAAACGTTAATATCGGCGGATGGTCTGGAAAAGGACGTAGCTGGTGCTGAAGCCCAAGTAGAGCGACATAGGGAATACACCGCTGAGATAAATTCTCGAGCTGACAGTTTCGATACATGCATGCAAGAAGGTCAGGCATTAATAAGTGTTGGCCATCCCTGTAGTGGAGAGATAGCTGCTAAACTTTCCACTCTTGAAAGAGAGAGAACCTCTCTGATGCAGTTGTGTGAGGAAAGACATGAACAGCTAGAACAGGGTATGGGTCTTCAGTATTTTTGCCGCGACGATGAACAGTCGGAATCTTGGATTGGTAAGCAAGAGGTCCTCTCAGAAATAAAAGTAAAGACTGAACAACTGGGTGAAACATGGTCTCACCTCATAAATGCCATGGGAGACAAGAAGAAAAATTTAGATCAACCAAATAGACAACAACAGTTCGTTCGCAACGTAGAAGATGTTGAGTAATGATTGAGTGGTGTTGAAGCTCAGATAGCCTCAGAGGATGTTGGTCGAGATTTAAGCGGTGTGATGAATGCACAAAGGTGGCACAACTTGCTTGAATCTGATGTAGCTGCTCATCGTGAACGTATAGATGCATTCAAAGTCCAGGCTGACACGTTTGCTGTAGAAGGTCATTTCGATGCTCCTATTATCCAAGAAAATCAAAGACAGTTAGCCCAACGTTACCATGACCTGCATGAAGAGTATACCAATGTAATGTCTCAGTATATTGAAAGAGGTTTAGCTAAAATGGTCGAAGAAGATCACGTTAATGGACAGGTTTGGCACTTGCCACATCGTCACGGTCTTACTCTTGTGATTTATTGCATAGTTTACCTCTATCCACTTCAGTCCATCTTCCGGCCAGCAGCACGTTACTTCAGTTCTGTTAGTTTATTGAGTACATCAAAGCAACCTGTTCTTTCCCGTATTATGGACTTCTATGTAGATGTCCCATCTCCTGTTCAATGTCTTGATGTAACTGATGCATTCCGTTCACTTAGTAAAAGTGAAAGAGATTATGTCTTCAGCTGCACACAAGCATCATGCTTCGGTGGTCTGATTGGTTTAATTCAAGCATCCCCAGAATCTGCTGGAATATTCCTATTTATTTATCGACTCAAGTCCCGAGATGTGTATTCATTCACTGAAGAAGCGAAAAGGAACTTTTCTAAGGAGGAGATAAACCACTTCCTATCGTATCTTGCATCAGTTCTAGGTGACTTTGGAAATTACTTGTCTTTTGAAGCTGCTAAGTTCGTTCCAGCTATTACTTTGAGTAGAGTGACAGAGCTTCTGCCAGTGAATAGTGCATTTTCTAATCCAGAGATATGTCTCAAAGCTTCGTGAGAAGAAGTGGCTCCTGCAATATATTCATTAAGCTCCCGTCGTTCACGCCTTGGATTCGGTACAAATAATAACCAGCTATCGAATTCACAGCAGACAAAAATACACCGACTGATATACAAGCTGCACTCGATGGATGCACAAAACGCAATACAGTGAACATCATACAAAGACTAGGCGTAGAACTCAGGGAACGCTTGATTGAGTGAAATTCTCTCAAATTCCTTATTGTGTTAATCCTCCTGGTATACTCATTGAACACCTCAAGATCTTCCACAAAGTTTGACTTTCATTCCAAATGAAACTTGAGTTGAAATGGAAAGAGAGACAAAAAATAGGGATCAGTCAATAGGTGATGTACAAGCAGTAGGACGCTGATGTATAAATATAACCTGAAGGGAATTATTATTATATCCTTTAATTCCTTGAGGAACATAGGTCTTCAGCTGCGCGTCTCCATTGCCAACTTTTTCACTCCGCTCCAAGTCTGCCCACATGCTTTCATTTCCTCTTCACATGACCTCCTCCAACTCACCCTTGCACTGACGACCAACTCGCCGCTTCCCTTTCGGGTTCCACTCGAGCAATGGCTTGTTTAGTGATGTCACTTCATGGTTTCTTCAGCGTATGGCCAATCCATCTCCATTTGTTTCACAATCGGTTCCTGCTGTGTTGGTTCGCTCATTACCGGAGATCTCTGTTGCTGATCTTTTCTGGCCGGCCATCTGATCATGAGTATTCAGCGAAGATAGCTGTTAATGAAGGTCTTCAATTTGTTTGAGATGCTCTTTATGACGCGCCAAGTCTCTGATCCGTATAGTAGCACTGATTTCACATTGGAACTGGAAATCCAGATATTATTTTTGATGCTGAGTGCTGTTGTCCTCCACACAGACTTAAGAGTCGTGAAAGCTTATCTTGCTTTTCCAATTCTGGCTTAGATATCTTCTTCACTTCCGCCTGTAGTTGAAACGATACTTCCCAGGTAGGTAGGTGAAGGAGGTTGTTTATTTCAGGTTCCTCCTATTTATGCTGATCAATATCTGTTGTTGTTGCTGCTGTTAGTGTTGGTTAGGAATCTTCATCTTCTCTGTTTTATCCATGTTCACCTGAAGTCTTTGATGCTTCTTCTGACAACTTGCTCCTTTTCAATTGCATTTCTTCCAGTTTGTAGGAAATCAGACATATATCATCGGCGAAGTCCAGATCCTCCAAGTATTTTGTATGAGCCCATTTTATGCCTGTGTCCTCACTGCCCGCTGCTGTCTGTCGCATCATCCAATCTACTGAAATCAGGAAGATCATTGGTGATAGTAGGCAGCCTTATCTTACTCCCGACTCCACTTCGAAGGATTACGTAAGTTTCCCGTTGTGGATTACTTGGCATGCAGCATTGTCGTATAACTGTTGGATGAGATGTATAATTGTCGATGGGACCCCGTAGTAGCGAAGTGGTTGCCAAATGACTTCTCGGTCGACGCTCTCTGTCGAAGGCGTTTTCAAAGTCGATGAAGTTGAGATAGAGAGGTGACTGATTGCCATTCCAAGCTGTGTTCAGTGATGATGTGTAGAGTGGCGATTTGATCAATACATGACTTCTTCTCCTGAATCCAGCTTGTTCCTGTCGGAGTTTTGCATCCAGGGCTCGTTTGATTCTCCCCAGAATGATTCGGCTTAGTATTTCGCTTGGGATGGACAGGAGCATAATTCCGCGCCAGTTTTTGCATTGACTTATAATTATTATAATTATATAATGTGTAATTTTATTATTATTTAATTTTGTTTGATGTTTATGAGTTAATTAGATGCAATATTGAAGTGAATGCTGAAAATTCCTTGCTGTATCATTAGTACTGTTCTTGAAATAAAGCAAATATTATTATGATCGATTTTCTCAAGTTGACTGATTGAGTTATATTCACAGGAAACACTTTTACTTGATTGAAATTTGCTGTTTCTTGAAGCGCAGTTGCACAGTCGCGCCTGCGTTTAATTACACCAACTACTTCAACATATCAATATCACAAGGTGAAGAAACACTGAAGATGATAACATTCTGACCAAGCCTATTCTGGCCTTGTCGAGTTGGTGAATAGACGAGGAGGACAATACAAAAGGTTACAACTGGATTCTCAGTCTTCATAATTGTATGAATCGTCAAAACGCTCTGTGATTACGTGATGAACACTGATTATCATATTTCTTTCAAAGGAGTTATTGTTGGCATTATTTTGAATCGTCATTACATCTCATCTTCATTCCTTATTCCTGGTTCGCAGTGTACAGAAGATTTCCAAAGCGGTTTCAAGTTTATGAAGGCGTGTCTTGCCTTTCCGACTCTCGCTAATTGCCTGGCTTTGACGTCTTCATTCATTTCAACTGTAGTTGAAACGATACTTCCTAAATAAGTGAAGTAAGTAAGTGACCTCTATCAAATCTCTCCAGTTGATAGCGATTGGTGCGGTTATTCGTCGTTGGTTATCTTCATCACCTTCATGTTCATCTGCAGTCCTGTCTTCGCTGTCAGCTTCTTCTACCATTCTGTTGGTTTTGGCCGGCAAGTTTTCGAGTTTGTGTGACATTAGACATATATATATCAAACACGTGCGAAATCCAGATCTTCTAGAGTCTTATTATCGGTTAGCACAGCGTATTCCTGTCTTATCACTCCCTGTGCAAAGTCTGACGCATAATCCAGTCAGTCCACCACAATTACCAATGTCATGATAGGTGATATTACTGGGCAGTCTTGTTTTACTCATGTATGCACTTCGAAAGCCTCACTTAGTTCTATGTTGTGAATCAATTGACACGTGGCACTGTCATACATCCAGCTGTTGAATGTATGTTTGGCATGCGATTCGCCCCTGCAAAATGTAAGATGCTGCTACAGGACTGGACGACGTCAACCCCTAACTTAGTGATAGGGAGTGAAGTGATAGAACATGTTGACCACTTCACCTACTTGGGAAGTTGTATTAGCACCAACGGACTGATTGGCGATGAAATCTCAGCACGGATCCGAAAAGCTCGAGCTGCTTTCGCTGACTTACACCATCTCTGGCGTAGGCGTGACATCCGGTTATCAACCAAGGGACGTGTGTACTGCTCATCAGTTCGCTCCGTCCTTCTCTATGGCTCTGAAACATGGCCAATATGCGTTGGAGACATGAAAAGGTTGACTGCTTTCGATCATAGATGTCTGCGATCTCTGTCTCACGTTAGGTGGTTTCACAAGATAAGTAATGTTGACGTTAGGCGTAGAGTGTTGGGCAAAGAGGGAAAATCAATCGACGAGGTTATAAAGTTACATAGACTAAGATGGCTAGGTCACGTGCTGCGCATGCCTAACCACCGCCTCCCCCAACGGGCATTGTTAGCTGATATAGGTTCAGGTTGGAAAAGAGCCAGTGGTGGCCAAACAAAAACGTGGCATCAATCCATGAAATCCTTGACAGTTAAACTGAGTCAGGTAGGGAGATGCAGACTCCCGGGTTGGGGCCCTCGGGACTCTAGGAATCAATGGCTGGAGACTATAGGTGACATGGCTCAAAATCGTTGTCAATGGCGCAGATGTATTCAATCTCTGTAATCTTTCATATTCCTCTCTACCATTACCCATTCTGTTTCACTCTTATACTTGTCAAACTCTATTGATTCTCTTCACTCATCTTCTTGTCTACCTCTGTGTGCTATTTGGAACGTGGCAACTCGAACTGCTGCACTTCGGTGCCAAGTTCTATGTTGAATCCAGACAGACAGCTGTTGAATGAGATTCATTAGGACTTGGGGACGTGACCGATGTACTTATCTAATAATCATCGATAGAAATAGAAATTTTTTTTTAACGAAGTTAATAATATGGCCAGTATAATCGAGAGGCACTGGAATCAAACTGTCCAGTGACTAATGCACGGCAAGCAGCTATAAATTAACAAATGATTTCAGACAATCGTAAACTTATTAATATATGTGTAAAACTTGGGGACTGTGGTAGTAAGTAATTCCATATCAGCTTGTTTATTAGATGTAACCCACAGTGATAAAACAGTATTATTTACTGGATGATAAGGTTTCGAACAAAATTTATTACTGTTCATAATCATATCAATTGTAATCACACGACTTCGAAACTGGAGTTTTATAGTCTTCTTTGTCCTCTCCTATTTGTCGTCGTCGTCGTTGGGGTAGTAGAATTTTCCAGATATCTGGGTGGACAGGTATTGAATCATTCCTGTTGCATGTATTTGCAGTTGATTTGATAAGCCCAAAGCTTCTGTTAACAATCTCTTCCTCCACCCTGTTACATTAGATTTTAAAATTGTCATCTTATCCTATCCTATTGTATGGTTGTGTGTGATTGCATGTAATGCTATGGCTGAACTATTCTCTAGATTTCCTATCGTATTCGGGTCAACCAATCTAGATTTCACTGCTAGGTTTTTATGCTCGACTAGTCTGACTCACTGACCCTGTTCTACTGCTTTGACCTATGTATTTGACCTGACAATCATTCCAGGAGGGTACTAGATAAACTAAATTGTTTTGTTTTAAATGCTCCACAGGATTTATCCTTTAACCGACAAAGCTTGTTCCGAATTGAGTTCGTAGGTTTGAATACCAGCCACTTTTATTCCCTCCTTGTTAAGTATTCTGCATAAGACTTCCGAGGTTCCTTCCTTGTATGAAATTACTACTAATGATTTAGATTCCTTATTGTTGGTGTCGTCACTAATATTATTATTATCATTATCACTATGATCAATATCGCTACTATCATTATTTATTTTATTTTTACATTTCCTGACTAATTTATCCGGTTAATTATTAAGTTTTCAAGGCTTCTTTTATGTGTATCACTTCCTGTCTTAGATTTTCCTTGGTACTACTTAAACTTATTAAAATTTACTTGCATTCGTGGTAGCAAGTACATTTAAAGGACTAAGGAGAGAGTGTCTACTAGATTAGCTGGGTGTTCTCAAGTACGACGGCCAGACACCCTCAGTGACACGTGATACATACTGTGGAAATTAGTCAGGCTTTCAAAATAATTAATACACAAAGGAAACTACGGTAAATTTTGGTTCGCAGAAACCGCTGCTATCAAAAGATTTAGACCCAATCTCTGTATACAGAGATTGTCCACTTGTCCATTCATACGATAAATAGTTAGTCTTTTAACACGGAATAATTTGTCTACTTTCTATGCGTAACTCGACGTCACACTGTGGAAAGTATGATCACACATTTTGTAACTTGTAATTTAATTTTGTTTAGGATGTATGCAATTGAAAAGAATCTACGAAATAAAACGAACAGGTGTTATACAGTATAAATAAGTTGTTTCTTTGTTCAATATAATAAAAACGACTAGTTGTGATTTCGTGAAGCTTCCATAACACCTTATGAACAGCGTTGCTCACTCATCACCACGAATAAAATTGGCAGTAAAATCCCAGATCATAATAGATTCTCATTCCGTTTCGTCTCATAACCTACGGCAGTCAAAGACGACCCAACTACTAGCCAAAGGGCGAGTGTACATGCGGAGGAAGGGAATCAGTTCTTGGCTTTGTGCTGCCCTCCAACATTAGTCATCCAAAAAACTAGATTACTGATTACAGGCGATCTAAACCATCATACTCCAGTGTTCAGTAGTTTAATATAATGAGTAATTTTGAGGTTAGGCGTCGAGTGTTAGGTAGGGAAGGAAAGTCAACCGACGAAACTGTGGAGATACATCGACTGAAATGGTTGGCACACATGTTGCGTATGCCGAGCCAACCATCGCCTTCCTCGATGAGCAATGTTAGCTGGCATACGACAACGTTGGATAACAGTTACGAGTGGTAAAACCAAAATCTGACATCGGCAAATGCAGACTTCAGATATCGATTTAGACCAGCCATGTAGGGGAAATGTAGGCTACATTACTGAGGTCCCCAGAAGGTTAAGAACCAATGGTGACTGTAGACTATTGGTGATATGGCCTACAATCATTGTTACTAAACTTTACTTCTCTTTCTTCCATACTTTTCTGATTACTATGGTACTCTTGGATCTCTTTTTCTCTCTCACCTGCCTACCTTTATGTGCTAAATGGGGTATGTGGCAATAAACACGAGAGAACCAGGAAGACAGAGGGTATATTGATCATATATTCACCCTTCGACAGATTCTGGATCAAAGGCATTCTTACCCGCGTCCAACAATCGTTATATTTCTGGGCCTAAAGGCAACATTCGATTCTGTCGACCGAGAGGTTCTCTGGCGATGCTTGGCTGTAAAGGGAATGCCGAGAAAATACATTGCACTGATCAAGGCACTCTACTCGAACTCACGCAGCCAGGTGAGGGCTTACGGCGAGTTGCCATCTCAACTGGTGACGACTAGTGGTGTCCGTCAAGGATACCCATTATCCCCATTTCTATTCAACTTCATCATAGATGTACTAATGGACTTAACCCTAAGTGACTCCAGCGACTCAGGGATTGACTTGCTACCAAGGAATAATCTCTTTGACTTGGAATATGCAGACGATATAGTCCTTATAGGCGAGGACGCTGATAAAATGCAGAGTTTTCTAAACACCTTGAGCTGCAATCTACAATTGTTTGGCATGCGATTCGCTCCCGTCAAATGCAAGATGATGTTACAGGATTGGACCACACTGACTCCTAGTTTAAAAATAGGAAATGAAGCGGTAGAGCATGTTAACCGCTTCACTTATTTGGGAAGTACCATCAGCCAACGCCAATGGGTTGATATCTGACGAAATCTCAGCACGGATACAGAGGACTAGTTTTGCATATGCCAGTTTACGCCGTCTCTGGCATACACGTGATATCGGGCCGGCTATCGGCCAAAGGGCGGGTGTACTACTCTGTAGTCCGCTCCGTCCTCCTTTATGACTGTGAGACCTGGCCACTGAGAGTGGAAGATATGAAAAGCCTGGCTAGCTGTTTTAGATTATAGGTGCGTGCGCTCTATCTCCCGTGTGAAGTGGTATAATAAGGTGAGCAATATGTGAAGTTAGGCATCGGTCGAGTGGTCAGGTAAGGAGGCAGTGGAAATCAATAGACGAGGCTATGGAGTTACATCGACTGGGATGGTTAAGACATGTGTTATGCATGTCTAGTCATCGCCTGCCTCGACCGACGGGCAATGTTAGCTGACATATGGTCAAGTTGGCAAAAAGGGCTAGTGGCGGTCACAACAAGACATGGCACCAGTCAATGAAATCCACAACAGTTAGTTTAAGCCACATAGGAAGATGTAGACTTCTTCGTTTGGGTCATCGGGACGGTAAACACCAATGACTGGAGATAATCGGTGATATGGCTCAAAATTGTTTTCAATGCATAAAACTATATGGTTCTTCGTTATTACTATTCCTTTTGTCTCATATCCCTGTTTACTGTCTCTATTATTCATTTCTTCTACTCTTTCTTTGAGTGTTACATGGAGTGTTTGCGACTTGAACTGCCGCACATATGTGCAAAGTTCTATGTTGAAAACAGACAGATGTGGCAACTTCAACTGACACAATTCTGTTCGAAATTCGATCAGTTAGCCAACTAGTCTACTATTAACGCTCAGAAACAACCTGACCTCCAAACAACACATCACAATTCATCAAGACGATCGAGAGGGAGAGAGAGAGAGAGAGAGAAAACACCAAAATTCACAATCTTCCTTTTTTTTATTCTCAATAGCTCCAAATATAAAATCATGATGGAATGACATCACATCCTAGAAGTCAATTATGTGAGCAATAGACTTTAATCATAACTTCATAGAAAAATACGTAATTTAACGATATTTTTGTCCTCTTCACATTTTAATAATTATCATTATGAAGACAGCATAAAATAAAATAGGATATTAATAATAAAGATAAATACAGTTGGAATCGTAAAGGCACATTGTGATCAAAATAAATTGTCAATAAATATAAGGAGAGAACCCCCATCATCACCATCGTCATCGACAATACAGAAGGCAATAAAAAATTTTTGCTTTTCTCCATCAACTACTATCTACAGACAAATCAATAGTAGTAATAAATCAAAAATAAAGAAACAAGTACATGATTTTAATCAATGAGAAAAATAATACTAATAATATAATAATAGCCAATCAGTAATTAGGATGGTGTAAACGCTTCAACTATCTGTATGATTGTCGCTACTGTCCCACCAATCAAACTGAGTAGACCAATTAGAATGAATACAACATGCTTAGTAAATATATTTAACCAAAACCAAGGAATTTGATCACGTTCAGACCATAGAAAAATAATCTCCATTGAGGCAGGTAAGATAAAAGCAAGAACAGAACCAGCGAATGCTCCCATCAACGAGATGAGCAGATCAATTCGAGGGATAAGAACAGCAGCTGCATCTGTAAAATTAAACAGAAAGAATAATAAGTGAAATACAATTAATAATATTAAACTGGCGTATCAAATAAAAAAGATCGATATTGAAGAAATTAGGTGGACAATCATTAGCAATGCGTTCATCAGTCATATACGAGGACGCATCATCAGGATGTACGTGCATTTTCCAGCGAGCGATGTTGTCCCCAGAGTTTCAAACGCCAAAGCATTATCCACTAGAGCACTGAAGCCACTAGAGCCGCCTCTTTCGCAGTGACAGTCTCTGGGAATGCAGGTACATCCAAATGACGAGTCCTAAATAGGACAAAGTGAACATACCCTGGACATGTCCACTGCTAGTCACTATCCACCAGACTGTTTTCAAGAGGATATTGTAGTCAAACATATGGCAATCTTGAAAGCAAAAACTATCGAAATAAACTGTGAACAGCCTCATTCCATTCTATGTTAATATAAGAACCAACATGAGCTACTTTAGTCGCGCAACAGATTATTCGATTTTTGCTTTATATGTGCATAAATGAAACCCAGAAGCACATTAATACATTTTCTTTAACAAAAAATGCTCAAGCATAGGTAAATTATCATGAAAATATCTCAGAAACCACAAACGTATGCAGAAAATGGATGTTAGTAGAAGAAATCGTACACATCAACCTTATTCAACAGCTGTACGACAACGGAACATGTCAAGCGATCCACAACATAAAGCTCAGAGAGGCGTTTGGAGTAAGCACAGGAGTCAGACAAGGGTGCCAATTATTATCACCAATGATATTCCTAATTGTCGTCGACTGGATTATGCGTCAGACTGTGAGTGAGAAACTAGCAACAGGGATATCCTGGACAGACAGACGTGAAGAACCTAGAAGACCTGGATTTCGCGCGTGGATGATTTATGTTTGATATCATACAAAATCGAAGACTTACGAGCGAAAACCGACAAACTGGTCGAAGAAGCAGCAAAGACAGGACTCCAGGTGAACATAGACAAGACAGAGGTGATGAAAATAACCAACCAAACAACAACACCAACAGCCAGCGTCAATCACCATCAACGGGAGGGATTTGAAAGACGCCACTTTATTCTCTCACTTATCTAGGGAGCATTGTCTCAACTGCAGGTAGTCGGAACAGACGAGGATGTCAAATCGAGCCAGAATCGGGAAGGCAAGAAACACATACACCAATAAACCTGAAACCAATCTGGAAATCTTCGTCACTCAACCAGCATCAACAACAAAATCCAGTCGGATTTTCAAAACAAACAACGTCAAGTCAGCCAGTCTGTCTGTCTGTTTTCGACAAAGAACTTTGCACCGATGTGCAGCAGTTCAAGTCGCCACACTCCGTGTAGCACGCGAAGCAAGAGAAGAAAGTACAAGAAAAGCATAATAGAAACAGTGAGCAGAGGTGTGAGACAAAGGAGTAATAAAGAAAAACAAAACAGTTTCATTGGAAATCATAAGTCACAAGGAGTGGATGCATCTGCGCCACTGAGAACGATTTTGAGCCATGTCACCAATTGTTTCCAACCATAGATTTTTACCGTCCCGAGGACCCCAGCCTGGAAGTCTACACCTTCCTACGTGGCTTAGACCAACTGTTGTGGATTTCATTGACTGATGCCAAGTTTTTGTTTGACCGCCGCTAGCTTTTTTCCAGCCTGACCCTATATCCGCTAACATTGCTCGTCGAGGGAGGCGATGGCTTGGCATACGTAACACATGTCCTAACCATCTCAGTCTTTGTAGCTTCACGACTTCGTCGATTGATTTCCCCTGTTTACCTAGAACTCTACGCCTAACCTCCATGTTGCTCACCTTATTATGCCACTTTACACGGGAAATAGAACGCAGGCACCTATGATCAAAGACAGCTAGTCTTTTCATGTCTTCCACTCTCAGTGGCCAGGTCTCACAACCATAAAGGAGGACGGAGCGGACTGATGAGCAGTACACCCGCCCTTTGGTCGATAGTCGAACATCTCGTCTACGCCAGAGTCGGCGTAAACTAACAAATGCGAAACGAGCCCCTTGTATTCGTGCTGAGATTTCGTCAGAGATCAGCCCGTTGGGGCTGATGGTACTTCCCAAATAAGTGAAGCGGTCAACGTGCTCTACCACTTCACTTCCTATTTTTAAACTAGGCGTCGATGTAGTCCAGTCCTGTAACATCATCTTGCATTTGGCGGGAGCGAATCGCATGCCAAACATTCGTAGATTGCGGCTCAAGGTGTTTAGAAGACTCTGCATTTCGTCAGCGTCTTCGCCTAGAAGGACTATATCGTCTGCATATTCCAAGTCAACGAGATTATTCCCGGTAGCAAGTCAATCCCTGAGTCGCTGAAGTCACCTAGGGTTAAGTCCATTAACACATCTATGATGAAGTTGAATAGAAAAGGAGATAATGGGCATCCTTGACGGACACCACTGGTCGTCATCAGTTCAGATGACAGCTCGCCGTAAGCCCTCACCTGGCTGTATGAGTACGAGTAGAGTGCCTTAATCAGTGCAATATATTTTCTCGGAATTCCCTTTACAGCCAAGCATCTCCAGAGAACTTCCCGATCGACAGAGTCGAATGCTGCCTTTAGGTCAAGAAATATAATGACTGTTGGACGCCGGTAGGAATGCCTATGTTCTAGAATCTGTCGGAGGGTGAAGATATGATCAATACACCCTCTTCCTGGTCTAAAGCCTGCCTGGCTCTCTCGTGTTTGTGCTTCCCGAGCACCACTCAGTCTACGCATGATTATTGAGCCTAAGACTTTAGATACTATATTAGTCAAGCTAATCCCTCTGTGATTATCACAGGAAGACTTGTCTCCCTTCTTGTATATGGGGATAATCAGTGACTTACACCAACCCGATGGGACTTCTTCTGATTCCCAGACGCTGCCTAGTACCTCAGTTAATCCGGACAGTAAGCTGTCTCCACCGTACTTAAATACCTCTGGAGTCATTCCATCAGGTCCCGCTGCTTTGCCTAGTTTCAGATTGGTGACAGCTTTAGTAACCTCAGTTAGTGACGGAGGACCTGTGTCTATATCCCATTCAGGGAGGTGTTGGATGCTCGGAAGGTTGAGCGTGGCTGTGGGCAAATTAAACTGCTCCTCATAATGCTCTTTCCAACGATCCAGTCGTCTATCCTGGGAGCTAATTATAGTGCCATTTTTTTCCGAGATTGTCTCACTGATGATTTGTCTTCTCCCACCCGTTTCCCTGATGAGTCCAAAGAGTTGCCTGGTGTTGCCTATCCTCGAAGCTTTCTCCATCTCTTTGGCTTTTGTCGCCCACCACTGTTCACGGTCCTTGCGGAGACTTTTCGTAAGTTTCCTCTTGTGCAGCTTTCGCTCCTCATTGAATTCGGAGCTCGCCGGAATAAGTCTTCTAGCATCTATCAGTTCGGATGAGGCGGTGGAGATCCAGTGGTTTTTACTCACCTTTGGGTTTACCTTATTCACAGCTTTTACAGCTGTATCTATGGCTGCCTGGATATTTTTCCAAGCTTCTTCAGGGTGAGCACAGCTGTCGAACACAGATATGTGTTTAGCTAGTTCTTCCTGAAATACGGATTTAGTTTCCTGATCGAGCTGGGGACGTGATGGTTTTACCGCCAGCTGTTTCCTACGTCCGTTCAGTCGTAAGCACACCCGAGCGCGGACCAGTGCATGGTCGGTATCTACGCACGTGTTCCAGAAGGAGCGACAATCTCCTACCGACCCACGCCAACGATAGCTTATTGCTATGTGGTCTATTTGTGTCCAGCGTTGGTTTGATGAAGGGGGTCTCCAAGTCAAACAGTGTCTCTCCTTGTGTTTGAAGTTAGTGCTTACAAGAAACAAATGATTATCAGAGCAGAACTGTAGGAGACGGTCACCGTTGTCGGTTCGCTGGCACGGAACTCCATAGGTGCCACCGACATCCTTCTCAGATTGACACAATTTCCCTACTTGAGCGTTAAAGTCACCAGCTAGAACGACTATGTCTGAGCGTTTAGCCTTTCCACCAAACTAGACAGCTTTTGGTAGAACTCATCCTTCGTTTCATCTGAACTGCAGTCAGTGGGGGCGTAGGCGGAGATTACGAAAAGGCATCGGCGAGTAGTGCAGTCCTTCCTCCTTCTTACTGATCCGTTCAGGCGGACAGCACACATTCGGCTATCTACCGGGATCCAGTCAAGCAATGTCTTTTCTGCCCTAGTACTCAAAGCTATCCCTACGCCAGCTAATCCTCGTGAACTAGCTGTGGCATCTCCTGACACCCTCAGGTGAATTTTGCAGATTCAACCTGTTGGCCAGGTGGGGTTAGGTGAATAACCACACTTGGGTCTTGTATGCGTGTTTCTGAAACACAGCATACATCAATGGCTCGTGATGCCAGGGTCTTGGCTAGTGATGCTTGTTGTCCTATTTGGCAAAGTGTCCTAACATTAAGAGCTCCTATATGAAATTGGTGGCGCGGCTTTAAGAGGCTGTCGGTGGTGGTTTTTTGGCTTCCATCGTTTTTAGTGGACGCAGAGTGGAGAGGAAGTGGAGAGCTATCAAGTCGAGGAGTTGCATCAGTGGAAGGAAGGCAAGATGATAGAGATGAAGATGAAGACAAAGATGAGTGAGTAATAGAGAGGTTTCGTGTGCATTTCGGATTGTGAGGGCGATTGTTACTTCCCGGCTGCCCACACCGTGGAAGTTGGTTGCGTGACCGCAGAGCCCAGGGGACAACTGCTTGAGGCCGGTCACACGCGGCCTGTTTTTGTTTGTTCTCTTTTGTTTGGTGTGTCTCAGTAGCATATTTATCACTCCTGCCCTGTGACACGGCAGCAGGAAGCGCGGTCGTTGTTAATCCGGGCCACGGCCGATCCGGCATGAAATTTTGTGATTTTGTATTGGACATGATGTTGGATTGGGTAGCTGCTTTTTGTTTAACCGCTATCCAAACAACCTGCCTGGCATGGTAGGACCTCAAGAGACATAAGTCTCAGCCAGTATAGCTTGAATAGATCATTGCGGTGTTCAAGCCCGACCACCACGTCAAGGTAGCAGCTTTCGGCTTTCAGTCAGTTATTCTATAGGGATCAGAAACTTGGCGAGTTGGTTCACAAAGAATATTTCCAACAGCCTGTTGCATACCTTCATCAACCAACAACTGCCTTCGCTGGATCTATACTGAAGATCAGATGGCCAGGCCGGTAAGAATCACCAACAAGAAACTCTGCCTGTTAACAAACAAAACAAGAACCAATCGCCAACCAACAAATATTCAAGACAAATTGGAGATGGATTGGACACTCGCTCGCTGAGGAGGCCGCCGCGCGCGCGTAAGGTAATTGCTCGAGTGGAATTAGGCCAAAAGGGAAGCGGCGGGTTGGTCGCCAGTGCAAGGGTGACATGGAGGAGATCGCGAGATGAGGAGCTGAAACAGTATGGACTAACATGGATGCAGATGAAAAGTACAGCAGAAGACAGAAGTGGAGACGTGCAGTTGAAGCCCTATTTTCCACTAGGAACCCAAGGGAACAATAATTAATATACTTATAATAGAAGTAATCGTGTATCTTTGGAAAGGTGTGGGCAGTTGTTACTTCCCAGTTGTCTACAATGTAGTAGTTGATTGGTTCTTCGGGTACCTGAAACAGGCATTTGATTAGTGATGTGTGACCGCAAAGCTAAGGGGACAACTGCCTGAGACCGGTCACACACGGTCTATATGAACTGATTTATGGTGTACAATTTTTTTGATCGACCTTATCTAACCCTATCTCCTCAGAGTAGAGAGACAGCATAGCTGGCCGGCATGTTGTTCATCTGAGGAAAACAGCTGACTGATGCTACATCACTTTTCCCTACGAGTACGATTTCGCCAACAAACTCCAGGTGTAGAAAAGAAAATCTTCGATTATTCCAGTGACTACCTTTGGCCTAGTCAATATCCTAACAAACTTCCTGATATGGTAGGAACTGCAGGAACATTTGTACCAACCAGTGTAGCCAGTTGGGTCAATGTGATACGAAAACTTGACCATCAGGTCGACGTAACAGCTATCCGTCATAGTGACCCCAACAGCTGCATTTCAGGGCAAACTCCTGCGTTGAAACCAGTCAGTCAGTTGCTAAAACTAATCATGATTATGAAATGAAGAAGCAGGTAAAGCAGATAAGATAAGATGACCATGGAGCGATTACTTAGTAACGAAGAACACCTTCCGCAACAATCGAAAATGCAACACACAAGCTGGATGCATAAACCTATGCCTAACAGCATACTTCCAATTCAACGGCCAAATATATGAACAAGTCATATGAACACCCGTGGGATCGCCAATATCAGGTTTGATTGCAGAAGCTTGATGCAAAGGCTCAAAAACATAATTCTACCAAAGATCAAACCCAGGATTTGGATACGCTACGTTGATGACACATTTGTAATAATCAAAAGAAACGAGTTAGATAAAACTCACAACTTAATAAACGTCTTCAACGACATCAAATTCACAAGAGAAGGGGAATCTGAGAACCAAATTTTTAGTCAAGCGAACAACCACAGGGAAATTAGAAACTCAAGTTTATAGAAAATCGACTCACACAGACCAAATCCTGAATTACAACTGTAACAATCCAACAAGCCAACCTATCAAACCAAAAGCTCCCAAGGAAAGCTAAAAGAAAATCGCCTTGCCATATATAAAGGATATCTCAGAAATTACTACAAGACTCTTCAAACCTTTAGGAATTGACGTCGTACACAAACCAACAAAGTCACTTCACTCAATTCTATGTCAACCAAAAGATTCAACAGCGAAAGAAGATAACACCAACATCGTCATCTACAAAATAAATTGTAACAAATGCGAAAAACACTACATTGGCCAAAGTGGACGTCCCCTTCGTCTTCGTATCCACGATCATCAGCTAGCCGTCAAAAGACATGATATCCACTCCCTAGCTCATATCACTAGCTGCATACAGACAACCACGGACATCAATTCGACTGGGACAACCAGTGTTCAAATATTAGACAGAGGAAACACCAAGAATGTTAGAGAGTTTTTAGAAACCAGCCTGGTATTCCAGTGAATTGTCAATCATTAGACACATCGAGATAGACAAAATTTATCAACCGATAAGAAAGAAACCTTACACACAAAGTGTGAAAGTTCAAGTCAAAGAAACAATCAGTTCGAATACAAGTAACCTAGAAGGTGTAAAACACAATAACAACCAATCACGTTCAAGGTCACCCATCAGGAGAGATGATTAATAAACTCGCGTGGGTGGTACAGTGGTTAGGACTCTCGCCGACCATGCACATTGTCCGAGATTCGATTCCCTGCCGATGCACACCTGATATCTATGGTTGGCCTGAAAAATTTGGGCTACCGATATATCACATGCTGAAAATTCCATACTTGTATCAAAAATACAGTGTGGAATCAAGCTGTAAGTCAAAAACAATAAAATAAAATCTAAAAGCTCACTTCAACAAACTCGAGTATGCGTTGAAGATGTCGCCTAGCAGGGGGGCGATGAAAGCTTCGCAAATTAACTATTCAGCTCAGAGAACACAACCATATCAAAATCATCCACCTGGGCTACAAATCTTCGCCATCATATCTAAGATTTTAGTCACCATGACATAGACTTGATGACCACGCTTACAGTAACACAATCAAATTAGAAAGTCAGAAGATAACTCTTCTACTATAAATATGACAACTCTGAATGATGTCTCCACATCAGAGATACAATTTTCAGTAAAAGATTCAGTCAAACCTCGAGAAAAAGAAGAGTGACACCACACACACACGCACACACACAAAACCCAAATCACCAACGAAAAAAAACCGAGGTTAACGAAACACACTGAACTAGGTCCATGATAGTTGCTGAGGTTGGACTGATATCTTCTGAACACACAGCTCCGTATTTTCGGTTCACATTGCGCGGGTTCCACAATACAGACAATTCTTAAACGTTCTGCTTTTCGTAAACTTCTTTTCAATATGTAAATTGCTCTGAATAAATCCGTTGAGATGTTATTGGAGGTTGTCAATGTAGTTGAAGATTGAACAATCAATTCATCGTTGCTTGCTCAAACCCAACACCCCCATATTTCTCGCGGGAGCCATCAATCAAGCAGTCATCGTCTCATCGTTTGCTGTTCAGTGGAAGATAGAAAACTATCAGAATTATTATCGTGATTTGTTGTTATAACATTTATTCTTAGACCCTAAGTGTAATAACCTTATTGTTGGTTATATATTGGCGTAAGAATAAAGGATTCTCGAGTCGTCAATCTGTGTTCTGGTTTTTCGCCTTCGTTATTACAAATTGTTTCTGAAAGTCTTCCAGGCACAGCGTGAGGTCCAGCGTAGTAAGAGCTGGACATTGACAGTTTCTGAGAGGTGGCTGACAGTTTATGATAGTTTTCTGTGCTCCACTGAACAGCGAACGATGAGACGATGACTGCTGGATTGACGACTCCCGCGAAAAACATACAGTTGGGTTTGAGCAAACAACGATGAATTGATCGTTCAATCTTCAACTACATTGACATTCCCCGGAATAAAGGGATCCATCCCTTTCTTCCATCACGACCAATACACGTTGACTTGCATGACATTGCGAGAACCCGGGTCACACGGTCAAAGCTGAAATGGAAAACAAGCAGAAAAGCCAACACACCACAGGCATACCCACATCACAATCACACCCAGCGACAACGACCTACATCCTCCAGTTAAAGGCATCCTCTTGACATCTTGCAACACAACCGCCACTTGCTAGAATGACTCTTGCAGAGAGCAACGTGACCATAGCACCACCTCATGATACCATTCACACATCCTCTTATCTGTTCACTACTAATTACCACTGCAGTCGCTTGTCACTCATTCTGCCTCAATTCTAGTAACGGTGACGTATGCAAACCTCAGTCGTATACACTCTCGCTCCCCAGCGTGTGGAACCACAGTTAATCATTATCTCCGTATCTTCTTCTTCTTTAGTTCGGCTATCTCCTACGGGAGGATGAACCGGCTTCATGAACATCTCGAATGTTTGTAAGAGAGTTGATGAAGTTTCATGGGAATTGGGTACGAGTGATGTCCCCAGCATCGCTCGGCCTTTTGTTTGAGAGTGCAGCTCTAGCCTTTACACAGCCAAATGTGACCTACAAGGCAGTAGGAGTGGAGTAGGGAGTCCACTATCCATTGGCAGCCGGTGACCGTATGCATGTCATTCTCAGCACTAGCCTAGCCCCCACGGCGTATACGACCCATCTGCTGTCTTTAACATCAATCAATTCATTCACGGATGTAGAAGACTAGAAGCAACTTCAAAAGTAAGCACGACGAAAATTTTAACAAAATTATGCAATAACAACAAGATACGAAAACAACAAGTAAACACAATGAATCCAAAAAACACCAATTGATATGACACACCACACGTACATACAAACAGTGCACATAACCCCGAGGATCAGGTCTTGATGGAGTTACTTTGAAGAATTGCAGGACTTACACCAGTACGCCTGCAACTCTTCTCAGGTTGACGATTGTAAGTTGAAGAATGTCCAAACACAAACAAGATTAACCAACAATTACATTAATTGGAACGCATTCAATACATCAATACAATCAATACATCAAATGTTGTGGATTCTGGCATGACAAACTACCCTTGAAGAACTGTAGGACTTACAGCAGTACGCCTACATTCCTTCTCAGGTTGATGATACAAGTGGAAGACGTCCGGACACAAACAACATTAACCAACAGATAGATGAAAGATGATACCAATTCAGTATATACAACATGAAAATATGTACAAAATAACACAACAGGTACGATGGACTGCGCTTCTACGTACTACCCTGGAAGGATTGCAGGACGCCTACAACCCTTCTCAGGTTGACGCCCTAGGCTGGAAAATCAGCAAGTGGTTCATCCTCTGACTCTCGACTCTCAGCACCTTTTAGTAGACACAGTTTCCTAATATGTCACACCAACATACCACAACTTTTTCTCACTTTAACCGTCCTCACCAATCCATCACCACTACAGAGTAGCCTTTCTACCATTCCCAAAGGCCATCTACCTGTGGCACATTTATCTGCTACTAAGACTATATCACTAACCTTTACGTTTCTGCACAACTTTTTCCATTTTTCTGTGATTTGCAGTGTAAGAACATACTCCCTTAACCATCTTTTCCAAAATATATCTTTCATGTGCCAGGCTTGTTTCCATTTTTTAGTCGTAGGTATTCATTCCGCGCTCAAGTCCTCTGTGCCAAGGTTACCTCTCAATATCAATAATTTATTTGGGGTTAACATATCGAAATCCTTGACGTCGTCACTCACAGATAACAGCGGCCGGTCATTTAGTATTCGTTCAGCTTCACATAAAAATGTCTCCAACGTTTCGTCATTCAAACTATGGTTTTTAATTATGGAGCTTAGAATACGCTTGATAATTCCTATAAGTCTTTCCCATAGCCCACCTCTATGGCTGGCATGTGGTGAGTTGAAGTGCCACTCGATGTTCCTTTTCAGTAACTCTTCATGAACTCTCGTTTGGGGACCTTCGAAGTACTCTTTAAGCTCGGTGTGACAGCTAACAAAATTAGTCCCTCTGTCGCTGAACATCATCTTCGGTACACCTCGGCGATTTATAAATCTATGTAATGCCAGTACGAATGAATCAGTAGTTAACGTATGAACCATCTCAATATGCACAGCTCTCATTTTCAGACAGGTGAATAAACAGCCATATCTTTCACATAGGGTTCTGCCTCTCTTCACTACAAAAGGTCCGAACAAATCCACTCCAACGTACTCGAATGGATAATTCCCATCAGAAACTTGCCACGCTGGGAGTGGTGCCATCATCTGTTGTGCTGAGCAAGCATTTCGGAGTTTACATTACATGCACTCATCAATTATTTTACGGACAGCAGTACCTCCCTTCACTATCCAAAACTTACATCGAATACTTGATAGTACTCGCGAAGAACCCAAATGACCTTCAAGAACATGGTAGTGTCTTATAATGAGATCAGTGACTGGATATTAGCAAGGTAATAAGGCCGGATGACGGGTCTCATATGACGATTCTAACATTTGTAGACGTCCACCAACTCTAGCGATCCCTTCGGAAACTATCGGAGATAATCGATCTAACCGCGCCTTGATATCTACTAAATCAAGACTATCCTCCTTGGCAATCTCACCCCACGCTTCCCACTGAGCAGCCCTCAAAATCGCTAACTCCACATTTCTAATATCTTCGACTCTCAAAGGTCCCACATTCATATTTTCGTATCCTGCAAGATGCATGACCTTTAAATACGTAACATATCGTGCCAACCACACAACAGCCTTCAGTAGGTTGTAACAAGAAGAAGAATATTTAAAAAGTGGATGTAAACCCGAATGTCTTTCTTGATTAGAGGTTAAACTGACACTCCAAGACACACTGCCTTATCGGTGGTTCATCTTCCCTACTAGGCCACATACTATCAGCCCGTAGCCAAACCTCTGGACCTTTCCGCCACTTATTTTTAACCACATTCATATCAATAACTCCTCGCGACGCAAGATCAGCCGGACTTTTTTCAGACGGTACGTACCTCCACTGCTCGACGGTTGTTAGTTCACGAATTTAAGATTATCAGCTACTTACAAAACATGCATATCTAGCTGACTCGTTGCGTATATAATATATCACAGACATCAAATCAGTCCAAAACGTTACAGGATACGTGGGATAATCCAACTCTTCACATACCGTTGTGAATGACTGTACCGCCAGAAAGGATGCAGTAAGTTTTAATCTCAGAATCGAAATCCTCTTTAAAGGTGAAACTGTACATTTACCCATTACTAGGCGAACATCTATATCATTACTTAAGGTAGTTCTGACGTCGACAGAAGCTCCAAATCCAACGTCAGAGGAATCAGAAAAGAAACATGATTTCTCGATGGCTTAAGTGGACGTAAAAGGGAATGTAGATACAGTCCCCTTAAACTGTAAACCAACCATTGCCAACATTCACTGTAACTCTCAATTATTGTGTCATCCAACTGTAACCCATTCCAGCACGTCACTTCAAACAATCTCCGCGCCGGAAGAAGACAACGTCCTGCAAACCCAGGTGGATCAAAAACGAACAACATCACAGAGACCACACCTCTCCGGGTAACTGGCTTATCAATATCACCAACACCAAATCCAAAGGTATCAGATTTCCCATCCCATCGCATACCTACTGGTAGAGTATCAACCGGTAAATCTCGTACAGTAGGTGGTGCTCTGTCTTCTGAAACTTTATGCTTCAAAACGTCTAGGCTGTTCGAGATCCACTTAGTTAAACGAAAGCCAGCCTTAGCTAACACCTCAGTAATACTTGTTGCAAATTTAACTGCAGACTTATCATCATCAAAGGAGGCTAAACAATCATCCACATAGAAGCAACAATCGATGACGTCCAGCAGATCATTAGAACCAAATGTGGACACTGCCTTTCGTAGAGGAAAATTAGCACAAAACGGGGAGGACGTGGCACCAAATGGATGGACTGTCATCCGATATTCTGACACCTTACCACAAGGACCATCATATTTTAATAGTTTTATATTTTTGATTACAGCTTGATTCCACACCGTATTTTTGGTACAAGTATGGAATTCTCAGCATGGATATCGGTAGCCCAAATTTTGCAGGCCGACCATAGATATCAGGTGTGCGTCGGTAGGGGATTGAACCTCGGACCATGTGCATGGTCGGCGAGAGTCCTAACCACTGTGCCACCGACGCACACATAATACTCCGTCCGAAGACAGAGCTGAAAAAAATGAGGCAAGACTCATTGTATTGTGCCTCCCCACGGAAATCTTTAGTAAAAGGAGGAAGATTTATCCGCAAATAAGGAGACACCTCAATCAAACCACAAGAACCTTAAGTGAGTTCTATTGCTCTCTGGCACCTTCACTTCTAGGAACATTTCCTCTATATCCGCAGCGACAGCAACTGTGAACTTTCTGAATCTTAACAGCAGGCCAACTAATGAGCTCACGCAATCTGGGCCACTATACAGATTATCATTCAAAGAGACTCTTTCATGTTTCGCAGAACAATCGAACACCACACGGAGTTTACCTGGCTTCCTCGGGTTAAAGACGGGATGATGGGGCAAATACCACTTCCCTGGCTCGCTCTAATCAACTAGTCTTTCAATGTAACCCTTCATTACATGTTTGTCGACGACGTCCTTATATTTGGTCCAGAGGTCTGCATCCATCAGAAACTTCTCCTTCGAACCCATTAGTCCCTTAAGAGCAACTTCTCTATTACAAACCAACTGTCTATCTTTAAATCTACATAGTAGGCCGACGCTGAAACGCCCATTTTCGTATTTACAAGACTCCTCAACCATTTTAACTGCCTTTAAGTCTTCTATAGAACAACCCTTCTCTGGGACACCGCAGTCACAAAACTCTTGGTCATACATATTTCTAATCATAGTCTCCAGTTTGTCCCCATTGTTTGCAACTAATAATGATATGTGGACTATATGTATAGGTCCTCTCACTGTCCGTCCCAGCGGTGTTTTCGTCGCGAACAGATCATCTCTACCTCCGAATCTCTCTTCTAATGCCTTGTGAGCTTCTGGCACACTACATCCAATGAGTATTCTCACTCTACCATCTTGCAGTGTTGGAAACGGTATGTCACACAGGTATGGCTTACCGACAACTGTTTCACGACTAGGTACTATAGCTTCGCCGAGTTTCATACTGGAGGTAGTGTAAGCAGTATCTACTTCAACGGTTTCCCCAGTAGTCAAGGATTCTAACTGAAATGACACTCGTTCACATACTACCGTTTTCGAAGAATTGAAAGTATTTAGAACCAAGGATTCCTTTGGGCCCTTAATACCCAAGCAGCCAGCCAGCTTAGCATCTATCAATGTAACGTCTGAACCATTATCCAACAATGCATAAGTCTCTACCGAAGATTTCGGTCCTTTCACCTTAACTGGTAATACCCCTAAATAAACTTGTGGGTTGTCAAGGGGTCTAAAGGTACTATTACAATTAACCGAATTCCCCGGTTCATTTACTGTCCTCAGAAGTGGGTGCACATCGGTTGAACCACTACTTCCTTTGTCTGTCGCCTTACAATTCAACTTTGTATGCCCCATTTTTAAACAACTGAAACACATCCGCTTCTGTTTTGCCGTTTTTAACCTTTCTACGGAGACATAGCAATGAAGCGATTGCAATCACTCAATTGATGCGTGTTATGGCAAACAATACACTCATCCTTTCTCGTTGTGCCTTGAGCCTTCACTACAAATGCTTTCTTTATATTCACCGGTTCCTTAGGTTCTACCTTAGAATGCAAAATGCTGGCGAATTTGCCCGTCGCTTGGTTGACACTGTCTTTCATCAGCCTCACAATATCATCGAATCCAGGCTCCAAACCATCTTCCTCTAGCCGGGAACTAACCTTTATGAACTTCCTTTGTAGACGAACCGGTAATTTCTTGACAACTGTCTCAATCACCGAACTTGAGTTTAACTCATCCATATTGTTAAGATAAACGAGAGTATTTCTGTATACCATTAAATTATCCAAGAACTCTGCGAGTTCCTCGGGGTTGTCCCTTAACTGTGCCCCATTACCTTTGACGGTCTCAAAAATGCTACGGGATATCATAAATGGCCTTCCAAACCTTTGACGCAGGATACGCATCGCCTCAGTATATCCTTCGTTTGGGGGCATGAACATACAGCACTGTATAGCTCTTGAAGCAACACCAGTGAAGTACCTCAACAAATACATTAACTTCATTTCATCATTTATTGCAAGCCCACTCAACATTACTTCTACCTCCTCTGCAAACTGTGGATAGTCAGCTGGATTTCCGTCGAAACACCGAGGTTCATATTAAGGCAGTTTAAAATTCCTATTATCCCTAGACGGCGAAACACTGACATCAATCTTATCATGCTTAACATCACAAACATCATTACATGTAACAGACAACTCAGGATTACTTACTTTCCTGTTTGCTTCGAAGTAATGTTGAAGTAATGTTGAGTGGGCTTGCAATAAATGATGAAATGAAGTTAATGTATTTGTTGAGGTACTTCACTGGTGTTGCTTCAAGAGCTATACAGTGCTGTATGTTCATGCCCCCAAACGAAGGATATACTGAGGCGATGCGTATCCTGCGTCAAAGGTTTGGAAGGCCATTTATTATATCCCGTAGCATTTTTGAGACCGTCAAAGGTAATGGGGCAAAGTTAAGGGACAACCCCGAGGAACTCGCAGAGTTCTTGGATAATTTAATGGTATACAGAAATACTCTCGTTTATCTTAACAATATGGATGAGTTAAACTCAAGTTCGGTGATTGAGACAGTTGTCAAGAAATTACCGGTTCGTCTACAAAGGAAGTTCATAAAGGTTAGTTCCCGGCTAGAGGAAGATGGTTTGGAGCCTGGATCCGATGATATTGTGAGGCTGATGAGAGACAGTGTCAACCAAGCGACGGGCAAATTCGCCAGCAATTTGCATTCTAAGGTAGAACCTAAGGAACCGGTGAATGTAAAGAAAGCATTTGTAGTGAAGGCTCAAGGCACAACGAGAAAGGATGAGTGTATTGTTTGCCATAACACGCATCAATTGAGTGATTGCAATCGCTTCATTGCTATGTCTCCGGTAGAAAGGTTAAAAACGGCAAAACAGAAGCGGATGTGTTTCAGTTGTTTAAAAATGGGGCATACAAAGTTGAATTGTAAGGCGACAGACAAAGGAAGTAGTGGTTCAACCGATGTGCACCCACTTCTGAGGACAGTAAATGAACCGGGGAATTCGGTTAATTGTAATAGTACCTTTAGACCCCTTGACAACCCACACGTTTATTTAGGGGTATTACCAGTTAAGGTTAAAGGACCGAAATCTTCGGTAGAGACTTATGCCCTGTTGGATAATGGTTCAGACGTTACATTGATAGATGCTAAGCTGGCTGGCTGCTTGGGTATTAAGGGCCCAAAGGAATCCTCGGTTCTAAATACTTTCAATTCTTCGAAAACGGTAGTATGTGAACGAGTGTCATTTCAGTTAGAAACCTTGACTACTGGGGAAACCGTCGAAGTAGATACTGCTTACACTACCTCCAGTATGAAACTCGGCGAAGCTATAGTACCTAGTCGTGAAACAGTTGTCGGTAAGCCATACCTGTGTGACATACCGTTTCCAACACTGCAAGATGGTAGAGTGAGAATACTCATTGGATGTAGTGTGCCAGAAGCTCACAAGGCATTAGAAGAGAGATTCGGAGGTAGAGATGATCTGTTCGCGACGAAAACACCGCTGGGACGGACAGTGAGAGGACCTATACATATAGTCCACATATCATTATTAGTTGCAAACAATGGGGACAAACTGGAGACTATGATTAGAAATATGTATGACCAAGAGTTTTGTGACTGCGGTGTCCCAGAGAAGGGTTGTTCTATAGAAGACTTAAAGGCAGTTAAAATGGTTGAGGAGTCTTGTAAATACGAAAATGGGCGTTTCAGCGTCGGCCTACTATGTAGATTTAAAGATAGACAGTTGGTTTGTAATAGAGAAGTTGCTCTTAAGGGACTAATGGGTTCGAAGGAGAAGTTTCTGATGGATGCAGACCTCTGGACCAAATATAAGGACGTCGTCGACAAACATGTAATGAAGGGTTACATTGAAAGACTAGTTGATTAGAGCGAGCCAGGGAAGTGGTATTTGCCCCATCATCCCGTCTTTAACCCGAGGAAGCCAGGTAAACTCCGTGTGGTGTTCGATTGTTCTGCGAAACATGAAAGAGTCTCTTTGAATGATAATCTGTATAGTGGCCCAGATTGCGTGAGCTCATTAGTTGGCCTGCTGTTAAGATTCAGAAAGTTCACAGTTGCTGTCGCTGCGGATATAGAGGAAATGTTCCTAGAAGTGAAGGTGCCAGAGAGCAATAGAACTCACTTAAGGTTCTTGTGGTTTGATTGAGGTGTCTCCTTATTTGCGGATAAATCTTCCTCCTTTTACTAAAGATTTCCGTGGGGAGGCACAATACAATGAGTCTTGCCTCATTTTTTTCAGCTCTGTCTTCGGACGGAGTATTATGTGTGCGTCGGTGGCACAGTGGTTAGGACTCTCGCCGACCATGCACATGGTCCGAGGTTCAATCCCCTACCGACGCACACCTGATATCTATGGTCGGCCTGCAAAATTTGGGCTACCGATATCCATGCTGAGAATTCCATACTTGTACCAAAAATACGGTGTGGAATCAAGCTGTAATCAAAAATATAAAACTATTAAAATATGATGGTCCTTGTGGTAAGGTGTCAGAATATCGGATGACAGTCCATCCATTTGGTGCCACGTCCTCCCCGTTTTGTGCTAATTTTCCTCTACGAAAGGCAGTGTCCACATTTGGTTCTAATGATCTGCTGGACGTCATCGATTGTTGCTTCTATGTGGATGATTGTTTAGCCTCCTTTGATGATGATAAGTCTGCAGTTAAATTTGCAACAAGTATTACTGAGGTGTTAGCTAAGGCTGGCTTTCGTTTAACTAAGTGGATCTCGAACAGCCTAGACGTTTTGAAGCATAAAGTTTCAGAAGACAGAGCACCACCTACTGTACGAGATTTACCGGTTGATACTCTACCAGTAGGTATGCGATGGGATGGGAAATCTGATACCTTTGGATTTGGTGTTGGTGATATTGATAAGCCAGTTACCCGGAGAGGTGTGGTCTCTGTGATGTTGTTCGTTTTTGATCCACCTGGGTTTGCAGGACGTTGTCTTCTTCCGGCGCGGAGATTGTTTGAAGTGACGTGCTGGAATGGGTTACAGTTGGATGACACAATAATTGAGAGTTACAGTGAATGTTGGCAATGGTTGGTTTACAGTTTAAGGGGACTGTATCTACATTCCCTTTTACGTCCACTTAAGCCATCGAGAAATCATGTTTCTTTTCTGATTCCTCTGACGTTGGATTTGGAGCTTCTGTCGACATCAGAACTACCTTAAGTAATGATATAGATGTTCGCCTAGTAATGGGTAAATGTACAGTTTCACCTTTAAAGAGGATTTCGATTCTGAGATTAAAACTTACTGCATCCTTTCTGGCGGTACAGTCATTCACAACGGTATGTGAAGAGTTGGATTATCCCACGTATCCTGTAACGTTTTGGACTGATTTGATGTCTGTGATATATTATATACGCAACGAGTCAGCTAGATATGCATGTTTTGTAAGTAGCTGATAATCTTAAATTCGTGAACTAACAACCGTCGAGCAGTGGAGGTACGTACCGTCTGAAAAAAGTCCGGCTGATCTTGCGTCGCGAGGAGTTATTGATATGAATGTGGTTAAAAATAAGTGGCGGAAAGGTCCAGAGGTTTGGCTACGGGCTGATAGTATGTGGCCTAGTAGGGAAGATGAACCACCGATAAGGCAGTGTGTCTTGGAGTGTCAGTTTAACCTCTAATCAAGAAAGACATTCGGGTTTACATCCACTTTTTAAATATTCTTCTTCTTGTTACAACCTACTGAAGGCTGTTGTGTGGTTGGCACGATATGTTACGTATTTAAAGGTCATGCATCTTGCAGGATACGAAAATATGAATGTGGGACCTTTGAGAGTCGAAGATATTAGAAATGTGGAGTTAGCGATTTTGAGGGCTGCTCAGTGGGAAGCGTGGGGTGAGATTGCCAAGGAGGATAGTCTTGATTTAGTAGATATCAAGGCGCGGTTAGATCGATTATCTCCGATAGTTTCCGAAGGGATCGCTAGAGTTGGTGGACGTCTACAAATGTTAGAATCGTCATATGAGACCCGTCATCCGGCCTTATTACCTTGCTAATATCCAGTCACTGATCTCATTATAAGACACTACCATGTTCTTGAAGGTCATTTGGGTTCTTCGCGAGTACTATCAAGTATTCGATGTAAGTTTTGGATAGTGAAGGGAGGTACTGCTGTCCGTAAAATAATTGATGAGTGCATGTAATGTAAACTCCGAAATGCTTGCTCAGCACAACAGATGATGGCACCACTCCCAGCGTGGCAAGTTTCTGATGGGAATTATCCATTCGAGTACGTTGGAGTGGATTTGTTCGGACCTTTTGTAGTGAAGAGAGGCAGAACCCTATGTGAAAGATATGGCTGTTTATTCACCTGTCTGAAAATGAGAGCTGTGCATATTGAGATGGTTCATACGTTAACTACTGATTCATTCGTACTGGCATTACATAGATTTATAAATCGCCGAGGTGTACCGAAGATGATGTTCAGCGACAGAGGGACTAATTTTGTTAGCTGTCACACCGAGCTTAAAGAGTACTTCGAAGGTCCCCAAACGAGAGTTCATGAAGAGTTACTGAAAAGGAACATCGAGTGGCACTTCAACTCACCACATGCCAGCCATAGAGGTGGGCTATGGGAAAGACTTATAGGAATTATCAAGCGTATTCTAAGCTCCATAATTAAAAACCATAGTTTGAATGACGAAACGTTGGAGACATTTTTATGTGAAGCTGAACGAATACTAAATGACCGGCCGCTGTTATCTGTGAGTGACGACGTCAAGGATTTCGATATGTTAACCCCAAATAAATTATTGATATTGAGAGGTAACCTTGGCACAGAGGACTTGAGCGCGGAATGAATACCTACGACTAAAAAATGGAAACAAGCCTGGCACATGAAAGATATATTTTGGAAAAGATGGTTAAGGGAGTATGTTCTTACACTGCAAATCACAGAAAAATGGAAAAAGTTGTGCAGAAACGTAAAGGTTAGTGATATAGTCTTAGTAGCAGATAAATGTGCCACAGGTAGATGGCCTTTGGGAATGGTAGAAAGGCTACTCTGTAGTGGTGATGGATTGGTGAGGACGGTTAAAGTGAGAAAAAGTTGTGGTATGTTGGTGTGACATATTAGGAAACTGTGTCTACTAAAAGGTGCTGAGAGTCGAGAGTCAGAGGATGAACCACTTGCTGATTTTCCAGCCTAGGGCGTCAACCTGAGAAGGGTTGTAGGCGTCCTGCAATCCTTCCAGGGTAGTACGTAGAAGCGCAGTCCATCGTACCTGTTGTGTTATTTTGTACATATTTTCATGTTGTATATACTGAATTGGTATCATCTTTCATCTATCTGTTGGTTAATGTTGTTTGTGTCCGGACGTCTTCCACTTGTATCATCAACCTGAGAAGGAATGTAGGCGTACTGCTGTAAGTCCTACAGTTCTTCAAGGGTAGTTTGTCATGCCAGAATCCACAACATTTGATGTATTGATTGTATTGATGTATTGAATGCGTTCCAATTAATGTAATTGTTGGTTAATCTTGTTTGTGTTTGGACATTCTTCAACTTACAATCGTCAACCTGAGAAGAGTTGCAGGCGTACTGGTGTAAGTCCTGCAATTCTTCAAAGTAACTCCATCAAGACCTGATCCTCGGGGTTATGTGCACTGTTTGTATGTACGTGTGGTGTGTCATATCAATTGGTGTTTTTTGGATTCATTGTGTTTACTTGTTGTTTTCGTATCTTGTTGTTATTGCATAATTTTGTTAAAATTTTCGTCGTGCTTACTTTTGAAGTTGCTTCTAGTCTTCTACATCCGTGAATGAATTGATTGATGTTAAAGACAGCAGATGGGTCGTATACGCCGTGGGGGCTAGGCTAGTGCTGAGAATGACATGCATACGGAGATAATGATTAACTGTGGTTCCACACGCTGGGGAGCGAGAGTGTATACGACTGAGGTTTGCATACGTCACCGTTACTAGAATTGAGGCAGAATGAGTGACAAGCGACTGCAGTGGTAATTAGTAGTGAACAGATAAGAGGATGTGTGAATGGTATCATGAGGTGGTGCTATGGTCACGTTGCTCTCTGCAAGAGTCATTCTAGCAAGTGGCGGTTGTGTTGCAAGATGTCAAGAGGATGCCTTTAACTGGAGGATGTAGGTCGTTGTCGCTGGGTGTGATTGTGATGTGGGTATGCCTGTGGTGTGTTGGCTTTTCTGCTTGTTTTCCATTTCAGCTTTGACCGTGTGACCCGGGTTCTCGCAATGTCATGCAAGTCAACGTGTATTGGTCGTGATGGAAGAAAGGGATGGATCCCTTTATTCCGGGGAATGTCAATGTAGTTGAAGATTGAACGATCAATTCATCGTTGTTTGCTCAAACCCAACTGTATGTTTTTCGCGGGAGTCGTCAATCCAGCAGTCATCGTCTCATCGTTCGCTGTTCAGTGGAGCACAGAAAACTATCATAAACTGTCAGCCACCTCTCAGAAACTGTCAATGTCCAGCTCTTACTACGCTGGACCTCACGCTGTGCCTGGAAGACTTTCAGAAACAATTTGTAATAACGAAGGCGAAAAACCAGAACACAGATTGACGACTCGAGAATCCTTTATTCTTACGCCAATATATAACCAACAATAAGGTTATTACACTTAGGGTCTAAGAATAAATGTTATAACAACAAATCACGATAATAATTCTGATAGTTTTCTATCTTCCACTGAACAGCAAACGATGAGACGATGACTGCTTGATTGATGGCTCCCGCGAGAAATATGGGGGTGTTGGGTTTGAGCAAGCAACGATGAATTGATTGTTCAATCTTCAACTATATTGACAGAGGTGTTTATCAGACGCTCAATAATGTAACTTCTGATTGAACCGGTTCCTTCTTTTTGCACACATGCTGGGTAATATTCTCCAAAACGTTTTGAAAGAACACGAATGCATCGACCAATGAACCTAGGTCCACACGAGCAGTTGAACTGGTATATGCACATTCAAACGGTCATATGAGAGAGTTTGGTTTTATTGTGGTTTCGAAGTATTTTGCACCAGCGTATTTTTTAAGAATAGGAGCTCCTCTTCCAATCAATCACTGCTGCAGATTGTTCTACTGAGATGGGTTGGTGTGGTGAGGAAATGCGTTAGTTGGCCGTTCCACGTTGGTTTTCTGTGGATGGGTCTCTTCGGGGTACCGTCATCTCTTCTTGTTAATTTCACGTCCAGAAGTGGAATCTTTGAATCGCTTTCAATTCCATTGTGAATTTATTCGAAGGATGGGAATTGAATAATTCTTGTAAGATACAAGTGAAGTCGGAATTATAGTAGCAGACTATAAAGGTATAGTCAGCGTACCTTGTGTACAGTAATAATTTGTTTATTGTCTATTTTAAAACGCCGCTTTCCAAACTGGCCATTAAGAAGTCTGCTAAAAGCGGGCCAAAAGGAGATCCCATTGCAAATTCCATCATTCTGTCTGTAGATGTCGCCGTTGAAGGTAAATTGTACATTCAGCGTGCGTCTCAGCAACAGGTCTTCCCGATAAGATGTTGGTATTCCGATACTTATATTGGAGTTCTCCGTATAATTGCACAGGGAACAAATTGTTTCTTTTAGTGGCACGTTGGTAAAGAGAGATTTGACGTCTAGAGATAACATACGTTTACCATTTATATTCAAGTCTTTTATACATTTCAACGAACTCAAAAGTATCACGAAGGGTGTACTTTCATAAGCACTGTCTTACCTGTTCCAATATTTCGCACAGGAATTCGGTGATTGGATGGTGTGGTGACCCTGACTTGTCTAGAATTGGTCGAAGCGGCAAGCCAGGTTTGTGCACCTTTGGTAAGCCGTAGAGTTGGGGAATAGTTGGTCCTGTTGGTTTCAGGCGATCGGACAGGTCTTCAGTTATCAGACGGTTGTTCTTCATTCTTCTGAGAACATCTGAATGGGTTACAACCAGTGCTTGCCAGTCACCCCCCCCCAAGTAGTATAGATGAACATTGGCTTCATCTTCAAGAAGCCACGAAAATCGGGAGTGTAGCAGCTTGCAGCTTGAAAGAATGCTCCGCTAAAAACCACTGGATTTCTGCGAGTTCCTTGCAACTCCTGGATAAATGCCGGTCCATTCCGGCTGGCAGCGAATACAACAATAAGCGAAAGGCGCCTACGCATAAGTCTAGACAGTGGTCACGTAAGAACCGCGAAGCCTGTTGGTCAGAACGTGCGTGTGAGATATAGTCAGTTGCCACATTCGGAAACAGTCAAAAGATGTTTCAGCTCATCCGAGCCACCGGCAGCAAGAAACAAGGTATCAGCGGGACGACCTGTGAGGTAGATGGAACGCCAATTACCAGTCCGAAAAGACGCCTGGAACGCTGGGCAGAGCACTTCGAGAAACAGTTTAGCTGGCCACCAACCCCAGTATCTGCTGCCACTAGCTCCAGTGGTCCTCGCCATGACTATAACTGGTTTATTCAGGAAGATGGGGGAGATGGAGAGTGTACCACCAATGTCGAACATAGCCATTATCGTCCTCATCTTTAAAAAGGGTCGACGTAATTCATGTCACAATCATAGGTATCGGCCTGCTACCAGTCACGTCTAAAATATTGGCTGCTGTCTTGCTCCGCAGGCTGTGCGAAACACCTGAAGGATTGATTCGCGAAGAGCAGGTCGGGTTTCGTTCAGACCGTGAATACATTGATCATGTGTTCACCCTTCCTCAATTGTTGGAACAACGTCACACGTATTGCAACAGGTCAACAATCCTTGTGTTTCTTGATATTAGGCCTACCTTGAGAGCCCTATACAGAAACACCTCACGTAGAGAGTGACGGCGTACAACCAACTATCATCACTGTTCCCAACCAACGATAGGGTTAGATAGGGTTGACCGATCTCTCCATTTCTCTTTAACTTTGTCACCGATGACATTCTGGAGTCAGCTCTGAAGAATGTGCGTGAAGGTGGTGTAGATCTGCTACCTGGAGATAGACTTTTCGACCTCGAGTATGTAGACGATATCATCTTACTGTGCGATAGCATGCAGGCTGCCCAAATCGCACTTAATCAGTTTGTGATCAGTGTCTGTAAGTATGGTATATGCTTTGCACCGTCTAGGCGCAAAGTACTGCTACAAGATTGGCAGGAGCCTGTACCTGCATTCACTCTTGCAGGTGAACCGCTTCAAGTTGTTGATAAGTTTGTTTATCTGGGTGGGTAGTTGGGTGAGTGGTGGCAGAGGGGTGATGGATGAAATTTCCAGCCTAACCCGAAGTTCAGCTAATAACGTAATGGGTATTCTCCATGATCTGAAAAAGAGCAAGGACCCAACGACAGTGAAGGAACTCAATGGGTTTCCACGTTACTCTGTCAAAGTTGCCGAATTAAATGCAAAATTGGAATTTTTTCGAGAGCTGTATTAATAATCGTGAATATCCCAAATGGTTCTGAAAAGCGCTGCGTAGACGACATATATATCCTATTTCGAAAACACTTCAACGCCACACTAGAAACGTCATCGATTCCATCAGTTCACGTATATTCAAATTGCAGAGAAACATATCACAGAGATCTTCCGCTCTTTCCTAATTATCATCAAGCGAGAGACAATCGTTTAATGAATAATGTTACACTGGTTCAGAACAGAAGAGCTGAAAATGTCAAATCGAATTTCAACAAAAGCCTGAAAACTGTCGAAGTCTAGAATAAGTTTTCCAGTGATCCTAATAAATTTGTCTTCAATCACTCTTCAGTCCCGTTATCAACGGTACAACTAGAAGCTCTATCTCTTGGACTTAAATTCTGTGACGTCAATCTTAACAGCAACAGACTTCATACGTACATTCAATTGGAGAATCTCATAAGCCAAACTCATGATATTACTCCAGTTTCCGATGCGGAATTCCTACACTTTAATTAAGTCGACGGTCTTCGATTGCTGCAGTCAGTATCTCAGCTTAAAAACTCAAGCCCGACGTCTTCTGACAAAAGAACATAGACAACAACTTAAAGAACTGAGAGACAATAATGATTTAATAATAACACGTACTGACAAAGGTTCAGGAGTGGTAGAGAGATGGATATATTAGTAGAGATGTAGAGACAGAAATGGATAGCGATGTATATATTAGTAAATTGACGACTCTTATATCAGATGACAACAAACTCGCTAAGAATAGGACAGAAATAATTGAAAAACAACTAACAAATGTTCTAATTATTTATTTATATTTATTTAAACGCAAGTCAGTGAGTCTATGATTTTGGTATCATTTTTGTTAACTGTATCTGACTGTGATAATACTGCTAAGGTTATTTTTTTATTGTTGTTGTCGCTGCCCTTCCTGTTGTGAATTACTTCCCTTTTGCTGGTGTTGTTCCGATTACTTTATTCCTTGTTTTCCTTATTGTTAGAGGAGCAACCCATAAGGCCGCCACTCTGTAAACTTTATTTCAATGTAACAACCCCGTTTTCAGACGTCAGGCTAGCAGACCCACCCTGTAAACATAGTTGCTACACAAACTTCAGTCCGATGAATCCTCTTGCACTAAAATAAAAAGTCTTTGTGGGGACTTGGAACGTCCGCACCATGTACGAGATTGGCGAAGCTGCTCAGATCGCAAACGCGATGAAAAGATACGGAATTCACGCACTGATTATATGGGAAAGCAGATGGAACAAGGATGGACTCTTCAAACTGTCAACGAAAGAGTCAGTGACCTACTTCGCTCACCCAGAAGACAACCACATGCACGCCGAGGGCGTGGCTATCATGACGTCACCAATAGTGACGAAGACCCTAATGCAATGGGAAGTGGTCTCGCCCAGGATAATGACTGACAGATTCAACTTCAAATGAAGGAAAGTGTCAGTTAAACAACTCTATGCACCCACAAACAACGCAGAAATCGAAAAGAAAGAAGAATTCTACAGACAACTACAGGCAACAACGGACAATACTCCAGCTGGTGACATTAAAATACTAATGGGAGACATGAACGCCAAACTGGGACCAGACAACACAGGAAGGGAACTCATCATGGGTAGAGAGGCGATTGGAGTGATTAATGAAAATGCAGAACTCTTCCCCGACATCTGCGCCTTCAACGAATTAGTGATTGGTGGCAGCGTGTACAAACACAAAGATATCCACAAGGCTACATAGATGTCACCAGATGGGCGAACCAAAATCCAAATCGACTTCATCTCAATCTCAAGGAAGTGGAGGCACAGCCTACTGGACACAAAAGTAAGAAGAGGAGCAGGCTTTGACTCAGACTACTATCTGCTACAAGGAACACTCCAAATCGAATTAAAAGCTTTCAAAGAAAGGGGAGCTGCAGATATACCACAAGCCAAGTTCAATACTCAAAAACTGAAGGATAAGGGTCCAAAGGACATCTTCACTGCAAACATAAGGAAAAAGGTGGAGACACAAATCAACACTAGCGAAGAGGTCAGCGTCGAGAAGCACTGAGACAACCTGAAAGCGGTGTGGAGTCAAACCTGCATGGACTTCCTGGGAAGAAAGAAAAGACAGGACAAACAGTGACCCACTACGAACACTTGGAGACTAATAGAAAAGAGAAGGATGATGAAACAAAAGATTATCCAGTGCACCGACGAGCAACAAAAACAGGAGTTGAATTCAAGCTACAAAACACTGAACAAAAGAGTAAAGAAGAGTGTCAGGGAAGACAAAACAAAATATTATGAAGCCATGGAAAGTGAAGCAGAACAAGCTGCAGGCAAAGGAGACCTCGCCACACTCTACCAAACAACTAGGAACCTTTCGCGCAAACGTTCGACACAGATTAAGCCAATAAAGGACGACAATGGAAAGTCAATCATCAAAGAAAACACTGGGCTGAACACTTCAAAAGACTTCTAAATCGACCGCCACCTACAACGCGCACAACAATACCAATAACGGAAGCAGAACTACCAGTGAACATCAACCACCCGACGAGAACAGAAGTCCTGATGGCAATCAAGATGCTAAAAGCTGGAAAAGCAGCAGGACCAGATGGAATCCCAGCAGAAGCATTGAAAATGGAACCAGAGACAACAGCGGACTTGATGACACCACTAATGGAGAAGGTATGGAAAGAGGGCAAAGTACCTGAGGATTGGAAGAACGGATACTTATTAAAACTGCCAAAGAAAGGAGACTTAAGTCAATGCAAAAACTGGCGTAGAATCATGCTCCTGTCTATCCCAAGCGAAATACTAAGCCGCATCATTCTGGAGAGAATCAAACGAGCCCTGGATGCAAAACTCCGACCGGAACAAGCCGGATTCAGGAGGAACAAGTCATGTATTGATCAAATCGCCACACTACAGATCATTATTGAAAAGAGCTTGCAATGGCAGTCAGTCACCTCTCCATCTCAACTTCATCGACTTTGAAAAAGCCTTCGACAGCGTCGATTGAAAGGTCATCTGGCAACTACTTCGCTACTACGGGGTCCCATCGACAATTATACATCTCATCCAACAGTTGTACGAAAATGCTGAATGCCAAGTAATCCACAACGGGAAACTTACTGAAGCCTTCGAAGTGAGGACGGGAGTAAGACAAGCTGGTTGGCTGTCTGCCCACTATCTCCAATGACTTTCTTGATTCTGGTAGATTGGATAATGCGACAGACAGCGACGGGCAACAAGGAAACAGGCATAAAATGTACCTACACAAAAAACTTGAAGGATCTGGACTTCACCAATGATGGTATATGTCTGATTTCCCCCAAACTGGAGGATATGCAAGTGAAAAGCAACAAGGTGGCAGAAGAAGCATCCAGAGATGATAGGATTTCAGGTGAACATAGAGTAAAAAGATGTGGTGATGAAGATTCCTGGTCAACACCAACAGCATCAACAACAACAGACAACAATCAGCCAGCATAAATGGGAGGAACCTGAACGAAAAAACCTTCATCACCCATCCACCGACCGACCGACCTGGGAAGCAATGTTTTAACTACACGCGGACGGAACTGACGAAGATATCAAAGCAGCGAAGATTGGGAAAGCAAGGCAGGCTTTCATTTCTCCCAATTCTGTGTGGAGACAGATCAACAGCACTCAGCATGAAAATGAAAATAACAACCGGATTTTCAACTCCAATGTGAAGTCAGTGCTACTTACTATACGGATCAGAGACTTGGCGCCGCGCCGCGTCATGAAGAGCGCCTCAAACAAACTACAGACCTTCACCAACAGCTTTCTTCGCTCAATACTCACGATCGGATGGCCAGTCAGAAGAGATATGAAAAAGGGATCTCTGAGAGCGAGCGAACCAACCCAGCAGGAACTGAATGTACAAAAAATAAGCAGAAAGAAATCGAGGTGGGTTGGCCATCCTCTGAGAAAACAAATCATCAAGTGACATCACACGCCAGGATATAGCTCAAGTGGAACCCGAATGGGAAGCGGCGAGTTAGTTTGTCGTCAGTGCGAGGGTGACATAGAGGAGGTCATGTGAAGAGGAGATGAAAGCATGTGGGCAGACCTGGGGCCAGGTGAAAACGTTGGCAGAGAACCCAACGGAATGGAGACGTGTAGCTGAAGCCCTATGTTACTCTATGAATTAAAGGAAACAATACCAATCCACGAGTTTTCAACGCCGCCACCACCGTCAACCAACCAATAGCATTGAAGAGCATTTGTTTTGACATCCCCCACCTGGTGGTGGAACCCCGGTGATGAGCTGCTGACACTACTGAGTCTTATTATAATGTTGTAAGTGCAGTGGAGTTCGAACACCCCTGAGATCCATCGAATTTAATGTCATATACTAAGACGAATAAGCGCCGTATATTCCTTGAGAACTTTATTTTATTGTACTATAAAGCGTAAATCGCTATCAACCTAACCATTTTAATTTTTTCAATTATCACATGAAGAACAGAAAGAGTAAAATTATAAAAAATTCAAAATTACAATAATAATAATAATAATAGTAATAATATCAAGTACGCAGAAATCAAAGTGTATCATAGATAAGTACAATGTAAAAAAAAATAAAAATTGTTAAAACCGATCTGCCTTCAATAAAAATACTTCAATAAAACTATTTTACTTACATGATAATATCACTAGACTGATACGCATCGCCTTCAAGTGAACATATCTTCGACGATTCGATCCTTCACGATGACATTTTATCTTTTCCATTAAACGACTAAATATTGTAGCTGGTACATAATATTGTAATAAATAGCTAACAAACATTGCTATAATGAATAATGGTTTGACAGGAGCAAACCAACTGGAAAAAAATATGCATTTTGAGAGAGAAAAAACAAAACAAAAAAATCGATATCTCATCATTGGAATAATAAAAACCAAACTTTAATAAAAAAAAACTAACTGTTCATGAGTTTATCTGTGTATTTGTATAGCTAGCTAGTTATTTCGTCCTTATCTAGAAAGAACTCTTCACCCGCACGCACCCTGCTAGGGTTGAAACCCAAAACCTTTCAGTTACACACAATGAGCTCATAGACAACTCAACCATTGAGCCAGATAGAATTCAACAGAATTCCCATCCCATCTAACCTCTGTTTATGTTTGGTTACAGGATTTCATCATGAGCTGACATTAGTTAGAGAACCATTGGAAAACCAGTTGGGAGTACTGGACAGCTGTTTCGTCCTAGATTGGGACTCTTCATCAGTACGCATCCACTGGGATTCAAAACCTTAACCTTCTGGTTACAAGGCAAGCTCGAATACAATTAAGCCACTGGGACCCGATCCAATGGCCCTTGAATTCTAACTTCTGCTAATTCACGATATAGCGCAAACGCTAGCCAATGTCTTCGGCAAGTATTTGACCTCACACCGACCAGCTGCACCCTACCGGTCATGACTTCCCTCTGCTGGCTTAATGGTCTACGAGCTCGCTTTTCAACCACAAGGTCCTGGGTTCGAACTCCGGTGGGTGCGTATTGTTGAAGAGTGCCAAACCAGGACGAAACAGCTGTAGGCTACTCCCAGGTTTTCCAATGGTTCTCTAACCAATGTCAGCTCATGATGAAATCCTGTAACCAATCAACCAAATCCCTACAAACCAATACTCTGTTAATGTGTAATAAATAATAAATATAAATAGCGCGACCACCGCACAGTGTCTCATCGACAAGTACCTACCTAGGAGGTGGAACACCTATGTAGCACTCCCTTTTGGTTTTCAATAGTTCTCCAAGGGATGTTAGCCCGCAAACCAAAACTTGAAAATCAGTCTGATGCTCACTAACGACTAACTTTATACGGGAAGTTACCTAGAGTTTTATATGAGAAGTCAAAATCGGCGAGGTTCAGAATGTCAATTAAGAGTAGAGTTACTCACTTTATGACATTGGCTGGCGGCCTTGTATTGTATATATATATATAGCGAATTAGTAGAAGTTGAAATTCATAGGCCACTTGATTCATTCCCAGTGTTTCAATGGTCTATGACCTCACTTTATAACAGAGAAGTCCTGGGTTAGACTCCGGGGTGGGTGAGTACTGCTGAAGTTGTTGAGTTTGAAATCACTACGGAACAACTGTTCGGTACTGTCTGGTTTTCCAATGGTTCTTTCTAGGTCGTTTAAGGCAACTTCCTTAGATTAATTATTGGAAATTATATAATCCTTCGAAGCTTAACGTTATGGAAGAGGCATGTGTTACGAATTAGTATAGTACCCACTTTTCGATTGAATAGAACTCCGACACTGAAAGTAGATAAATCTCAATTACCTGTACATGTACCAAGCTATGACTTGATGGTACTACTCAAGTGCCCAGGGTAAATTAGATTAATTGAGACTCGAATCCATGAGTGCTTAAAATAAAGTACTAAGGCCAGTAGAGGCACCCACATCTCTGACGATAGACAGTGAATAAAATAATAAAAGAAAATCACCCAAAGTACGTACAGTTTATGAACTGGAAAGGTATACAGAATTGGTTGAAGGATTTCATTAATAGCTGATAACAGTTAGAGAACCATTGGAAAACCAGAGAGTACTTATGTCAGCTCTTGATAAAATCCTCCAACCAATCAAAAAAATCCCTACATAACCAATACTTCAAAATTGATTGATGCTCTATTCAGGAAGTTACCTGGGGTTCTCAGTGGGAAGCCGGTACAGCAGGTTGAAGGTAAGGCGGTAACTCATCGAAGAAGACACTGCAAAGTAGTCACCACATGTCATGAATTGGCAATAGATAGATAGATAGAATTCATGGGCTGGCCATTGGATCGGGTTAAAGTGGCTGAATGGTCTACGAGCTAGCTCTCGACTTGTAACCGGAAGCTCCTGGGTTCGAACCCCGACAGTGGGAGCGTACTGAACAGGGGACTCAAACTACAACGAAGCAACTGTCCAGTACTCCCAGCTGGTTTTCCAATGGTTCTCTTACCGATGTCAGCTCATGATCAAACCCTGTAATCAATCAATCAAATCCCGAAAACAACCTATACTTGATATTACAGGATTGTAAGAATGGGTAATTTTAGAAAACTGAAAATACTAACCAACCACTACATCTATACAAACATTAGTATAATTATTCATTTAATTAAAACATAAGCTTGGTATAATATGGATACCAAACAACAACTTTATAAAGACAACAAGAAGGCAATCCATCATCATAACTCAACACTTATCACTTCATCTAACTTTTAGAAAGAGAAGAAAGAAGGCAACTGCAGTAGATTCGCCGTTTATTTCGATTCCTACCCATATCTGATAACATTTCGAGCCACCGATTCGAACTATCTATCTCATAGACTCTAACCACTGAGTTGTGATGTACAAACCAATGTTGACCTAACATAAATAACCTACATCCAACAACCCAGGTCATAGGCTGACACATCCCTCCGCTCTTTCCATCCAGTCTCTGGGCTAGCGAATCGAAACCGGTACAGAAACTACAGATCTACAGTTCTGTTCAGATAATTATTTGTTTCTTGTAAGCACTAACTTCAAACACAAGGAGAGAAACTGTTTGACTTGGAGACCCCCTTCACCAAACCAACGCTGGACACAAACAGGCCACATAGCAATAAGCTATCGTTGGCGTGGGTCGGTAGAAGACTGTCGCTCCTTCTGGAACACGTGTGTAGATACCGATCATGCACTGGTCCGCGCTCGGGTGTTCTTACGACTGAACGGACGTACGAAACAGCTGGCGGTAAAACCATCACGTCCCCAGATCGATCTGGAAACTAAATACGTATTTGAGGAAGAACTAGCTAAACACATATCTGTATTCGACAGCTGTGCTCACCCTGAAGAAGCTTGGAAGAATATCCAAGCAGCCATAAATTCAGCTGTAAAAGCTGTGAATAAGGTAAATCCAAAGGTGAGTAAAAACCACTGGATCTCCACCGCCTCATCCGAACTGATAGGTGCTAAAAGACTTATTCCGGCGAGCTCCGAATTCAATGAGGAGCGAAAGCTGCACAAAAGGAAACTTACGAAAAGTCTCCGCAAGGACCGTGAACAGTGGTGGTTGACAAAAGCCAAAGAGATGGAGAAAGCTTCGAGGATAGGCAACACCAGGCAACTGTTAAGACTCATCAGGGAAACGGGTGGGAGAAGACAAATCATCAGTGAGACAATCTCGGAAAAAATGGCACTATAATTAGCTCCCAGGATAAACGACTGGACCGCTGGAAAGAGCATTATGAGGAGCAGTTTAATTGGCCCACAGTCACGCTCAACCTTCCGAACATCCAGCACCTCCCTGAATGGGATATAGACACAGGTCCTCAATCCCTAACTGAGGTTACCAAAGCTGTCACCAATCTGAAACAAAGCAAAGCAGCGGGACCTGATGGAATGACTCCAGAGGTATTTAAGTACGGTGGAGACAGTTTACTGTCTGCATTAACTGAGGTTCTAAGCAGCGTCTGGGAATCAGAAGAAATCCCATCGGGTTGGTGTAAGTCACTGATTATCCTCATATACAAGAAGGGAGACAAGTCTTCCTGTGATAATCACAGTTTACGCCGTCCCTGGAGTAGACGAGATATTCGACTATCGACCAAAGGGAGGGTGTACTGCTTATCATTCCGATCCGTCCTCCTTTATGGCTGTGAGTGAGACCTGGCCATTGAGAGTGGAAGATATAAAAAGATTAGGTGTCTTTGATCGTAGGCGCCTGAGTTCTATCTCCCGCTTGAAGTGGCATAATAAGTTGAGCAACACTGAGGTTAGCCGTCGAGTGCTAGGTAAACAGGGGAAATCAATCGACGAAGTCGTGAAGTTACAAGGACTGAGATGGTTAGGACATGTGTTACGTATGCCAAGTCATCGCCTCCCTCGACGAGCAATGTAAGCGGATATAGGGTCAGGCTGGAAAAAAGCTAGCGGCGGTCAAACAAAAACTTGGCACCAGTCAATGAAATCCACAACAGTTGGTCTAAGCCACGTAGGAAGGTGTAGACTTCCAGGCTGGGGTCCTCGGGACGGTAAAAATCTATGGTTGGAAACAATTGGTGACATGGCTCAAACTCATCGTTCTCAGTGGCGCAGATGCATCCACTCCTTGTGACTTATGATCTCCAACGAAACTGTTTTGTTCTTCGTTATTACTCCTCCTTTGTCTCACACCTCTGTTTACTGTCTCTATTATGCTTTTCTTGTACTTTCTTCTCTTGCTTTGTGTGCTACATGGAGGGAGTGTGGCGACTTGAACTTCCGCACATATGTACAAAGTTCTATGTCGAAAACAGACAGACCGACAGACAGAAACCTTTGGGATACCACTCTTATGAATAACAACCACTTTTTCAAGTTGACTACTACCACTACTACTGACTGACTGAGTTTCAACACATAGAGCCTGGCACAAAGGTGAAGCAGTTCAACTTGCCATACTTCACATAGCCCACAAAGTTAGGACAGAGGAAAAACCAAAATGAACAAGAGAAAGCGTACTAACATTGAAAACCATCAAGATTTGATAGATATGGGAGGTCACATATAGTGAATGCATCTGTGGCAATAACAACAGTCTCCAGTCATTGATTCTTACGGCTTCGAGGACCTACAAAATTGTGACTTAGAGAAACAATCAAAGACCTCATGGACTCATCAGAAGTTTTAGTTTGGCTACCCGTAACCCTATGTCAGCTCACATTGCTAGTCAGCGCAACACGTGTACTAACCATCTCACCAAAATCGATGTAGCTTTTACAATTTTTGTTGATATCTAGATTAATTGACTGCAATAGGCATAAGAAATCTGGAAAATAGTTCAGCTATAGCACCCATTACATACCATTACACACAACCAGAAAATATGATGGGATGGGATAAGATGACAGTTTTAAAATCTAATGCAAGTAACAGGGTGCTTGGAGAGGTTGATAACGGAAGCTTATCATCGAATCAACTGTAAATACGTGTAATAGGAATGATGCAACACCTTTATATCTAGATATCTGGAAAATTCCACAACTACTCCTACGATGACAAATAGGAGAGAACAAAAAAAACTATGAAACTCAAGTTTCGAAGTCGTGTGATGATAATTGATATGATTGTGAACAAGAACGAATTGTCTTTAACAAAACTGTCTTAAACAAATCGCCTACAAACATAGTAGAAGCACTTTAGATGAGCGTCTGTCGTCTCGCATCATAACATCGTTTTTCCAGTCTAGACATAGGGGCTAAATTTGTTTGCTGCACCTTCCTCCTAGACTACACATCTGCTGCTTTCGACTCGGTACATAGGGATATTTTGGTCAAGCAAGCTTGTTGTAACTCAAACTGGAGTGTTGTGTTAGGTTGCAGTCTGGTTGCATTGGAATTTCTCAGGAAGGAAGCAGTAGACGACTGTATGAAAGGGGAAGTGATTGCCTCGAGCACCAGCTAAAGCGGGTGTCGTTACAGTGTGTTTCTTCTCCTTCTCTCTTTTCGCTCTTTAGTGAATTACCCGCCTCACTCTTCTGAAACGAAGTTTGTTAAATATACAGCCGATCAAACTGTTCCAATGCCTGTTAACTCCCAGCCAGCTGCATTGTGCTAAGATGAACAGCTCTCCATGAGATCAAGAGTCAGCAGATGTTCTCTCTATCTAGTCTTCTAAAAATAAATCATTTTAAATGTGGGACTGATGATTCCAGTTTTAGGTGTGGAAGAAAGAAAGTTAAATGAAGCCAGTAATTCTCATGACCGTTGCACAATTGATGACATAATGATTTAGAAATCAAGTCAGACGGTGGGTATTTTGGACTTATTATTTCGGCCAACGTATCCTGGTCTTCTCACGTCTTAGCGATTTTAATAAAATGTTCCGTCTGACATTTTCCGTCGAGATGTTAAGGCAGTGCTTAAGTAGTGGTTAGACTAAAAGCAGTTACTATGGGATAAATGGCCTTCAGAATCCAATTGTATAAAGATAATGTATGAACCTGTACTGGTCACCAGAAACTATGGGATCGTAGCTCCTAACGCTGCTCAGCCGCATTGCAGTTTAGACACCATGTCAAAGGCTCGAGTTGGGGCAGTCACACAAGTCAGTCATTCGCTTCGGTCTAAGAGCCTAGGCAGTATTCAAGTCCGGTTGTTCTTCATTCTTCTGAGAACATCTGAATGGGTTACAACCAGTGCTTGACAGCCACCCCCCCCCCAAGTAGTATAGATGAACATTGGCTTCATCTGCAAGAAGCCACGAAAATGGGGAGTGTAGCAGCTTGCAGCTTGAAAGAATGCTCCGCTAAAAATCACTGGATTTCTGCGAGTTCCTTGCAACTCCTGGATAAATGCCGGTCCATTCCGGCTGGCAGCGAATACAACAATAAGCGAAGGGCGCCTACGCATAAGTCTAGACAGTGGTCACGTAAGAACCGCGAAGCCTGTTGGTCAGAACGTGCATGCGAGATGTAGTCAGTTGCCACATTCGGAAACAGTCAAAAGATGTTTCAGCTCATCCGAGCCACCGGCAGCAAGAAACAAGGTATCAGCGGGACGACCTGTGAGGTAGATGGAACGCCAATTACCAGTCCGAAAAGACGCCTGGAACGCTGGGCAGAGCACTTCGAGAAACAGTTTAGCTGGCCACCAACCCCAGTATCTGCTGCCACTAGCTCCAGTGGTCCTCGCCATGACTATAACTGGTTTATTCAGGAAGATATGGGAGACAGAGAGTGTACCATCAATGTCGAACATAGCCATTATCGTCCCCATCTTTAAAAAGGGTCGACGTAATTCATGTCACAATCATAGTGTATCGGCCTGCTACCAGTCACGTCTAAAATATTGGCTGCTGTCTTGCTCCACAGGCTGTGCGAAACACCTGAAGGATTGATTCGCGAAGAGCAGGTCGGGTTTCGTTCAGACCGTGAATACATTGATCATGTGTTCACCCTTCCTCAATTGTTGGAACACCGTCACACGTATTGCAACGGGTCAACAATCCTTGTGTTTCTTGATATTAGGCCTACCTTCGATTCGTTGGACAACTGGTCTCTATAAGCGTCTGTTTCAGAGGCGTGTACCTGGAAAGTTTGTTGACATCTTGAAAGCCCTATACAGAAACACCTCACGTAGAGAGTGACGGCGTACAACCAACTATCATCACTGTTCCCAACCAACGATAGGGTTAGATAGGGTTGACCGATCTCTCCATTTCTCTTTAACTTTGTCATCGATGACATTCTGGAGTCAGCTCTGAAGAATGTGCGTGAAGGTGGTGTAGATCTGCTACCTGGAGATAGACTTTTCGACCTCGAGTATGTAGACGATATCATCTTACTGTGCGATAGCATGCAGGCTGCCTAAATCGCACTTAATTACCTAAGTTAAACTATGGTGATCCATGGAATGGGAACACACGACTGATCCTGAGGCGGCCAATCAGAAGAACCAGTGGTTTTTGCGTAAAAATGACCCTTGATTACAAGAGAAATCCAGAGAATAATCATAAAACACAGTAAACAGGATGTGTGTCGCCGATGTGGCATGAAAATATTTCCTAATTTTGATGACGAGCATAAGATTCTGAACATGTTTTCGTTGGTGTGACTGAAGACCTGTTCTTTTCGGGTCTAGTTTATAGCTCTCATCCTGTGTTTCACTCTTCCCCAGAAGCCCTCGTTTTAATTAGAATCGGTCTCAGTAAAGGAATCAACAAAATCATCCGAATGATTGACTCGATAATGCACAGAACCCAAATATGATGCTAGCCGACTGAATCCGGTCCATTTGTCTTCATGAGAAGAGAACTGCCAGGAACTATAGATCTTGGTATAGCGGGTTTAAAAGTCTCTCCACTACGATTGAGAATTACCTCCATAAGTAAAAGCAACAAAAAGCGAAGAAAATTTTCTTTTCGACGATTTATTTTCATGAGCCGTACAATCGTAATTATAATTAGCAAAGAAGTCTTTAGACCAATCAGATACTGGTAAACTCTGTCCTTGAAAATTGTACTACATTATGTAAGGTGTAAGAAGGGATGACTAATTGTAAGTTAGAAAGGAGACAGAAGTTGACATGTCTTAACAAGTGTGAGACAATGACTAGTCAATAAGCTCGTGTAGAATGGACAGGAACTAGTGGAAAGGCTATAAAGTGTTTTTGTATAAAATCTGTATGAAAAAGCAATGTAATAATAATAAGAATAATAACAGCTCTATTCCAAACGGTATTTGTGGTACAGGTATGGAATTTTCAGCGTGCACTACAGTATATTGCATCTAATAACCTCATAAATTATATAAGATTTTTAAAATCAAACATAAATAATAAAAAAATAAATAAAATAAATAAAAATAAAAAAACAGCGTAGAGTTTACATTTCAAACAATGCACCACAGGATATGAAATATAAAGTTGATGTGTGATAGAAGATGAGAACAACAGTGTAATAGTAACGAGGAAAGGAAAACAAAAACTAATGGACTATTTGTTAGAGTGCCGCAGTAAGTTTATCGTGTCATACCTAACGGATTTCTCATCACATAACAGCTGTGCCAGATATGGTATTGTGGAGTTTTTGTATTTGGTAGTCCTAGCATATAGCCGCCTATAGCTGCTTCTAGTTCTACCAGATGAAATGCAAGGAGACAGCTGCGTATAGAGAGGATGCTCGGGGTCCGACAATATTGTATTCGCTAGTTTCTTACATGATATAATATGTCTATCTACAATAGTGTTAACCAGTTGGTTTAACGATATCCCACTTGCCCTACTAACGGCTTTTAGTGCCCTTCTCAGCGAAGCAAAGTCTTTCTTAAGTAGTCCAGGAAAGATTAATGGGGAGCAGTAAAGGAGGATGGGTAGAATACAAGAATTTACAAACTGAGAAAGCAAAGACTGCTTTATGCCAGACTGCCTAAATTTCCTAATGTAGAACGTTAAGCGAAACATCTTTCTAGTAACTAGCAAGATGTGGGAAGACCAGGAAAGATCGGTGGAAAAACTCAGCCCAAGGTACTTGACATTAGATGTATTTTCAACCTCTGTGCCGTCAATGATAGTGGGGCCATGTGAGCTAACTAGTTGCTGTAGGTCACATTTACGTCTGAAAGTGAAATTGACTACCTGACATTTAGACGGATTAAGCTTAAGTCCGTTTGAAGAGGACCACTGACTAATTTCCGACAGAAAGTTATTTAATTTGGAACAATCTGACTGAGAGTTGACAGGCATAGAAACCGAGAGGTCATCGGCATACTTAACAAAAGTGGCTACATCAGAATGAGGCAAGTCATGTAAGAAAAACGAAAACAGAAAGGGAGAAAGAACAGCACCTTGAGGAACACCAGCTAAAGTAAGTGAGGTAGTGGAGGACTTTCCATTGTAGACGGTGTACTGCTTCCTTTCAGAAAAATAGGAATGCAACCACTTATTTGTCCAGCTCTCAGCCTGTGTTGCAGCAAGCTTACTTAGCAAGAGAGACCTGGGAACAGAGTCAAATGCAGATGTGTAATCAAGGAAGGCACAGCGAACGTATTTAGCTCCTTTATCTAAACTAGAGACTATACTATGATGTAGGACAACAGCGGCATCTAACGTACACCTACTATGTTTATAAGCAAACTGGTTGGGGTCGTTGAAAGGCTTTAAAGAGGGTTCAAGATTAAGTAAAATAAGTCTTTCCATAACTTTCAAAAAGGTGAAGTAATAGCAATGGGTCTAAACTTAACATTAGGTCCACTTGTTGATTTAGGATTCAGGTATAATACTTTTGGAAAACGATTCGTTGAAAATGTCAGTTAATGGGGAACACAAGATGTCGGCACACTTCTTAAGGATAACAGCAGGAACACCATCAGGACCAAGGGACTGAGTAGGCTTGAGAGATTGAAGACACTTGAGGACATCATTCGTGTTAAAGCATGAGAAGCAGTCATTATTTACACTATTTGAGTTAGGAATCATAACATTTGCTGGGATACATATAAAGGATTCATTAAGCATGTTAACATCTACAGAAATATCATTCATCATTTGCTTACCACCTGTGATTTCCTTTAATAACTTCCACATATTTGATGGGGATTTACATGAAAGAAACTTCTGGTTATAGAGAGCATTCAATCTTTGTAATTCAAGCTTAATCAAAGTGTTCATTCTCTTAACACCAGATTTGTTTTTCATTTTGAACAACCTTTCTTTTTCACGGCGGAGCTTTTTGAGTTGAGAAGAGGAGAAGCGATCGAATTTTAAGAAGATTGTCTCTTTTGGACAACAAACATCAAGACAGAAATTAAGATAATGTGTTATGTTGGTAATTGTGTTATCAAGAGCTTGTTCAGTAAATAAATCCCAGTTAGTGTCTTTTAACATGGACCTTAGATTCAGTATGTTGTCATGGGAATAACATCTATGTTGTGTTTTCTTTCCAAGGTATGAGAAGACCCTTTTGTGCTGCTTTCCATATACTTTGGGCAATATTCTTATGATACAGTGATCTGAATTTAGTAGTGGGGCTCTTTTTCGAGCTTCAAATATTCCTGCGTCATTTGTAAACACAAGATCAAGAGTGTTATCCATTCTAGTCGGGAAGTTGACAATGTTATCATGTCCAAGTGAAATTAGGGAGCTGTGATCAATAGAATTAAAATCTCCAGTAATTATAGACAAGGAATTTCCGAAGGAGGTGGCAGCACAGGAGGTAAATTCGTCCGCAAATAAAGATAATTCTGTGGAGTTGCATCCGGGAGCAATATAAATGTTCGAGATGTTATTAATAAATAGTAATAAAGTGGTAATAAAATGTGGATGATGGGAATAATAATGATAATAAAAGTATTAAGAACAACAACAATAATAATAATAGTTAACTTACATATTAAAGGAAAGAAGCAAAATTGTAGTAAGAATTTTGCTCTGTCCATGGTAGGGCAAGAGAATGTATGTATCGTTTTTGTATGCACAGGTCCGGTTTCAGATCTCGAATAGCTAATGCTTCAGCTATGTACAGATGGCGTATCCGAAGTCCCTTTGTACGATATTGAGGGACTCTGTGTAACGCTGTGAAGCATTCATGTGGGAGTGCTCGATGTCTAGAGATGACAAGGTGTTCGAGGATCGAGCTGTTGCTATTCTTCTTTTCTCCTCTGGCTAACCAAGCTGGGCAGTGTTCCAGAATACGTTTGTGGACTTGACGTCGCGTACGGCCGATATACTTTGCTCCACACGAGCAAGTAAATTGATAAATACACATTAAGGTGGCCAAAAGCAGTATCTTGTCCTTAGCGTTAGACTGGATTAACTGTCTGCAGGAAAATGTGATACGTAGAGTGGTTGTTGAAAAATTCCTTCTTCGAACTTTTAGAAAGGCGGTTTCTGAGAATTTCCGCTGCGATATCACCTTTGAATGCTAGGCTCATGAAGAGAGTCTTCTTAGGAACCGTTGTGATGTTTGACACCGGAGGCTTCTCCTTCATGTTTTTGTAGATAAATCTTGGTGGATACCCATTCTCTAGTAGGGTTTCACGTAATAAATTTATTTCTTTCTCTACCATGTCTTCCGAGCAGATTTTTCTAATCCTTGAACACAATGTACGTACCAGGTTTCTCTTTCGGATCAGTGGAACAAAGCTCTGGAAGTTGATAAACTGTTCAGTCCATGTTGGCTTGAGGTATATCGATCTTTGGATCGTACAGTTGTGTCTTCTGGTGAGTAGTATATCGAGGAATGGAAATGAGTTGTTCGATTCGCGTTCTACGGTGAATCTTATTGATGGATGCGCTGCGTTGAAGGTTTTGAGGAGAGAATCTAAATCACATTTTTCATCACAGATTATAAACGTATCATCTACGTATCCCTTGTATAAGGGCAGTTGACTTATCAAGGGATCAAGGATGTTCTTTTCGAGACTCACCATGAAACAGTCGGCTAGGAGTAGACCAAGATGAGACCCCATGGCTACTCCATCTTTCTGTACATAGGACTGTTCATTGAATTTTAACTGGATATTGAATGTACATCTGAGAAGTTCCTCCAGGTAGTTTATTGGGAAAGGAACTTCTAGGTTGTTAGTTTCGATGTAATTACACATGAAGCATATTGTTTCCGTTAGGGGGATACTTGTGAATAAAGAGGCAACATCTAGTGAGGTCACTCGTCTTTCAGACACGTCGACATGCTTCACTGCGTCAATGAAGTCAAATGTGTCTCTGTCGACGTGTCTGAAAGACGAGTGACCTCACTAGATGTTGCCTCTTTATTCACAAGTATCCCCCTAACGGAAACAATATGCTTCATGTGTAATTACATCGAAACTAACAACCTAGAAGTTCCTTTCCCAATAAACTACCTGGAGGAACTTCTCAGATGTACATTCAATATCCAGTTAAAATTCAATGAACAGTCCTATGTACAGAAAGATGGAGTAGCCATGGGGTCTCATCTTGGTCTACTCCTAGCCGACTGTTTCATGGTGAGTCTCGAAAAGAACATCCTTGATCCCTTGATAAGTCAACTGCCCTTATACAAGGGATACGTAGATGATACGTTTATAATCTGTGATGAAAAATGTGATTTAGATTCTCTCCTCAAAACCTTCAACGCAGCGCATCCATCAATAAGATTCACCGTAGAACGCGAATCGAACAACTCATTTCCATTCCTCGATATACTACTCACCAGAAGACACAACTGTACGATCCAAAGATCGATATACCTCAAGCCAACATGGACTGAACAGTTTATCAACTTCCAGAGCTTTGTTCCACTGATCCGAAAGAGAAACCTGGTACGTACATTGTGTTCAAGGATTAGAAAAATCTGCTCGGAAGACATGGTAGAGAAAGAAATAAATTTATTACGTGAAACCCTACTAGAGAATGGGTATCCACCAAGATTTATCGACAAAAACATGAAGGAGAAGCCTCCGGTGTCAAACATCACAACGGTTCCTAAGAAGACTCTCTTCATGAGCCTAGCATTCAAAGGTGATATCGCAGCGGAAATTCTCAGAAACCGCCTTTCTAAAAGTTCGAAGAAGGAATTTTTCAACAACCACTCTACGTATCACATTTTCCTGCAGACAGTTAATCCAGTCTAACGCTAAGGACAAGATACTGCTTTTGGCCACCTTAATGTGTATTTATCAATTTACTTGCTCGTGTGGAGCAAAGTATATCGGCCGTACGCGACGTCAAGTCCACAAACGTATTCTGGAACACTGCCCAGCTTGGTTAGCCAGAGGAGAAAAGAAGAATAGCAACAGCTCGATCCTCGAACACCTTGTCATCTCTAGACATCGAGCACTCCCACATGAATGCTTCACAGCGTTACACAGAGTCCCTCAATATCGTACAAAGGGACTTCGGATACGCCATCTGTACATAGCTGAAGCATTAGCTATTCGAGATCTGAAACCGGACCTGTGCATACAAAAGCGATACATACATTCTCTTGCCCTACCATGGACAGAGCAAAATTCTTACTACAATTTTGCTTCTTTCCTTTAATATGTAAGTTAACTATTATTATTATTGTTGTTGTTCTTAATACTTTTATTATCATTATTATTCCCATCATCCACATTTTATTACCACTTTATTACTATTTATTAATAACATCTCGAACATTTATATTGCTCCCGGATGCAACTCCACAGAATTATCTTTATTTGCGGACGAATTTACCTCCTGTGCTGCCACCTCCTTCGGAAATTCCTTGTCTATAGTTACTGGAGATTTTAATTCTATTGATCACAGCTTCCTAATTTCACTTGGACATGATAACATTGTCAACTTCCCGACTAGAATGGATAACACTCTTGATCTTGTGTTTACAAATGACGCAGGAATATTTGAAGCTCGAAAAAGAGCCCCACTACTAAATTCAGATCACTGTATCATAAGAATATTGCCCAAAGTATATGGAAAGCAGCACAAAAGGGTCTTCTCATACCTTGGAAAGAAAACACAACATAGATGTTATTCCCATGACAACATACTGAATCTAAGGTCCATGTTAAAAGACACTAACTGGGATTTATTTACTGAACAAGCTCTTGATAACACAATTACCAACATAACACATTATCTTAATTTCTGTCTTGATGTTTGTTGTCCAAAAGAGACAATCTTCTTAAAATTCGATCGCTTCTCCTCTTCTCAACTCAAAAAGCTCCGCCGTGAAAAAGAAAGGTTGTTCAAAATGAAAAACAAATCTGGTGTTAAGAGAATGAACACTTTGATTAAGCTTGAATTACAAAGATTGAATGCTCTCTATAACCAGAAGTTTCTTTCATGTAAATCCCCATCAAATATGTGGAAGTTATTAAAGGAAATCACAGGTGGTAAGCAAATGATGAATGATATTTCTGTAGATGTTAACATGCTTAATGAATCCTTCATATGTATCCCAGCAAATGTTATGATTCCTAACTCAAATAGTGTAAATAATGACTGCTTCTCATGCTTTAACACGAATGATGTCCTCAAGTGTCTTCAATCTCTCAAGCCTACTCAGTCCCTTGGTCCTGATGGTGTTCCTGCTGTTATCCTTAAGAAGTGTGCCGACATCTTGTGTTCCCCATTAACTGACATTTTCAACGAATCGTTTTCCAAAAGTATTATACCTGAATCCTAAATCAACAAGTGGACCTAATGTTAAGTTTAGACCCATTGCTATTACCTCACCTTTTTGAAAGTTATGGAAAGACTTATTTTACTTAATCTTGAACCCTCTTTAAAGCCTTTCAACGACCCCAACCAGTTTGCTTATAAACATAGTAGGTGTACGTTAGATGCCGCTGTTGTCCTACATCATAGTATAGTCTCTAGTTTAGATAAAGGAGCTAAATACGTTCGCTGTGCCTTCCTTGATTACACATCTGCATTTGACTCTGTTCCCAGGTCTCTCTTGCTAAGTAAGCTTGCTGCAACACAGGCTGAGAGCTGGACAAATAAGTGGTTGCATTCCTATTTTTCTGAAAGGAAGCAGTACACCGTCTACAATGGAAAGTCCTCCACTACCTCACTTACTTTAGCTGGTGTTCCTCAAGGTGCTGTTCTTTCTCCCTTTCTGTTTTCGTTTTTCTTACATGACTTGCCTCATTCTGATGTAGCCACTTTTGTTAAGTATGCCGATGACCTCTCGGTTTCTATGCCTGTCAACTCTCAGTCAGATTGTTCCAAATTAAATAACTTTCTGTCGGAAATTAGTCAGTGGTCCTCTTCAAACGGACTTAAGCTTAATCCGTCTAAATGTCAGGTAGTCAATTTCACTTTCAGACGTAAATGTGACCTACAGCAACTAGTTAGCTCACATGGCCCCACTATCATTGACGGCACAGAGGTTGAAAATACAACCAATGTCAAGTACCTTGGGCTGAGTTTTTCTACCGATCTTTCCTGGTCTTCCCACATCTTGCTAGTTACTAGAAAGATGTTTCGCTTAACGTTCTACATTAGGAAATTTAGGCAGTCTGGCATAAAGCAGTCTTTGCTTTCTCAGTTTGTAAATTCTTGTATTCTACCCATCCTCCTTTACTGCTCCCCATTAATCTTTCCTGGACTACTTAAGAAAGACTTTGCTTCGCTGAGAAGGGCACTAAAAGCCGTTAGTAGGGCAAGTGGGATATCGTTAAACCAACTGGTTAACACTATTGTAGATAGACATATTATATCATGTAAGAAACTAGCGAATACAATATTGTCGGACCCCGAGCATCCTCTCTATACGCAGCTGTCTCCTTGCATTTCATCTGGTAGAACTAGAAGCAGCTATAGGCGGCTATATGCTAGGACTACCAAATACAAAAACTCCACAATACCATATCTGGCACAGCTGTTATGTGATGAGAAATCCGTTAGGTATGACACGATAAACTTACTGCGGCACTCTAACAAATAGTCCCATTAGTTTTTGTTTTCCTTTCCTCGTTACTATTACACTGTTGTTCTCATCTTCTATCACACATCAACTTTATATTTCATATCCTGTGGTGCATTGTTTGAAATGTAAACTCTACGCTGTTTTTTTATTTTTATTTATTTTATTTATTTATTTATGTTTGATTTTAAAAATCTTATATAATTTATGAGGTTATTAGATGCAATATACTGTAGTGCACGCTGAAAATTCCATACCTGTACCACAAATACCGTTTGGAATAGAGCTGTTATTATTCTTATTATTATTACATTGCTTTTTCATACAGATTTTATACAAAAACACTTTATAGCCTTTCCACTAGTTCCTGTCCATTCTACACGAGCTTATTGACTAGTCATTGTCTCACACTTGTTAAGACATGTCAACTTCTGTCTCCTTTCTAACTTACAATTAGTCATCCCTTCTTACACCTTACATAATGTAGTACAATTTTCAAGGACAGAGTTTACCAGTATCTGATTGGTCTAAAGACTTCTTTGCTAATTATAATTACGATTGTACGGCTCATGAAAATAAATCGTCGAAAAGAAAATTTTCTTCGCTGTTTGCGGCTTTTTCTCACTGGTATGACCGCGACTAGATTTCTTCTTTATGATGAGAACGGTTTCATCGATATGTACAATAATACCCACTCCTTCCAGCAGCTGTATGACGATATTCTTCCCCCAGGATGCTATATCTCTGCAATGATGGTAACACATTGTACCGTCTTTTATTTCCCAATGATAGGAGATAAAAGTTATATTTGTCAATGAAGCGATAGTTTCAATTTGGAAAAGAAATGGCCTAGAAAATAATGAACTGATTGAGTGTAACTCACCTCTTCGAACATGAATTCGTCTTCTAGACTGTGTGCCCCTTAGCACATGTGTGTTCATCAGTTGCTTCTAAGCACCGGTGGATGTACAGAGAAGCACGTCGATTCGTGAATGGTGTTCATAACGGCTCAATAATAATGGTTGAGTCTCGTTGTTCAATGACTAGTATGCATTCAACGTCACTGGTGCGTTCTCGAACTCTGGGATCGCTTTATTGCTAACTTGGATCAATTTTCACTAGGATATACGACACTATGCATGAACTTCAACATAAATCAAATCTCTAGAAACTACCTCTTTGATACATTTATTCTCCTTAATGAATTTGAATTAAGCAACACTAACAGTTTTTGCAGAATAAAGTGGTACCATCTTTTATTTCGTTTCCTTCTCATCAGCTGCCTAAAGGCCACAGTCATTATTAAGTATATCTACAAAAACAATCTTAACATACTTGAACAGAGTTCGATATATACATATAGTAATTAATATACACATGTATATGTAATACGGAACACTATTCTGAACAATAATGATCATACACACAATGGAAACTTTCGGTATTACGTATTCAGATGAAAGAGAGATGAAAAATATCCAGTTACCAGGGCAAAGAAAGACTGATAACCGCTTCTTTTTGAACGCACAAATCAGGTTTCAGGAGCTTGATGGAGATCACTTCAGCAAACTTCAGGAGAATTGAACTCTTTTGCCTATTAATAATTTTGAACGATCTTGTGACGTCCCCATCATGACCCATGTCAAGCAGATGCCGGGCGATAGCACTGTTTATAGCAATTGTTCTCTTTCGACATAAGCTTTTTGGTACATGTTCAGGAAATCGTAGATATGCCCTTCTTTCTGTTCTTCCAATGTAACTACTCCCGCAGATACATGTAAACTTGTATATACAGTTGGAGATAACATGAGAAGGATATCTATCGATTTTTGATTGCACTAAAGAGCAAGTTGTTCATATAAGTTCGACAGACGGGAACGAGTTCAGCAGCAGGATAGGCACTGGCTAGTGACGCACTCAGTCTTCTGTTGACCATTGCCGCAATGTTTTCACCTTTATAATCAAGCTGAAAATAGACTGATGATGACACTGATGACACTGCCTAGTGCCAGTCACGTACTGGTAGCAATAGGAATTCATAGACCACTACTACTGAATAAAAGTCGCAGTCGCTGAATGGTCTACAAGGTTGCTTTGTAAATAGGAGGTCGCAGGCTCCAAACCTTGTTGAGTGCCTTTGTTTTCTTCGCGTCCCCAGTGGAACATAGGGCCTCAAGCTAGTGGCTTGAAGTTTCTGTAGCAGTGTTTAATTTTTACAGGATGGGGTTGATTGCCTCATGCCCAATCTATCCTCTTTACCAGTATTATTTCTGGCTTAGCGAGGTAAAGGAGTGCCTCGTCGGCCGGGGATCGAACCCTGGACCATGTGCATGGTCGGCACGCGTCCTAACCGCTATGCCTACTGAAATACAATTTACCCACATGAGAATTAACAATAAATTGACAGAATTACACTGATCAAAGATAATACTTGGCAGAGTGTAGTAGTATATAGCATACCCTTTAATCTCGCTTTGTTTTCATGCAGAGTTCAATTTGTACCGAACTAGATTAAACTTTGAAATATTGTCATTTGATACAACTTATTGCATACATTAGAGGCATTAGAGCAAGCAAACAAAATAACTGAATGCAGAAAAGTGTTAGATAAATAAAACTTCAAAGAAATTATTCACACTTCACTTAAGTGGAAAACAATGAGAACAATGTAAAGGAGTCTCTGGTGGTGGTGGTGGTGGTGATGGTTACATGTAGATTCTCTACGCCCTTTATACATTTGTAATCAGAAGTAACAAATTTATTGGGTCATTTCATCATGTAGATAAGATGAAATGAGTGAATAAAAGAAATACAAGTGTGGGTGTGCACGGATTTGATCGATTGCAGGTATGGTAACAAGCTGTCACCAGTTAGAGAACCAATGGAAACACCAGGAAGTACGGACACAGACATTTCGTATCCAAGGTATACCATTTTCATTAGCACCCACCCACCTACCCGCAGGGGTTCGAATCCATAACCTTTAGGTTGCATAGCGAGTTCGTGGACACGATTCAATGACCCATGAATTCTAACTTCCGGCAATTCGCAACTTATGTGTGACTCAGCCGCCAGTCAATGTCTTAAGCGAGTATCTGATTTGATGGACTTCTCACTAAGAACTCCGTTGTAACTTTCTGTACAGAGCCAGTCACTAGTAAGAACGAAACAGTTGCTTAATACTCGCTGGTTTTCTGATGATTCCAAAACTAAGGTTGAAAAATTTTGTGGCAAATTTATTATTTGAACTGTCAGATTTTCGTCATAAAACAACATCCCTTAGAAAGATCAGTGAGAACCAGAGAGCACTGCACACCAGTCTAGTCCTTTTTAAGGACTCTTAATCAGTGAGCACTCATAACTCCACCAAGGATAAAATCGACAACCTTCAGATTATGATACCGAGCTTCCTAATTGAAGTTGCTTCAAGGGGAAATTATAACAATTGAAATTAATCAAAAATCTCCATAATTCCTATAGCCTGAACATCAATCGTCAGCTCATTGTCGGCTACTGAATAAATTTCACGAAGCTGAAGTGGTGTCCACAGTTTCAAGGGGAAGCAGATTCTCAGTGAAGTAACTAACAAGCGCAGCGCTATATCATGAGCTGACAAAGTTCGAATTCATGGATCATTGATTGACTAGTTTCAACATAGAACTCTTCACAGATGTGCAACACTCCCTCCGTGTACCATACAAAGCGTTGAGAACAGAGTAAAGAGAGATTCCAGGGACGGAGAGATAACAAACAGAAGTGTAAGTGAGGCGAAAAGAATAGTAATATGGAAGAACAACAGAATTTTATTGGACATCGAAAATCACAAAGAGTGAATCTGTCAACCACTGAGAAGGAGGATTTTCAACCACATCACCACCAACTGTCTCCAGCATTCATTGGTTTTTACCATTCCCCGGACGCCAACCAGACAACCAGCCAGTCTACACCTCCCTACGTGACTGGTTAGTTTAAACTAATTGTTGTGGATTACACTGACTGATGCCGTGTTTTCACTACTGACCACCATAACAGGATGAGATATGCGTCCAGTGCTCCGTATTTTTCAATGATTTTCCCTAACCGATGTAGGTTCGTGACGCAAAATCTAACAATTCAAATTAATTCCGACTCTCCATAAATCCTATTATCTGAAATGTATTCTCACATGCTCATTGTGTCATAAAGGGAAGAAAATTTCCTTCAACATATTTGTAATGTGCTGAAAACGTATAGCAGCTTATTATTGAGTAGTAGAGGTGCGTGTGTGTGTAACACAACTGACACAATTACTCATTAGTTAGTTGTAAAGATAAAAAGAAACACTATCCGGTATTTACAAGCATTGGTTCTGTAGGGAGTTTGTTTGATTGGTTGGAGGATTTCATCATGAGCTCACATTGGTTACAGAACCATTGCAAAACCAGCTGGGAGTACTGGACAGCTGTTTCGTCCTGGTTTGGGACATTTCATCAGTGCGGACCCACCGACAAGTTTCGAAACACAGGGCTTTATGAGTGCAAGGCAAGCTCGTAGATCATCAAGTCACTGGGACCCGACCCGGTGATTCATGAATTCTAACTTCATGGCCCATTTGGTTCGGGCCCCAGTGGCTTAATGGTATACGAGCTAGCTCGCCTTGCAACCAGAAGGTCCTGTGGTCCGAATCTTGGCGGTGGGTGTTCACTGATGAAGAGTCCCAAACCAAAACGAAACAGTTGTCCAGCATTCCCAGCTGTTTTTCCAATGGTTCTCTAACCAATGTCAGCTCATGACGAAATCCTCCAACTATCCAGTATAAATACCAAGAAAAACGATACAAAACAACTAATTAGTTCACTTCTTGAGTACATGATAAAGGCAAGCCACAACGTAAACCCGCCAAAATTGTCTTTAAAAATTATTTAAAATGTGACCCCGAATGATACAACGGGGTGTGTTATGTTTTGACACTTGTGTATGGCGTAGGAGATTCGTCACTATAACCCTAACCACTTATTCTACTATAGCACTATTTTTCATTATCATCACTCTCATAAGTTTATTTTGTACAATTAAGTTTTTGCTCACCTACCCCACAGTTGTTAAGTGGACATTTAATCACTTTACTTCTTATACTGATAACGATGTTCACCTTATCAAACTTCAAGCCTTTACTCCTACTATATCGTTGACTTACGTTGTTGCTTTTTGTCCTTGGAAACCAATTCTGAGTAATCGTGTCAATAACAGACTGCTAAGCGTCTTAGCGAACATACCCAAACGTTCGATTGTAAAGCAGTCGGAGATAACTCTGTCGATAGCAAAAATTTTCTTCGCGGAATTTTCCCCCATTTTCTTCATCCATAAGTAATAAAGAACACAAATACACAGTCACCAAGGCTCGAAAACAGTACCCTAGGGTTACAGCACACAAGCTTGTAGACCAACTACAACTAATGGGCTACAACTATTAAATGGCCTATGAATTCTAAATTCTACCAATGAATGATTTTAGCGTGAACACCAATCAACTGACATCATCGGTGATGAAACCCTATTTGGGAAGAAACAGTTGTCCAGTACTCCCTGGTTCCCAACGATTCTCTAACTGATATCAGTGCGCAATCAAACCTGAAATAAACCGAATCCCCACAAACTAACTCTTGAAAAAACACATACGTATTTGTGCGTCGGTGGCACAGTGGTTAGGACTCTTGCCGATCATGCACATGGTCCGGGATTCGATCCCCTGCCGACATACAACTGATATCTATGGCCGGCCTGCAAAATTTGGGCTACCGATATCGTATGCTGAAAATTCCATACCTATACCCAAAAAATACGGTGTGGAATAAAGCTGAAATCAAAAAATCAAGAATAAACGACCTGGTACGGGTGGGTAGGGTCGGAAAACTTTCTCTTGTGGCCACGCCATCATAGTCTCCACCACGTAAGTCCTATTCACTGCCACAGGCAGAGATGGGGATGTTCCCCGCAGTAGCAAAGAGGTTAATTCGAATATCTGGGGCTTACAACCGGGCCAGGGGAGCTACAAAACTCTGATTCCAGACCTATGGTGTGCATCAGCTGCAAAATCACAACAGATCGAATGGTGCATGGGAACTTGATTTGGTCACCGGAAACCAAAGGAACGCAGCTCCGTTGCCTTGTAAGAATTCAAATCAAAGGCTCGCAGAAGGGACCTCTTAAGACAGTCAACTACTTCACCGCAGATGTTCGGGGTAGTATCACAGGCCTCACACAAACTGAGATTTCGTGTGTTGCAACTCTTGGTGTCCAGGGATTTTATTGACCTAAAGCTAGATCACGAGTTGACATCATTTAGACGACTACTGAAGACCAAGGAGTACTGAACGCCTGTTTCGTCCTCCTTCTTTGGGATCCTTCATCAGCATGGCCCCAACGAGATCATGGGACAGCACATGAGACTGATTATATAGGCTATTAGAGGTAACTGAAAATAGATGGGATTACTTGACAATGAGAAAGAAACAAACGTGGCTAGTTAATAAAAATAACTCAAGAAAACGGAATATGAAAGGGAAACTAACAAATGTTTCGGTGGGCAAAAGTGCATTTCATCCTATTTGGGACTCGTCATCTGAATTTACTTGCAATTCCCTATGAGCAATGATGTTTCCATTGAGACTGGAACCTAGCATCTATCATTTCAAACACCAAAGCTATAGATAGCTGATGAATATCAAATAGGACGATATGTGTATGCCCTAGGTTCCATTGCCATTTACCATCCCCCAATATAATATCATCAGTAAAGCATCCATAGTAACAGGTGACATGTCGACAACACAGATCGAACACTTCGGTCATATATAAATATACTATCAATCAACAAGAAATGTAAGCATTAATTTACAAAAAAAACAAATAATGTAAACTAAAAGAGTCGACTTACTAAGGAAACTGAGGTATATTCAATGTGATGCTTCCTTCAGAATTTTCACCAAATCTTAAAAATCCATAAAATCCAATTGCCAAATTTAAACAAACAACAATAATCATTCCAACATTAAGAACACCACACCATGATCCATATCCAGTAGGATCAGCCATTTTACTTTGAATTGGTAATACCTTGAATATTGGTGGGGGTGCAGGGGTGGGGATGGGAGATAAAACAGAAAAGCGTCATTAACACAAATACCAAATATGAATGTTATCTTTCTTGTCAACATAACTACTAATAGTGTGAATGGGCGTCAATTTCAGTATTCTATAAATGTATCTTTGAAATACTACACCGCATTAGAGGTGAAACATACGTCTTCGAGCTTGAGATCTGAAGTTTCAGTAGCAGTGGGGTTTTTCACGAGATGGGATTGCTAGATTCACGCTTACGGGCTCACAACCAGCTAATTGAGGTTTAGGAATGAGTTGACTGACACTTGAACCCCAGACTGCGTCCATGGTAGGCCAACATATATTCAATCACTGAACCTACAACGCACAGAAGTGAGTGTGACTTGGTGACAATAGTAAAGACCATTCATAAGTGTTATGCAATGGATGTGGATCCTGAGCAGTTCATTTGTAGACACGTCTTAGTGCTGATGTTGTTTTGGGCGGCGGCAGTTCCCGGTGACCCCGTTAGTGACATGTATAGATGTGTCTGTGTCGAAAAGTAGACGAACACCTCACCGTCCCCCAGAGGAATTCGAATGCGCAACCTTAGGAGACCTTATAACTCAATTACACAATAGTAATAACTGAATGAAAAATCCATTTTAATATGACTTTCAATTTGACTAATACTCAAATTTAACTTGATATATACCTGGAAAAAAACATAACACATCAAGTTCGCAATACTGTCGTGTAAAACCAGCCAGAATTGAATTGGCGATTAGCCAATTCATTTGGGCAACTTAAAGCTTGAAAGCAAAAAAAACAGACAAGTACACCTGACAAATCTCCACACACACACATAATGACGAAATCTATCTTCTTGGATGACTTCACTTTCACAAAATTGTACAATAATCTTCTTTGTATAAGGGAGAAATAATAAACCTGATTACCGCACATATGACATTGCTTTCAGTGTACATTCTTTTACGAAGCAACATTAGTTACAGCGATCAGTGAAAATATCAATTCCGCCGGAGTTTTTACAACTCCTCATCAGTGCACATCCTCGATCCCAATTTCAAAGACTGGAGGGGCGGGTTTTTCAGTTTACAGTTCTAATCTCGTCGACCAGTCACAATCGCTTGGGCAGCGAATTCAATGAGACCGGTGAATTCTAACACTGTCAGTTCGCGTGTCATGTAGCGCTAACCCCTTTCCCCCTCCAAAGCAATACCTTCGATGAGTCATCGAATTCCGACCTAAGTGGATAAATGTTTGTAACCTGAAGGTTTTAGATTCGACCTCTAGCCGTAAAGTCATAAGTGTGCACTGCTGAAAAGCCCCAAATTAGGATGAAATCGTACTCCAGTGTCTTGATCCCTAACTGATGTTGCTTTGTGACAAAATCTACATTGAAATTATTAATCCAAATCCCTAGAAAAAAAATAATAATCTACATCTACACATCAATGTTTAACTCCTGCTAATGAAGAGTACAGAAATACACACATACACACACAAGCACACACAAAAAGTGAAAATCACTTAAGAAATAAATACTCACCGCTTTTTTTAAAAAAACAAATAAACTTAAGATTTACCATTGTTACATAATATGTAATATTAATAAACAAAATTAGTGCAATATAAATGTGTGAATGTATGTATGTGTAGCAGCTGGAACGAAATGGTTATATATCCTTTAAATAACCATTCAGACAGACTGCATTTAATATCGGAATCACTTGTATGTTTGTTTTACTTTTCTGGTGCTTTCTTAATAACATCAGATAATTAAAACAAGATTCCATAGAGAGATATTACAAAACAATAAAGGTTAATCATTACGTAATCAATCTTAATTAAAAAGATGTTTATTTGTATTGCATGTACACTAAAGTCTAGAGTATCCTACTGTTAAAACATTCAACAGTCCAGACAGACTTGCACATGTAATGTACTAATGGACTTAACTCTAACTGACTTTAGCTACTCGGGGATCAATGTGCTACCACTACGGAATATTAGTCTCGTTGACTTGGCATATGCAGATGACATAGTTCGCCCATTTGCATGAAGACGTTGACAAAATGCAGAGTCTTCTGGACACCTTGAGTAGCAATCTTCGAATGTAAGATGGTGAGACTACAAGACTCGACTACATCGACTCACTCACTCTTAGCTGAAAGAGAGACTAGAGTGGTTGGTGGGGCGTGTTGACCACTTCACTAATTTGGGAAGTTGAGTCAGCCAACCCTAGCGCCGTTGGGTTGATCGCTGACGAAATCTCAGCATGGATACAGAAGGCCCGTTTGGCATTTATGGGCCAACTTACGCCATCTCTGGCCTAGTAGACATGATATACGGCTGGTTGTCGACCAAAGCATGTGTGTACTGTGAGACTACCATTGAAAATGAAAGACATGTTAAGGCTAGCTAGCTTTCTTTCTACAACCCGTGTTGTGTTGTTATAATAAGGCGGGCAACATTGAGGGTAGGCGTCGGTCGAGTACTAGGTAAGTGGGAGGGGAAATCAATCTATGAGGTTGAAGTTACACCGACTGAGATGGTTTAGGACATGTCTTACACATGCATACCTAACCACCATCGGCCTTCCTCAATGGGCAGTGTTAGCTGACATTGAATGGGCCATGTTTGGAAAAGAGCTAGTGGTGGTGCTCGTCAAACCGAAACGTAGCTTCATAAGTCAATGAGGTCCATAACAGTTAGTTTAAGCCAGCCAGCCACAAAGGGATGTGTAGACTGACTGGCTGTTAGGTTGGAGTCTTCGGAATGGTGAAAACCAATGAATGCTGGAGACAGTTGGTGGTGATGTGGTTGAAAATCCTCCTTCTCAGTGGTTGACAGATTCACTCTTTGTGATTTTCGATGTCCAATAAAATTCTGTTGTTCTTTCATATTACTATTCTTTTCGCCTCACTTACACTTCTGTTTGTTATCTCTCCGTCCCTGGAATCTCTCTTTACTCTGTTCTCTACGCTTTGTGTGGTACACCGAGGAAGTGTGGCGACTCGAACTGTTGCACATCTGTGAAGAGTTCTACGTTGAAACCAGTAAGTCAGTCAATCACCAACATTGAGTAACCCATAGAGATATAATTTACGGCATTTTATAGGAAGAATGGATGTATGAGACACCTCCTACCTATACTTCTAAGTTTAAACATAATCGATAGTTTGGCATATATATATACATATATATATATATAAATTATGCATAATTGCATCCTATTCAACAAGTATACAAACGCGAAAAATGTAGTTATAGCTCTCAGAATATGACGTAAATAATCACGTGGTATAACACTACAGTCGACTGACATATATATATATATATATATATATATATATATATATATGTACACAGAATAATACAAAAACTTAGGCTTAGAAAATAACAATATACACATACATATAATACAATTGAAATCAGAGAATTCGATACGAACCCACAGACTACACATGACGTGTTCTTAAGCTGATGAACTCATACACGAATATGCCTTTAATGTATATGTCTTGAATTTGTAAATTTAATATAAACGTAAGTCACATACAACCACAGATAGATACATTTGTAACAATACAAAGAAATGATTCATGAGGCCGATTGCGCAACAACTACATGGAATTTGATTTAGTAGCTACTTTATAAATTCTTAGCTGTAGGAAGGATAATAAGCACTGTTTCGTCAAACAAAATCAAGCTATTATGTGTGTAGGTGATGAAATATGTTTTCTTTTCGAAAATGCAATGTTCAAAGGACTTAACAGACAAGCTCACACGCACACCAACTTGGAAATCCCTTCTGAGGTGTGTGACACTGTGATAATATGATCCTCATTGAGGTTAGCAAATCGACAAAGTTGAAAATATAATGAAGTATAGTTGAAATCTGAACTTCTCTAGATAGTTTCAGACAATTCTGAGTGATGATGTTAAAACGAAAAAAGGGGGTCATTTTTATTACAAACTAATATTGGTTACTAATTCGTTGACTGACTGACTGAATGACTCAGTCAGAAGTGGAGTTCAACCTGTCACTCCATATACTACACAAAGGTAGATAAAGAATACTCTGTCGGAAATGCTTTTCGTCAATTGGTTCAGGGACTTCACGCGTCACCTAAAGCTCTTCCAACAGGCTGCTGCAGACTTTTACCAACATCTACCTTCACTTCATACTAAAAATTAGATAGCCCAGAAGGATATGCAAGGATATGGAAGAACTCTGAAACGAACCAACCAACATCCAATCGCCCAACAAATACTCAGAAGAAAATTAGGATGGATTGAACACAACCTGAGAAGACCTCAAGCCAGGTACTCAAATGAGAAATGACTAGTTGGGCATCCGAGAGTGACACAGAAATGGTATGAGATGAGAGCTGATGGGCAATCGTGGAGCTAGAGAAAGATTACTGCTAATTAGATAATGTCAAAAACACTGAATCACTATAAAGAAAACGAAAATGTCAAACATGCATATGCGTTTATAGACTAGAATAAAACAACGGGTGACCAGATCAAAACACGTACCAATGCATACAGTCATCGACTAGTAGAATGAAATGACCACCACATCAAGGTAGCAGCTATCGGTGATATGACTCATAATCAATCCCAATAGCTCAGATGTTTTTTTTAAACCTTATCTTCACTGCTTCACTTCTTTTTCTGTAGCAATCTACTATGACACTGAACACGTCATCTCTCTCATTTCTTTGTGTTCCATATGCTTCCAACATGCTTTTGGCTTTGAAATTTCAGTAACCATCATGTTGTTCTTACAGAATCGGGTTGCTAGTCTACAATCTCATCCTCCCTCTTTTCACAGATTACTACTTACTACTGTCTAGTAAACTGGGCGGTTTAAAAATGCATCAGTCGCCAATCGAACCCAAACTATGTGGATGGTTTGGGAAGTATTCTACTTCTGAACCACTGATGCTAAGCAAACAAATGTATGCACCTAATCAAACTATATGAGGATATCAAAGCAGCGAGGATCGGGAAAGCAAGACAAGCTTTCATTACTCTTAAGTCTGTGTGGAGGTTAACAGCACTCAGGATGAAAAATGAGATTCGGATTTTGAACCCCAATGTAAATTCACTGCTAATATATATGGATCAGAGATTTGGCCAACGAGTCACGAAGAGCACCTAAAACAAACTACAGACCTTCATCAGCAACCGTCTTCACTCAATACTACTCAAGATCAGATGGCCAGTCAGAAAACATCAGCAACAGGGATCTCTTGCAATGAATGAACGAACCCAGAAGGAACCGACTGTGCAACAAACAAGCAGAAAGAAATGCAAGTGGATTGGCCATACTCTGAGGAAACCATCACGTAAGTGACACCACTAGACAATCGTTGCTCGAGTGGAACCCGAAAGGGAAGCGGCGAGTTGGTCGTCCGTGCGAGGGTGACTTGGAGGAGGTCATGTGAAGAGGAGATGAAAGCATGTGGACAGACTTGGAGCCAGGTGAAAACTTTAGCAGAGAACCGAACGCAATGGAGACGTGCAACTGAAGCCCCCATGTTCCTCTAGGAATTAAAGGAAATAATAATAATATAATAATCAAAGTACATACACTCCGACAGAGTTACTACCTTCACATGGTGGTAAGGCTGACTAATCTCAATAGCCCAACGAGATACATGGATGGAACTAATGTTCGTGAGAGCAGCTTTAATAACGGTAAAACTGAAAGCAGTTAGCATCAAAATGGATTTTGTTTACACTATGTTGCGGGTCTGTGAGCAAAGTCGTACGGTTGGGAAATAGGGATTTAACTGCAGTAGGAGATTTTTTCAGATGCTGGTATTAGGAGGAAGTGGAGGACTTACAAAAAGTCGACCCAAAAAGTCGCGCATTCCGACTTACCTTGAGACGACGCGTAGCTGACAGTAAGACATTAGTATGAACCTTAATTCCTAAAACCACTTCAAAAAGGCCACGTATGAGCAGCCTCAGACAACTATCTCCGGAGTTCTGCAGTCACACAATACTAATTCCCTTCTTTACGTATTTCAAGAAGAAATTAACTTCCACAGTGTAGGCAACTGGGAAGTAAGAGTCGCCCTACACACTTCCAAAAGCACGTAAAGCCCTCCTCCTGATCATCTGCCTGACTACATGTACATACCTGTAAAGAACAATCAACTTGTAAGAGGAAAACTAAATCATCTAATAACGGCATAATAATAATAATAATAACACCAATTCCACTTACCAAACTTATCCCTTCAAATGAAAACATAACTATACTGAATGCAATGAGTAGACCTTTGAAATCAGTGATAATTGGAAATTTACTGACTGGGTATAATCCAGATGTGAATAAATAGCCAAATATTAATAGCATACCAACAATAGTGCATATATTGGCCAAAGCAGATAAATACGTGACTACACGCATACTACTTTTAAAATTCATTACAATCAGCACTAAACAGACAACAAATCCAACTAAGTAGATATTTGTATTAAGGCGCGGAAAGAAATATATTAAAAACTGTAAAATAAAAAAAATTTTAAATGAAAGGATTATGGAATGTTTTATACAATTTATGAGTAGTATGTAGTGTGTAAATCTAATTAATCAACAAAGATCTAAACTCAATGCTTGTTTTAACTCAATTACCCAGGAAAGATTTTTCATGTACAAGTTTTAGAAGCACATGCATATTGTATGAAGGCTGACGATGCTATACAGGCGACTGAAGTGGACGGAACAGCATTCGAACCCAGGACCCAATGACTGAAACCTGAGTGCTTAAACTAGTGAGATGCGTCTCCCCACAGGTTTCAACTCACATATCTCGTGCATTAAAACATTGGGGTGAAATGCTTTCATTCTAAACAAAACGGGTGCACAAACTGATGTAAAGAAAACATGAGTATTTACTCACAGAGAATTACATCTATGATCGAAATAATACAAACACCACACGATATGTATATATATATATATAGCCGGGAGTAACTGTGGTGCGTCTAGTCGTTTGTTTAGCGCAGACTAAATTCTACCAGTCAAGTTTACAGTGCAGCCAGTATGCTATGTGGTTCACCACTAGAGTGCACCGTGAATCTTTGTTAAATGATTGGGGGCAATCGGCAGAATGCCTCGGACCTAGGTTTCGTGCTTATTGGCCCTCAATAGTGAGCAAGGCATGTGTGAAATTTTGAAGGAACTCATACCCCCAATGAAATTTGAACCCGACTTAACCAGTGCTGCAGTCAGAGACGTTACCATTGAGTTATTCAGGTTGACGAATGACCTCCTGCAGAACTATAATGGATACTTTGATTGGACACTAGGTAGTAATTAATTTCCTGATAGAATTCAGTCTGCACTAATACCAAGGACTAGGCGAACGACGTAAGGTGCTTCCTAGTATCCATTCAAAGTATTCATCCTACATGAGATCAATCAGCGGTCAGAGTAGCTCAGCGGTAACCTCTCTGGCTGCAGCACTGATTGGCACGGGCTCGAATCTAAGGAGGGACATGAGTTCCATCAAGACTGCAGACACACCTTGCTGACAATGAGCAACAAGCACGGAGCTAATTCCAGTGTCGAAACAGAGCAACTGGTTAGAATGAGTGGTGTCACATTCAGAGTACTACACTTGAAGACTTTCCTGTCCACAATGTATTTACTTTCAAAAAACATTTATGGATATTGATGTAGCACAAAAATTTAGCGATACAAACAACTAACCATAGTGAAATAATTGACCGCTTCCCGCTGGATAAGTTCACACTATACAACCAAGTACTACAAAAACGCTTTAGTGGAAGCAGAAGCTGACTAACCAGAAAGAACATCAATCTGGTGTCACCTTTTCGCCACTGTTGGAGAATCACACTACAGACCATTCCTTATGCTAAGGTTGTTCACAGTACGAAGTATGCGTGAAATAGATATATCTTTTGAAATGGGAGAGCAACGAGTAAGTGCTTTTAGACAAACGAGTGGTCCAGTTCACGGGTTAAAATTTAAGAGCTACTCCTTATCGACTCATTATTGATGTACATTCCACCAAAGAAATGAGAGGGGTGACGAAATCATATTTAAGCATTTAATTATGATATTATTATAAGTAATATTGTTTCAATGATTTTAAAACCACAAATTGTTATTCCAGCTTTGTAAACTAATGTAACTCTAATGCGTTTAGTTTTACAAAACCATTTACAAAACTTTACCCCCCCCCCCACCACCAAATTCTCGACATAAAATCCTTAAAAATGTTATATGTTGGTCAAATTTGGAAAAACTGACAGGCCTCACTCATGTGATCGATTGAAACTTATTATTATCGATAGTAATAACAATGTACAAAAATACCTGATCGTTGGGGAATGTTCTCATGTTTTGATCCTTCTTTGCTTTATACAAAGTCAATAATAATTGTGGCCCCCAGTTAAGTGAATATCAACGTCATATTATACTCCTATTGAACACTAGGTAGTAACTAGGCGTCATAAGTTTAGTCCTTTTTATTTGACGTAGACTGAGTTCTACCAGACAAGTTTGCAATATGGCTCTCCCGAGGGCACTATGAATCGTTGTTAGACAGTTTGAGGCCATTGACAGGAAGCCTAGGACCTGGGTTCCATGCGTTACTGAAACTCGTCAGCTAGACATGTCTGAAATCGAAAGAGGTCACGTCCCTTCTGAGACTCAATAGGAGTTACTAATTAGTGTTCAATTAAAGCATCTAACAACGTCTTACAGGTGAGTCGCAAGCCCGAATAGCTCAGTAGTAACGTCTATCTCTGACTGCACAACTGGGTGGCACAGATTAGAATCTCACAGCCGACATGAGTTCCTATGAGATTATTGCAGATACACCTTGTTGACGAGTCTCAAGAAGCACAAGATCTAGATCCGAGGCCATTTGGAGACCACTATATTTTAAAGTTATTAAAGTAAAAGAAATTATACAGAGACATCAAAATTATGCATTCACTTCACAAACTTACATATCGAATATTCTCCGTAATGAACAGTGTATAAACACAGCAAAAACCAACTTGTGTAACAATTAAGAAACCATTAACTGTATGCCTAAAGTATGCAAGATTTATATCAACAAGAAAAAAACGAATACTTTATTTTCCCTTTGATTTTTCTGAATTTCTCTGGACCATATTTAAGCACAACAAATACCGCCTCTGCATAATCCATTTTAGATCTATCCCATCCATATCTAACAAATAATAATTTAAGTAGAATTAGATAAGGTAGATACATAGATACACAACTTAAAACATACTTCACTTGAGCTTTATTTGCTGTTCTCAGCAGTACATGCATTAGATAAGTTGATAAAAATCCAGCCACTATTAACATGGCGAATCCAGTCTAAAAATACACATACATAAATATGTAATAATAAGACCAAAAAAAATATTTACCCACAGACCAGCATACTTGAAAACAACTGGCATAGATAATATACCAGTACCAATATTCCCTTTGATAAAACTCATTAATGCTTGGTATTCACTATTATGAAATTAGAATTATATTACCCAACCGTAAAAACAATCGATTACTTTATATTTTTTCCCATTGCATGTGGATTATGTTCATGAATTGTACTACCACGATCGCCATCTTGTGAAGTAGTCGACCGATTATCTTCACTGGTGTTTCCTTCATCAATAGGAGTTTTATCGTTGCTAGTCATTGTTTTACATGTCACGTGAAGATATCTGTAAAAAAATGTAGAGAAATAAGATAAATTATAATAAATACTCCATGAAGATAACTCGATCATTTGATCAACTGAAACACCCCCCCCCCCATCTATATCACAAAGCCCTGATGGTTTCTGTACACTGGATGGATAGGGTGCGTTTGTGTCTATGAGGGATAGAAGAATTATCCTGGAGACTTCGACATCACCTCCCGAAAAAACCACTACTTTTCCCAAACTCAAACTATACAATGAAAGATATTCTAAAACCCATCGCATATTAGTCTGTTTTGAATACAAGATAACTAAGTGATGGGGATAGAGACAAACTTAGGCGATTACATCATCTTTTTCGAAATTACAGTGCTATTGGATGTAAACAAGCATAGATAATCATTTCGCGACGTTACAGACAAGAATATTTCCACCTACAGTCACTCGCTCCGATCTTACAACTAATCAGTCACACAATACTTTGCAAAAGCACAATGAGAACTCGCCAGGAGGTCTTTCATGTCACTTCAGCTGATCGAACGGAGAAGACCATCGTACTTCTCTTATACGTTTGGTGGGATACAAAACTCTTACATTCCAATCGCATTCGAAGCTGTCAGTTTGATTTTACTGTACTCCAAAGGATGTTCTCATATTTAATCCAGAAGTCAAATACTGAGGTTAGTGAGGAACAGAATGCTACTACAGCAGACGACAAAAGTGAAAGATAATACGTTCGTGAGGTTTATTGATATTCCGGATCACGATGTCAGTGTGTGGAAACCTGACACGTCACCACAAGCTGGAATTCAGTAACTCAGAAAGAAAACAGATTTCTACTGCATCAGGCTAATTGCCAGTTGTCCACAACATTTGGTTTAAGCCAGTTTGTCACGTAGTGAGGTGTACACTGGCTAGCTGTCTGGTTGGAGTCCTCGAGATGGTAAAACCAATGAATGCTGGAGACATTTGGTGGTAACTCGAAATCCACGTTCTAAATGGTTGGCACAGATGCATCCATGTGATGCATCTTTGTGATTTATAATATCCAATAAAATTCTATTGTTCTTCCATATTAATATTCTTTTTACCTCATATATGTTTATTATCTCTCCCCTTTTGGGACTTCTCTCCTCTTGCTTTGTGTGCTACATGGAGTGGAGTGTGGCGACTCGAACTGCTGCACATCTGTGCTTAGTAATGCGTCGAACCCATTCAGCAGTGTCTTTACTGAAACAGATGGAGCAGGGCCTGAACCCGAGAGTGAGTTGAAAGCCACCAGTGACCAGTTTTCACAAGTCCTAAGACGACGGCGGCACCTACACTCCCCTAGTAACAACCAATCAAGTTGTGGAATAGAATGTCAGTACCAATATCACGGAACTGTCCGCACTTCAAAGTTGCAGTAATGAGGCCATTCCAAATGCTACATGCCCAGCAGTGCACGAATAGATTTCCACTGATAACCTCATCCAATAGCAATACAAACATTTTTTAACTGGCATTTAACCCACACGGAAGAAGTATCATTTGCGTTGACCATTTCAGGTGAGGTCACTAGCTTTAGTGACCCATCCCAAGGTTTCAGTTCAGTAACTTACACCAAGCAAGAACACACTGTAAAAAAATCTCTGGAACTACACCCTCAGACACATGTTATAAGTAGCACGCGACTCAGACACATGTTTGCGTGATCCTTTGCGTTTTTAGTGGTACCCATTTACGCTCTGTGTTTGGAAAGAAAGCAGTAAATACTCCCAATGCCACTGCTATCAGAACGCACCAAAACCACCCCCAAATACCAATACGAACTAAATCCCCGTTCATTTGGAATTACCTCGAATTTACCGCCAACTAGGACCCTAGCCATGCTACCAAACGGTCCGAACAAGTGATGTCAAATCTTCAATAATTTTATCGCCTGTCATTACAAACCAAAAGATTCAATCAGACCTTCCATGAATCGGTGAAAAACAATTTAACGGTGCCGAGAAATCCCAGGGTGCTGGTTTTATATAGAGGAACGCATCAGCTCCACCATATGATGGACCTCGATTATTCACAACGAATAGTAAGGCCGATTCTAAAAAAGTGAGGAGCAATGACAGAAATAAACCTAACACTATTTCGGGCACTATACACCAAAATATGGCAGCCTTAATTCCTGTAAAATGAGAAGGGGGCACTAAGACCTTGACCTTGGCGGCCTGTTCGAATTTTTGGGCCTGCTACCAAAATATCTACATTTTGCATCCAGTTTACTGTTTACCAGCATACATTTATCACTTAAATATGAATTCTAACAGAATCATTTACTCTCGTAACTTTATTAATCATTTACGACCAAATGACTTTCATATTCCAAAGAAACCAAGAAGGAAACATCGTAGTGGTTGGCAGAGAGCTCTCAAACGTACACCAATACACTTAACTACGGTCCCCGTCATAATGAACTCAAACTGTCGCTCTCTACCAAATAAGATAATGTACCTACAATCCCTGATGTCAACTGATACGTATCATAACACCGCCATAATCGCATTACAAGAAACGTGGTTGCATGAACTGTATGATGACAACCTTATCTCACTAAAGGACTTTATTTTATTTCGTCAAGACCGTCAATGTTGTAATAAGAAAAATGGTGGTGGCGTTGCAACTTTTATTCACTCCAAATGGTCTGTCTCAAATAACATCTGCTTCACCTTCTCAAATGACTTCATTGACTGTATTACTGTCAAATGTCGCCCCAAACATCTCCCCAAATATAAACAATTCTATATTACAAACATGTACATTTCTCCTAGTTGCTCTCCATCTGATCTATCTAATTTTGCTGATGAATTCACCATGTTTGCTGCTGCCAACTTCGACAACTCTCTATCCGTTATTACTGGAGACTTCAACACATCAGATTGCTCCTTTCTTGAAGCTCTTGGTCACACAAACATAGTCAAATTTCCCACTCGACTTGACAAAACACTCGTTAGGTTTTACTAATGACGAAGGAGTATATGAAACACGTAGACGTTCACCGATACATAACTCCGATCACTGCATTGTCCGCGTTTTGCCAAAAATATACAGCAAAACACATATTAAAATCTTCTCACACCTGTCTACGAAAGCACAACAAAGAAGCTACACATCTGACAACTTACTCAATCTAAGATGCATGTTAAAAGATACCAACTGGGATCTATTCTATGAAAGTACATTAGATGACTCAATCACCAATATAATGGATTATCTCAAGTTCTGCCTCGACATATGCTGTCCCAAACAAACACTGTTCAAACGCCTCGACCGCTTCTCGTCTCCCCATCTCAAACAACTTCGCAGGCAAAAAGAAATGTTATATAAATGCAAAGACAAGTTAGGACTTAAAAAGATTAATGCTCAAATCAAATCTGAAATCAAAAATCTTAATGCTATCTATAACCAAACACTTTTATCATGCAAATCTCCTAACAGCATGTGGAAACTTTTCAATGAAATTACTGGCAATAGTAAGCGATGTAATGTTTTTCCCTCTTGTGATGTTAATGCTCTTAATCTGTCTTTTATACGCTCTCCTTCTACTATAACCACTTCTAACGTTACTAATCTTGTAGCTGATAACTTCCAGGACTTCAATACTCTCGATGTTTTGAAATGTCTTAAAACTCTTAAGCCCTCACATAGTCTTGGCCCTGATGGCATACCTGCATATGTTCTAAAACAATGTGCAGATGCTTTATGTTTTCCTCTAACTAATATCCTAAATGCTTCTTTCTCCGAAAACGTTGTACCTGTTCCATGGAAAGACATTAAAATAGTCCCTGTCCCTAAACCTGGAAATAGCAAGAACGTAAAGTTCAGACCCATTGCCATCACTTCCCCGTTTCTAAAGCTCATGGAAAAACTAGTACTTCTTAAACTCGAACCCTCCCTTAAAAGCTTCGAAGACCCCAAACAATTTGCCTACAGACAGGGTAGGAGTACTTTAGACGCTGCAGCCGTCTTACACAACAGTATTGTCTCATCATTAGACAAAGGTGCCAAATATGTCCGCTGCACGTTTCTTGACTTTACTTCTGCTTTCGACTCTGTACCTAGTTTTTTTTTTTTTAAGCTCTCCATGACACAAACCGAGTCCTGGGTCACTAACTGGTTGCATTCCTACTTTTCAAACAGAATGCAGTACACCGTATACAAAGGCAATCCTCCTCTGCTGTGCTCACTGAGACTGGTGTCCCCCAAGGTGCTGTACTCTCCCCACTTCTCTTTTCATTCTTCCTACATGACCTACCGTCTTCAAATGACATTAACTTTGTCAAATATGCTGATGACCTAACTGTATCTTTACCTGTCAAATGTCAAAATGACTGCTCTAAACTAAATGGCTTCTTATCAGAAATTAGCCAATGGTCCAAGGAAAACGGTCTAACCTTAAACCCCTCCAAATGCCAAACAGTTAATTTCACCTTTAGGCATAAATCTGACCTAAACAAACTGGTTAGCACTCACGAGGTGTGCAACATAGATGGCAGTGAAATAGAAACCAAGTCGGAAATTAAATACCTAGGCGTCACTCTATCTTCTGATCTTTCCTGGTCGTCTCATATCTTGACGATTTCCAAGAAAATATACCGTCTTACCTTCTACATCAAGAAGTTAAGACATTCTGGTGTAACCCAACCCTTACTCCTACAATTTGTTAACTCCCGTATTCTGCCTATTATTCTCTATTGCTCCCCCTTAGTCTTTCCTGGGCTATTGAAGAAAGACTATACCTTATTACGTAGGATGTTAAAGGTTGTCAGCAGGGTAAGCAGTTTGCCACTTAGCCAGCTTGTTAACATTCTGGTGGACAGGCACATGGACTCATGTGAAAAATGGGCGAAGTCCATTTTATCTGACTCACAACACCCTCTACATTCACAACTCTCCCCATGTATCTCTTCAGGGAAAACAAGAAGCCTATATAGGAAACTATATGCTCGCACTAGTAAGTACAAAAACTCAATCACACCCTACTTAGCTCGTGTTCTGTGCGATAAAGAAAGCATTAGGCGTGAAACCTTTAACTTATTAAATAGTCAGTAGAACAATGGATCTCGTCTTTCCAACTCACATCATTTACAGGTACAACGTTTTCTCTCTACCTTTTCTTTTGTTATGTGTTGTTTTGTTTCTCTTTTCCTTGCAAACTCTACTTAAAACATTCTTGTTCGTTCCTTCCCACTCTGTATACCTCGACCATTTTGCTATCGCTTACGCCAGTAAATATGCTAGTAGTATCTACTTTTCTAACACCTTCAAACACTTTAATTTTGGCTTTGCTACCGACATACTAATATGTTGTTGAGATAACTTTAATCTATGTAGAACTTTATTTATTGTTAATGTAAAAACTGGATGCAATATTGTAGTAAAATGCTGAGAATTCCATTCTGTATCACAAGTACTGATTTGGAATAAAGCTTATATTATTATTATTAAAAAAACTTCAAGTTCCCTCCATATGAGATAATAAATTTTAACTTAGTCATTGATTCGGTATAAAATCCTTCTTCCTCGTAAATTACTTTACATATATAGAATAGCAGTCTGCAGGCAGTACTAAGAATGGATTTTTATGTATCCTCTATAAAACACCCCTTTCACAATGGCGACTAGATTGGAGACGAGTATTCCACGGCGACAGAGTTCCTACTCAACTTCCCTAATCCCCTTTATGTCCTCCGAAATGTTCCTACTTGTTGGGTAGGAAAAGATAAGATAAACCAGGTTCGTAGTTATTTCTTGGAATTTCGAATATAGTGATTAGATAATCTCTTTGTTTACGGTGTTATAACGAGAATTGATTTAGTCTGTTAAGTCCTTCGTATGGTAAACTGATGATGTCAGGAATCGTACTTCTAGAAAACATTAGTCATCTACTGGAAAATTTTGTTTCGCTTTCCATTCTTGTGCTGTTAAGACACACATCCTCGGAGTCAGTAGATCAGAACCACTAGCCGGATAAGTCCTAACATATTTCACCGAATAACCCTAATATTTTGTTGTATCTACATGTACTGCTCATCAGAGCACACTCCCGCAACCCTGTCAGATTTACCCGGGAATCACACTGCACGCTGGATTACAAGCTGTTGTTTTCCACATATGTCGTAATTGCATTTTTGAATGCATTTCTTGTAAACTTACCCGTTTGAACGAAATATAAATTATTATTCTTTCCAGCGTCTGGATGAAGGTGCTGGTGAAACTAACGGACTTCGAGACTGGAATACAGAGCTCAGGTTCTTCCATTCTAAGTGGGAGTCAACGCTGCATGCCAGAGATATGGCATGAAGTTAATAGACAACAGGCTGATTGTAGGAGCTGGTGACACTGAGAAATCATGGACGAACGCCATCGGATCCCATTGATTTGCCTATTTCTAATTTATTTAGGGAGTGGAATACAAGTGGGACAGCATCTAGTTCATTGTTTTGCGGTGTAGCTACGGTTTGTGCTGCAAGTAATAATAATAATAATTTTATTTTCATATAAACATAAATTTACATGAAAATGCATGCCATTTTTACCGGCACGATCAAGTATGTTATAATGTCAAATCTTAAATTGTCTACAATTTAATAATGTTTCAACAGTTAAATATTTCATATAATAATAAAAGTATATTCTCATTTTGTACATGAGAGACGCCAGTTTACAGGCATCATCAGTATGATAAATTACATATACGATCAGCAATCATAATTAATAATAATGTTTTAATAAAATACACATCTTTTCCTACTTGTGTAGGACACACCAAATGTACAGGCATGGGTAAGCATTATTTAAATTTCATAAATTCGGTTTATGGTTAAGTTACGTGGTTGCTGGCGTTTTTGTCTTTGGTCTGTGGGAACAATATGATAAACAGTCATTCAATGGAGCACGTCATGAAATATAGGAATATTAACTTCGCGTTAACAAAAAAACCCAAGTAAGTTTTGGATGGATTAAAAAATACTTGGGAAAAAATAAAGCTTGAAGTTATTCCACAATATAACAAGTCATTCAATGTAGCACACCAAGAAATATAGAAATGTTGTCTTCGCATTAACAAAAAAACCCAAGTATGTTTTGGATGGATTAAAAATACCTGGGAAAAAATAAGGCTTGAAGTAATTCCTCAATATAACATGGGTGTGTACAAATCCGAATCTTATTTTTGATTTGATTTATATCCAAATTGGGTAATAAGAAAGCTATTTTACAGATACGATCAGTTATGTTAGTTATGGTAGTTTATTCCATATCTGTGCATACCTCATCAAGTAAAACTTTTGCCTGGTAGCTGTTTTACATTGTTCGATAGCTACTGTAACCTTAGTCTGTCTTAGTTTGTAACCATTGTCATCTGAAAGTCGAGTGCCATTATTAATAATAATTATTATTTTATTTTCATATAAACATAAATTTACATGAAAATGCATGCCATTTTTACAGGCACGATCAAGTATGTTGTCAATCACGTCTCATAAACCGTTAATGCCCAGCTCTCGCTACGCTCGGGCCCACGCTGTTCTTCGAAGATTTCAGAAACGCTTAGTTATAACGGACGAAAAAACCAAAACACCGATCTGCCGTTTGATATTTCTTTATTGTTACACCAACATATAAAAAGAATAAGCGAACTAAGGTCTGAAAACAAATATTACAATAATAAATCATTGTATTACTTCTGACGATGTTTCACTCTTATTTCTGAACAGCGACCGATCAGACGATGACTGTCGTATTGATGCCTCCGCGAAAATTGGGGAAGTTGATTTTAAGCAAACAAACAAGAATTGATCGTTCAATCTTCAACTTCATTGACATATGTTATAATGTCAAATCTTAAATTGTCTACAAGTTAATAATGTTTCAACAGTTAAATATTTCATACATATATATAAATACACTCATTGTCTGAACCAGGCCGTATAGTTATTGAATTGTACAGTTGTCCTCCAGGTTGAGCGGGAAAATCGACTTCGTTTCGTTTTCATCCCGTGGTTGTCGGCATACGATAACTAACCAATATTGAGGTAAGTACAACGTTTACAAGGGATTGGAAGCAGTTTTAGAAAAGGTAAAGCGCTAAGGTGAATCATTAAAGTGTAATAGTTTGAATAAAGCGAGAACAACATTGATTTGTGCAGAATAACATGGTACCATCATTTATTTCGTTGGCTTCTCGTCAGCTGGTTACAGCCTAAATAAATTTTCAGGTTTAAGTACAGAAACGTTTTAACGTACTTGCAAATTTTACATGTTGACAGAAAGTTTCACAACTAGTAAACAGTGCTCAGAAAATTGCGCTTATATAGTTTTTACACAGGCAGTTCAAGTTAAAAAATAATAAATAAATGTATGTATATAATGGTAAGGGATGTGCGTTGGATGCATAGTGACTAATAAGTTAGGTAACAATGTACTGAGTTGAACTCAAATCATAGAAACAAGAGACAAACAAAATTACAGATTATAAAAGGAGGGTGAGGTTAAAGACAAAATTACACAATCAGATGAGAGATGCAAAGTGACTAATAAGTTAGGTAACAATGTACTGAGTTGAACTCAAATCATAGAAACAAGAGACAAGCAAAATTATAAAGGAGGGTGAGGTTAAATAAAGACAAAGATTACGCAATCAGATGGGAGAAAAAAGACATCCAGTTACCAAGGCAAGGAAAGACTAATAACTGATTCTTTCTGAACACATAGATCTGGTTTCAAGCGTTTGATAGAAATTGCTTCGGCAAACTTGAGGAGAATGGAGCTCCTTTGTCTATTAATAATTTTGAAGGATTTGTCGATTTCCACCTCATGACCCGTGTCGAGGAGATGTCTGGTAATAGCGCTGCTATAAGAATTTGTTCCCTTGAGACGTAGGCTTTTCGGCACATGTTCAGAAAATCGGAGGTGTGCCCTTCTTTCTGTTCTCCCAATGTAACTGCTCCCGCAGATACACGTAAATTTGTATACACAGTTGGAGTTAACATGAGAAGGGTATCTATCGACTTTTGACTGCACCAAAGAGCATGTTGTTCGGTGGACGGGAACCAACCTAGCTGCAGGATAGGCTCTGGCTAGTGACGTCCTCAGTCTTCTGTTGACCATTTCTGCAATGTCTTCACCTTTAAAGTCTAGTTGAATGAAGACAGGCTTTTTTTCGACTGTGATTTGTTTGGTATTTGGGCCTTCACATCTTCCATATTTGTTAATGAATTTTTGAGTATAGCCGTTGTTTTTCAGCACCTTTTCGAGATTCGTGAATTCTTCCTCTAGTTTCTCTGCAGAGCATATTCTCCTCGCTCTATAGTACAGAGTCTTATTAATAGACAAAGGAGCTCCATTCTCCTCAAGTTTGCCGAAGCAATTTCTATCAAACGCTTGAAACCAGATCTATGTGTTCAGAAAGAATCAGTTATTAGTCTTTCCTTGCCTTGGTAACTGGATGTCTTTTTTCTCCCATCTGATTGCGTAATCTTTGTCTTTATTTAACCTCACCCTCCTTTATAATTTTGCTTGTCTCTTGTTTCTATGATTTGAGTTCAACTCAGTACATTGTTACCTAACTTATTAGTCACTATGCATCCAACGCACATCCCTTACCATTATATACATACATTTATTTATTATTTTTTAACTTGAACTGCCTGTGTAAAAACTATATAAGCGCAATTTTCTGAGCACTGTTTACTAGTTGTGAAACTTTCTGTCAACATGTAAAATTTGCAAGTACGTTAAAACGTTTCTGTACTTAAACCTGAAAATTTATTTAGGCTGTAACCAGCTGACGAGAAGCCAACGAAATAAATGATGGTACCATGTTATTCTGCACAAATCAATGTTGTTCTCGCTTTATTCAAATTTATCAAGGGGAATAAATGCATGAAGTTTCTCAAAAAGTGTAATAGATTAAGTGAGTGAAATATATCATTTAATAAACACATTTATATAGAAAACAGAATGGGGAAGTAATTAATCCTTAGGCCGACAACGTTCATTTGCAATGTATAATGAAACCAATATATTTTATACTATCATGATGTCCACTTTTGGCTTTAATACAATTATTTTCAAGCCAGTTGTTTTTATTTCATGCCTTTTTGTGCATTTGGTGCGCAACCGTACCCTCCGGAGAATAGGAATAGAATAAGTCGAATCAAACTCAAAAAGAGCTATAAAATGTTAGGTTTAATAGGATATAATGAGGATCAAGTAAAGACGTTATTAGAAAATAAGTGAGACAAGATATTGTGAAGTGGTATTTAAAGATCTGACGATGGATAGCAAGTTAATTTATAAGATGCCCCATAAATCTGTGCAGATCCCGCGTGGTCACATCTCAACAATAGGCTGAGCGAATGGTATATATTTAAAGGTAGAAGCATGATCTGTCAAGGCGTTCATTATTATCTTTTTCAAGATAAAGATCTAAGCCCTCATAAAAATCAGAAATATCTCGAGCCTTCAATTTGCATATTGCTGTTCCTGCAGAATGGGGTGATTCACCTTAGTGACCACCACCATATCTACTGATCAGCTAGCACCACCCTCCCTCCTTTTTTGATGTTAGGCTCTGAGACTATGATTATTATGGCTACCGCAAATATATTGCTTGGTACCAGACATGTTCGTACCCCATATTCCATCTTCCTAGGTTTCTTAATGAGTGCTTCCAATAGGTCTCCACGTACATCTTTACGAACATATTATATATGTGTGCATGCATCCTAATGAACAGATTACTTTATAAGAAGTCAAAAACTTAAAGAGTAAAACGAATAGGTATTGTGAATAGTGGAACAAGATTTAGCAGAACACTATAGTTAAGGTTCAATTTAGGTAGTATGGACTGAAGGTAAGGTCTGTTGGCAGGACTTAGAGTACTTATATATAGTAAACATCTGACATTGCAAAGTAACGTGTCTAGACATATTATAAAAAGATATTAACATAGAACCAACAAAATTTTGGCATTTGGTTAACAATACTGCAGTGTGTGTATACTGAAGAATGGTAGTTAGTCTACAGGGAGCCGTAGAGTAAATCAAACCGTATATGATAAGAGTATAATCAATAATATAATTCGTATAACAAATAATACATTAGGCTCAATAATTGAGTGTTATAAGGTAAACAAGTGTGGTAAACCAAGAGAACATTTGATGCATAAATATTTTAATCATTTTAAGTATTTTAATGACAATCTAATTTAAGAATTGAACATGCATGATTAATAAGTATTATTATATTAGTATATACATATGTAAAACGTTAAAGGTGTGGATGCTATTACAATTATTTCCAGTTACTTTTACCAACACAACTTAGTGAAAATTATAGAGAATAGAAATCAGTAATTTAGTTAACGTTCGCTGCGTGAGTATTACAGTCGATATATACGTATGTGACTATACTGAAAACTGGGCTAGCCTTCAATTTCCGTTCTACCAACAGTTGTGGTCTTTTAGACTAGCTAGGGTGGACATGTTAAAGTGTCTTTCTAGGCTCCGCTTGAACCCATCAGGGTTTTCACAACATCTTATTTCAGGTGGTAGTTGGTTCCAAAGAGTGCAATATCTTATGGTGAAAAAGTTTGCCCTAATGGATTTTCTGTGGGTAGCCACCTTGACAAGGTAGTCGTGGTTTCGCAGCTGTTATGATTTAATATTTTCCCACATTATGGATGAGTTACTGTGGCAGTATTTCCTAATGACTTTGAAGAGCAGAAATAGGTTGCACTTCACTCTCCTTAACCACAGAGGCTCTAATTTCAGACGTATACACCTGTCAACATATTCCACTTGTTGGTTGAACCCTATTATGCGTTTCGTGAGGAATCTCTGGACACTTTCGATTTTTTTTCTGTCTACAGACCTGAGGTTACCAAATAGGAGAGCACAATATTCAAGTTTGGGACGGATACATGTCCTATATATAGCTAATCTTGCTTCTTGGGTGTAGAAGTTACGCAGTACAAAGGCAGTAAGTCGTTTACAGTCAGATGCAACCTTGTTTGCATGATCGGAAAAGGATAAATCTGAGTATGTTATCCCGAGATCTGTGACTGTGTTCAGTTTTGAGAGGAGCTTACCGTACATATATAGGCACATTATCGGTTTCCAGCATCCAAGGTGGGTTATACCGCACTTGTCTGGGTTGAAAGTCAGTTGCCACTTTTCGCTCCAATCGCCTAGATCATTTAAGTCTTGTTGGATCTTGCTTTCGACGCTCATATCACCGTACCCATAATCATATACTATCTTTAGATAAATAAATAAATAAATAAATTTATTCTCATGATACAGTACATGAGGGACGCCAGTTTACAGGCATCATCAAATTGTTACAGAAATAGGATCATATTATTCAGTCACAATTTACAGTCGATAGCAAAATATGTTTAACATGTACACTGGAGATTATACGTACACTTGATAAATGTTAATCCGAATAGTATAAAACATCCTTTTCACTTATGCACAATCATTTCTGTGCACAGTTGGAAAAATCCGCTAGATTTTCAGTGAGTGCAACACATCAGGAAATACAGAAGTATTGTCTTCGCATTAACAAAAAACCAGGTCTTTGGTGGATGGGTTATAAGTGCCTGGGAAAGAATAAAGCTTGAAGTCAGTTTTCATACATAATTTTGTTGTGTACAGAATCCTTGAATTATAGTTCATTGATGTGTTATTTTGAAATCAGTGATATGTTTATCTCATTTGATGTGCAATGTCATTGTTGGGAGTAAAATACATAAGCTTTAGACGCATTAATTAATGGATTTCTACTGCTTGTGGATATTTACTTCTCGTGAGAAAGGTTTTTCAATTTTAGTTGTTCCGACAGGAGTTGTGGATATTGACTGCTCAGCAACACTATGGATATAAGTTCATCACATTATCTCAGGAATGTTGGGTTGTAGTTGGTGATGCATATATGATGTCCGACGAGCGTACATCTGTCCATGTGATTTTGTGGTGAGTTATAACCTTTTTCATGTTGTCAGTTTATGTCCATTTTATTCCACTTATTGTGTTGGGTAGAAGTTTTACAAACGAAACTTCTTGTCTGTTTGAGGGTAAGTATCTTAATCGTTAATGTTTTATCTAAAATTATAAATATAGGCAAAAACAGCAGGTGTAGTATTTGAACTTATACATTAAATGGACCTATAATTTCGGAGGCTCTCAGATAGGAACTAAGACTACTGTCGTTTGCAAACTCGTGTAGTTTGTCGTTAAGCACTTTTTGAAGGAAGCCAATGTACCTGCTTGACGCATTTCCATTGGTAGTTTATTCCATATCTGTGCATACCTAATCAAATAAAACTTTTGCCTGGTAGCTGTTTCACATTGTTCAATAGCTACTGTACCCTTAGATCATCTGCAAAAAGGTATGGCTTGCCATACTTGATTACAGAGACTATGTCATTTATAAATAAGAGGAACACAATAGGGCCAAGAACACTACCTTGTATTACACCACTGGTTATCGGCTTTTGAGGAAGACAACTGGTGGTTGATTTTGACTAATTGCTGTCTTTCTGTGAGAAAAGAACTTATCCATTTGAGAAGTTTTCCGGTTATTCCGTAGGATTGCAGTTTTGTTAGGAGTCTGATATGTGGGACTTTATCGAAGGCCTTGCCAACGTCAGTTGCGTGAGAGGCATAATGCTGTCAAACTTGCTCTGTAGTTCTGCTATTGACTTCTGAAGTGCCAGTAATGGCAACCTATTCATGAAAACCCTGAAGAAGTTGTCTGCTAATACTACTAATGTTCTCTATCCCCAGTAACCTCATTCAGAACTCCGGTGAATACCTCTGGGTTGTCTTACATGGAGATAAGTACAAACTTCTCATAGGCTGTGTTTATCGAGCACCAAGCTCAACAAAAGAAACTGATGCGTTATTAGCTAAATCGTTTGCTTACGCATCCTCGTTTAGTGCTAATTACAAAATAATTGCAGGGGACTTCAATCTTCCAGAAGTCAATTGGCTAACTAGTTCCGGCCCCCAACGCTTCGACGAATTACTTGCCACTATAGACTGTTATGGATGGCAACAACACGTCCAGACACCTACTCGTGGTGACAACATGTTGGACCTTGTTTTTTGTCATGACACAATCCCAGTATCCACGTATGTTGGTAATCGATTTTCCAGTAGTGACCATAGAATGGTACTCTGCTCTCTGCCTTTCTCACCACTAAATACAGGAAACAAACAAGACTCAGGAAGCACAATATGTCGTAGTTACAAATATACAGACTGGGGATTAGTCCAAGAACTTATTCGACTCTGTCAATGGGATGACTATTTTACCACTGACTCCCTGGAGGCCTTAGTAACCCTGTTTTACAGGAATGTTACCCTTTGTCTAGATACAGTTGCTCCAAAGAAGTAGACACCGAACTGAATATATTCCAAGGGCACACCGTAATAAGTTAAGGAAGCTGAAGAAACAGTACTATTCCACTAAGGACATATCACTATTGCTCTCAATCCACGAGTCTCTTGAATCTATCAAGCGCCTACGCTCTCAAAAGGACCTCGACGAAGAGTTAACGGCACTTGAAAGTACCTCCAAAGTTTATAACTTAACGGCACTTCTTAAAAAACGAATGCAGTCGGCGAGGGAAATCCCATACTTACTTCACGACAAAGTAATCTACAATGAACCTGCCACTATCTGTGAACTCTTCAGTGATTGGTTTGCAAACTTTAGTTTAGAAACACATATGCCTGGTGAAACCGCCCCCTTACTATCTCTTCCCTTGAAAGCATTGTGTTCACTAATCAGTTAATAGTACAAGCAATTAAAAGCCTTAAACCTTCCACTAGTACGGGACCGGATGGCCTCGCTTCGATAATTTTCAAAAACAGTGGGTGTGATATACCCTGTTACTTCTTAAATTCTTCTCAATATCTATGGACACTGGCACTTACCCTAGTGAGTGGAAAACTAGCTTCATAATTCCACATTACAAATCTGGTGATAGGGCAAACGTCCGCAATTACAGACCCATAAATATAACCCCAGTTATCTCACGAATCATGGAGAAAGTTGTAAAAGATCAATTGTCAGACTACCTAATTAGGGAAGATCTTGTTACAAGGTCTCAACACGGATTTCTCAAAAATAGATCCTGCGTTACTTGCCACTTCGACTTTTTCAACTGCATCACTAGTAGTCGCGAAGCACGTAAGCTAGTCGTTGTTCTCTACTTCGATATATCTAGGGCATTTGACATGGTATCTCACAGTATTCTCTTTGAGAAGCTGTACTCTTGTGGAATTCGCAACCCATTACTGAACTGGTTAAAATCATTTCTAAGCAACAGGGTACAAATAACCAAAGTTGGATCTGTATTGTCTCATCCTAGGCAGATCTCAAGTGGGGTCGTGCAAGGTAGTGTCCTAGGTCCACTTTTATTCACAGTCTACATTAACAGCATTTGCAAGTGCTTCACCTTAGGCAAACCATTCCTATATGCTGACGACCTCAAAGTCGTCTACTCCTGCTACACTCATGAATTAAGCGATATGGTTACTAAAATACATCTTGAACTAAGTAGCCTTGCAACGTGGTGTGCTGAATCCTGTCTAAATTTTAACATTGACAAATGCGGCTGGATTTGTATCGGCAACAGTAAGCTTGATCTAACTCTTGAAATAAATGGGCGAAAACTAGCTAAGCTCAACTCAGTCGTAGATCTCGGTATTAGATACTCTAGTAACCTAACGTTCGCTGAACAGACTGATTATGCCAGACGTAAAACGCGAAGGCTGATAGGATGCATAACACGCAATTTCTTTTGTTGTGAAACTAGGGTTTTATTATACAAAGTATGTGTCCGACCTATCTTAGAATACTGCCCGTTTATTCTTAGCGGACTAAGACAAAATGACAAGCTTAAATTAGAGGGAGTGCAACGGCAGTTTACCTCAAGAACTCTTGGTTTAGAAAGTGGTCTGGAATACCATGAGCGATGCGTAAGACTAAGATTAGAACCCCTCTGGAAAAGACGCCTTAAGCTAAACCTTATCTTTTACTATAAGCTAACTAATCTTCTCTTGCATTCCTCCGAGCCAATAACTAAACCTACCGCTGTCATCAGTTACAATCTTAGAAATCATCACAACCTAGCTGCTATGGAGCACTGTCAGACTTACGTGCGGTACAACTTCTTCTTAAATAAGTTTTCAGTCATTTGGAATAGACTACCAGCTAATGTGCGCGATGCAAACACACTTCCAGTGTTCATCTCCTCAGTCACCAGACTGCTCAAAGATGACAATGCACTTTTGCGCCTGACTCTTACACCTTCTTTTTCACCCTACATAGATATTTTAAGTTCTTTAAACGTGTAGTTACAACAAACTACAATTATAAATTTTAATATTATTGGAACTAGATGATTAACATTTCTACACAGGACAGTAATATTAGTTCACACATAATATAAAAGTTAGCATAACGGGACTAGTTAGTTTGTGTACCAAAATAACCACAGTTACTAAACAGAATATATATGTGTATATTTATTAATCACTCCTTAAGGACTCCCGTTGCTTTCTTTTGCGTTGCTGTTGTTTGTCTTCTTTTTTCTCTCACCATTTCAGCTTCCATTTGACTTTTTGAATGAGAATGAATAATGTGGATATTTGACCATTTACAATGACAAATGATCTGCAAACATTATTGGTCCCGTATCTTTCAGTTGCCTGGTTAATAACGAATTAACTTTCTCCACGACGCAACCTGGATTACATTTGTGGAATATACTCTTATACCAATGGAAAAGTATCTATTTGTAATACAACGTCACGATTGTAGCTTATAACATAACTGATCGTATCTGTAAAATAGCTTCCTTATTACCCAATTTGGATATAAATCAAATCAAAAATAAGATTCGGATTTGTACACACCCATGTTATATTGAGGAATTACTTCAAGCTTTATTTTTTCCCAAGTATTTTTAATCCATCCAAAACTTACTTGGGTTTTTTTGTTAATGCGAAGACAACATTCCTATATTTCATGATGTGCTCCATTGAATGACTTGTTATATTGTGGAATAACTTCAAGCTTTATTTTTTCCCAAGTATTTTTAATCCATCCAAAACTTACTTGGGTTTTTTTGTTAATGCGAAGTTAATATTCCTATATTTCATGACGTGCTCCATTGAATGACTGGTTATCATATTGTTCCCACAGACCTAAGACAAAAACGCCAGCAACCATGTAACTTAACCATAAACCGAATTTATGAAATTTAAATAATGCTTACCCATGCCTGTACATTTGGTGTGTCCTACACAGGTAGGAAAAAATGTGTATTTTATTAAAACATTATTATTAATTATGATTGCTGATCGTATATGTAATTTATCATACTGATGATGCCTGTAAACTGGCGTCTCTCATGTACAAAATGAGAATATATTATTATTCCTCAAGTTCATGCACGAAAACACTTTCCTTGTTTAAATCACTCGTTTTCCATCGTGGGACACTACTTTTTATCATTTGGGACAGATAATCGGATTGAAGATCAGGCTATCCAGGCGTAAAGCTGCCCGAACTGACCCCATGTAGCTGCCGGATGAAAGACCAGATTTATACACCAGTTTTTTGATGATAAGGTTGTAGAAGTGGTAGTATTTATGTCGGCTTCCCGAAATTTCTGTCTGGCTGGGATACTGAAGGAAATTTGAAGCTCTACGTGGCGTTGAAGGTCGGTCAAGCCGAAATTCTCTGGAAAGTCATTCCTGAAGGGAGGCCAATGCAAAGCCTCTGAGACGCAGTGTGCGGTGGCCACTCAGATCTGGTTGTTAATTAGGGAAATCTGAGGGATGAGACGGGTAACCGACTGGGAACTACACCCTCTCCAGGGTTTGTGCGGCCCTGTTCATCCAATAATATAATATATTTTACATAAATTAAGCATTTACATGATTCACATACCGTTTGTAAGAGCACGATCATATTTGACAAGTGTAGTTTGAAATTGAACACTGTTTTATGACATTAAAAATTGGAAAGAGGCCTTTCGAAACTTTATAAGAATAGAATACAAGATTTTGGTTTAAGTCTAAATTATAATATTTAATATACTCATAGTGAGTCAGATTCATGCGGGAATTACTAAATGTTGCGTTAATAGAAGGTAATGTAATGCAATAGGAACCACTATGATGCCACTAAACAAGTATCTTTTTCTTCTTTTTCAGAAAGAAACGTTGACGTGACTTCACTGGAACAAGAGAAAGACCGGTTATCTAGACTTGTTATAAACGATGATAATTAGCTTGTAACTCGGTCAATTCAAGTCTGGCTTGGTTGGAATAAACGTCTCTTCCTCGCCTTCTTTGTCTTCTGCCTTCGTCAGTTGTGGCTGCGGTCTGTGTGTGTTACACTGGTGTCGGAGGTGTTTTATCTAAGCAAAGACATGGCAAATCAACCTGAAGATGTTCTTCCCAAGTTGTCAATGTAGTTGAAGATTGAACGATCAATTCATGGTTGTTCGCTCAAACCCAACTTCCCTATATTTTCGCGGAGATATTGATACACCAGTCATCGTCTCATCGGTCGCTGTTCAGAAAGAAGTCAGACCAAAACTGTCAGAAGTAATATTGCGACTTATTATTGTAACATTTGTTCATAGACCTTAGTTAAAACTTAATTTTAAAGCTGCCTATGTGTTGGTGTTACAATAAAGAATCTTCGAGTAGCCCATCGTTGTTTTGGTTTTGCGTCCGTTATTACTGAGCGTTTCTGAGAAACTTCAAGGAACAGCGTGAGTCCCAGTGTAGCAAGAGCTGGGCATTGACGGTCTACGAGACGTGGCTGACGCAAGTTGTTTCCGGAGGAATATGCCTCCACATTGCCAAGCGTCCCGCCACTTCCTCGCCCACCCATGCTGCAACTTTCTTCAGACTACCCACGTTGGAAGAAACGCATGCAGGCGTACCTCGACATTGCTCCAGTAAGCCACCACTTCATCCACGTCCTCAAAAGCCTATCCGAGGACGCCTTCATTCGCGCAGATGCTGCCGGGTTCGGCAACGCTAACTCTATTCGCGCCAATTGGGAGATAATCGACCAATGCTTTGACTTGAGGCAGAGCTCGCAACACACCATGCTCAAATTCTACTCCCGTCGACAATTACCAGGAGAAAGTTTCCTGGACTATCTCCAAGCCCTCCAGCTCCTGGCAGCTGGCCTTGGCTGCCACAAGCACCTCACCAGCCGAGACCAGGCAGTGTGCACACGCTTTGTTGAGGAAATGATGCCCGGAGAACTGCGCACACACGTCAGCTCCCAACCAGCACAGCCGAGTTACAGCGAGTTATCCTTCGTTTCATGGACGCGAAGACCGAGTACGTGCCTACACCAACTGCCAACAGCACCCATGGCAGCCGCCGTGACCGTTCCAGAAGCCAACGGCGTCCAAATGGGGACGCTATGCGTCGATGTTACTACTATCAGCGTTTCGGGAAGAAGGCCCGCAAGTGCGGGCACAACCGCCAGCCGGACCGAAGTAAGTCCCTTGTTTTTAATCTGTCTACATACTCTTGTACACGGCAATCTTTGATGTTATGGGGACACATAAATGGCCTACCCTCTAAAGTACTCTTAGATACTGGTGCGTCTTTTTCTCTCTTAAAGACTGCCTTCCTTCGACGCTTGCCCAGTACTCACCCCCAGTAACCACGCAGAATATCTTGACGACGGCTAACGGCGCTAAATTGGAAGCTCGATCTGCTACAGATCTACAGATGCGCCTTGGAGACCTAAATGTGCACCATCGGTTTCTTACCTGTGCTCAGATAACATGGGACCTCATCCTCGGAGTATACTTCCTGACGTCCCACCAAACCCTTATAGATATTGCCAGTTCTCGAGTCACAATTGATTCTGTCCCTATATCCTTACATAGCCCCCAACAACCGACCTCTTCTGTGTCAAGGGTACCATTGTCTACCACCTTAGATCAAATTTCGGTTGATTCATCCGTCCCTGCTCCTCTCCGAGGGCGAATGCCAGAATTAATTGATGAATACGCGGATGTGTTTGATGATGGGGCTAATCCGGGACGAACTGGTGTTGTCCAGCACCGTATCGATATAGGCAGCCATCGGCCGGTGAGCCAGCTACGACGACGCATCCCTGTGCATTAACAGCCCCAACTAGAACGTTTGTTACAGGACATGCTGGACAAGAAGATCATCGTGCCTTCCTCGTCCCCATGGGCGTCACCTACTGTGTTAGTTAAAAAGAAAGATGGATCCTCCGTATGTGTATCGACTACCGCAGAGCGAACGCCGTGACGAGGCGTGACTCCTTCCCGATCCCTCGCACTGACTCTACTCTCGACGCACTGAGTGGCTCGAAATGGTCCTCCATGTTAGATTTAGCATCTGGGTACTGGCAAGTTGAGGTACACCCTGACGACTGCCCAAAGTCTGCCTTCATCCTTTCGACTGGGTTGTACGAATTTCGCACCATGCCCTTTGGTTTGTGTAATGCCCCCGCCACTTTTCAACGGTTGATGCAAGTTGTCCTGGATAGGTTAGTTCCACATCAATGTTTAATCTATCTTGACGATATCGTTGTCCACGGAAAATCCCTAGAGGAACACACAGACAACCCACGTACTGTCTTTAAACGCTTACTCACGGCTGGCTTAAAGTTGAAACCGTCTAAGTGTACCTTTCTTCAGCAAGAAGTTATTTTCTTGGGTCACCGTATTTTACCAGATGGCATCCAGACAGATCCAGCGAAAACTCGCCTCATCTCTGACTGGGCCGTACCTCAGTGCAGTAAAGACGTTCGCAGCTTCCTGGGCTTAGCGTCGTACTATCGTCGTTTTGTCTACGCGTTCGCCACCCTAGCATCACCCCTACATCGCTTAACGGAACGGGGGCGAAAATTTTTTGGTGGACTAGTGAGTGCCAAAATGCCTTTAACGAGTTGAAGAAACGCCTCACGTCATCACCCATACTCGCATTTCCTGACACGTCTCCATCGTCTGGCTCCTTCATTTTAGATACTGATGCAAGTGCCACTGCCATTGGTGCCGTTCTTTCCCAAGTGGCGCCCGATGGTCAAGAACGGGTTATTGCATATGCTAGCCGTAAGCTGGACAAACGTTGAGCTCAGGCCTTTTGTTCCTGAAATCATACGGAAAGCCATATTTAGTCATTTCCACTTTTCACCACATGCTGGTTGGAAAGCTTCACCTAAAATAATCTCAGCAAGTTATATTTGGCCACACCTACAACACGACGTGCAGAGGTGGGTGGGGCGATGCATGATATGCCAGAGGTCGAAACTAAGTATACCCACAATGTCACTCTCAGGAACTTTCTCGCGGCCGGATACTTGCTCAGTCTGTGTGCATGTGGCTTAGTAGGTCACCTACCACACTCAAACGTACTAACTCACTTATTCACATGCATCGGTAGGTTCAACAGGATCCGCAGAGGAGCTGAACTATGGTCAGAGCTCTTTAACAACTTGTCGAAGTCCCCCGGATCACACGGAATCCACTGCATGACATATCAATCTCTGGATAGTGGGGGTGATAGAAGGCTTTCGTCGAAAAATGAAGGTTGCATTTACATCTTACTCCAACCTCACTCACTGGATGGAATTCTTACCAATGGTGGCGAGTGGTGTCGGAACATCAGTCAAAACCGATGCTCATTGTTCAGCCGCAGAAATGACATTCGCAACCACCCGAGGCTACTTGGCGAGCTTATTGGTCCCGGCGCTGATAACAAGAAACTTGATCAGGCTACATACATTGACAGACTTCGACCATAAGTGGCTGACTTGGGGCCAACCCCATCGCGAGGACAGTGAAGAGCGGTGTGCACACCCCTAACGACCTAGACTCCTGTTCCCGTATATGGACGAGGTGTGATACAGCACAGCCACCACTCAGTCCGTCGTAGGAAAGACCCTTCAAAGTTGCGGCAATACACCCGAAACACTAGGCGATTCAGAGGGGGAATATCAAGGACAGCGTTAGCTCTAGCGACCATCGATGGAAAACGACCAACCGAAAACACCAATGAGGGGAAAACATGAAACGTCCGGACATTTTTTGTGAATAGCAGCTGATAAATCTGGGCCAAGTGCCTGGGTAGGTTTCAACGATTTGAAGTACTTGAGGATATCGTTTGTGTTAAAACCGGAGAAGTGGCCACTATTTGCATTTGTGGCATTTGAGGTCGTAACGCAAGTTGGAGAACATATGGAAGATTTATTAAAAGTACCACAATCAACTGAAGAAGGGTCATTACTTATCTGCCTGCCCCCGCTGATTTTGCTCAAATGGTTTCCATATACTCGACAAGAACTTTTAGTCATAGGTCACATTTAATCCTTGTATTGCCGATTTAACTGAAGCGTCCAGTCTTTGGGGACTGTCCTCCACTTTGCATAACCTTTCTCTCCTCCCGATCAAAGGTGGATAACAGTATATATTTATTCCTGTTTATGCAGGAACATATCAATTTTACAGGCATGGATAAGTTATTATATAAATTACACTTATTTTGATGTATGGTGAATTTACAATTTGGTTGTTCTTTCTGACATTAGAGTCAGTCGGAACAGTCTGCTATAAAGTCTGCTTGTGTAACACATAAAGAGATGTAGAAATACTGTCTTCGTATTAACAAAATACCCAGACATCACATGAATGCAATACAGATATCTGGGAAAAAAAGCCTAAAGTCAATTCTCCTACATAACTTTGTTGTGAACAGCAACCTTGGCTTAAAATTTATTGATGTGTTATGCTGAGATCAGTGATATATTTATTCCATTTTTCAGTAGTCTTATCGTAGTTTTCTAACAGGAAAGAAATTTGATCATGGATGCGAAAACTAGATAGGGTCATGTTGGGTTGTTTTACTGCATCAAATGGTGCAGAGATCGATTCCAGAATTCTCCATTTGCGCCATTTGTGTCTGCATGGCGGACTGTATTCGTAAGTTGGGTAAAATGCTGAAAAACTGTTTGAAAACCAGTTGCTTCTTCATTTCAGATGATGAATACTCATTTACGGCATGTTCGCCAGCCTCTTCAAATGGTAGAATTGGATCGTTCCTGGAATTTGAGTGATTATGAGATAAATGGTTCGGAATTAATCACAGCAGTTAGAATACAGTTAAACATGCAGAGAAGCACTTTTGATTCAGCAACCGGTGAAGTTTTTATTCTTTTCGATCTGATACCAGAATAACCGCGAACCATTCCATTCAAAATATCGAATAAGGCATGCAGGAGCAGATCATTACCATCGAATGAATCAAATTGATCCGAGATGCAGCCTTCAGCATGTTTTTGTTATATAATAGATATCCAGGTTTATTGGCGCTGTATAGGCAGCGATTTGGATTATGACGTATTCCGCAGGGAGTCTCCGTGTCCATGTGAAGTACACATATGCTTTGAATGGATTACTTTGTTGGTTCCTACCCCCACTGAGTGTTTACAACAGCAGCTGTGGATTGATGTATTTCCTCGCCATTTTGGATAAAACATCGCCGCATTCTTTTTGGAAAGGAGACCAGTTGGTGGATTATAGATGATGTCCAAATAACTTTTATCTTTTCATGTGGTGTCGCGGTAAGTTTCGACCTTGTTTTCTCATATTTCATTTGTATGCTAGTTATGATTCGCCCTCTGTATCAGGTAGACATAGTTCGATCGACTCTTAATTGAATGGGTGTTATTGTCGTGACTGCTGCTTTTTTGTCTGGAATTATAAATAGAGGCAAAACAAACAACAGGCGTAGTCTCTAAGTTCATACATTAAATGGGCCTATGATATCTGAAACTCTTACATGGGAATTACCACTGGTATCAATTACAAACTCACTTAGTGTGTCATTAAGTGCCTTCTCAAAGGAGGCCAATGTACTTGCTAGTCGCATTTTCTCAGGTGGTTTGTTCCATATTTGGACATACCTAATCGAGAAAAACTTTTGCCTGGTGGCTGTTTTACATGGTTCTATAGCCACTGTACCTTTAGTGTGTCTAAGGTTATATCCTGTGTCTCCTGAGAATCGGGTATAGTTAGCAGGGGTATACACTATTTGGTTAAGAAGCTTATAGAAGAGTACCAGATTTATTCGCAGTCGCCTTAACCATAATGTTTCTAGTCCTAGGATTTCACATCTGGTAGAGTAGTTTGTGCCGTTATCGGTTTCGAGTACTTTTCGCGTAAAGTACCTCTGCACTCCTTCTACTTTCAGTTTGTCTTCTATGCGTGTACTACTAAATATGAATGAGCGGTAATCTAGGAGTGGGCGCACACGAACCTTGTACAGTAGTATTCTGGATTCGTTTCTGTAGAGGTTGCTGAGTAGGAAACCAAGAAGCTTGAGTGATTTCGATACTTGATTCGAGATATGCTCTGAAAATGATAGATTGTGTGAATATTTCAGTCCTAGGTCTAGTACAGATTTGAGTCTGGGGATTTTGTGGCCCTGAATTGCTAGGTCAAGTTCAAGGTTGGAACAGCCTATGCAGAGCCATCCACACTTTTCAACACTAAACTAGAGTCTCTAGGTGTCACACCATCTATCCATTTTTATTAATTCTTCATGTATGGAGTTCATAGTTGGGCCGATATCTGTATTTGTGCAGGTATATGTCACTTTCAAGTCGTCTGCATACAGTATTGGCTCGCCTGTACTAAGACATTCACATGTACTGTTTATGTATATAATGAAAAGAAGAGGTCCCAATACACTCCCCTGGATGACACCACTGCTGATTGGTCTAGGTCTGGTGGTCATTGAGCCAACTTTAGTTGTCTGATTCCTGTCATACAGAAAAGATTTTATCCAATTGTAGAGGCGGTTGCGTATCCCTAGTGAGCATAGCCTGCCGACTAGCAGACTATGTGGGACTCTGTCGAAGGCTTTCCTTGTATCGAAATAGAGGATAATTACTAGCTCTCTCCTATCTCTTCTATAGGTGACTTCGTTGAAAAAGTCTATATGGCAAGTGACGCATGATCTTTTCTTGAGGAATCCGTGCTGAGACAGGTTGATGAGTTTATGTTTTAGAAAGTAGTCTGACATTTGGTCTTTGATTACTTTCTCCATGATCCTTGATATGACAGGCGTTATAATGATAGGCCTATAATTACATGCACTAGTTTTGGGTCCTCCTTTATGCTTAGGTAATATATATGTGTTTTTCCAAGTTTCAGGGCAGGTTCCAGTCACTAGTGAGATATTAAATATTCTGAGTAGTAATACTATCATATCCGTACCCCTTTTTTCTTTATGATGGATGGTATATCATCTATCCCGCAACTACTATTAGCTTTTAATGTCCTTACCACCGATGCTGTATTTTGTATTTTAAAGTTGATTTCACCTAACCTGTAGTTATTTTTGCAGGTTATGTCGAGAATTGGGGACGGATGTGCTTTGGTGTTATTGGAGAACCACTCACTCAGGAGTTCACTAATGATCTGGGGATCATCATAAATTATACCTTCATGTTCTAAGCGGCTGATATTGTTGTTTTCACCCTTCTTCAGCCGTTTTTGCAAGATCTTGCATAGTTCCTGAGTTTTAGAGGCGCCCTCTAGGGCTTTATTTTCCTCGAGTTGTGCCTTCATTTTATGTCTCTCCTCTAGATTTTTAAATGTTTCGTGTATCTGGTGTGATTCCTAGTATAAATAAAATTTCCTTTTTAGTTTCCTTAATTTTATTCGCGTTTTGCGGTCAGGGGTGCGATTGTGTCTCTTACCGAACTGCTTGTCTTGTAGAAAGTATTTAGTATTGCTTCTAAGTTATTGTTGGGGAAGTGTTCACCCCAGTCTGAACTTCTCAAGAGCGTTGGTAGGAATTCCGAGTCGGTATTTCGGTAGTCCCTGTATTGATAGTAAACCGGGGAACTCTTAGGTGTGTGTTTAGTTGTTAGTTGTAAGGGTAGGGTGCAGTACAGTATGTTGTGGTCACTGTTGTCGAGTTTATCCTTCACCTGTCGAAATCGGCTCTATTTTGTGGCAGTGGATTAAGTCGAGAATATTGTTGTGTCGTGTCGGGAGGCGTACGCACTGCTTCCATCCTCCTACATCTATGGCTTCTAGGATCACCTCGTAGGTTCTCGGTCCAGTGCAGGTATCCCAGTTCACTCCAGGGAGGTTGAAATCGCCACAAACTAGTTTGTAGTCGAATTCCAGCTTAGGTACAACCTCTAGTATTTCTCCGATAACCGTATCAGTCGTTATAGGGCTGTTGGGGGCTCGGCATATACATCCCAAAAGAATTTTATTTTCATTCGCATGGATGCTTATCCACTTGGATTCTGGGAGTTTGTCGATAGTTAGGTTTGTGAAGGTATTGGAGTCAGTGGATTTAGAGGCATACATTAGACAACCGCCTCCTCTCTTGTCCACTCTGTCATTCCTGTGGATGTTATAGTTATCAATTATCAGCTTCGTGTCATGTATATCAGTAGTAAGCCAAGTTTCAGTTACCAGAATCAGTGTTGGCCGCCCCATGCATACCAAGCTGCGAAGGGGAGTTATTTTGTTAAGGAGAGATCGAGCATTTAAAAGCATAATTTTCAGAAAACCAGGGTTGTTGAGATAGTAGGTTTTCTTGTTACTATCCCTAACTCCTGGTTGCCTATGTTATGTTCGGAGGGACCCTCATATGAGACATTGTCGGCGTGTTTACTATTCCCTGGACAAATTGTGCTGCGAGGGGGGCTGTTGTTTGCTGCAACCAAAAATAATCCCGTTGCATATAATGGTTTCTGGCCTCATTACTTGGGTATCTAGGATCAGTTCTCTGCATAAGATAGTCTGTTTCACTGTTCACATTGTAATTTACAGAGCCATAGTACCCTGTTTTTAGGTTGTTTTGAGGATAGTGCGTGCTAGGTTTTACGTAGTTGTGCATTTTCTGACTCATCTCGTGAGTGTACCCAGAAGGAACAGGGGCCAATCTATACCCGTTATGCCGACGGGGCCGAGGGTTCGAGTGTACATTTCTGTCGATATGGTACCTAGTGGTGTCCCGTCTAGTAGCCCACGTGTTTTCATCATTGATGGCTGTCATCTCAGATGGCCCCTGGCGCTTCTGGAGCCATCTCCATTTCCAGACTACCTCGCCCCACTCATCTAACACTGATTAGCTCTCCAAAGCTGCTATGTGTCACATTCAACTACCCGGAGCAGTTGTCCATAGCACTTCAACGGTGGTATGAGACCAAGGGGAAAATTGGAGGACACATCCGATGCTGTGAAAGCAGACCCCAAAATATAAGGAGGCAGCAAACTGAGGCTTTCATACGACCCCAGGCTTCAGTGACACTAGAGCGATGCAGTTCTGAGAATGACAGCCTGTGTCACCCAAGTGTCTTGTCTAAATCCATGGAAAAATCTACAACTGGCCGGTTCTATCGGAATAATGATAATAATAATATATCCTCATTGTGTACATGAGGGACGCCAGTTTACAGGTATCATCAATATGATAAATTACGTATACGATTAGCAATCCTACTTAATAACAATGTTTCAATAAAATACATATTTTTTCCTACCTGTGTAGGACACACCAAATGTAAAGGCATGGAAAAGCATTATTTAAATTTCATAAATTTGGTTTATGGTTAAATTACGTGGTTGCTGACGTTTTTGTCTTTGGTTTGTGGAAACAATATGATAAACAGTCATTCAATGGAGCACATCATAAAATATAGGAATATTGGTTTCGCATTAAAAAAAAACTGAAGTATGTTTGTATGTATTAAAAATACTTGTGTCAGTCACGTCTCGTAAACCGTTAATGCCCATCTCTTCCTACGCTCGGGCTCACGCTGTTCCTTGAAGTTTTTCAGAAACGCTTAGTAATAACGGACGAAAAATCCAAAACACTAATTGTTGACTCGAGGATTCTTTATTGTTACACCAACATATAAACACTGTTACAACTAAAGTCTGTGAACAAATATTACAATAATAAATCACAATATTACTTCTGACGGTTGTTTTACTCTTCTTTCTGAACAGCGACCGATGAGACGATGACTGTCGTATTAATGCCTCCGCGAAAATTGGGGAAGTTGGTTTTGAGCAAACAACCATGAATTGATCGTTCAATCTTCAACTAAATTGACACTCCCCGGCAAAAAAGGATCTATTCCTTTTTTCCATCACGACCAATACACGTTGACTTGGATGCCATTGCGAGAACCTGGGTCACTCGGACAGAGCTGAAATGGAAAACAAACAGAAAAGCCAACACACCACAAGCATGCCCACAGCACAATCTCACACATCGCTGACGACCTGCGCCTTCCAGTTAAAGGCATCCTCTTGCAACAAAATCTCCACTTGCTAGAATGACTCTTGCAGAATGCAACGTGACCATAGCACCACCTCACGATACTCTACGCTCATTCTCTTATCTACTCACTACCAATTACCACTGAAATCGCTTGTCACTCATTCTGCCTCAATTCTAGTAACGGTGACGTATGCGAGCCTCAGTCGTTCACACTCTTTCTCCCCGGCGTGTGGGACCACAGCTAACAATTATCTCCGTGTGCATTTCATTCTCAGAAATAGCCTCCCCGGCGTATACGACCCATCTGCTGTCCTTAACATCAATCAATTTATTCACGGATGTAGAAGACTAAAAACAACTTCAGAAGTAATCACGACGAAAATTTTAACAAAATTGCGCAATAACAACAAGGTACGAAAACAACGAGTAAACACAATGAATCCGAAAACACCAATTGATATGACACACCACACGTATATACAAACAGTACACACAAACTCGCAGATCGTGTCTCGATGGAATTCCTTTGAAGAATCGCAGGACTTACACCAGTACGCCTGCAACCCTTCTCAGGTTGATGATTGTAAGTTGTGGAATGTCCAGACACAAACAAGATTAACCAACAATTACATCAATTGGAACTCACACAATTATTTAACACAAACATATGTACAATCAACACATCAAATGTTGTGGATTCCAGCATGACCAACTACCCTTGAAGAACTGTAGGGCTTACAGCAGTACGCCCACAACCCTTCTCGGGTTGATGATCCAAGTGGAAGTCGTCAGGACACAAACAGAATTACTAACAGCTAGATGACAGATGATATCAATTCAGTATATACAATATGAACACATATACAAAATCACACACCAAGCACATTGGACTGCTCACTGATGCGCTACCCTTTGAAGAATTGTAGGACTTACAGCAGTACGCCTACAACCCTTCTCAGGTTGACGCCCTAGGTTGGAAAATCGTTGCAGAGTTCATTTGCTGACTTCCTTCTATCAGCTATATCCTCAAATCTGAACTGCAACACGCTCATGTCATTGTATCGTAGAATATAGATGACGAACAAACACACGACGTATCTGATCAACCAAGCATAGACACAGAGTAATTTACACCAAAGATAATAGCATTCAAATAGTAACTTGAAACTAGAAATACCTTAATTCATGCAAGTCAATTTAACAATTACTCTCTCGTTTACACTTGGCTTATCCTCACTAAACTGACCAATATCTTTCGTCTTTTCAAACGCACCAATACTATCATAGTCATTGCACAAGATACTTGAGTTGATGGGTATCTGTTTCAATGTGGATGACAGCACCAACAACGACTGATTGATATAGAAATATATATATATAGATATATATATAGAAAAATAGCGCGCGATTCTGATCGGACGTTACAATCTCTCCCCATAACGTGGATATATTTTTGTCGATTTCTGGAATATTGTAGTGGATATTATACCACTGCTCAACTATAACTTATATTGGCTGCTACTCTAGCTTCCAATTCTGCAGATATATCACCGCCAGTTATCAAGTTTGGATCCACTCTTTCGCAGGGCTCATCCTCCTTATTGTAACTTTAGAACAACGTCACAGAAAAGAAAACTGTAGAGAAGTTCATCATTTTTTGGTTTACATACCAGGATCAATTTACAGGATAATTGGTTTCTATATACTCTGTATCTTACTTTTTAGTACTTTGTAAATTTATTGTTTATTTATAAGCAATAAAATTCCATACGGTATCCATAGTAGTACTTAATCTGTATATCCACTCGATATACTATTTTTCCATATACCCGTTTTCGATTTAGCTCGGCTTTAACTTTAAACCATATTGATTAGTTTTCAGCAATGGCACAACGTAATAAACGAGTACTTTCCATACGTAAGAATAGTTTGGGTCACTCAGCTAAGAAGATACGTACATCACTGTGCGTTCCGCGTAGCCTCAACAATGTCCCCGAAGTCATTGTTCCCGACTTGTTGTCAGAGGTATATGCAACTGCTGAACAAAATAAGTTGGACCTTATATCTCTAGGAAACTCTGTGAAGGAATTAAATGAGAATATAAACACCATTAAGCCACTACTGCTTCTTTGTAACCCAACTCATGATGCTAATCCGGAAAGTCTGCTGAAATCTGAGCGTATGTTAGACTTTATAGCCAGTGAAGTTACTAAACGAATCATGTCCTCGTACAACGTTCTCGCTTACAATCTGCCTGATCGGACGCCTCTGGACAAAATCAAAGTGACATGTCTCCAAGCGTGTGGCATGCCATCAGCGAATTGCCACCTAATCAGACTCAGGAAAAAATCAGGAAAGTATACTTGCCCTGTGCTGTTTAAATTCAGTAGTCCTAATGATGCTAGGAAATTTCAGTCGTCAAATAAGTTAATTAGTTCATCCACACCTTATGGTAATATTAAACTTGCCCATGACCTAACGCCATGTCAAAGACGTAGCCGCGCAAGTGTACCAAGTGTCGCAAAAACTTACGTAACAGCAGAATGTCCTATAGAAGACTCTGTCGCCTTAAACTTGAGTAAACCTAATGGTACAGACATACATGAAATACTCTTAAATAATAAAAATTTACCTAGTAAACTCAACGATGAAGCAACTACGGTCATAGACTTAGATGCATCTTCAGAGTTATGCTCGCTAGCCACATCACCATCAGCCGCTAATACCACTACCAACGTTAAGCAAAAGACTAAGCTCGAGCATGTAGCATTAAGCATATCCTCCCCGAGCAGCACTCAGATTAGTGAGCATACAAAACGAAGTAAAATAACCCTGCCATCCAGAATACCTGTACTCAAACACATCACTGATAGGTTTCTCAGCAGCGAACCAGATAACATTAACTTAAGCGACCCCAATCATACCACTAAACCAGGGAAGCAGAATAAGCCCTCATACCGCCATAAATCTAACGTCAATGAAAAGAGAGGTAACCCGCCGATTCATCCAACATCAAACAAGTCTTCGTCCGATAGACACAACAGACGCTATATGTCTGGGCACCCTAAAAATAAGTCGAAGCCCGACGGGCAGGCATACACCTACCCCGACACAACTTTCCAATCTATGGCTACTATAGACAAAAGTTTGATCCAGGGACCTCTACAACAAGGAACAAGTGCGCTAGGCATGTTTCCTAAAGGTGGCCTTTTGACTCACCACATCCCCGAAAACCATCGCATACAGACCACCCAAGACCGTCAATGGACTAATATTTACGAAAATAACTTAAACACACAAAATATTAGTCATAACTGCGATACACGTAACTCTACCCCAGCATACTATCCACAAGGAATACCTACCTCCCCCCCATCCAATCTAAATTTTCTCAGCCAACACGAAATTTCAGCCTCAATATTGACGCAAATAGCACACATACTGTCAAGCCACTTATCACCGGATGGGAGGGCGATGCATTGGAGGCACGGTATTATGAACACCTCACACCCGCCGGGGTAACAAACGATGGCACATCTCTCTGTGCTGATACTGGTGTAGGGCACTTTTCCAGCACTGCTAGTAAGTGGCCACCATCTGAGTTAGCACCCATCAAACAATCTGTTCTAGACGCCATAAACCTTGGAGAGAATATTTTTAAAGATATATGCGATTTCACCGTCACCCCTAACTCTCTCTCATTCTGTCTTATCAATGCTCGCTCCTTACTCAACAAAATGTTCGACTTCACGACATTATCCCTAATTTGCAATCCGTCTCTCATAATGATTACTGAGACATGGTGCACTCCTCAGATTTGCGATAAAGATATTTCTATTGATAACTATTATGTATTCAGAGGCGACAGAAACTATGGTAGAGGAGGAGGATGTGCTATGTATATCAGGTCTGATATTAAGGCCACACAGTGCTTCTACCCAGAGCTCATCACAGATAACGATTCAGTGTGGGCTATTCTAAGACTGTCTCACTCCAGTTCCTATCTTATAGGTTGCATCTATCACCCCCCGTGCTCAACCGTTGAAGGTAATATGAAGCTTGCTAGCACGTTCGCTTACGCCACTTCACTACCTCACACGGCTAAAATTATATGTGGGGACTTTAATATGCCCGATGTAGTCTGGCAACCACTTTCCTCACCAAAACGGTACAATGAATTTATCAACATAATAGAAACAAAAGAATGGCAACAACACGTACAGTATCCTACCAGGCTATCTAAGATTTTAGATCTAGTTTTCACTAATGGTATCATCCCCACTACCCTTCGAGTAGGTAAAGAGTTTCCTGGCAGCGACCACAGAGTAGTATTCGGTACATTTAATATTTGCACTAGCATGAGTTCGACAATAAACGCCAACAAAGTATTACTCAGGGGTTACAGACATGCTCAGTGGGATGAACTGAAACCATACATACGCACCCTAGACTGGGAGCCATACTTTACGTGCAGCTCGGCTATAGAGACAAACAAATTACTCTATGAGAACCTAGGATTTGCACATGACTTCATCGCTCCAGTAAGACTTGTGAAAACGAGGCCTAAACAGCCCGACTTCATCCCCGTAAAGATTCGAAACCGACTGCGTAAGCATGCTAGGCAATTCTACAGATATAATGACTTTTCATCACTCATTACACTCAAGCAAACTTATGATTCATACAAATCTAATCAGTTATCTGAGTCCATCAAACTAGAACGCATCCTCCACTCACGACCTGATAATACAGAGGCATTAGTTAAACTAATTAAGTCACGAATCAACAACAACAGAATAAGTATCCCTAACTTATTACTAGATGGAGAAAAACTACACGAAGACCCGCAGGAGATATGTGAGTTATTCAGCTCCCACTTTTCTAGCTACTATACTATCGAAGAAACAGTAGATAGTCTTGAAGTTCCGACAATACCAAATCACTTTTTGGGTAATATAACATTCACCCAACAAAAGATTTCCTCCGCTATAGCATCCCTCCGGACATCATATAACGCTGGGCCCGATGGAATTCCATCTATCTTGTTGAAAAGAGGTGGTGAGGATATACCCATTATCCTACTAAAGTTTTTCATTCTGTCCTTAAATAATGGCAGTTACCCAGAATGCTGGAAACTGTCGTTTATAACCCCTAGGCACAAACAAGGACCAACTTCTAACATCGAAAACTACCGACCGATTAATATCACGTCAGTAGTTTCCAGGGTTATGGAAAAGGTTATAGGGCAAGATATTGCTTTATACCTCCACCTTCACAAAGTGTTTACTCCAGCACAACACGGCTTCTTGAAAAATCGATCATGCTCCACCTGCCTACTTGACTACTTTGATGATGTTACCGCTAAGCGTGATCATGGTTTGTATGTCACAACTCTCTTCTTTGACTTCAAAAAAGCCTTTGATAAAGTCCCACACAAGAGACTAATCCTTAAGCTAAAGTCGTACGGGTTCCAAGACCCCTTGTTATCCTGGCTCATTTCTTTCTTGGAAGATCGTTCCCAAGTTGTGAAATTTGCAAATAATTACTCGTCACCCAGACCTATAAGAAGTGGAGTGATTCAGGGTAGTGTACTAGGTCCACTGCTTTTCGTAATCTACATTAACGACATCTGCAGCGTAATCAAGCATGGTACCCCATACCTCTTTGCTGACGACTTAAAGATTGTATACAGCTTCCCCCATTCTACACTAAACGAAGGATTCACACATATTCAAGATGATCTGGATAGGTTACATAACTGGAGCAATGACTGGCAACTGCCATTCAATTCTGATAAATGTGGTGTCCTATATTTCAATAACTCCCATCCGAATTTCAGGTTACACCTAGGTAACTCTTTTCTCCAAACCCTCAGTTCCATAAAAGACCTGGGAGTTACCTACTCACAAAACTTAACATTCAGTCAGTACGCAAAAGCACTTGTTTCTAAATGCCGAAGACTCACAGGCTTGTTACATCGAAAAATGTACACAAATGAGGCTAAAGTCCTTTTATACAAAGTCATGGTTCGTCCAGTACTTGAATACTGCACAATTGTCTTCGGTTTCATGCATGGGTATGACAGGGTTCGTATTGAAAATATTCAGCGAAGTTTTACTCGACGCCTATTATACAAACATGAAGGACTGACTTACGCTGATAGGTGCAAAATGTATGGACTTCAGCCACTTTGGTTAAGGCGCCTGAAACTCAACCTTACATTCCTCTTTCGCCTTTTACACGGCTACACCAAAAGCAGTAATCCAATAGCTTTCAATAATTTACCCATATATACTCTTAGGAATCATGAAAATACTCTATCCATAAGCCGGTTCCGGACAAAACTGCGATCACGTTTCTTTAAAATACAGTACAGTGCATTATGGAACGAACTTCCACTTACTGTACGTAGTTGCCGATCTCCTACTGAATTCCAGCGTCTACTTAACGAGTTCCTATCAACAAAAGAGCTTCGGTCTACTTATCCATACTTTATCCATATGGGCCGCTCAACTAGCTTTAGTACTACAGACCCCAGTGCAATACCCCCAATTTGAGGAAACTCATTTGCCCCGGCAACCGTACCTCATCTATAACGTGATAAAACCAACCTAATCTCTCCCACATGCCTTTACCTAAGGTCCGGTTATTCAGCTTACTAGAGATCCTATCGATATTTCTTCAATCGGGTTTATAAACTCATTAGACTCTCCTGGATGTATAATCCCAAATTAGTTGTGATAGTTCTCCCATAATATAAGCAAACTGGTACTTTGTAATGTCTAAAGCATGCCATATGAAAAGTGGCCAGGAATACCTAGCAATAACAAACTCAACCAACCAACCATTTTCCCCAAGTTCATTCAACCTACCCTTATCCCTAATCGTACCACTACTCACTACACTCTACTCAGTAGAATATGACTTAATTTGCTCCGGTGCTCAAAACTCTTCTACCCTTTACTTTTTAAAAAAGACGTTTTAACTACTAACTGCACAGTAGCCATTTAACTAACTCACTGGTTTCCTCTTCACTGTAATCTTCAATAAGTTCGTCAGTATAATTATTTCCGAAAACCATTACATTAGCAACCATATCTTTTAATATTTTACGAATATACTTATATTATTAGCATAATACACTGCACTATTTTTGAGTTGAATTGATTATCTTCAGTCAACAGTTACCCATTCTCATATAATTTTCTAAAATTCATAATGTTAAAGCTATGTAGTATTTCTGTTAATATCTTTTATAATATGTTTAGACACGTTACTTTGCAATGTCAGATGTCTACTATATACAAGACTGTCATGATAATTTAGTACACTAAGTCCTGCCAACCGACCTTACCTTCAGTTCATACTACCTACATTGATCCCTAACTATATTGTTCTGCTGAATCTTGCTTAACTATTCACAAAACCTATTCTTTTTATTCTTTAAGGTTTTAACTTCTTGTAAAGTAATCCGTTCATTAGGACGCATGCATACATATATAATGTTCATAAAGATGTATGTGGAGACCTATTGGAAGCACTCATTAAGAAAGCTAGGGAGATGGAATATGGGGTACGAACATGTCTGGTACCAAGCAGTATATTTGCGGTAGCCATAATAATCATATTCTCAGAGCTTAACATCAAAAAAGGAGGGAGGGTGGCGTTAGCTGATCAGTAGATATGGTGGGGGTCACTAAGGTGAATCGCCCCATTCTGCAGGAACAGCAATATACAAATTAAAGGCTCGAGATATTTCTGATTTTTATGAGGGCTTAGATCTTTATCTTGAAAAAGATAATAATGAACGCCTTGACAGATCATGCTTCTACCTTTAAATATACACCATTCGCTCAGCCTATTGTTGAGATGCGACCATGTGGGATCTGCACAGATTTATGGGGCATCTTATAAATCAACTTGCTGTCCATTGTCGGATCTTTAAATACCACTTCACAATGTCTTATCTCATTCATTTTCTAATAACGTCTTTACTTAATCCTCATTGTATCCCATTAAACCTAACATTTTATAGCTCTTTATGAATTTGATTCGACTTATTCTATTCCTATTCTCTGTGAGGTACGGTTGTGCACCAAATGCACAAAAAAGCATAAAATAAAAAAACAGACATAAGGAAAAAATGTATTAAAACCAAAAGTGGACATCATGATACTACCAGATATACGCGTAGCATTATACATTGCAAATGAACGTTGTCAGCCTAGGGAGTTTTCTATATTAATGCATTTATTAGTGATACTTGCACTTACCCATTTCATTACACTTTATTGATTCACCTTAGCACTTTTACTTTTCTAAAAACAGCTTTCAATCCGTTGTAAACGTTGTACTTACCTCAATATTGGTTGGTTATCGTATGCCGACAACCACGGGATGAAAACGAAACGAAGTCGATTTTCCCGCTCAACCTGGAGGACAATTGTACAATTCAATAACTATACAGCCTAGTTCAGACAATGTGTATTTATATATATATCAAATATTTAACTGTTGAAACATTATTAACTTGTAGACAATCTACGATTTGATATTATATCATACTTGATCGTGCCTGTAAAAATGGCATGCATTTTCATGTAAATTTATATGTTTATATGAGAATATATCTTATTATTATATCAGTTGATGAAGTTAGCGGTGGATCAAAAGCTGTTGTTGCTCGACTTTCAGAAAGTTGTCTACCTGCAAGATTACCACCACTGCTGTCTTTTACTATCAGCTCAGGTTTAGCACTAGCATCTGATGATAGGTGGGCTACATGCTGATCACTCACACTGACGGTCTCACAAGTACGCATGCCTTCTGCAACTGCACCTGCATTTATTTCTACTTCACGTCCAAGTTGTACAGAAACTTTGTTCAACTTAGCAGCAGTAGGCATATCCCTCATCTCATAATGATCAACCAAAGACAACTGTGAAGTATCATGATTATTATCACAAATATTCAATTTACCATCATCTATCTGGTCGACTTCATCGTTTCAAACTCTTTATTAACAGAAGTAGATGATTTGGGTTCTTCCTCACAAATCATTAAAGGTTTTATATCTTCACTCTGAATAGTAATACCCTGTAAACTTGTGGAGTCAGAACTGCACTCTGAAGCAGTAACTCTATTCTGTGACACTCTACTCAACAATGGCTTACCAGTTGCAACTACAGACTTCTTCACCGCACCGTTATCGTCACACAATTCGGAGTCAGGCCTGGAGTTTACATTTAGCTTATCACTGAACTTGCTCACTGGTTCACAGTTCACCTTTGTATGCACCTCTTGCAAACGTGTAAAACACAACCGTGTTTGCCTTGCATCTTGTAACTTATCTGTTGAGGATGTACTACGAAACCTGTTACACTCACTAGGTCTATATGCATTACTAGACATCATGGAGCCTTCTCGATATCCACTTCTCTGAGGCCCTTTCGTCATCAATGATTGCGTTTTTCCCTCAGACTGCTCTATTCTAGGGGTGAGATGTAATAGACTGGCAAACTTGCCCATAGATTGATTGACACTATCTTTTACTAGTTTCAGGATATCACCAAATTTTGGCTCGATACCGTCATCCTCCATACGGGAGCTTATCTTCACCCACTTCCTTTGCAGTCGAGTAGGTAGGCGTCTTGCTATTACTTCTAGTATAAAACTCGACTTGAGGTCATTCATGCAATTCATCGAAATCAAGGTATTCTTATAAGTCATAAGATTATCCAGAAACTCAGTAAGTGCCTTGGAGTCATCTTGAAGTTGACTGCCGTTACCTTTGACAGCTTCGTATACGTTCCTTACAATCATTGAAGGTCTTCCAAGCCTTTGACGTAATATGCTCATAGCCTCAGCGTATACCTCCTCAGGGGGCATGAGCTTACAGCACTGTATAGCTCTTGAAGCATTTCCAGTGCAATACCTCATCAAATACATCAATTTCAATTCATCACTTAATAGAAAACTACTTACCATGATCTCAAACTCCTTTACAAATTGTAAATAATCAGCTGGGTTTCCATCGAAACACCGGGGTTCAAATTTAGGGAGCTTGATGTTCCTATTATCCCTGAACGGCGAAACAGTAACATCAACCATGTCATGCTTAACATCAGACACATCGTTACAATTAACAGACAAGTCACCATGACTTACTTTCCTGTTTGCATCCAAGATACTCTGTCCCTTCTTTGACCCAGGCATTGTTGAACTTGACCCAATTCCAAAAAAGTTCCAGATATTCCTTGTTCAAAGAGGACTTGACCGGCACCAGGAAACATGAACGGTAACTATCCAAACTTTCACCAACTGTCTGAATCCCCCAGAATCTGTTTCTACCGTCAGAAACTGTCAGTCACGTCTCGTAAACCGTTAATGCCCATCTCTTGCTACGCTCGGGCTCACGCTGTTCCTTGAAGTTTTTCCAGAAACGCTGAGTAATAACGGACGAAAAATCCAAAACACTAATTGTTGACTGTAGGATTCTTTATTGTAACACCAACATATAAAATATATTTTTACTAAGGTTTCTGACGGTTTACTGCTGACTTCTTTCTGAACAGCGACCGATGAGACGATGACTGTCGTATTGATGCCTCCGAGAAAATTTGGGGAAGTTGGTTTTGAGCAAACAATCAAGAATTGACCGTTCAATCTTCAACTCCATTGACAACTTTTGAAAAAATTAATCTTGAAGTAATTCCACAATATACCTCGTATGTGTATAAATGGGAATCTCATTTTTGATATATATCCAAACTGGGTAATAAGAAAGCTATTTTTGAAGATACGATCAGTTATGTTATAAGTTACAATCGTGACGTTGTATTGCAAATTATTACTTTTCCATTGGTATAAGAGTGTATTCCACAAATGTAATCCAGGTTGCGTCGTGGGGAAAGTTAATTCGTTATTAACCAGGCAACTGAAAGATATTGGACCAATAATGTTTGCAGATCATTTGTCATTGTAAATTGTCAAACATCCACATTATTCATTCTCATCGAAAAAGTCAAATGGAAGCTAAAATGGTGAGAAAAAAAAGAAGACAAACAACAGCAACGCAAAAGAAATCAACGGGAGTCCTAAAGGAGTGATTAATAAATATATACATATATATTCTGTCTAAAAACTATGGATATTTTTGTGCACTAACAAATAGTCGGCCAACAAGTCCCAAAATCAGATCCCCCACCAGCAGACGGTTTCACGTCAACTACCTCACAACACTCTGAAGTTGTTAGACTCACTGTCAGTTGCCTATATAGCAATGTGAGGGAGCTGAGAGGAAAAGTAGGTGAACTTCGAAATCTCCAAGCACACCTTCAACTGAAAATAATCATTCTCACTGAAACGTGGCTAAACCCCACTATCGCCGACAATGAAATCAGTATAGGTGATATGGTTCTGGTCAGGAGAGACAGGGATAATAAGGAAGGATGGGGGAGTTGCTACATACTTTGGTAGGCAACTTAAATGTGTGCGCGCAACGGACTCACCACTTATTGAACTCCCAGACTCCATATGGTGTCATTTCACCGTAGGCCACACCAAGCACTTACTGGGTGGCATCTACCGATCTCCCACCTGTGGGGCAGAGCAAAATCAGCTACTGCTCAGCACTATCACAGGGATACGAGATTTGGGCTACGACCAAATCACCAAAGCTGGAGATTTCAATGCTCCATCACTGAACCTTGGCTCCGGGTGTGCTAAGGGAGAATTTGGCCGAAACCTACTGCAAACTATTCGAAACACGGGACTGACTGAGAATGTTGGAGACGACACTAGGTGGGGCCCTAGTGGAAAGTCATCAAACCTAGACTATATTCTAACTAGTGACCAACTGCTCATCGAAAAGGTTCAGATCATGACTCCTCTGGGAAGTTGTGACAATGCAGTCATAAGTTTCGATCTTGTTCTCAGTGAGCGTTTGCAATGAGATGTTACGCGACGATGTCTGTGCTACAGCAAGGCTGACTATGCTGAAATGCAGAGGCTCTTGTCCGACGCAGACTGGCCCATACCATGGGACGACCTATCTGTGGATGAACACTGGGAAGTGGTAAAAAAGATTATCCATACAGCAGTCTCGGATACTGTCAATGGAGTTAAAGATTGAATGATCAATTCTTGGTTGTTTGCTCAAAATCAACTTCCCCAATTTTCGCGGAGGCATCAATATGACAGTCATCGTCTCATCGGTCGCTGTTCAGAAAGAAGAGTAAAAAAGCCGTCAGAAGTAATATTGTGATTTATTATTGTAATATTTGTTCACAGACTTTAGTTGTAACAGTGTTTATATGTTGGTGTAACAATTAAGAATCCTCGAGTCAACAATTAGTGTTTTGGATTTTTCGTCCGTTATTACTAAGCGTTTCTGAAAAACTTCAAGGAACAGCGTGAGCCCGAGCGTAGCAAGAGATGGGCATTAACGGTTTACGAGACGTGGCTGGCACAGACCGACCACGATGCATACCTCGAGCTCAGGAACCGGTGTAATGCAAGAGTCAGGAGGGACAGGAGGTCATTCCAGGCTAACCTTGCTACAAAACTCCTAGCAGACCCTAAAAACTTGTACCGATTCCTGTCGGAAAGAAAACCGACAAACCAAGGGGCATGCGCCTTAGTAGGCCCAAACGGTCAATATCTCACTAGTCTGGAGATGGCTGAAACATTCAGTTCAGCCTTCACTAAACAGCTAAACAGCAATGTGGATATTACAGTTACGGACCAAAATGGTGGCACCACTATTTCACAGGAGGAAGACCTAGCGACTACTCCCCAAATAAACCCCGCAATAGTACTAAGGAAGCTACAGCGACTCACACCTGGGAAGTCCGCAGGTTGTGACGACATCAGGCCATCTATTCTGAAACAGTGAGCCGAAGCTCTCTGTAGACCCCTGTGCGACTTGTTCCAACACTCAATGGATTCGAGGACACTGCCAAGGGAGTGGAAAAGAGCCATCGTTTCTCCAATCTTCAAGGGTGGGGACAGGCAAAACGCTACTAGCTATAGACCAGTAGCTCTACTCCCAGTGGTATCAAAAGTACTGGAAAGTATTTTTGACGACCACATCAGGGAATATTTCGATAGGACTAATATACTACATGAAGCCCAACATGGTTTCAGAAAAGGCAGATCCTGCGTCACTAACCTACTGTCAGCTTGTGTCGACTGGACATCATGCTGGGATATGAATGTACCAGTCCATGTGGTCTTCCTAGCCTCTGAGAAGGCATTTGACACTGTTCACCATGACCTTCTCCTACATAAAATAAGCCAGGCAGGCATAGGTGAGCCACTTCTGTCATGGTTGAAGGACTACCTAGCCGACAGGCAATTTTGCACTAAGGTTAACCGAGTCCGATCATCTTGGCACAGATCGTCGTCAGGAGTTTCGCAGGGTTCTATCCTAGGATCACTGATGTTTTGGATTTTCATCAATGATCTACCACGCCGTCTGAGCTGCCCGACTCTCCTATACGCTGACGACGTGAAAATATGGAGGGCAATAAAGTGTCCGGAGGACTCAGATGGGCTGCAGGAAGACCTAAACCTTCTGGAAGACTGGGCGGTGGCCAGTGGCATGACTTTCAACTTGAAAAAGTGCAAAGTAGCGAAGTTGCGCACCTGTAGACAGTAGAATGCAAGTTACACCCTGTGCAATGAAAGCTTGTCCTGCACGACGTCGGAACGCGACTTAGGTCTAGTTCTAACGGAAATAATGGACACAAGCGTAAATTACACAGGGGATGTAGCGAGAGCATATGCGGTCATACACTTTACGCATAGACAGTTAGGTGCACTCACTCCTGAGCTCTTTCTAATGTTGTACAAAACATACGTCAGGCCACACCTTGAGGTGCATAATATTATTGCACCCCCAATGCTGAGAAGAGACGCCAACCTCCTGGAAAGAGTCCAGCGACGGGCAACAAAAGGAGTGGTTGGTCTCCGAAACAAACCATATGATGAAAGGCTGAAGAAATTGGGCCTGTTCACACTTAGTTACCGTCGGCTTAGGGGGGATTTGATTACTGCCTACAAAGTCACAAATGACCAGAGTCACCCAAACAAAGTTGTTCTACCGGTGGGTAGGTATAGGCTCCCACGTGGAAATCCCAGAAGGATAGCTCACCAGTGGGCAAGGACCCGGGTGCGCTCCCACTTTTTTCACTGCGGGTTTGCCGTCTCTGGAATTCCTTGCCGGCAGATGTGGTTATGGCATCGTCTTTGGACGCCTTTAAGCGAAGGCTGGACAACCATGCAGCGACACAAGGACTGCATCCAAATGACCTATCTCCTTAAAATCGCATACACCATTCAGGAGTAGACAATTAAACTCGTCGTCTTACTTCTTTACATTGTCTCCCGTCTTACTCTCCTGACAACTTATTAATATTATAATTACTATTATTATTACCGATATATATATATATTATTCTTCAAACTTAATGAGCTGACTGTTGTTACGTTTCCTATTTCCGTTTCTGTCTCTTAGTCTGAATAAGATCACTAATTATATCTATCAATGTAGTTGAAGATTGAACGATCAATTCATGGTTGTTTGCTCAAAACCAACTTCCCCTATTTTCGCGGAGGCATCAATACGACAGTCATCGTCTCATCGGTCGCTGTTCAGAAAGAAGTCAGCAGTAAACCGTCAGAAACCTTAGTAAAAATATATTTTATATGTTGGTGTTACAATAAAGAATCCTACAGTCAACAATTAGTGTTTTGGATTTTTCGTCCGTTATTACTCAGCGTTTCTGGAAAAACTTCAAGGAACAGCGTGAGCCCGAGCGTAGCAAGAGATGGGCATTAACGGTTTACGAGACGTGACTGACAGTTTCTGACGGTAGAAACAGATTCTGGGGGATTCAGACAGTTGGTGAAAGTTTGGATAGTCACCGTTCATGTTTCCTGGTGCCGGTCAAGTCCTCTTTGAACAAGGAATATCTGGAACTTTTTTGGAATTGGGTCAAGTTCAACAATGCCTGGGTCAAAGAAGGGACAGAGTATCTTGGATGCAAACAGGAAAGTAAGTCATGGTGACTTGTCTGTTAATTGTAACGATGTGTCTGATGTTAAGCATGACATGGTTGATGTTACTGTTTCGCCGTTCAGGGATAATAGGAACATCAAGCTCCCTAAATTTGAACCCCGGTGTTTCGATGGAAACCCAGCTGATTATTTACAATTTGTAAAGGAGTTTGAGATCATGGTAAGTAGTTTTCTATTAAGTGATGAATTGAAATTGATGTATTTGATGAGGTATTGCACTGGAAATGCTTCAAGAGCTATACAGTGCTGTAAGCTCATGCCCCCTGAGGAGGTATACGCTGAGGCTATGAGCATATTACGTCAAAGGCTTGGAAGACCTTCAATGATTGTAAGGAACGTATACGAAGCTGTCAAAGGTAACGGCAGTCAACTTCAAGATGACTCCAAGGCACTTACTGAGTTTCTGGATAATCTTATGACTTATAAGAATACCTTGATTTCGATGAATTGCATGAATGACCTCAAGTCGAGTTTTATACTAGAAGTAATAGCAAGACGCCTACCTACTCGACTGCAAAGGAAGTGGGTGAAGATAAGCTCCCGTATGGAGGATGACGGTATCGAGCCAAAATTTGGTGATATCCTGAAACTAGTAAAAGATAGTGTCAATCAATCTATGAGCAAGTTTGCCAGTCTATTACATCTCACCCCTAGAATAGAGCAGTCTGAGGGAAAAACGCAATCATTGATGACGAAAGGGCCTCAGAGAAGTGGATATCGAGAAGGCTCCATGATGTCTAGTAATGCATATAGACCTAGTGAGTGTAACAGGTTTCGTAGTACATCCTCAACAGATAAGTTACAAGATGCAAGACAAACACGGTTGTGTTTTACACGTTTGCAAGAGGTGCATACAAAGGTGAACTGTGAACCAGTGAGCAAGTTCAGTGATAAGCTAAATGTAAACTCCAGGCCTGACTCCGAATTGTGTGACGATAACGGTGCGGTGAAGAAGTCTGTAGTTGCAACTGGTAAGCCATTGTTGAGTAGAGTGTCACAGAATAGAGTTACTGCTTCAGAGTGCAGTTCTGACTCCACAAGTTTACAGGGTATTACTATTCAGAGTGAAGATATAAAACCTTTAATGATTTGTGAGGAAGAACCCAAATCATCTACTTCTGTTAATAAAGAGTTTGAAACGATGAAGTCGACCAGATAGATGATGGTAAATTGAATATTTGTGATAATAATCATGATACTTCACAGTTGTCTTTGGTTGATCATTATGAGATGAGGGATATGCCTACTGCTGCTAAGTTGAACAAAGTTTCTGTACAACTTGGACGTGAAGTAGAAATAAATGCAGGTGCAGTTGCAGAAGGCATGCGTACTTGTGAGACCGTCAGTGTGAGTGATCAGCATGTAGCCCACCTATCATCAGATGCTAGTGCTAAACCTGAGCTGATAGTAAAAGACAGCAGTGGTGGTAATCTTGCAGGTAGACAACTTTCTGAAAGTCGAGCAACAACAGCTTTTGATCCACCGCTAACTTCATCAACTGATATCAATCTGTCGTTGTTGGTGCTGTCATCCACATTGAAACAGATACCCATCAACTCAATTATCTTGTGCAATAACTATGATAGTATTGGTGCGTTTGAAAAGACGAAAGATATTGGTCAGTTTAGTGAGGATAAGCCAAGTGTAAACGAGAGAGTAATTGTTAAATTGACTTGCATGAATTAAGGTATTTCTAGTTTCAAGTTACTATTTGAATGCTATTATCTTTGGTGTAAATTACTCTGTGTCTATGCTTGGTTGATCAGATACGTCGTGTGTTTGTTCGTCATCTATATTCTACGATACAATGACATGAGCGTGTTGCAGTTCAGATTTGAGGATATAGCTGATAGAAGGAAGTCAGCAAATGAACTCTGCAACGATTTTCCAACCTAGGGCGTCAACCTGAGAAGGGTTGTAGGCGTACTGCTGTAAGTCCTACAATTCTTCAAAGGGTAGCGCATCAGTGAGCAGTCCAATGTGCTTGGTGTGTGATTTTGTATATGTGTTCATATTGTATATACTGAATTGATATCATCTGTCATCTAGCTGTTAGTAATTCTGTTTTTGTCCGGACGACTTCCACTCGGATCATCAACCTGAGAAGGAATGTAGGCGTACTGCTGTAAGCCCTACAGTTCTTCAAGGGTAGTTTGTCGTGTCAGAATCCATAACATTTGATGTGTTGATTGTACATATGTTTGTGTTAAATAGTTGTGTGAGTTCCAATTGATGTAATTGTTGGTTAATCTTGTTTGTGTCTGGACATTCCACAACTTACAATCGTCAAACTGTGAAGGGTTGTAGGCGTACTGGTGTAAGTCCTGCGATTCTTCAAAGGAATTCCATCGAGACACGATCTGCGAGTTTGTGTGTACTGTTTGTATATACGTGTGGTGTGTCATATCAATTGGTGTTTTCGGATTCATTGTGTTTACTCGTTGTTTTCGTACCTTGTTGTTATTGCGCAATTTTGTTAAAATTTTCGTCGTGATTACTTCTGAAGTTGTTTTTAGTCTTCTACATCCGTGAATAAATTGATTGATGTTAAGGACAGCAGATGGGTCGTATACGCCGGGGAGGCTATTTCTGAGAATGAAATGCACACGGAGATAATTGTTAGCTGTGGTCCCACACGCCGGGGAGAAAGAGTGTGAACGACTGAGGCTCGCATACGTCACCGTTACTAGAATTGAGGCAGAATGAGTGACAAGCGATTTCAGTGGTAATTGGTAGTGAGTAGATAAGAGAATGAGCGTAGAGTATCGTGAGGTGGTGCTATGGTCACGTTGCATTCTGCAAGAGTCATTCTAGCAAGTGGAGATTTTGTTGCAAGAGGATGCCTTTAACTGGAAGGCGCAGGTCGTCAGCGATGTGTGAGATTGTGCTGTGGGCATGCTTGTGGTGTGTTGGCTTTTCTGTTTGTTTTCCATTTCAGCTCTGTCCGAGTGACCCAGGTTCTCGCAATGGCATCCAAGTCAACGTGTATTGGTCGTGATGGAAAAAAGGAATAGATCCTTTTTTGCCGGGGAGTGTCAATTTAGTTGAAGATTGAACGATCAATTCATGGTTGTTTGCTCAAAACCAACTTCCCCAATTTTCGCGGAGGCATTAATACGACAGTCATCGTCTCATCGGTCGCTGTTCAGAAAGAAGAGTAAAAAAACCGTCAGAAGTAATATTGTGATTTATTATTGTAATATTTGTTCACAGACTTTAGTTGTAACAGTGTTTATATGTTGGTGTAACAATAAAGAATCCTCGAGTCAACAATTAGTGTTTTGGATTTTTCGTCCGTTATTACTAAGCGTTTCTGAAAAACTTCAAGGAACAGCGTGAGCCCGAGCGTAGCAAGAGATGGGCATTAACGGTTTACGAGACGTGGCTGGCACAGACCGACCACGATGCATACCTCGAGCTCAGGAACCGGTGTAATGCAAGAGTCAGGAGGGACAGGAGGTCATTCCAGGCTAACCTTGCTACAAAACTCCTAGCAGACCCTAAAAACTTGTACCGATTCCTGTCGGAAAGAAAACCGACAAACCAAGGGGCATGCGCCTTAGTAGGCCCAAACGGTCAATATCTCACTAGTCTGGAGATGGCTGAAACATTCAGTTCAGCCTTCACTAAACAGCTAAACAGCAATGTGGATATTACAGTTACGGACCAAAATGGTGGCACCACTATTTCACAGGAGGAAGACCTAGCGACTACTCCCCAAATAAACCCCGCAATAGTACTAAGGAAGCTACAGCGACTCACACCTGGGAAGTCCGCAGGTTGTGACGACATCAGGCCATCTATTCTGAAACAGTGAGCCGAAGCTCTCTGTAGACCCCTGTGCGACTTGTTCCAACACTCAATGGATTCGAGGACACTGCCAAGGGAGTGGAAAAGAGCCATCGTTTCTCCAATCTTCAAGGGTGGGGACAGGCAAAACGCTACTAGCTATAGACCAGTAGCTCTACTCCCAGTGGTATCAAAAGTACTGGAAAGTATTTTTGACGACCACATCAGGGAATATTTCGATAGGACTAATATACTACATGAAGCCCAACATGGTTTCAGAAAAGGCAGATCCTGCGTCACTAACCTACTGTCAGCTTGTGTCGACTGGACATCATGCTGGGATATGAATGTACCAGTCCATGTGGTCTTCCTAGCCTCTGAGAAGGCATTTGACACTGTTCACCATGACCTTCTCCTACATAAAATAAGCCAGGCAGGCATAGGTGAGCCACTTCTGTCATGGTTGAAGGACTACCTAGCCGACAGGCAATTTTGCACTAAGGTTAACCGAGTCCGATCATCTTGGCACAGATCGTCGTCAGGAGTTTCGCAGGGTTCTATCCTAGGATCACTGATGTTTTGGATTTTCATCAATGATCTACCACGCCGTCTGAGCTGCCCGACTCTCCTATACGCTGACGACGTGAAAATATGGAGGGCAATAAAGTGTCCGGAGGACTCAGATGGGCTGCAGGAAGACCTAAACCTTCTGGAAGACTGGGCGGTGGCCAGTGGCATGACTTTCAACTTGAAAAAGTGCAAAGTAGCGAAGTTGCGCACCTGTAGACAGTAGAATGCAAGTTACACCCTGTGCAATGAAAGCTTGTCCTGCACGACGTCGGAACGCGACTTAGGTCTAGTTCTAACGGAAATAATGGACACAAGCGTAAATTACACAGGGGATGTAGCGAGAGCATATGCGGTCATACACTTTACGCATAGACAGTTAGGTGCACTCACTCCTGAGCTCTTTCTAATGTTGTACAAAACATACGTCAGGCCACACCTTGAGGTGCATAATATTATTGCACCCCCAATGCTGAGAAGAGACGCCAACCTCCTGGAAAGAGTCCAGCGACGGGCAACAAAAGGAGTGGTTGGTCTCCGAAACAAACCATATGATGAAAGGCTGAAGAAATTGGGCCTGTTCACACTTAGTTACCGTCGGCTTAGGGGGGATTTGATTACTGCCTACAAAGTCACAAATGACCAGAGTCACCCAAACAAAGTTGTTCTACCGGTGGGTAGGTATAGGCTCCCACGTGGAAATCCCAGAAGGATAGCTCACCAGTGGGCAAGGACCCGGGTGCGCTCCCACTTTTTTCACTGCGGGTTTGCCGTCTCTGGAATTCCTTGCCGGCAGATGTGGTTATGGCATCGTCTTTGGACGCCTTTAAGCGAAGGCTGGACAACCATGCAGCGACACAAGGACTGCATCCAAATGACCTATCTCCTTAAAATCGCATACACCATTCAGGAGTAGACAATTAAACTCGTCGTCTTACTTCTTTACATTGTCTCCCGTCTTACTCTCCTGACAACTTATTAATATTATAATTACTATTATTATTACCGATATATATATATTATTCTTCAAACTTAATGAGCTGACTGTTGTTACGTTTCCTATTTCCGTTTCTGTCTCTTAGTGTGAATAACTTCACTAAATATATAACATATAATAAATAAATTGATTCTCATGATAGAGTACATGAGGGACGCCAGTTTTCAGGCATCATCAAATTGTTACAGAAATAGCAGCATATAATTCAGTCACGATTTACAATCGATAGCAAAATATGTTTAACGAAATAAATGATGGTACCATGTTATTCTGCACAAATCAATGTTGTTCTCGCTTTATTCAAATTTATCAAGGGGAATAAACGCATGAAGTTTCTCAAAAAGTGTAATAGATTAAGTGAGTGAAATATATCATTAATAAACACATTTATATAGAAAACAGAATGGGGAAGTATTTAATCCTTAGGCCGACAACGTTCATTTGCAATGTATAATGAAACCAATATATTTTATACTATCATGATGTCCACTTTTGGCTTTAATACAATTATTTCCAAGCCAGTTGTTTTTATTTCATGCCTTTTTGTGCATTTGGTGCGCAACCGTACCCTCCGGAGAATAGGAATAGAATAAGTCGAATCAAACTCAAAAAGAGCTATAAAATGTTAGGTTTAATAGGATATAATGAGGATCAAGTAAAGACGTTATTAGAAAATAAGTGAGACAAGATATTGTGAAGTGGTATTTAAAGATCTGACGATGGATAGCAAGTTAATTTATAAGATGCCCCATAAATCTGTGCAGATCCCGCGTGGTCACATCTCAACAATAGGCTGAGCGAATGGTATATATTTAAAGGTAGAAGCATGATCTGTCAAGGCGTTCATTATTATCTTTTTCAAGATAAAGATCTAAGCCCTCATAAAAATCAGAAATATCTCGAGCCTTCAATTTGCATATTGCTGTTCCTGCAGAATGGGGTGATTCACCTTAGTGACCACCACCATATCTACTGATCAGCTAGCACCACCCTCCCTCCTTTTTTGATGTTAGGCTCTGAGACTATGATTATTATGGCTACCGCAAATATATTGCTTGGTACCAGACATGTTCGTACCCCATATTCCATCTTCCTAGGTTTCTTAATGAGTGCTTCCAATAGGTCTCCACGTACATCTTTACGAACATATTATATATGTGTGCATGCATCCTAATGAACAGATTACTTTATAAGAAGTCAAAAACTTAAAGAGTAAAACGAATAGGTATTGTGAATAGTGGAACAAGATTTAGCAGAACACTATAGTTAAGGTTCAATTTAGGTAGTATGGACTGAAGGTAAGGTCTGTTGGCAGGACTTAGAGTACTTATATATAGTAAACATCTGACATTGCAAAGTAACGTGTCTAGACATATTATAAAAAGATATTAACATAGAACCAACAAAATTTTGGCATTTGGTTAACAATACTGCAGTGTGTGTATACTGAAGAATGGTAGTTAGTCTACAGGGAGCCGTAGAGTAAATCAAACCGTATATGATAAGAGTATAATCAATAATATAATTCGTATAACAAATAATACATTAGGCTCAATAATTGAGTGTTATAAGGTAAACAAGCGTGGTAAACCAAGAGAACATTTGATGCATAAATATTTTAATCATTTTAAGTATTTTAATGACAATCTAATTTAAGAATTGAACATGCATGATTAATAAGTATTATTATATTAGTATATACATATGTAAAACGTTAAAGGTGTGGATGCTATTACAATTATTTCCAGTTACTTTTACCAACACAACTTAGTGAAAATTATAGAGAATAGAAATCAGTAATTTAGTTAACGTTCGCTGCGTGAGTATTACAGTCGATATATACGTATGTGACTATACTGAAAACTGGGCTAGCCTTCAATTTCCGTTCTACCAACAGTTGTGGTCTTTTAGACTAGCTAGGGTGGACATGTTAAAGTGTCTTTCTAGGCTCCGCTTGAACCCATCAGGGTTTTCACAACATCTTATTTCAGGTGGTAGTTGGTTCCAAAGAGTGCAATATCTTATGGTGAAAAAGTTTGCCCTAATGGATTTTCTGTGGGTAGCCACCTTGACAAGGTAGTCGTGGTTTCGCAGCTGTTATGATTTAATATTTTCCCACATTATGGATGAGTTACTGTGGCAGTATTTCCTAATGACTTTGAAGAGCAGAAATAGGTTGCACTTCACTCTCCTTAACCACAGAGGCTCTAATTTCAGACGTACACACCTGTCAACATATTCCACTTGTTGGTTGAACCCTATTATGCGTTTCGTGAGGAATCTCTGGACACTTTCGATTTTTTTTCTGTCTACAGACCTGAGGTTACCAAATAGGAGAGCACAATATTCAAGTTTGGGACGGATACATGTCCTATATATAGCTAATCTTGCTTCTTGGGTGTAGAAGTTACGCAGTACAAAGGCAGTAAGTCGTTTACAGTCAGATGCAACCTTGTTTGCATGATCGGAAAAGGATAAATCTGAGTATGTTATCCCGAGATCTGTGACTGTGTTCAGTTTTGAGAGGAGCTTACCGTACATATATAGGCACATTATCGGTTTCCAGCATCCAAGGTGGGTTATACCGCACTTGTCTGGGTTGAAAGTCAGTTGCCACTTTTCGCTCCAATCGCCTAGATCATTTAAGTCTTGTTGGATCTTGCTTTCGACGCTCATATCACCGTACCCATAATCATATACTATCTTTAGATAAATAAATAAATAAATAAATTTATTCTCATGATACAGTACATGAGGGACGCCAGTTTACAGGCATCATCAAATTGTTACAGAAATAGGATCATATTATTCAGTCACAATTTACAGTCGATAGCAAAATATGTTTAACATGTACACTGGAGATTATACGTACACTTGATAAATGTTAATCCGAATAGTATAAAACATCCTTTTCACTTATGCACAATCATTTCTGTGCATAGTTGGAAAAATCCGCTCGATTGTCAGTTAGTTCAACGCATCAGGAAATACAGAAGTATTGTCTTCGCATTAACAAAAAAACCAGGTCTTTGGTGGATGGGTTATAAGTGCCTGGGAAAAAAATAAAGCTTGAAGTCTATTTTCGTACGATATTTGTTGTGTGCAGAGTCCTTGAATTATAGTTCATTGATGTGTTATTTTGAAATCAGTGATATGTTTATCTCATTTGATGTGCAATGTCATTGTTGGGAGTAAAATACATAAGATTTAGACGCATTAATTAATGGATTTCTACTGCTTGTGGGTATTAACTTTTCGTGAGAAAGATTTTTCAATTTTAGTTGTTCCGACAGGAGTTGTGGATATTGACTGCTCAGCAACATTACGCAAAATAAGTTCATTACATTATCTTAGGAATGTCAAGTTGTAGTTGGTGAGACATACATGAAGTCCGACGAGCGTACATCTGTCCATGTGATGTTGTGGTGAGTTATATATTTTTCATGTTGTCGGTTTATGTCCATTTTATTCGAACATGTCTGGTACCAAGCAATATATTTGCGGTAGCCATAATAATCATAGTCTCAGAGCCTAACATCAAAAAAGGAGGGAGGGTGGTGCTAGCTGATCAGTAGATATGGTGGTGGTCACTAAGGTGAATCACCCCATTCTGCAGGAACAGCAATATGCAAATTGAAGGCTCGAGATATTTCTGATTTTTATGAGGGCTTAGATCTTTATCTTGAAAAAGATAATAATGAACGCCTTGACAGATCATGCTTCTACCTTTAAATATATACCATTCGCTCAGCCTATTGTTGAGATGTGACCACGGGGGATCTGCACAGATTTATGGGGCATCTTATAAACTAACTTGCTGTCCATTGTCGGATCTTTAAATACCACTTCACAATGTCTTATCTCATTCATTTTCCAATTACGTCTTTACTTGATCCTCATTATATTCCATTAAACCTAACATTTTATAGCTCTTTTTGAGTTTGATTCGACTTATTCTATTCCTATTCTCTGGAGGGTACGGTTGCGCACCAAATGCACAAAAAGGCATAAAATATAAAAAAACCGGCATAAGGAAAAAATGTATTAAAGCCAAAAGTGGACATCATGGTAGTGCAAACTGTACAGAAAGCATTATACATTGCAAATGAACGTTGTCAGCCTAGAAAGTTTCGTTTATTAATGCATTTATTAGTGATACTTGCACTTACCCATTTCATTACACTTTATTGATTCACCTTAGCACTTTTACTTTTCTAAAACCAGCTTCCAATCCCTTGTAAACGTTGTACTTACCTCAATATTGGTTGGTTATCGTATGCCGACAACCACGAGATGAAAACGAAACGAAGTCGATTTTCCCGCTCAACCTGGAGGACAATTGTACAATTCAATAACTATACAGCCTAGTTCAGACAATGAGTGTATTTATATATATGTATGAAATATTAAACTGTTGAAACATTATTAACTTGTAGACAATCTACGGTTTGATATTATATCATACTTGATCGTGCCTGTAAAAATGGCATGCATTTTCATGTAAATTTATGTTTATATGAAAATATACATTATTATTATTCCACTTATTGTGTTGGGTAGAAGTTTTACAAACGAAACTTCTTGTCTGTTTGAGGGTAAGTATCTTAATCGTTAATGTTTTATCTAAAATTATAAATATAGGCAAAAACAACAGGTGTAGTATTTGAGCTTATACATTAAATGGACCTATAATTTCGGAGGCTCTCAGATAGGAACTAGGACTACTGTCGTTTGCAAACTCTTGAAGTTTGTCGTTAAGCACTTTTTTCAATGAGGCCAATGTACCTGCTTGACGCATTTCCATTGGTAGTTTATTCCATATCTGTGCATACCTCATCCAGTAAAACTTTTGCCTGGTAGCTGTTTCACATTGTTCGATAGCTACTGTAACCTTAGTGTGTCTTAGTTTGTAGCCATTGTCATCTGAAATACGAGTGCCATTAATAATAATAATAATGTATATTCTCATATAAACATAAATTTACATGAAAATGCATGCCATTTTTACAGGCACGATCAAGTATGATATAATATCAAACCGTAGATTGTCTACAAGTTAATAATGTTTCAACAGTTTAATATTTCATACATATATATAAATACACTCATTGTCTGAACTAGGCTGTATAGTTATTGAATTGTACAATTGTCCTCCAGGTTGAGCGGGAAAATCGACTTCGTTTCGTTTTCATCTCGTGGTTGTCGGCATACGATAACCAACCAATATTGAGGTAAGTACAACGTTTACAAGGGATTGGAAGCTGGTTTTAGAAAAGTAAAAGTGCTAAGGTGAATCAATAAAGTGTAATGAAATGGGTAAGTGCAAGTATCACTAATAAATGCATTAATAAACGAAACTTTCTAGGCTGACAACGTTCATTTGCAATGTATAATGCTTTCTGTACAGTTTGCACTACCATGATGTCCACTTTTGGCTTTAATACATTTTTTCCTTATGCCGGTTTTTTATATTTTATGCCTTTTTGTGCATTTGGTGCGCAACCGTACCCTCCAGAGAATAGGAATAGAATAAGTCGAATCAAACTCAAAAAGAGCTATAAAATGTTAGGTTTAATGGAATATAATGAGGATCGAGTAAAGACGTAATTGGAAAATGAATGAGATAAGACATTGTGAAGTGGTATTTAAAGATCCGACAATGGACAGCAAGTTAGTTTATAAGATGCCCCATAAATCTGTGCAGATCCCCCGTGGTCGCATCTCAACAATAGGCTGAGCGAATGGTATATATTTAAAGGTAGAAGCATGATCTGTCAAGGCGTTCATTATTATCTTTTTCAAGATAAAGATCTAAGCCCTCATAAAAATCAGAAATATCTCGAGCCTTCAATTTGCATATTGCTGTTCCTGTAGAATGGGGTGATTCACCTTAGTGACCACCACCATATCTACTGATCAGCTAGCACCACCCTCCCTCCTTTTTTGATGTTAGGCTCTGAGACTATGATTATTATGGCTACCGCAAATATATTGCTTGGTACCAGACATGTTCGTACCCCATATTCCATCTCCCTAGGAGGGTACGGTTGTGCTCCAAATAGAAAAAAGACAAGAAATAAAAACAACTGGCTTGAAAATAATTGTATTAAAGCCAAAAGTGGACATCATGATAGTATAAAATATATTGGTTTCATTATACATTGCAAATGAACGTTGTCGGCCTAAGGATTAAATACTTCCCCATTCTGTTTTCTATATAAATGTGTTTATTAATGATATATTTCACTCACTTAATCTATTACACTTTAATGTTTCACCTCAGCACTTTAATTTTTCTAAAACTGCTTCCAATTCCTTGTAGACGTTGTACTTACCTCAATATTGGTTGGTTATCGTATGCCGACAACCACGAGATGAAAACGAAACGATGTCGATTTTCCCGCTCAACCTGGAGGACAATTGTACAATTCAATAACTATACGGCCTAGTTCAGACAATGTGTATTTATATATATATCAAATATTTAACTGTTGAAACATTATTAACTTGTAGACAATCTACGATTTGATATTATATAATACTTGATCGTGCCTGTAAAATGGCATGCATTTTCATGTAAATTTATATGTTTATATGAGAATATACATTATTATTATTATTATTAATGAGTGTGTCAATGGAGTTGAAGATTGAACGATCAATTCTTGGTTGTTTGCTCAAAATCAACTTCCTCGATTTTCGCGGAGGCATCAATACGACAGTCATCGTCTCATCGGTCGCTTTTCAGAAAGAAGACTGAAACATCGTCAGAAGTAACAATGATTTATTATTGTAATATTAGTTTTCAGACCTTAGTTGCTTAGTTCGTTTATTCCTTTTATATGTTGGTGTAACAATACAGAATTATCAAACGGCAGATCGGTGTTTTGGTTTTTGCGTCCGTTATTACTAAGCGTTTCTGAGAAATCTTCTAAGAACAGCGTGGGCCCGAGCGTAGCGAGAGCTGGGCATTAACGGTTTATGAGACTTTGCTGACAGTTTCTGACGATAGAAACAGATCTGGCGGATTCAAACAGTTGGTGAAAGTTTGGATAGTCACCGTTCATTTTTCCTGGTGCCGGTCAAGTCCTCTTTGAACAAGCAATATCTGGAACGTTTTTGGAATTGGGTCAAGTTCAACAATGCCTGGGTCAAAGAAGGGGCAGAGTGTCTTGGATGCAAACAGGAAAGTAAGTCATGGTGACTTGTCTGTTAATTGTAACGATGTGTCTGATGTTAAGCATGACATGGTTGATGTTACTGTTTCGCCGTTCAGGGATAATAGGAACATCAAACTCCCTAAATTTGAACCCCGGTGTTTTGATGGAAACCCGGCTGATTATTTACAATTTGTAAAGGAGTTTGAGATCATGCTGAATAGTTTTCTATTAAGTGATGAATTGAAGTTAATGTATTTGATGAGATATTGCACTGGAGATGCTGCAAGAGCTATACAGTGCTGTAAGTTTATGAAGCCAAAGGAGGGCTACGATGAGGCTATGAGCATATTACGCCAAAGGTTTGGAAGACCCTCGATGATTGCAGGGAAATTATTCGAGGCTGTTGAGGGTAATGGTGGTCAGTTACAGGATGACTCCCAGGCACTCACTGAGTTTTTAGATAATTTGCTAATTTACAAGAATGGAATGATTTCGATGAATCGAATGAGTGACCTCAACTCGAGTTTTATACTAGAAGTAATAGCAAGACGTCTACCTACCCGACTGCAAAGGAAGTGGGTGAAGATGAGCTCCCGTATGGAGGATGAGGGTATCGAGCCAAAGTTTGATGATATCCTGAAACTGGTAAATACTAGTGTCAATGAATCTATGAGCAAGTTCGCCAGTCTATTAGATCTCACCCCTAGAATAGAGCAGTCTGAGATCAAAATGCAATCATTGATGACGAGTAGGCCTCAGAGAGGTGGATATCGAGAAAGCTCCATGATGTCTAGTAATGCATATAGACCTAGTGAGTGTAACAGGTTTCGTAGTACATCCTCAACAGATAAGTTACAAGATACAAGACAAACACGGTTGTGCTTGACACGTGTGCAAGAGGTGCATACAAAGGTGAACTGTGAACCAGTGAGCAAGTTCAGTGATAAGCTAAATGTAAACTCCAGGTCTGACTCCAAATTGTGTGACGATAACGGTGTGGTGAAGAAGTCTGTAGTTGCAACTGGTAAGCCGTTGTTGAATAGAGTGTCACAGAATAGAGTTACTGCTTCAGAGTGGAGTTCTGACTCCACAAGTTTACAAAGTATATCTAGTCAGAGTGAAGTTATAAAACCTTTAATGATTTTTGAGGAGGAACCAAAATTGTCTACTTCTGTTATTAAAGAGTTTGAAAATGATGAACTTGACGGTAAATTGAATATTCGTGGTAATGATCATGATAGTGCAGATTTGTCTTTGGTTGATCATTATGAGTTGCGGGATATGCCTACTACTGCTAAGTTAAATAAAGGTTCTGTACAACTACAACGTGAAGTAGAATTGAACGCAGATGCAGTTCCAGAAGGTGTGCATACTTGTGAGACAGTCAGTGTAATTGATCAGCATGTAGCCCACCTATCATCAGATGATAGTGCTAAACCCGAACTAGCAGTGAAAGACAGCAGTGGTGGTAATCTTGCAGTTGGACAACTATCTGAAAGCCGAAAAAGAACAGCTTCTGATCCATCGCTAACTTCATCACCTTGTGTCACTCAGTCATCGTTGGTGTTTTCATCCACAATGAAACAGATGCCCATCAACTCTAGTATCTTCTACAATGACTATAGTAGTATCAGTTCGTTTGAAAAGACGAAAGATATTGCTCAGTTTAGTGAGAATAAGCCAAGTGTAAACGAGAGAGTAATTGTTAAATTGACTTGCAAGAACAAAGGCATTTCTAGTTTCAAGTTACTATTTGAATGCTATTATCTTTGGTGTAAATTACTCTGTTTCTATACTTGGTTGATGAGATACGTCGTGTGTTTGTTGGTCATCTATATTCTACGATACAATGACATGGACGTGTTGCCATTCAGATTTGAGGATATAGCTGATAGAAGGAAGTTAGCAAATGAACTGTGCGACGATTTTCCAACCTAGGGCGTCAACCTGAGAAGGGTTGTAGGCGTACTGCTGTAAGTCCTACGATTCTTCAAAGGGTAGCGCATCAATGAGCAGTCCAATGTGCTTGGTGTATGATCTTGTGCATATGTTGATATTGTATATACTGAATTGATATCATCTGTCATCTAGCTGTTGGTAATTCTGTTTTTCAAGTGTTGGTTTGTAGGGATTTGATTGATTTCAGGATTTCATCATGAGCTGACATTAGTTAGAGAACTCAGTCAGCTCATGATGAAATCCTGAAATCAATCAAATCCCTACAAACCAACACTTGAATACCAATAAGATGCTCACTGGCGACTGGCCCTATTCAGGTAGGTAGTTACCTGGGTTCCAGTGGGAAGTCGTGACCAGTAGGGTGCAGCTGGTCGGGTGTGAGGACAAATACTCGCCGAAGACATTGGCTAGCGGTCGCGCTATGTCGTGAATTGGCAGAAGTTAGAATTCAAGGACCATTGGATCGGGTCCCAGTGGCTTAATGGTATACGAGCTCGCCTTGTAACCGGAAGGTCCTGGGTTCGAATCCCGGTGGGTGCGTACTGATGAAGAGTCCCAAACTAGGACGAAACAGCTGTCCAGTACTCCCAGGTTTTCCAATGGTTCTCTAACTAATGTCAGCTCATGATGAAATCCTGAAATTCTGTTTTTGTCCGGACGACTTCCACTCGGATCATCAACCTGAGAAGGAATGTAGGCGTACTGCTGTAAGTCCTACAGTTCTTCAAGGGTAGTTTGTCGTGTCAGAATCCATAACATTTGATGTGTTGATTGTACATATGTTTGTGTTAAATAGTTGTGTGAGTTCCAATTGATGTAATTGTTGGTTAATCTTGTTTGTGTCTGGACATTCCACAACTTACAATCGTCAAACTGTGAAGGGTTGTAGGCGTACTGGTGTAAGTCCTGCGATTCTTCAAAGGAATTCCATCGAGACACGATCTGCGAGTTTGTGTGTACTGTTTGTATATACGTTTGGTGTGTCATATCAATTGGTGTTATTTGAATTCATTGTGTTTACTCGTTGTTTTCGTACCTTGTTGTCATTGCATAATTTTTGTTAAATTTTTCGTCGTGATTACTTCTGAAGTTGTGGCCACTCTTCTACATCCGTGAATGAATTGATTGATGTTAAGGACAGCAGATGGGTCGTATACGCCGGGAGGCTAGGCTATTGCTGAGAATGAAATGCACACGGAGATAATTGTTAGCTGCGGTCCGACACGCCGGGGAGAAAGAGTGTAAACGACTGAGGCTCGCATGCGTTACCGCTACTAGAACTGAGGCAGAATGAGTGACAAGCGATTTCAGTGATAATTGATAGTGAATAGAAAAGAGGATGCTTGAAGAGTATCATGAGGTGCTGCTATGGTCACGTTGCATTCTGCAAGAGTCATTCTAGTAAGTGGCGATTGTGTTGCAAGATGTCAAGAGGAGGTCTCTGTCTGGAGGCGCAGGTCGTCAGCGATGTGTGAGATTGTGCTGTGAGTATGCTTGTGGTGTGTTGGCTTTTCTGTTTGTTTTCCATTTCAGCTCTGTCCGTGTGACCCAGGTTCTCGCAATGGCATCCAAGTCAACGTGAATTGGTCGTGAAGGAAAAAAGGGTTGGATCCCTTTTTTGCCGGGGAGTGTCAATGGAGTTGAAGATTGAACGATCAATTCTTGGTTGTTTGCTCAAAATCAACTTCCTCGATTTTCGCGGAGGCATCAATACGACAGTCATCGTCTCATGGCAATGGATAAAGGCACACACTGGGTGTCGTTATGTGTTATCGCGATGTTGTTTTCGGGTTGTTCTACGTTGTTTTCAGGTGTTTTTTCAACTGAAATACATTATAAATACCATATTTTAACGAAAAAACTTAGAAAAATGGTGGAAAGTAGACGCTTTCAGCAGTTTGAGTGAACATGTATCTGTCATCGAATTTCGTTATTTCTTTCCATGTGGAATGTTAATACCCTGTGTAAATTGTTGATTACGTTAAGGAAAACGAAATCAATTAGACAACTGATGCATATTTTGAGAAATTCGGAAAGGGTGTTTTGAATCTCTGAGATATGAAAACTTGGTAACATTCAGAAGAGTCTACAGCTATAAAGGAGTGTTAGTTGATTTATTCGCAAGATAACAGTTAATAAACAAATTTTTTTAAATAGTTACTTTGATTTGGAGTATTTTCGTGTTGCTAATTATTTGTTAACGGATGTCATACTATTGTTGATTTGCAGGTTGCAATTGTAATTTACGGAGTGGTTCACTTTATCTGGAGGCTTTAATGAAGTGCAATTGAAGAATTTGCGCGTTATCGTTGGAATCTTTGTGATATTATAAAATTATTTATCAAAATAAATATCTCTTTAATGTTTTAACGGTGTTCTTTAAAGAATTCACCACTACTTCCCTTTGCTTGTCGAAGGAATAGTGATGTAGTCGGTTTTGGAATGCGTAGTGATTTAATCTGAAGGAGTGATGATTTACGCAGCATAAGAATACTAGGATTTTCTTCAATAGGATATACCTATAACGCGTTATTTTCGATATACGTAGCCGCCCTACATTTGTTATTATGTATATGTAGTAATCGCAAAACAAACCTAAGCTCAACGTACATTTTTTCACAAGCCCTGATGAAAGATAGTCTTTTACGCAGCCGTATTGAGTGTAACTGAAACATTTCATGGGAGGCTTGATGATGCACTGAGGAAATAATAACGGTTTACGATTATCACGCATTTCACACAAGTATTACTACGTTGCCTATCAACTTCGTTAACTATGCAATGTCCTCGAAATGATAATTGAGAGAGATACATGTAGTCAACATAAATGTATATATTTACAAAATAAAAACAGTTAAACAGTACATATTCACATTAATAATAATAATAATAATTTATTTTGATATAAACATAAATTTACATGAAAATGCATGCCATTTTTACAGGCACGATCAAGTATGTTGTAATGTCAAATCTTAAATTGTCTACAAGTTAATAATGTTTCAACAGTTAAATATTTGATATATATATATATATATAATTACACTCATTGTCTGAACCAGGCCGTATAGTTACTGAATTGTACAGTTGTCCTCCAGGTTGAGCGGGAAAATCGACTTCGTTTCGTTTTCATCCCGTGGTTGTAGGCATACGATAACCAACCAAAATTGAGGTAAGTACAACTTTTACAAGGGATTGGAAGCTGTTTTAGAAAAGTTAAAGTGCTAAGGTGAAACATTAAAGTGTAATAGATTAAGTGAGTGAAATATATCATTAATAAACACATTTATATAGAAAACAGAATGGGGAAGTAATTAATCCTTAGGCCGACAACGTTCATTTGCAATGTATAATGAAACCAATATATTTTATACTATCATGCGTTCACTTTTGGCTTTAATACAATTATTTTCAAGCGAGTTGTTTTTATTTCATGTCTTTTTTTCTATTTGGTGCACAACCGTACCCTCCAGAGAATAGGAATAGAATAAGTCGAATCAAATTCATAAAGAGCTATAAAATGTTAGGTTTAATGGAATATAATGAGAATCAAGTAAAGACGTTATTAGAAAATAAGTGAGACAAGATATTGTGAAGTGGTATTTAAAGATCTGACAATGGATAGCAAGTTAATTCATAAGATGCCCCATAAATCTGTGCAGATCCCACGTGGTCGCATCTCAACAATAGGCTGAGCGAATGGTATATATTTAAAGGTAGAAGCATTATCTGTCAAGGCGTTCACTATTATCTTTTTCAAGATAAAGATCTAAGCCCTCATAAAAATCAGAAATATCTCGAGCCTTTAATTTGTATATTGCTGTTCCTGCAGAATGGGGCGATTCACCTTAGTGACCACCACCATATCTACTGATCAGCTAACGCCACCCTCCCTCCTTTTTTGATGTTAGGCTCTGAGACTATGATTATTATGGCTACCGCAAATATATTGCTTGGTACCAAAGGGTGGAAAAAAAATCACAGTTGTAGATTTTTTATGGGTACATGATTGTCAAATTAAAGTCCACTAATCGTTTTATCCACAATATGTGGATCAGTTTCCCTTAGATGATTGTGACACTGGACCAGTCTTTACAGCTTTCAGTACCACCTGATCCTTCAGAAGAAACTGGTTATGACCTTTCTATGCAAAGATTGAGATTGTATTCCTTTGACCACCTCCGGCCACACTGAGAAATATCTAAGGATATATACATATCAAGTGAATTAATCTTACCTCAGGTGAACAATCCCTAATCTTAGCAACAATGAATATGTGAACAAGGGAGGGAACAATAGTAGAATCGGTATGAACAGTCCATAATAAACTTGAAGAATCCTAAAACTTCCGATTTATCTTTCACAGTTTGTCTTCTGCAAAATGCAAATATTACTCAAATGCCTCTCCTCTCTGTCCGTTACAATCGACTGAAAAATACTAAATCTTCAAACTTTATACTTCTTTGATTAAGTTACCCAATAATATTCTCTTTTTTAGTGGGTCAACATGCATATCACATCTGTAGAATCTAAACATGCGTTAACTTGTGTCCTTAAGCTGAAAAAATGTAATGTTTATGCGACTTTTATTACTATCATTTCAAAGCCCGCCTCAGTAACGTGAGCTACGTATTAGGCGCATCGTTTACGCAATGTAAAATCTACCAATCACAGTACGCATATGTGACCTTGAGGTGCTCAGCCTCTCCATAAGGTCGTGTGTGCCTTTATCCATTGCCTCGTCTCATCGGTCGCTGTTCAGAAAGAAGACTGAAACATCGTCAGAAGTAACAATGATTTATTATTGTAATATTAGTTTTCAGACCTTAGTTGCTTAGTTCGTTTATTCCTTTTATATGTTGGTGTAACAATACAGAATTATCAAACGGCAGATCGGTGTTTTGGTTTTTGCGTCCGTTATTACTAAGCGTTTCTGAGAAATCTTCTAAGAACAGCGTGGGCCCGAGCGTAGCGAGAGCTGGGCATTAACGGTTTATGAGACTTTGCTGACAGAGTGCTTCCAATAGGTCTCCACGTACATCTTTACGAACATATTATATATGTGTGCATGCATCCTAATGAACAGATTACTTTATAAGAAGTCAAAAACTTAAAGAGTAAAACGAATAGGTATTGTGAATAGTGGAACAAGATTTAGCAGAACACTATAGTTAAGGTTCAATTTAGGTAGTATGGACTGAAGGTAAGGTCTGTTGGCAGGACTTAGAGTACTTATATATAGTAAACATCTGACATTGCAAAGTAACGTGTCTAGACATATTATAAAAAGATATTAACATAGAACCAACAAAATTTTGGCATTTGGTTAACAATACTGCAGTGTGTGTATACTGAAGAATGGTAGTTAGTCTACAGGGAGCCGTAGAGTAAATCAAACCGTATATGATAAGAGTATAATCAATAATATAATTCGTATAACAAATAATACATTAGGCTCAATAATTGAGTGTTATAAGGTAAACAAGTGTGGTAAACCAAGAGAACATTTGATGCATAAATATTTTAATCATTTTAAGTATTTTAATGACAATCTAATTTAAGAATTGAACATGCATGATTAATAAGTATTATTATATTAGTATATACATATGTAAAACGTTAAAGGTGTGGATGCTATTACAATTATTTCCAGTTACTTTTACCAACACAACTTAGTGAAAATTATAGAGAATAGAAATCAGTAATTTAGTTAACGTTCGCTGCGTGAGTATTACAGTCGATATATACGTATGTGACTTTTTTCGTCTTTTTTCGATAATATTGTGCCTGCCGTTTGGAAGGACAATAAAGTTGTATCCATACCTAAATCTTCTACTGGAGCATGTGTCTAATTTAGACCCACTGCTATTACGTCTCCTTTTTTGAAAACTATGGAGAAATTACTTTTACTTGGTCTTGAACCTTCGCTTAAATCCTTTAATGACCCTAAACAATTTGCCTATAAGCACAGTAGAAGCACTTTAGGTGCAGCTGCCGTCTTATATCATAACATTGCTTCCAGTCTAGACAAAGGGGCTAAATTTGTTCGTTGCGCCTTCCTAGACTATACATCTGCTTTTGACTCCGTCCCTAGGGACATCTTATTAAATAAACTTGCTGCTAGTCAAACAGAATGTTGGGCTGTTAACTGGTTGCATTTCTATTTCTCATAGAGAAAGAAGTACACCGTATATAAAGGGAAGTCTTCCACTTCATTGCCTACTGAAGCTGGTATCCCTCAAGGTGCTGTTCTTTCTCCTTTTCTTTTTTCTTTCTTCTTGCATGACTTGCCTCACTCTGATGAAATAAACTTTGTGAAGTATGCTGATGATTTAACGGTTTCAATGTCTGTTAACTCCCAGCTAGATTGTACTAAAATAAATAGCTTTCTATCGGAAGTCAGCAAATGGTCTGAGTCTAACAGTCTTAAACTGAATCCTTCTAAGTGTCAAACTGTTGATTTCAGCTTAAGATGTAAACGACAGTTAAAAGAAGTCATCGATTCTCATGACAGTTGTAAAATTGACGACAATGATATAGGAATCAAATCAGAAATTAAGTATTTTGGACTCATTCTCTCTTCTGATCTCTCCTGGTCTTCCCATGTCTTAGCAATCTCCAGTAAAATATTCCGCCTGACATTTAACATTAGGAAGTTAAGACACTCGGGTATAACTCAACCCCTCATCTTACAGTTCGTAAACTCTTGCATCCCACCTATTCTTCTTTATTGCTCACCCTTATTCTTTCCTGGTTCGCTGCGTAAAAAGGACTATGTCACAATTCGTAGAATACTGAAGACTGTCAGTAGGGTGAGTGGTGTCCCAGTGGACCACATAGTTAACGTCGTTGTCGATAGGCACTTGACTTTATGCAATAAATTTGCTAAAGGGATTTTGTCTGACTTGGAGCATCCGCTTTACCCTCAGCTTTCACCTTGCATCTCCTCAGGTAGAACAAGGAGTAAATTCAGAAAACTGTATGCTCGCACGTCTAAGTATAAGAATTCTATGATACCATACTTGGCACGTATTTTATGTGATGAAAATAGTGTCAGGAAAGAATTAACTAACTTTTTTTCATCTAGTAAATAAACAATTTCCTCCATCCATCCTTATATACTTTCAAGTATTACTTTTATTACTTCTATCATATTTATGGTCCTGTTACTTCTCTGTTTTACTCTCATAATTGAAAACACCAACTTATCTCCATGACGGCTGTAATATTTGTTTTTCCCTTCACCATATCATGTTAAGGGAACATTATATTCAATATTTTTAAACATGTTAGGATTTCTATACCACATTGACAATACTGTGTGGCACAAGCCAACGGCAATTTTCACTTGTATTTTTATTATTATTACCCTAGCTGTTGTCATTATTATTGTTATTTCCATTTAATATGTTGCATGTCTTTGACACTACCTCTATTGTAAGTGTGGAAAATTTTCTGTGTGATCAATTTTATTTATAATTTGAGGAAATTAGATGCAATATTGTGATTAATGCTGAAAATTCCATTCTGTATCACAAGTACTGTTTTTGGAATAAAGTAAATCATTATTATTATTATACTGAAGACTGGGCTGGCCTTCAATTTCCGTTCTACCAACAGTTGTGGTCTTTTAGACTAGCTAGGGTGGACATGTTAAAGTGTCTTTCTAGGCTCCGCTTGAACCCATCAGGGTTTTCACAACATCTTATTTCAGGTGGTAGTTGGTTCCAAAGAGTGCAATATCTTATGGTGAAAAAGTTTGCCCTAATGGATTTTCTGTGGGTAGCCACCTTGACAAGGTAGTCGTGGTTTCGCAGCTGTTATGATTTAATATTTTCCCACATTATGGATGAGTTACTGTGGCAGTATTTCCTAATGACTTTGAAGAGTAGAAATAGGTTGCACTTCACTCTCCTTAACCACAGAGGCTCTAATTTCAGACGTATACACCTGTCAACATATTCCACTTGTTGGTTGAACCCTATTATGCGTTTCGTGAGGAATCTCTGGACACTTTCGATTTTTTTTCTGTCTACAGACCTGAGGTTACCAAATAGGAGAACACAATATTCAAGTTTGGGACGGATACATGTCCTATATATAGCTAATCTTGCTTCTTGGGTGTAGAAGTTACGCAGTACAAAGGCAGTAAGTCGTTTACAGTCAGATGCAACCTTGTTTGCATGATCGGAAAAGGATAAATCTGAGTATGTTATCCCGAGATCTGTGACTGTGTTCAGTTTTGAGAGGAGCTTACCGTACATATATAGGCACATTATCGGTTTCCAGCATCCAAGGTGGGTCATACTGCACTTGTCTGGGTTGAAAGTCAGTTGCCACTTTTCGCTCCAATCGCCTAGATCATTTAAGTCTTGTTGGATCTTGCTTTCGACGCTCATATCACCGTACCCATAATCATATACTATCTTTAGATCATCTGCAAAAAGGTATGGCTTGCCATACTTGATTACAGAGACTATGTCATTTATAAATAAGAGGAACAGAATAGGGCCAAGAACACTACCTTGTATTACACCACTGGTTATCGGCTTTTGAGGAAGACAACTGGTGGTTGATTTTGACTAATTGCTGTCTTTCTGTGAGAAAAGAACTTATCCATTTGAGAAGTTTTCCGGTTATTCCGTAGGATTGCAGTTTTGTTAGGAGTCTGATATGTGGGACTTTATCGAAGGCCTTGCTGACGTCAAGAAATAATGTTTTTACCGAACGCCCATTATCAATGCTTTGTGTAATGTAGTCAAATAATCTAAGTGGCAAGTTATGCACGACCTTCTACTTAAGAAACCGTATTGGGATGGGCATAGTAGGTCATTTGACAGCAAGTACTGAATGATTTGAGTCTTAACTATCTTTTCCATTACACGTGAAACTACAGACGTGATGTTGATGGGGCGGTAGTTGTTGATATCAGCTATAGGCCCGTATTTGTGGATAGGTACAATAAGACTTCTTCCAGCAGTTAGGGTATGTCCCATCGCCTAATGAAATTGAGTATAACTTGAGTAAGAGTAAACTCATGTCATTACCACCTTTTTTCAGCAGAACGGAAGATATGCCGTCTGGGCCAGTAGTGTTACTAAGCTTAAGATTTGCAACAGCTTTATCGATCTCATGTGTGCTGAAAATTATGCCACTTAAACATTCGTCTGTTTTACGTGGGAAATCCACGACCTCATCGTTCTCTAAGGTGTATAATCTGGAGAAGTGCTTGCTAAACAGTTCACATATCGCCTCATTATTTTCGTAAGCAATGCCGTCTAAGTATATTGCTTTCAGGTAAACTTTTTTGGAGTTCGTCGACCTACTTTTAAAAAGTTTCGCTATTTCTTCTGGTTTATGAGGTGGCTGAATGGCCCGCATTTCTTTGTTTCTGAGGCCTATATTTCTCAACTCTTCAATTCTAGTAGAGATAAACACTAAGTAGTTTAGAAGCTTATAGTAAAGTGTTAAGTTTAGTCTCAGGCGTCTTAGCCATAGTGTTTTTAATCCTAGGGTGTCACATCTAGGGGAGTAGTTCGCACCATTTTCGGTTCCGAGTAATTTTGACGTGAAGTACCTCTGCACTCCCTCGACTTTCAACTTGTCCTCTATGCGTATACTACTATACGTGAACGAACAGTAATCAAATAAAGGACGCACACAAACCTTGTACAACAGAATTCTGGACTCATTTCTGTAGAATTTCCTGAGTAGAAAGCCGATGAGTCTGCGTGACTTTGACACTTGTTTGGAGATATGTTCAGAAAATGATAAGTCATGTGAGTATTTCAGTCCTAGGTCCAATACAGATTCCAGTCGTAAGAGTGCATGGCCTTGAATTGTCAGGTCAAGTTCTAAATTGTTGCAACCTATGCAGAGCCAGCCACATTTGTCGACATTAAACTGGAGTTGCCAGGTGAATCGCCCCATTCTGCAGGAACAGCAATACACAAATTAAAGGCTCGAGATATTTCTGATTTTTATGAGGGCTTAGATCTTTATCTTGAAAAAGATAATAATGAACGCCTTGACAGATCATGCTTCTACCTCTAAATATATACTATTCGCCCAGCCTATTGTTGAGATGCGACCATGTGGGCTCTGCACAGATTTATGGGGCATCTTATAAGCTAACTTGCTGTCCATTGACTGATCTTTAAATACCACTTCACAATTTCTTATCTCATTCATTTTCCAATAACGTCTTTACTTGATCCTCATTATATTCCATTTAACCTAACATTTTACAGCTCTTTATGACTTATTATATTCCTACTCTCTGAAGGGTACGGTTGTACATTAAATGCACAAAAAGGTATAAAACAAAAACAACTGGCACAACTGAGGATAAATGTATTAAAACCAAAATTGGACATCATGATAGTACGAGGTATATGTGTTGCATTATACATTGCAAATGAACGTTGTCAGCCTAGGGAGTTTTCTATATTAATGCATTTATTAATGATACTTGCACTTACCTATTTCATTACAATTTAATGATTCACCTCAGCACTTTTACTTTTCTAAAACAGCTTTCAATCCCTTGTAAACGTTGTACTTACCTCAATATTGGTTGGTTATCGTATGCCGACAACCACGGGATGAAAACGAAACGAAGTCGATTTTCCCGCTCAACCTGGAGGACAATTGTACAATTCAATAACTATACAGCCTAGTTCAGACAATGTGTATTTATATATATATCAAATATTTAACTGTTGAAACATTATTAACTTGTAGACAATCTACGATTTGATACTATATCATACTTGATCGTGCCTGTAAAAATGGCATGCATTTTCATGTAAATTTATATGTTTATATGAGAATATACATTATTATTATTATTATTATCTGTCCATTTTTTCTAATTCTTGCTGTACGGCGTTTACTGTTATTCCGAGATCTGTGTTCTTGCATGTGTAGGTCACTTTTAAGTCATCTGCATATAGTATTGGTTTACCAACACTAAAGCATTCACAGATACTGTTTATATATATTATGAATAGGAGTGGGCCTAACACGCTTCCCTGGATTACACCACTACTTACTGGTATAGGCCTTGAGATTATCGAGCCAATTTTTGTTATCTGATTCCTGTCACAGAGAAATGATTTTATCCAGCTCAGGAGAGGGTCACATATCCCTAGTGAGCATAACCTGTAGACTAGCAGATTATGGGGGACTCTATAGAAGGTTTTTGTTATGTCGAAATACAGCACAATTACTAGTTCTCTGTTGTCTCTGCTTCGTGTAACTTCATTGAAAAAGTCTATGTGACAAGTCACACATGATCTCTTTTTGAGGAATCCGTGTTGTGATGGGTTGATAAGTTCATGTTCTAGTAAGTTGTCTGACACTTGGTCTTTAACCGCTTTCTCCATTATTCGTGATATTACCGGTGTTATATTAATAGGTCTATAGTTGCATGCACTGGTTTTGGCCCCTGCTTTGTGCTTAGGTAATATGTACGTGGTTTTCCACACTTCAGGATAAGTTCCAGTTTCCAGTGACAGAGTAAATATTCTAAGTAACAAGACTACCATTTCCGCGCTACCATTTTTGTATATGACAGATGGTATGTCGTCTGTTCCAGTACTGCCGTTTGACTTCAATGTCTTAATCGCTGAGTCTATATTTTGTATATTAAAATCTATTTCTCCTTATTTGTGGTTGCTTTTGCAGGTCATTTGGAAATTCGGGGTCGGGTGCACTCTGGTGTCATTGCAAAACTACTCACTGAGGAGTTCACTTATAGCCTGGGGATCGTTGTGTATTACACCCCTATGTTCCAAGATGCTTTCATTATTGTCTTTACTGCTCTCTAGACGTTTTTGCAATATCCTACAAAGTTCCTGAGTTTTGGTGTTACCCATAAGCGGTTTATTTTCCTCATGTTGTGACTTCATTTTGTGTTTCTCCTCAAGCAGTTTAAGAGTTTCATGTATTTGGTTTAACGCATTAAATTCCCTAAATACATGGTATTTCCTTTCCAATTTCTTCAGTTTTAGTCGCGTTTTCCGGTCAATAAATGGAGTTGGTGTCATTAGGGCAGATTTTAGGGGCGCGATTGTGTCTCTTGCTGAGGCAACTGTTTTGTAGAAAATCTCAAGTGATACTTCTAAGTCATTGTTGATGAAGTATTCTTCCCAGTCAGAACTTCTCAACAGACCTGATAGGAATTCCCAATCAGCATTCTTATAGTCCCTATATTGATAGCGCACCGGGGAATTTTTAGGTGTGTATTTAGTAGTTAGTCGGAGGGGTAGCGTGCAGTACAATATGTTGTGATCACTGTTATCGAGTTTATTTCCCACCTCTATCGAGATGGGCTCTATGTTATGACAGAGGATTAAGTCAAGAGTATTTTGGTTCCTTGTAGGGAGGCGCACGCACTGCTTCCATCCTCCTATGTCTATAGCTTGTAGTAGCTCTTCATGGATTCTAGGTCCTGTACAGGTATCCCAGTTTACTCCATGTAAGTTGAAATCCCCAAATACTACTTTGTAGTCGAAGTCCAGCGTAGCTACATGCTCTAGTATTTCTCCAATAGTTATATCAGTCATTTCAAGGCTATTGGGGGGTCTGTGTATACATCCCACGAGAATTTTACTTTCGTTTGTGTGGATGCTTATCCACTTAGATTCTGGGAGTTTGTCAGTATTTGGGTTATTGAAAGTATTGGAGTTAGTGGATTTATAGGCATATATTAAGCAACCGCCTCCTCTTTTGTCAACTCTATCGTTCCTAAAGATGTCGTAGTTGTCTATTACTAGCTTTGTGTCAGGTATGTTTGGAGGGGCTCTGAGGTGAGACAGAGTCAGTGTGTGTACTATTTCCTGGATGAACTGTGCAGCGAGTGGGGCTATTGTTTGCTGCAGCCGAAAATAATCCTGTTGCATATTTTGACTATTAGCATCCATGGGTCGGCATCTGCGTTGATCTACTGGTGATATATGGTCTGCCCTGAAATTTGGGTTGTAGTTTGCTGGACCTAGGTACCCTGTGTTAAGATTACCCTGGTAGTTGTACCTCATGGGGCTTTCATAGCCGTATGCATATTGGTTCACGTCACGTGTGTGAGTGAAGTTATTGAGGGGATCAAGTGTCGACCTGTTCTCATTATGTTGGTGAGGTTTAACATATATAGTGTGAGAGTCTGGACGAGAATTTTCGTTAATATGGTGCCCATATGAGTCCCGTTTAGTGCCCCATATATCTATTATTATTATTACTATTATTATTATTACTATCTCTTTTCTCTTGTCGACGATACCGGAGGACTAACTGGCGAAAGGGTCAACTCCAACCACAGTAGTAACAGTCTTAACATACCTCATACTACAAACCACATATAATTAATCCCAGCACTACTCTTTTTGGAGTCAACCAAAGCTACGACAGTCGAGTAGCGGGACAAGCTACGCAGAAGTTTACCGAAGATCAGGAACCTATACCTTACAATCAAGAAGCGAGCACAAAGAAATCAAGTTGGTTTATACTAGCTCGTAAAAACGATATTGGATATTGGATATAGGTGGCAGGGCTTAGAGTGGACCTATACTCTAAACACCCTTACAAACTTCTTCACCGTTTTGGCGACCTACTAAGCTTAGCAGTACACTACTGGACGCGCAAATACTGACGAACTGTATCGTTGTAAAAAGACTTGATGTGACAAGAGTACCTGGGAGAATTATATTTTATTCAACGAAATATAAAATTCAATAAATAAAGAAGTCGTACAACTTATCTGCAGACGTTGCTGGAGGTAGGCTCGGAGAGTGTGCAGAAGGAGAGCACAACAAGAGAGCGAACCTATGAACGTAAGGAAGACTCACAAGTCAAAAGGTAAAACGTGGATCACCGTGGGTGAGTCAGTTTAAACAAAAGTTCAAAGGTACAATGTGCACTACAGGTTATCCCCCCCTAGAAGGTTGGTGGGAAACCAGCAAGCTTCGATATACAACAGTAGGATGGCTTGGCACAGTAGCAATGGGTGAATGAGAAGGTTTGAAAATAGCAATAGTAAAAAAAAGAAATTTCACCGAAAGGAAAGAAAGCAAAAGAAAAGAGAAAAAAATTAAGATAAGTTGGAAGTGGTATGTACATGATTAGTGAAGTAAGACGGAATATGATAAGAAATGGCGCTGGTGCCTTGTGTGGTTGTAAGCTTCTGCGGTCTGATGTTTTTTTTTTATTTTTTTTTTTTTTTTTTCATATTTTTATTAATCTTTTTTTTTTATTGTATCGATTCATTCTTTTTTTTTTAATTCCGCACTATTACAAGCTTACTTATGTGGAGGTTTGATGGTAAACCTCTGGCGCCGAGGCTGTCGTAGCAAGAAGGTGATTCATTATGTCTAACTTTCATATTAGACCAATGCTCCCTTCCTCCGCTTCAACAGAACCTAGCAGTCATGTTAAAGGCAATCATTATACCAGCGTATGATAAGGAGCAGGGTAAAAAAAAAACAGAAGAAAATGGGAAAGAAAGGTTAAGATTTCAAAATCGGTGTAAAGGTACTACAAAAGCTTGTGCGAAATCAATGCGAGGAAAAGTGGTGCAACTTGGAAGTAGTACGTTAGAATGAGATAAAACAAAGGAAGTTTCTACCCTGTGAGAACTTATAAAATTACAGAGAAGTTAGTACATAACCCATAGCTATGAGTAGTTATCATTACCAAAATTACTTTGTTCATGTTGCTAAGTGCATAACTAAGATGATGCATAATGTTTATAAGTACGGTTCACAAAATAAATGAATTGCGGGAGGGCATAAACCCGAAGGAATATAGTACAGGCTGTGAAAATAAATTGAGCGAATTTTTTTGTACAGCATAGAAGTGAAGCATTTATGCGCAAAAAAAAATATGTATATCTGTACATTTAACTATACAGTGGAAGTTTTTTTTTTGTTTTTTTTTTATAATCTTTTTTTTATTTAAAAATAATTTTTTTTGTTTATTTATTATTATTTTACATTTTTTTTTACTTTTTTTTTTTAAATATATTTTATAAAATTTTTTTTTTACATAATAATTAAATTTTTTTTTTGGAAAGGTAATATACTATTCATAATTCCTCTTTTGGTGTGGGTTACAAGATGACATGAGACGCCAACTGATCTAGCGAGTAGATTGATATGAAAAATTAGGGGTAAAAACAAACTGCTGCTGGTCCTCTGTAACGAGAGATAAAGATTAAAAGGATTAGTGAGGGTTAAAACGACTACTCCCAGAAGCGGGACCAAATAGATTAAATATAGCAGAATTGAATAAGAAATTGTGACAAGGAATAAAAAATCACTAGTAGCCTTACCTATGGATTAGTTCAGTGAAAGAATTCTACGAACCTCTTGGGCCAGTGAACACGTCGACCAGCACGTGTGACAGGGGTCTTACTGGTGACGGTAGGAGAATCATCATTCACCACCGGAGGTGAAGTAGTTGAGTCTGGACAAGGACTAGGTTCAGTGGGGCTATTTGATTGAGCCGATGGGGAGGGTGAAGGTTCTTCAGTGTATGCCGCTTTAAGTCTGTCTATGCTGACAGTGTCTGGGCGGCCGCATCGGTCAATAACGAAAAATTTATCTTTACGACTAAGGACCTTAAAAGGCCCGTCATACGGTGGTTGTAATGGCTTTCGTATGGCGTCGTGACGCACGAAAACGTGTGTACAGTCATCAAGTCGCCGATCAACCTGAACCTTTCGGTTCTGAGTGCGTGTGGAAACTGGTCGGAGTCGCTGCATAAAACTTTTAAGTTGCTGAGCGTAACGGGTGGTATCCGGGAAATTTGGCTCGAAAGTTTCGGGAGCGATTAGCTCGCCTGGTAAACGCATGGTGGTACCGTACACCAATTCAGCTGGCGAGCACTGCAGATCCCCCTTAAGCGTAGCCCGGATGCTAAGCAGGACCAGTGGTAGCGAATCTGTCCACTTACTGTTGTCCACTGCCATCAACGCAGCTTTGAGTTGACGGTGGAAACGTTCTACTAGGCCATTTGCCGCGGGATGATACGCGGTTGTGCGAATGCGTTTGCATCCCAGCATCTCTAACAATTCTTTGAAGCTTGTGGATTCAAACTGTTGTCCGCGGTCGGTAGTGACAGTTGCGGGACATCCAAAATGGGCAACCCAGCCATCCATGAAGGCACGACAGACGGTTTGAGCCGTTACATCAGGTATCGGAATGGCTTCCGGCCAACGTGTGAAACGATCCACACATGTGAGTAAATACGAGCAGCCGTTAGACGGGGGCAGAGGCCCTACTATATCCAGGTGGATATGATGGAACCGAGCGTCTGGGGTCGCAAACGTCCCCAACGGCGTGATGTTATGCTTGGTGACTTTAGCACGTTGGCATTGCACACAAGCACGTGTCCATTGACGCACATCACGGTTCATACCGGGCCACGCAAATCTCGCAGAAATCAACTTGTCCGTTGCTCGTATGCCAGGATGGGAGAGGTTGTGGAGTGACTCAAACACAGTTCGGCGTAAAGACGTGGGAACAATCGGTCGAGGAGTACCAGTTGACATATCGCAAAGTATAGTTGCCTCACTGTTTAGCAAGGGGACGCGTTCTATTTTCAGTGAGGTTTTATTTGACAGGTGTTCTAAGTTCAAATCGTTCAGTTGGAGTTCGGCCATTTTATGAAGATCGATGGTTGGTGGTACGGACGTAGCACATACGCGAGACAAAGCGTCTGCTACCGCGTTATCCGATCCAGAAACGTGCTGGATATCAGAAGTGAACTGGGAAATATAGTCTAAATGGCGTGATTCTCGCGGTGAATACCGGTCTGAAGTAGTGTGGAGGGCGTACGTCAATGGCTTATGGTCGGTAAATACCGTAAATTGCCGGCCTTCCACGAAGTGACGAAAATGCTTGACAGCAGCGTAGACAGCGAGAAGTTCCCTACCGAATGTGCTGTATCGAGATTCGCATGCGGTAAGTTTACGTGAAAAGAAAGCAATCGGTAGCCATACATTAGCCATACGCTGTTGAAGGACGGCTCCGATCGCAGTATTAGAGGCATCTACGGAGATGCTGATTGGAAGTTGAACATCTAGATGGACCAACATTGTGGCGTCAGCAATAGCTTTCTTGATAGCTGCAAAAGCTGTCGAGGCTTCCTTAGTGAACACCAAAGACTTGCATTTCCCTTTAAGCATGTCAGTCAAGGGGGTCACGATATGAGCACACTGTGGGATAAAGCGACGGTAGTAACTAACCATCCCGAGAAAAGTGCGTAGTGCCTTGGGAGAAGTGGGTAGAGGGAAGTTTTGAATAGCTTCTACCCGGTCAGGTAACGGATAAATTCCATCTTTGTCTATCCTATGTCCCAAAAATTTCAGGGAAGTGGCTCCAATCTGACACTTCGGCAAGTTGAGTGTGAGGGAGTGTGTCACAAGTCTTTGGAAAACTGTCTGCAAATGAAGTTGATGAGTGGCTTCATCTGGACTAGCTACCAAGATATCGTCCAGATAGGCGAAGGCGAAATCAAGCCCGCGCAAAACGTCATGTATAAAACGCTGGAAGGTTTGTGCAGCGTTCCGTAAGCCAAAAGGCATTCGAAGAAACTCGAACAGGCCAAACGGTGTAATCACAGCAGTCTTAGGTATATCTTCGGGGTCGACGGGAATCTGGTAGTAAGCCCGTGTAAGGTCCAGTTTGCTGAATACTCGAGCTCCCTTGAGTGAGGCGGTTAAATCGTGTATGTGCGGGACAGGGTAGCGATCGGGAACAGTTTGTGCGTTTAGTCTGCGGTAGTCGCCACAAGGACGCCAATCTAAACCGTTATTCTTAGGTACCAGGTGCAACGGTGAGGACCACGGGCTGCTGGATGGCCTAATAATCCCCATTTCCAGCATATGCTCAAACTCCGCTTTGACAACCTTTAGTTTTTCTGGGGATAGTCGCCTCGGCTTTGCGAAAACTGGCGGGCCAGTAGTGACAATATGGTGTTTGACGTTGGAAGTCGCACATGGCAGGCCGCTGCTAGGTTTGAACAAATCTGAAAAAGACTGCAGTATATGCGAATAAGGACCAGTGCTAGTGGGTGTGGCATATACCGGGCTGAGGGCTGGGCCTTGTGTGACAATACCGCTGACGGAGAGGTTTGTGACAGGATCTTTTAACTTATGATTACCTGTATCTACCAGTAATTGGTAGTGCTGCAATAGATCCATGCCAATTATACCTGTGGTAACGTCTGCCACCAGGAAGACCCAACGAAGTGAACGACGCAAACCGATGTTAAGATCTATAAAGCGCCTGCCGAACGTAGCAATTGGCGAACCGTTTGCGGCTCGTAGTTGAAGAGACATTGGCCGCCTGCGCTCCTCTACTGTGGGTGGGATTACACTGACCTCTGCTCCGGTATCAATTAGGAAGCGTATCCCAGTGTTACGGTCGGTAACATAGAAGAGGCGACATGAGAGTGGTTCGCCAGCGACGTTAGTCGCCAGTACGTGCTGGCTTGCTAGTTTCCCGACTGTTGAACATCGAAGGTGCACGGGCGAGTGCACTTTTGGGCTTTTGCTCCGTAACGTCGATGATACCAGCACACTCCAGGCTGGTTACTTCGGGACTGTCGGCGCTTGCTGCTAGCACGTGGCAAGGGTCTGCTACTGCGCGAACTTGAGGGACTGCGTCCACGACTCCTGGAGTTCATCTCCTGTCGGATACTACAGATCTCCTCGTATAGCTTGGCAATATGGGCCACCGCGTCAAAGCTTGATGACCCCCCATCAGACGAATCTTTAGTCTGAGCGGGAGCAGCAGTTACTGTTGCGGAAATGCCAATTTTGGGATTGATGGCCTCTACGGCTCTATCAGCTGCCTCGGCTATCTCCTGTAAGGGGTACTTGTAGATCGGTGCTAAGATACCCTGGACTGCCTGAGGTAATCTTTGAAGCCAAAGTTGTTTGAGAAAAACCTCGTCAATTTTAAAGTCCGCCACTAGCTGCTTCATCTGCCTCAACATTTGTGAGGGCTTGCGGTCACCTAACTGAACATCGCGGAAAAGTTCCTGCACTTTCTGTTGGTCAGTAAGTGCGACTCGTTGAATTAACGCCTGCTTGAGCCGCTCGTACCGATCCGGAGACGGATCTGCGAGAACGTCAGCCACCTCGTCTATGACACTTTCGGGTAGGCTCACAATCACGTGGTTTACTTTGGTCTCTTGTGAGTGTATGTGTCTAATGGCAAACTGAGCCTCTATATGATTAAACCATGCAGCTGGACGATGTGTCCAGAAGGCGGGGAGTTGCAGCGTTATAGCCATCTCTGACGCAGAACTGTTGTCAGCCATCTTGCACACAGGGCACAATATTAACAAGGTGATAAAAAAACCAATATAAGTACAAAGAAAACAAATCGAATCTTTATAACCGTGCGTGAAAGGAAAAAAAATAACAAAATAAACGGTACGTAAAAAGAATCGTTAACACGTTAAACTACTATAGCGGAAAACGGTGAAAACGGGCTCACCACTTGTAAGAGTTCTACTACGGCTTAGAGTGGACCTATACTCTAAACACCCTTACAAACTTCTTCACCGTTTTGGCGACCTACTAAGCTTAGCAGTACACTACTGGACGCGCAAATACTGACGAACTGTATCGTTGTAAAAAGACTTGATGTGACAAGAGTACCTGGGAGAATTATATTTTATTCAACGAAATATAAAATTCAATAAATAAAGAAGTCGTACAACTTATCTGCAGACGTTGCTGGAGGTAGGCTCGGAGAGTGTGCAGAAGGAGAGCACAACAAGAGAGCGAACCTATGAACGTAAGGAAGACTCACAAGTCAAAAGGTAAAACGTGGATCACAGTGGGTGAGTCAGTTTAAACAAAAGTTCAAAGGTACAATGTGCACTACAGGGCTATTTCACTGTGTACGTTACTTTCTGTGTCTTGGGTTTTGGCATGCGAATGCTCCTCAATTAGTTGTTTGTATGTTTGAGACCATGTGCTTATGCTTTTTTTAACGTATTCAAATTTTGGCGAATATTTCATATAGAGCTGAATAGCACTTGCTACAAATAGTTTTTCGGGACATGGGCAAGTAAGGGAAAAAGTGGCCAATATGGGTAAAGTGGGTTAATTATGTAGCATTTTAACGCCATTTTGCCCACATCTTTGCCGATTAAAATAACCCATTTAGCCCACGTTTCGCCTAAATGCATTCTGTAACTTGGAACCTTCGACAATACGTCGCTGGGACTAGTTTGTTACTGACGTAACCTTCCAATTTCCTGATAGTGAACATAGTAAGCGTGATGTATGCAGGTAGTTTTGTGTAGATGAGATATAGGCAATTTGTTTCGGAAACTATTTGAGATTCTATGGTGCACTTAGGTTAACAAGCCTCCTGAGCTATAATCACACCTTAAGTTCCCTTTATATTTGCAGTGGATATCCCGTATTTGTTGGTTGCCTGGATTAAGTGGTAATTAAGTATGATTCAACCTAGGTATTAAATGTACTGGTTACAGATGCTGTCGATGCACATTTAAATAAAAGGTACGAATTTTTGGGAGTTTCGTTTTTGAAGAATTCACATAGTACCACTTTGGCTGTCTTTTAGGCAACCAGGTTTTCTTGATAAGTATGACATTCTTTTTCTTATTATGCACTGTAATCATGTATTTTCCAGTTGTCGGTAAAAATACAGGAACAATTATGGGATACCTAAATTGAATACCGAAGCAATTTCTTTAAAGGAATCGTAGAGTGATGGGCTTTACCAACCATAATGATGATTGCCGTTTTTAAATGCAGCTTAAAGATTCTATGGTTGAATGGAATTGAATTATACTATAAACTACCGCGTAAAACTCTGTTGTTTCATTCACTTTAGTAGCAGCGATGACCAGTGGCCTAAACCAGAGCCATATTTTAGTAAATACCTTAATTCATCATGTCAGTAACTCATTACTATCCTTAAACACCTCTTGAGCATTAAAATTAGCTACTCAGAAGATTACATATGAGCGTTTAGCTCTTAGCAGCAACCTAGGTGGCTTCTGATAAAACCTCAAGTAGTGGACACTTACCCCTTTTGAAAATTATAGCAATTAGTAGAGAACGCTGCGACTGTAGAGAAACGCTAACTCTTTTTAGAAGTACCAGTCAAATAATGCCTTTCGTCAAAGACCGTTGTTTACGTGGTTAAAGATTTTGTAACCGCATTGGTGTACTTTTGCACTGTGGATGTTTTTCAGAATTGTTAGTATATCTGCTAGTGTTCGCTATCTTGTTTAACGTGTAAATCTCAACCACTGTATCAGGGGTCACGTTGATGCTACCTACTGCTTTGATGTGATTGTATTTCAAGTCGTCCACTCGCAATATTTTTGAGTATGTCTTAAAATAGTATGTGCCTTCAGTGAGAAACGATAACTGACCTAAATGGTGTAATCATGAAAAAAATGAATTAGTTTATTCGTGAAAAACTTGTGTCCTCAACTGATAGTAATTATTAACCTTACATAGTCTTATCAGCATACAACTAAATAGATTTTCAACCAGTTTAGATCAAAATTGTGCTTCTCATTATTGGTCGCCTATAAAACACGGAAATAAACTTGTCTATTCGAGGGGGGGGGGTAGGATATGGATACTTGAAAAAATACCTAGGTCCACATTCAAGGGTGTGTTAATATTACTATAGGACTAAATTTGGTAGTCGGTAATGTTGACCAACGTCTATAAATTGTTCTGAGCTCAAAAAAATTGGATCTGGTGTACTTAACTGCTATACAATATATATGTATATATATTCTTGGTAGTTAGTTTGGTATTATGCGGAAAATTTATTATTACTTATCAATCAAATTGAATTGTAGTAAAATTGGACATCCCTTTCATTCATTTGTGGTCAAACTTATGATGGATGTATCAGGATTAATTCACCTGAAGAGGGTTCATATTTCCAACGACAGAAGTTTCGGTTAGCTACTGAAGTGAAATCGCGATGAAATAACTCTGTTTATTGTTGAAATTGTCAATTAAAACAGACACATAGCTTCATTCTAGTGGATTATGTGGGAATGCATGAGTTATCTTTGCTTGGATATTAAGACTTTCCGTAGTCCAGTTTTGCAATGTGTTAATTAGAAACAATAACTGTCTGTGCATATACGAGAAGGGAATAAATTTCTTTGAATATGGATTTCTTCACAAACAAATATCAGGTAGAAATTATTGAAAACCTTAGCAGCTGGATAGCTGTTTCGTCCTGGTTTGAAACTCTTCCTCAGTGCACATCTGAGACCTTCGAGTTATGAGGCGAAGTTTGTTGATCATTCACTCATTTAGGCCAGAATTCTGTGACGTGTAGATTCTAACCTTGTAGTTTCGTGATATAGCGCTACTCACTCAATACTACTGACGAGCGACTACTTCACCTTTAAATGGTGGGTGAATTCAACGTTGTAATTAATCTAAATCCTTATAAAAAGGCCTAACCTAAATAGATTTTTATTTTAATCCTTCACAGTGGTTTTTACCTAATGGACTGAAGGCCAATTCAAAGTAATGTCTTATTTCAACATGGCAATATGCTATCATAAGTTTGGGTAACTCAGACATGAGGAGTAGTGCATTTATCAAAACTGATTATCTCGTTGTCATTAGTTGTCACTTTTTTTTCTCGGTTTGATACTCGAATCTCGTAATCTTGTTCATTGTAACTTTTTTTCTCGACTTAGTAGTGATTTATGTTTAGGCAGATTTTTTGCACTTTGCTAATATTAAGCATAAAGCTTAGGTGTGATTTTATATCTTTTTTTTTATTCCTCCACGTTCCTAGTGGAACATAAGGCCTCAAGCTAAAGGCTTGAAGTTTCGGTAGGAGTGGTGTTTAATTTTATGGGATGGGGTTGCTAGCCTCATACCCAACCTTCCCTCTTTACCAGCTTTATATGTGACTTAGCGAGGTAAATGAGCCCCTCGTCGGCCGGAGATGGGACTCCGGACTTTGCGCGTGGTCGGCGAGCGTCCTAACCGCTCTGCGTCCGACGCGACTTAATATCTAAGAATTTGATATAGTTATTGTGTATTTATCTTCTTATAGTTCACTGCCTTTAAAGTTTCATTTCCTAACCCATCTAGGAGTATCATTTAAGAAGGCTGTACTAAATGAGTTCGTCTACAGAACAGCTGTTGTGTGATCCAGTTGCAGAAGAAGAATTCCAAGTTCTCTCTGCAATCTATGCTGATGAGCTTTTTATTCTTGAACCGGAAAATAGGTAAATTTCTATTGATGAACAGTTCGTTTTTTGAAGGATTATAATAGAGTCTATGAAATTTGGATTCGTCCAGATGCTGAACATATTTCAAAAGAGAAACAAATTATCCTAAAATTCCAATATGTTGATGGATATCCTTCGTGCAATCCATTGAAATATGAGTTCGTACTTTGGTGTGTTAGTGATGAGTATATTTTACAGATTACATGCACCATGGCTTAAATATGATATGCTGAGTGATTTGGAGAAACAGTTGGATAAAATCGCCTTATCTTCTCTTGGTTCACCTGTTGTCCACCTACTAGTTGAATGTATTCGATCATATATGTTGGCGAATTTATCTTCATGTGATGAAAAACCAACTGATTGTAAAGTTAAAGCATCACTACCACCAACACCGACATCATCACAGTCTATTTCAGAGTTAAATGGTCATCAATTAAGTACAGTTGTATCTGTTCCCTCAGTTAAATCCCATCTTGATATATCACCTCAAATTTTACCATTTGCTTCAAATTCTAAAGTACCAGAAATTTATCATGGTGAACCATTTGTAGATCGTAAAAGTATTTTTCAAGTAAATATTTTGTTTGTACGCGAAACTTATGTATATCTTTCTTAATGTTGTGTAATAATAATAATAGCAATAATAATGGTTGGACCGAAAAATGTGAATCGCTTAGATTACTAGGTCATTAGACAGCTAACTAGTAACATTAAGGTTAGGTGTAGAGCATTAGGTAAGGAAGGGAAGTCAATCGATGAGGTCTATCTGTCTGTCTGTTTTCGACATAGAACTTTGCACCGATGTGTGACAGTTCAAGTTGCCACACTCCATGTAGCACACAAAGCAAGAAAAGAAAGTAGAAGAAATGCATAATGGAGAGGTGTGAGACAAAGGAATAGTAATAACGAAGAACGATATAGTTTCATTTGAAATCATAAGTCACAAGGAGTGGATGCATTTGTGCCATTGACAACGATTTTGAGCCAGTCATATCACCAATTGTCTGCAACCGTCATTGGCTTTTAGCATCCCGAGGACCCCAACCAGTCAGGAAGTCTACATCTTCCTACGTGGCTGGCATAAATTAACTGTTGTGGATTTCATTGACTGGTAAAGTCATCCTTTGGTTTTACCACCACTGGCTCTTTCCTAACTTGGTCCTATGTCAGCTAACATTGCCCGTCGAGGAAGGCGATGACTAGGCATACGTAACACATGTCCTAACCATTTCAGTCAGTGTGACTTCGCAGCCTTGTCTATTGATTTCCCCTCCTTATCTAGAACTCAACGCCTAACCTTATTATGCCACTCCATGCGGAAAACAGAACACAGGCACCTATGATCGACGACAGTTAATCTTTTCATGTCTTCCACTCTCAATTGCCATGTCTCGCTCACAGCCATAAAGGAGGACGGAGCGGACTTCTGAGCAGTACACATGCCCTTTGGTCAATAGTCAGGATCACAAACAGGATCCTGGGCTAAGAGTTGGTTGCATTCCTATTTTTCTGATAGAATTCAGTATACTGTATATAACGGCAAATCTTCTACCTCGCTTACAAAATCCGGTGTTCCACAAGGTGCTGTCCCCTCTCCTTTTCTTTTTTCTTTCTTCCTACATGACCTGCCTCATTCAAACGAAACTAACTTTGTCAAATATGCAGATGATCTGACTGTATCACTGCCTATCACTTCTGAGTCTGACAGCTCCAAACTTAATAGCTTTCTGTTGGACATCAACAACTGGTCCAAGTCAAATCGTCTTATATTAAATCCTTCCAAATGTCAGGCACTTGACTTTACTTTCAAGCATCGACGCGACTTACTTGAACTAGTTAGCTCGCATGATCCCTGTAGCATAGATAGCACGGTAATTGAAACCAAATCAAGCATTAAATACCTTGGATTAGTTCTTTCCTCTGACCTTTCATGGTCATCCCATATCTTATCTATCTCTAAGAAAATGTTTCGTCTTACCTTCTACATTAAAAAGTTAAAACAATCAGGTATCAACTAACCTTCAGTTTTGCAATTTTTAAACTCCTGTATTTTACCTATTGTACTCTATTGCTCTCCATTGATCTTTCCTGGGTTTCTCAAAAAAGATTATATCATATTACAAAGAGTATTAAATGCTGTGAGTAGAGCTTGTGGTCTGCCACTGCATGAGCTCGCTAATACTATAGTCGAGAGGCATATAAATTCCTGTACGAAATGGGCAAAGGCTATACCATCAGACCCTCTGCACCCCCTTTATTCACACCTGTCCCCTTGTATCTAATCAGGTAGGACGAGAAGTCAATATAAAAAGTTATATGCTCGTACCACTAAGTACAGAAATTCTACAATACCCTATTTAGCCCGTACTTTGTGTGACGAAGACTCTGTTAGACGTGAAACGTGACATAAGTTACTATGTAATTAGCACAGTGAATCTACCCTTTCTTTGTTCATCCTTCTGTATTTTATGGTGTCACACTTTCTATCGTTTAATCATAACTCTGCTATTTTATTTTAGTTAATATTACTATTATTACTACAATTTTGTACTTTATGCATATTTTTATCCGTATTGCATACAGTATTTTGCTATGTAGCTGCTATAACAATCGTTTTATTACTATTATTATAATGTGTATTTTTAATATTTTTGTCGTTTTTGAGTAAATTAGATGCAATATTGTACTGAATGCTGAAAATTCCTTGCTGTATCATTAGTACTGTTTTTGGAATAAAGCAAAAAAATTTATTTATTTATTTATTTAATTAATTAATTTATTTATTATAGTCAGCCGGATATCACGTCTATGCCTGAGACGGCGTAAACTGGCATATGCGAAACCAGTGATCTGTATCCGTACTGAGATTTCGATGAGGTCCTAATTCTACATCGATTGAGGCACCTGGGACATGTTTTGCACTTGTCGAGTCACCGCCTTCCTCGTCTAGCAATATTAGCTGACATAGTTGTATTCTCTGAGCCGGATAGTTTACTTACGAAGCTTCATTATCTTACTAGGCAACATCCTAGGTGCATGCTTAATTTTGAAGTGAGCTTATAAATTCCTTCACGAGTTTATTAGTCATCTGTCCTAGTAACCTTGAACATGACTGGTTGTTTTTGTGTGTTTTCACACCCTCTAGTCTATTTGTATTGATTCTTCCTTTGACCTGAAGTTTAAATATGCGCTGAGTGTTGCATAGTAAGGCAATGAAAGCTTCGCAAGTAAACGATCCGGCTCAGGGACAACAACCACACCAAAATCATCCACCTGTGCTACAAATTTTTTCCATTATATCTAAATAGTAGCTGACATTGAAAAAAGTTCAGATTGGTGAAACCAAAACCTGTCATTGGTCTATGATGTTTTTGACTGTTGGTCTGAACCAGCCACGTAGACAGGTGTAAACTGGTTGCGGTCCTTGGGATGCTAAGAATCAATGGTTGAAGACTGTTGGTGATACGGTTCACGGCTAGGTCACGTGCTGCGCATGCCTAACCACCGCCTCCCCCGACGGGCATTACTAGCTGATATAGGTGCAGGTTGGAAAAGAGCCAGTGGTGGCCAAACAAAAACATGGCCTCATCAATCCATGAAATCCTTGACAGTTAAACTGAGTCAGGTAGGGAGATGCAGACTCCCGGGTTGAGGCCCTCGGGACTCTAGGAATCAATGACTGGAGACCATAGGTGACATGCCTCAAAATCGTTGTCAATAGCCAGTGCAGATGTATTCAGTCTCAGTAATCTTTCATATTCCTTTCTACCATTACCCATTCTGTTTCACTCTTATACTTGTCAGACTGTATTGATTCTCTTCACTCATCTTCTTGTCTACCTCTGTGTGCTATTTGGAACGTGGCAACTCGAAGTGCTGCACTTCGGTGCCAAGTTCTATGTTGAATCCAGACAGACAGACAGATACGGTTCAACACCGTTCTCAGTGACCCAAATCCATTGGATCCTCGTGTTTCCCCATGTTGCTATTCTTTCTCTCTCACATTTCTGCTTATTGCAATACTTCTGAATCCCATTTCTTTCCTCTCTCTTCTCTACCTTTGTTCGCTGCAGGGTGTGTGGCAACTTGAACTGCCACATTTCTGTGGAAAGTTCTGTGTTGAAACTACTATCATAACATAGATGTATGCTTGAATCATCTTAGACGGATCATTGCTAAATATGAATTCGCAGATGATGATCCTTAAAAGTTGTTTTTACTAAATTTAAACTAATTTTTGTATGATAAATCAATATACATAGTTCGTTTCAGTTAATTTTATATTTGGTTGGAGGACTTCATCATTAGGTGACATCGGTTAGAGAACCACTGGAAAGCCAAGAAGTGAGTACGGCAACAGCTGCGTCGTCCCAATTGCCTGGGACTCTTCATCAGTACGCACCCACCTTCAGGGTTCAAACCCAGGACCTTCTGGTTACAGGGCGAGCTAGCTCTTATAAGATTCAACCACCATTGGGACCCGATCCAACAGCCAGTCCTTGAATTATAACTTCTGCCAATTCATGACATAGTGCGACCACTTCGTAATGTCTTCTTCAATGAGTTACTGTCTCATCTTCGACCTGCTGTACCCTACTGGTCTTCCCGATAGAACCCCAGGTAACTGCCTATTCATGGGTCCAGTGGCTTAATGGTCTACGAGCTAGCTCGCCTTGTAACCAAAAGGTCATGGATTCGAACCCCGGTGGGTGCGTACTGATGAAGAGCGGCGAACTGGGACGAAGCAGCTGGCTGTCCAGTACTCCCAGCTGGTTTTCCAGTGGTTCTCTCACCGATGTCAGCTCATGATGAAATCCTCCAACCAATCAATCAAATTCCTACAAAACCAATACTTGAAAACTTTATATTACCCGTTCACTGATTATATTAGAACGAAATGTTCGGCCTCTGTTGTTGACATTTCACCTCCTAGTATAGATACTTTGAGGATGTCTGAGGATTAGCATAAGACTGAACGACAAATAAAAAAATGACTTGAACAAATGATAACTGATATCCATTGAACAAGATGTGGTTATTGTGGCTCAAGTGGCCTAGTGGATAAAGCTTTGGTATTTGAAACGATGGGTAATGGGTTAGAGTCCCATGGGAAACATTGTCATTCACTGAAGATCACAGGTACATCTCACTAGCTGATGAGTTCAAAATGGGACGAAATGTGTACACTATGAATTTCACTATTAGTCACTATCCACCAATTTTTATAAATTAGTGCTTGTTGTAACTAGTTGGACCCATTGTTGCTGAATAATGAATGAATGACGTGTCAGACGTCACTGTCTGAAGATATTCTCGAATATGTACCACCTGAGTTACATTGTATTTAATTGGTGGATGGCGACTAGCAGTGGCATCCAGGATGCGCATCCCGTCCTATTTGGGACTCGTCAGCTGGATGTACCTGCATTTCTCAGTGAGTGGTGATGTTCCCACCGAGACTCGAACCCAGTACCCATAGTTTCAAACGCCAAAGCGTCATCCACTATATATATATATATATATATATATATATATATATATATATATATATAGTATTTAGTCTCACATTTTTATTTTTCGATTACAGTAATTTCTGTTATTGAATATTTTATAGGCTCATTGTGCTTATGTTTCAACGCTTGGTGAGGTCTCCCTTTTTATATCTACCCTGGTTATGGATAAAAAGATAGCCACAGCTACGCATAATATATTAGCTTGGCGTATTTCATCAAAAGAAGCTGATTGTGATGATGATGGAGAAACGCATGCAGGCAGTCGACTGTTACATTTGCTTACATTGTCAGGTGTGGAAAATGTTGCCGTTATGGTAAGTGCTCATCATCATCATTGTTGTTTTTCATTTTGACAATCTTATAAATTGTGGAAGTTTCTTTGTCTTTTGTATCATTATTGTTATTATTATCCACTTGGGTTTCGAGTAGAACATGAGGCTTCAACAGGACATCTTCATTTTACTCTCTTCAGTGCAGTCCTTTTTAGCTGCCTCCACGATTGCCCAAAAGCTTTCATTTTCTCTCCATATCACTTCTGAACTCCAGCCCAACTTGTCGTTTCACAGTTGGGTACTACACTTGAGCCGGTGTGTGATGTGACTCAGTGGTCTCCTCACTGGAGTGCTTTCAGTCCATCTCCATTTTCTTCTGCATACTTCTTGGGAAGTAGGTTGTTGGATGGATGGTTCGTTGACAGAGTTCTGTGTTGTTAACGCCTTCGTGTCGTTCATCTGATATATAGTATCAAACCAGCAAAGGCAGGTGTTGGTGAAAGTCTGCAGCTTCCTGTGAGGTATGCGCCGAGTCGTTCAACCGTATAGAAGCACTGACTTGATGCGAATGTCCAAAATTCGCAGAACTTCACACTGGTTTCAGACTAATGAAAGTTCATTTTGCTTATTTGCTCGTGCCTTTGATATCTTCATCTGTGCGAAATGTAGTTAAAACGACTCTGCCTAGGTAAATAAAAGAAGTGATCTCCTGGAAATTTCTCCTGTTGATGGTAACTGTTGTCTGTCTTCTCTATGTTCACTTTAAGTCCTACTTCATCTGCTAACACGTTGACACTCTCCAGTAGATTTTCGAATTTATTCAACATTAAACATAAGTCGTCCGCAAAGTCCAAATCTCCCAGAGTCTTATAGGCCCATGTATTCCTTTCTTGCCGTTGCCAACAGCCTGCGATATGAACCGGTTTACCAAAATCAGGAATATCATCGATGACTGTTTACTCCTGTCTTTTCACGTCGAGAGCTTAGCTGAGTTCTCCTTTGTGGATCACCTAACGAGTGGAATTATCATATAACTATTGAATGAGACTGATAAAAGTTTGAGGCGCTCAGTATTGTTGAGTACTTCGTGGTCAACGTTGTCCAAGGCCAAGGCCTTTACAAAGTCGATAAGTTTGAGGCAGAGATTTGACTGCCATTTTATGCTCTGTTTGATGATATTGCTTAGCGTTGGAATTTGTTCCACACATAATTTGCTTTCTGTGAATCCAGCTATGGGGTGAGATGTGATCAGGTAGATTGTAACACTGTTTTATTGCTTGCGTGTGTGTGTGTGTATGATATACCCATAAATAAATTAATATGGAATTACACACTTCCAACAGCCTTCAAACTCTTAATTACTCTTCCTCCACTGCTTTGCTCTAGCTGGTGTTCCTCAGGACTATATTCCTTCTTCTTTTCTGTTTTCTTCCTTTCTTATATGACTTGCCTCATTGTGATGTAGCCGATTTCGTTAAGTATGCCGATGATCTGACTGTTTGCCCACCGCTCACTTCTTAATCAGATTGTTCTGAAATTAGCCACTGGTTCTTGTCAAATAATCTAAGTTAAATCCTCCCAAATGTCCGACAGGGATGTCCACTTTCCCCATTTCTGTTTAACTTCATCATAGATGTGCTGATGGAAGTATCCTTAACTGAACGTAATGACTTAGGAATCGACTTGTCACCAGGGAATAGTCTTATGGACTTAGAATATGCAGATGACATAGTCCTGTTAGGGGAGGATGCTGACAAAATGCAGAGTCTTCTGAACACCTTGAGCAGCAATCTTCGTATGTTTGGCATGCGATTCGCCCCTACAAAATGTAAGATGCTACTACAGGACTGGACCACGTCAACTCCGAACTTAGTGATAGGGAGTGAAGTGATAGAACATGTTGACCACTTCACCTATTTGGGAAGTTGTATTAGCACCAACGGACTGATTGGCGATGAAATCTCAGCACGGATCCAAAAAGCTCGAGCTGCTTTCGCTGACTTACACCATCTCTGGCGTAGACGTGACATCCGGTTATCAACCAAGGGACGTGTGTACTGTTCAGCAGTTCGCTCCGTCCTTCTCTATGGCTCTGAAACATGGCCAATACGCGTTGGAGACATGAAAAGGTTGACTGCTTTCGATCATAGATGTCTGCGATCTCTGTCTCACGTTAGGTGGTTTAATAAGGTAAGTAATGTTGACGTTAGGCGTAGAGTGTTGGGCAAAGAGGGAAAATCAATCAACGAGGCTATAAAGTTACATAGACTAAGATGGCTAGGTCACGTGCTGCGCATGCCTGGCTAACCATCGCCTCCCCCGACGGGCATTACTAGCTGATATAGGTGCAGGTTGGAAAAGAGCCAGTGGTGGCCAAACAAAAACATGGCCTCATCAATCCATGAAATCCTTGACAGTTAAACTGAGTCAGGTAGGGAGATGCAGACTCCCGCGTTGGGGCCCTCGGGACTCTAGGTCTGTCTGTCTGTCTGTTTTCGACATAGAACTTTGCACAAATGTGCGGAAGTTCAAGTCGCCACACTCCGTGTAGCACTCGAAGCAAGAGAAGAAAGTACAAGAAAAGCATAATAGAAACAGTGAGCAGAGGTGTGAGATAAAGGAATGGTAATAACAAAACAGTTTCATTGGAGATCATAAGTTACAAGGAGTGGATGCATCTGCGCCACTGAGAACGATTTTCAGCCATGTCACCAATTGTTTCCAACCATAGATTTTTACCGTCCCGAGGACCCCAGCCTGGAAGTCTACACCTTCCTACGTGGCTTAGACCAACTGTTGTGGATTTGATTGACTGGTGCCAAGTTTTGGTTTGACCGCCGCTAGCTTTTTTCCAGCCTGACCCTATATCCACTAACATTGCTCGTCGAGGGAGGCGGTGGCTTGGCATACGTAACACATGACCTAACCATCTCAGTCTTTGTAACTTCACGACTTCGTCGATTGATTTCCCCTGTTTACCTAGCACTCGGCGCCTAACTTCAATGTTGCTCACCTTATTATGCCACTTTACACGGGAAATAGAGCGCAGGTACCTATGATTAAAGACAGCTAGTCTTTTCATGTCTTCCACTCTGAGTGGCCAGGTCTCACAACCATAAAGGAGGACGGAGCGGACTGATGAGCAATACACCCGCCCTTTGGTCGATAGTCGAACATCTCGTCTACGCCAGAGTCGGCGTAAACTGGTAAATGCGAAACGGGACTCTAGGAATCAATGGCTGGAGACCATAGGTGACATGGCTCAAAATCGTTGTCAATGGCGCAGATGTATTCAGTCTCTGTAATCTTTCATATTTGTTTCTACCATTACCCATTCTGTTTCACTCTTATACTTGTCAGACTGTATTGATTCTCTTCACTCATCTTCTTGTCTACCTTTGTGTGCTATTTGGAACGTGGCAACTCGAAGTGCTGCACTTCGGTGTCAAGTTCTATGTTGAATCCAGATAGACAGAAATGTCAGGTTGCTAACTTCAATTTGAGACACAAGTGCGACTTACATGACTATTGACTGACTGGTTTCAACGTAGAACTTTGCACTGATGTGCAGCAGTTCTAGTCGCCATACTCCATGTAGCACACAAAACAAGAGGACAGAGTAAAGAAAGATTCAAAAGACAGATAAACAGAAATATGAGGAATAGTAATATAGAAGAAGAATAAAGTTTTATTGGATATGACAAACCACAACCATTGAGAACAATTTTGAGCCAGGCATATCACCAATTGTCTCCAGCCGTTATTGGTTCTTATCATCCAAAGGACCCCAACCAGACAGCAGTCTACACCTTCCAACGTGGCTGACTGGCTGGCCTAAACCAACTGTTGTAGATTTCATTGACTGATGAAGCCATGTTTTTCTTTGACTACCACTAGCTCTTTTCCAACTTGATCCATCCTATGTCAGCTAACATTGCCCATCAGTCGAGAAAGGTGGTTACTGGCTAGGGAAGCATGCGTATCACACGTCCTAGACAACTCGATCGGTGTAACTTCACAACCTCGTCGATTGATTTCCTCTCCTTACCTAACACTCGACCGATGCCTAACCTCAGTATTGCTCACCTTATTATACCACCTAAGATGGACTGTATATAGAATGCAGACACCTATGATCAAAGAGAGCTAGCTGGGCTTTATGTGTCTTCCACTTTCAATGGCCATGTTTCACTCACAGCCATTGAGGAGGAGGACAGAGCGAAATGCTAAGCAGTACATACTCCCTTTCGACCTACATGAAATGATTCGTCTCCATGGTTCTAGTATCCTAGATGGTATTGAAGTTGGAACTAAATTGAATGTTAAATACCTTGCATCATGTCTTTCCTCTGATCTCTCCCTGTCTTCTCACATCGTGATTAGTTTCTAGAAAGATATTTTGTCTAAATTTCTACGTAAAGAAGTTAAGACGATATGGTATCATTCAGTCTTGACTTTCACAATTTCTTAATTCTTGTATGCTACCTATTCTTCTCTAATGCTGCCCCTAAATCCTTCTCGAACTACTTAGTGAAAGAATTTGTTAAATTGCGAAGGGCACTAAAAGCTGCCAGTAGGGCGATTGGGTTGTCGACCAGCCAACTTTTTAAAGCTGCGAGAAATTGACAAATATCATCTTGTCGAATCCTTAGCATCTTCTCTATACACAAATCTCCCCTTGTATATAATCAGATTAGACTGAAAGCAACTATAGAAAACTTTATGGTCGGACGACTAAGTATAAAAACTCTACGATGCCTTATTTGACAAGCATTTAATGTCATGAGAAAAGTGTGTTAGGTATGAAATTACTAATTTACTGCGGGGCACTACGTAGAGTTCCACTTTTATTCTTTCATTAATATATTGTTATTGGCGTCGGTGGCACAGCGGTAGAATGCTCGCCAACCACGCATGTGGTTCGGTTCGAGCCCCTAGCTTGAGGCCCGATGTCCCACTGGGAAGGTATTGTTATTGTTTCCTTTAATTCCTAGAGGAACATAGGGCTTCAGCCGGGCATCTCCATTGCTTTCGGTTCTCTGCCAACGTTTTCACCATGCTCCAAGTCTGCCCACATGCTTTCATCTCCTCTTAACATGACCTCCTCCAAGTCACCCTTGCACTGACGATCAACTCGCCGCTTCCCTTTCAGGTCCCACTCGAGCGATGGCCTGTCTAGTGATGTTACTTTATGGTTTCCTCAGTGTATGGCCAATCCACCTCCATTTCTTCCTGCCTATTTGTTTCGCAATCGGTTCCTGGTTGGTTCGTTTGTTTGCTCCCAGAGACCCCTATTGGTGATCTCTTCTGACCCGACCGAAAGCTGCTACCTTGACGTGGTGGTCGGGCTTGAACACCGCAATGATCTATTCAAGCTATACTGGCTGAGACTTATGTCTCTTGAGGTCCTACCATGCCAGGCAGGTTGTTTGGATAGCGGTTAAACAAAAAGCAGCTACCCAATCCAACATCATGATAAATACAAAATCACAAAATTTCATGCCGGATCGACCGTGGCCCGGATTAACAACGACCGCGCTTCCTGCTGCCGTGTCACAGGGCAGGAGTGATAAGTATGCTACTGAGGCACACCAAACAAAAGAGAACAAACAAAAACAGGCCGCGTGTGACCGGCCTCAAGCAGTTGTCCCCTGGGCTCTGCGGTCACGCAACCAACTACCACTGTGTGGGCAGCCGGGAAGTAACAATCGCCCTCACAATCCGAAACGCACGCGAAACCTCTCTACTCCTCGGGACGGTAAAAATCTATGGTTGGAAACAATTGGTGACATGGCTCAAAATCGTTCTCAGTGGCGCAGATGCATCCACTCCTTGTGACTTATGATCTCCAATGAAACTGTTTTGTTTTTCTTTATTACTCCTTTGTCTCACACCTCTGCTCACTGTTTCTATTATGCTTTTCTTGTACTTTTTTCTCTTGCTTCGCGTTCTACAAGAAGTGGAGTGTGGCGACTTGAACTTCCGCACATTTGTGCAAAGTTCTATGTCGGAAACAGACAGACAGACTTCTGGCCAGCCATCTGATCTTGAGTATTGAGCGAAGACAACTAACTGTTAATGAAGGTCTGAAGTTTGTTTGAGATGCTCTTTATGACGCGCTGGCCAAGTCTCTGATCCGTATGGTGAGTAGCACTGACTTCACATTGGAGTTGAAAATCCGGATCTTATTTTCATTTTCAAGCTGAGTGCTGTTGACCTCCACACAGACTTGAGAGTAATGAAAGCTTGTCTTGCTTTTCCGATTCTTGCTTTGATATCCTCGTCAGTTCATAATCATATCATATGATTATGAGCAATAGTTTGTGCTCGAAACGTCATCAGTTAATATTACTGTACAACACTGTATGATTTATCAAAATAAAATCTTATCCATAATGGAGTTATACTCTACCACAGTGCCCAAGTTGTATACTCTTCAGTTCCGCCTGTAGTTGAAACGATGCTTCCCAGGTAGGTGGGTAGGTGAAGGAGGTTTCTTCTTTCAGACTTCTCACATTTATGCTGATTGTTGTCTGTTGTTGTTACTGTTGCTGTTGGCCAGGAATCTTCATCACCATATCTGTTTTCTCTATGTTCTCCTGAAGTTCTATCTTTGATGCTTCTTGTGCCAGCTTGTTGCTTTTTACTTGCATATCTTCCAGTTTGTGGGAAATCAGACATATGTCATCATCGGCGAAGTCCAGATCCTCCAAGTTTTTGTGTGGGTCCATTTTATGCTTGTTTCCTCATTGCCCACTGTCTGTGGCATTATGGAATCTACTGCAGTCAGGAACGTAAAAGAATAAAATTAAAAATTATTATTGTTACCGCTATTTCTGTATTACTTGCTAAAAATCCCACATTTCTGTCACACATAATGATTGGAATAAAGTTATTGTTATTCTCTTGTTTTCCTTTCCTAGGTAAGTCGTTGGTTTGGCGGTATTCAACTCGGTCCGGATCGTTTTAAGCATATCAATAATGTTGCTCGTCTTTTGCTAACTGAACACAAATTCATCGGGATGAATTCCAGTAAAAGTCCTAGTGATGAACACCAACAACAGAATAAAGAGAAACATGTGAAAAAGAAACAGAAAAAGAAATAACAAAACTTTTGTGGTTTTACCTATATGTTATATTTTTTCGATCATTCTGTAATCGTATTTTTACTTTGTACACACGTATTTTGAGACCAAAGAAAAAGTTTAAAGACTGGTGTTTTTGCTTCCATGTCTTGTTTATTTTTGCTTACTGGTTTAATAAGTGAGTATTTGTGAAGAGGCAACAGCTTATTGCCTGTCTGGCTTCAACGTAGAACTTTGAAACGATCTGCAGCAGTTCAAGTCGCTATACTCCATGTAGCACACAAAGGCAGGGAAGAAGAAGAAAGTAAAAAGAAATGCAAAGCAAAGACGGTAAACAGAGATATGAGGCAAAAAGAATAGTAATATCGAAGAACAATATAGTTTTTTTTGGTATTATAAGTCACAAGGAGTGGATGTATCTGCGCTAGCCATTAAGAACGATTTTGAGACATATCACCAATTGTCTCCAGCCGTCATTGGTTTTCACCGTCCCGAGGAACCCCACCAGTCAGGAAGTCTACACCTTCCTACGTGGCTAACTTAAACTAACTGTTGTGGATTTCACTGACTGATATAGGCATGTTTTGGCGAGATCACCACTGGCTCTTTTCCAACCTGACCGTATGCCAGCTAACACTGCCAGTCGAGGATGGCGATAATGACTACGCATGCATGTGTAACACATGTTCTAACCATCTTAATCGGTGTAACTTCACAACCTTGTCGATCGATTTCCTCTCCTTACCTAGCACTCAACCGATGGCTAACCTGAATATTGCCCATCCTATTATACGACTTTACACGGGAGATAGAACTCAGGCACCTATGATCAAACACAACTAGCCAACCTTTTCATGTCTTCCACTCTCAATGGCCAGGTCATACAACCATAGAGGAAGTTTATTCATAGTGTTTTAATTACACGGTACAATACTCGCCAACCATCCTATGTAGTCCAGGGTTCGACCCCGAGTCCTGAATGCAATCAAGATGCTAAAAGCTGGAAAAGCAGCAGGACCAGATGGAATCCCAGCGGAAGCATTGAAAATAGACCCAGAGACAACAGCCGGTGTGATGACGCCATTGATGGTGAAGATGTGGAAGGAGGGCAAAGTACCTGAGGATTGGAAGAAAGGATACTTATTCAAACTACCAAAGAAAGGAGACTTAATTCAATGCTCCTGTCCATTCCAAGCAAAATACCAAGCCGCATCATCCGGAGAGAATCAATTACGCCACCCTGGATGAAAAACTTCGACCGGAACAACCTGGATTCAGGAGAAACAAGTCGTGTATTGATCAAATCGCCACTCTACGGATCATCATTGAACAAAGCTTGGAATGGCAGTCACCTGTCTATCTCAACTTCATCGACTTTGAAAAGGCCTTCGACAGCGTCGATCGAGAGGTGATTTGGCAACTACTTCGCTACTACAGGGTCCCATCGACAATTATACATCTCATCCAACAGTTATACGACAATGCTGCATGCCGAGTAATTCACAGCGGGAACTCACACAAAAAACTTGGAGGATCTGGACTTCGCCGATGATGACATATGTCTGATTTCCCACAATCTGGAAGATATGCAAGTAAAAAGCAACAAGCTGGCACAAGAAGCATCAAAGATAGAACTTCAGGAGAACATAGAGAAAACAGATATGGTGATGAAGATTCCTGGCCAGCAGCAACAGTAACAACAACAGACAACAATCAGCATAAATGTGAGAAGTCTGAAAGAAGAAACCTCCTTCACCTACCCACCTACCTGGGAAGCATCGTTTCAACTACAGGCGGAACTGAAGAGTATACAACTTGGGCACTGTGGTAGAGTATAACTCCACTATGGATAAGATTTTATTTTGATAAATCATACAGTGTTGTACAGTAATATTAACTGATGACGTTTCGAGCACAAACTATTGCTCATAATCATATGATATGATTATGAACTGACGAGGATATCAAAGCAAGAATCGGAAAAGCAAGACAAGCTTTCATTACTCTCAAGTCTGTGTGGAGGTCAACAGCACTCAGCTTGAAAATGAAAATAAGATCCGGATTTTCAACTCCAATGTGAAGTCAGTGCTACTCACCATACGGATCAGAGACTTGGCCAGCGCGTCATAAAGAGCATCTCAAACAAACTTCAGACCTTCATTAACAGTTAGTTGTCTTCGCTCAATATTCAAGATCAGATGGCTGGCCAGAAGAGATCACCAATAGGGGTCTCTGGGTGCAAACAAACGAACCAACCAGGAACCGATTGTGAAACAAATAGGCAGGAAGAAATGGAGGTGGATTGGCCATACACTGAGGAAACCATAAAGTAACATCACTAGACAGGCCATCGCTCGAGTGGGACCTGAAAGGGAAGCGGCGAGTTGATCGTCAGTGCAAGGTTGACTTGGAGGAGGTCATGTTAAGAGGAGATGAAAGCATGTGGGCAGACTTGGAGCATGGTGAAAACGTTGGCAGAGAACCGAAAGCAATGGAGATGCCCGGCTGAAGCCCTATGTTCCTCTAGGAATTAAAGGATATAATAATAATAATATAATAATCGACCCCTAGTTGACACAAACCTAGATACCGCTTGGTTGATAGTAAGATCAGGAAAGACAGAAAGTTGGGTGGATATGCTGCTGGTGATGTCATCTCGTTGACATGAAACCATTGTTACTGAACTTCAAACTCTAGCCTGAAGTCATCGAAGACATGTGTTTCATGTGTCTAGTTATCGTCTTTCTAGACGGGGAATGTTGGCCATTGATATAGGATCAGGTTGAGAAATAGTTAGTGGTGATCAAAGTAAAACATGGTATCATCTGTTAGTGAAATCTATAGCAATTAGTTTCAGCCAGCCACATAGGGAAGTGGAGACCTCCTAGTTGGGGTCCGAGGGATGGTAAGAACCAATGAAAGCTGAAGACAATTGCTGATATGGCTCAGAATCATTCTCAGTTATGCCTGGCGCAAATGCATTCACTCCATGTCTCACACTTCTGTTTATTAACTGTCTTTTGAATCTGTCTTTACTGTCTTCTCTTGCTTTGTGTGCTACATGGAGTGGAGGGTGGCAGCTTGAACTGGTGCTTATATGTGCAAAGTTGTATGGTTGAAACCAATCAGTCAGTGAAGCTAATCGTATGTTACAACTGGAATGCAACAGAATGAAATAGAATGCAGTGGGAAGGAATTAAATCAACTTTTATGATTATTTATAATCAGTATGTTATTGGTTCATATAGATAAAACAGTAAAGTAGCTAAGTTGGTGAACTACTTTCACAAAAAGCTTAGTTAATAGAATTTTTTTAGTCAGGAACATTGCACTGATCAAGGCAATCAGTCAGGTGAGAGCTTACGGCAAGTTGTCATCTGGATTGCTGACAACTAGTGGTGTTCGTCAGGGATGTCCACTATCCCCATTTCTATTCAATTTCATCATTGATGTTCTAATGGAATTAAACCCCAGTGACGTCAACGACTGAGGGATTGACTAGTTACCAGGGTAACATCACTTTAACTTAGAATACGCAGATGATACAGTCCCACCTACTTGGTGAAGATGCTGACAAAATGCAGAGTCTTCTAAACACCTTGAGCTGCTATCTACGAATGTTTGGCCTGCGACTCGCTCCCGCCAAATGTAACATGATGCTACAGGGCTAGAATACATTGACTCCTGGCTTAGAAATAGGTAGTGAAGTGGTAGAGCGTGCTGACCACTTCACTTATTTGGGAAGTTTAATCAGCCAGTGCCAACAGGTTGATCGCTGACTAAATCTCAGCAAAGATACAGAAGGCTCGTTTGGCATATGCCAGTTTACGCCGTCTCTGGTGTGACGGGATATCTGGTTGACTGTCGACCAAAGGGCAGGTGTACTACTCAGCAGTCCACTCCGTCATCCTTTATGGCCATTGAAATTGAAAGACATAAAAAAGATCCACAAGCTGTCTTTGATCATAGGTGCCTACGTCCTATCTTCAGTGTGAAGTGGTTTAATAAGGTGAGCAATATCGAGGTTAGGCGTCAAGTGCTAGGTGAGGAAGGGAAATCAATAGATGAGGCTGTGAAAATGCATCGACTGAGATGGCTACGGCATGTGTTACCTATGCATACCTAGCCACCATCGTCTTCTTCGACGGGCATTGTTAACTGACATAGAATCAAGGTGGAAAAGAGTTGGCTAGTATTTGTAAAAGCAAAATATGGCTTTATCAGTCAATGAAATCCACAACAGTTAGTTTAAACCAGCCACTTAGGGAGGTAGAGACTTCCCAGTTGGAGTCTTCGGGATGGTAAGAACTAATGAAGGCTGAAGACACTTGGTGATATGGCTCAAAATCATTGTTCTCAATGGTTGACGCAGATGCATCCACTCCTTGTAACTTATAATACCCAATAAAACTATATTGTTTTTCGTTATTGCTATTCTTCTTGCCTCATTTCTCTGTTTACTGTCTCTATTTTGCATTGCTTCTTACTTTCCACTTCTCTTGCTTTGTGGGCTACATGGAGTATGGCGACTCGAACTGCTGCACATCGTTTCAAAGTTCTACGTTGAAGCCAGTCAGTCAGTTAGTCGTTTTACTGTTGTTTTCATTTGCGAAGATAGGTTTATTCCTTCTTAAATGGTAGTGATAACAGCGACCGTAGTGGCAGATTATTTAGCCATGTAGCTATTACTGTCTGTTTATTCAATGGTAACTTCTTTTAATTTTGTATCGCCACCCGTAGATAACCTAATACGGCCGAGGATGGGTAGACCTCAGTCCTCCTCTCAATGCTCTCATATGGCCAGGATTTCGTAGCCTCTGCCTGGTTATTTCTATTCGTGCAGTTGGGTTTTTCCTCATATTTAGCACTTACAACCAGACTGGTGAACATGCAGGTCGAACTAGAAGAGCTGGATGACTCTAGTTTTAAACGTATTTCTTGGTGCCCTTGTTCTCTGATATATATAGCTGAATCACCTAAGTACAGTGTCGTAATTCTGTTACTTTCAGCATTACTTATCTTTGGTGTTCTGCAATTCCGGCGGTGTTTTGCTTATTGAGAGCTTTTTTAGTGTTGGAGAGGATAAATACAAACCTCGCTTAGCCGGTAGTAAGCCCGATAAAGAGGGAAGGTTAGGCGTTAGCCTGTCAACATCACCCCGTAAAAAAAACACCACTCCTAATAAAACTTCAAAGCTCGTGCTCGAAGGGGAGGTAGTGATGAATTCTGTATCATGCACAAATGAAACTATCCAATCTTAAGATCTTTTGTAGAAGTGATAGACATATTATCAAATACAAAACCTTTGCTGTTTCTGTCTCACTAAAGGCTTACTGATAAGGACAGTTAACCTCTATCTCACGGGAGACTCAGATTTTCGTAGAAAGAGTTGGAATGAAGGCGACACGTATGATTGCTGCGATGACCAATTCATCCTGCGAGGGAAGACTTTAGCGTTTAAATCTCTTCTGCTTATTATGTTGTTCTCAGACAGAGGAGATCTAATCCCTGTTTTCGAAATTCTAAGGAATGACTGGTGACGTGATCTCTTCTCCTGTATTCCTTTCCACTAGATCAGAGAATCACAGAGGACACAGCCGAAGGGTTTATAAGTGAAGGACAAAGTATATCACTCTAGAGTACTGGTTCTTCTATTGAGCCATTAACTCGTAGAGAGGCGGTTTCTGTGATCTCAATCGACTCGTTGGAGAAGGGATAAAAGAGAATGAGACACGTATTCGGAAGACATTGTCACGGGCTTTAAGTCTTCTATTCTTAGCATAAAATTGGAAACCTATATTGTAGTGTCATGTTACTGATTTCTCATTTGGAAGTTCTGTCACACATAGAGTACACTTGGTGTTATCTATGCAGTTATAAAAGTAAGGAAACTAGACATTTTTTCAATGAAAGTTGAGTACACCTCATTGAAATTTCGGGAAATATATTTATGCTTACAATAATTGCCGCAATCTTGATAATAACTACATAGATTGCAAGTAGCCTAATCAATTTTCAAAACGTGAAATGTTCTGAAGTGATAAATTTCTGGAAGTTTTGTTTACACCATAACGACTGTTTTTACTTCATGAATGCATTCGGCCATCAGTCGTTTTCATTCCTTTGCGTTCTGAGTGGAACATAAGACTTCGAGTTTGAAATTTGAAGTTTCATTAGCAGGGGTGTTTTTCTCCCACGAGTTTGGGTTGGTAGCCTCACAGATTTACTACCCGCTAGATGAGGTGTAGGACTGCGCCATCCGGCAGCTGAACTCGTACGCTGTTCACTGTTGGTGAGTATTCTATCATTGGACTATCATGAGAATAGATAAATTAATTCGAGCTAGTTAGTGGGATAGAAAGCATATGAACTCTAACAACTTAGTAAAATATCAACTTGTCAGTTTAGTTTATGTGACGAAAGATCGAATAGGAACGTCATATCGTGGTGAGTGCTACTGATATGGTTTATCAGTAGTATATAAAGAGACGTTTTTCGGCATATAAAGCATCAAATAGCAGGGAGATACATTTGACATCTCAGAAGGCAAATGATATAACGTTGTAGAGATACATGGGAGATGTGAGAGTGAAACAAAGAAACACGCACAATATGAAGGAAGGCGAGTAGTAGCAGGCAAAACACGGAAGATCTGTGCAAATGGTGCGTATACATAATTTGGCTATACAGAGATCACGATTCCCAAATAAATCTTTTACCAAGTCTTTCATTAAGTGTAACATAAGTGGCTATCGCACGCACACACATACATTGGAGACGTAATTATACTTATGGCTATCTCCTTACCACATTTTAGTGCGCGTGTCTGTAGGTGTTTGTATTATAATCTTGAAAGCTGTTTTGACATTATTTTTATGATATGTGTCAACTGCATGCTTTGGTATCGACGAAACTAGCGTATGTAACTATCGAGGATTTCGAAGCTCAATTGTTTTTAAAATCCTTTAGTTGTCATCTCGGATACCTCCACGCGTAAAGTGCGACTACACCTGCCTATGTGTCCAGGCACATATGAAAATCGATAAAAAATATTCTATGTTATTGGGATTTGATTTGTCATGGGTTTGGTCACGAGTTGACATCAGTTAGAGAACCATTGGAAATCTAGCAGGGAGTACTGGACAGCTGCTCTGTCCTTGTCTGGGATTCTTCAGCAGCAGGTTTGATCAAACCTGTAGCCAATCAAATCCCGGCAAACCAACACTTGAAAATTAATCTTACGCTCACTAACGCCCAGGAAGTTACCTGGGTTTCTAGTGAGAAGCCGTAACTACTGGCATCCACCAAGTCAAACAGGATGACAGTTAGTCGCAGATGACATTGGTTGGTGATTTCGATATATATTGCGAATCGGTATAGGTTAGACTTCATGGACCACTGGATCAGGTCTCGGTGTCTGAATAGTTATGGAGTTCACCTCCTGACCTGAATGTTCTAGGTTCTAGTCCCAGTAAGTGAGTGCCTCTGAAGAGTCCTAAATTAGGGGAAAGCAGGTATTCAGTATTCCCTGATTTACCTGAGGTTCTTTAATTGATGTTGGGTCGTGATCAAACTTATAACAATGTACGTGACTTAATCACTTGTGCAGTGTTTACAAAGTTTGTGCTAAAAGATGTTATTTATTTGACTTTTCCAATAATGATAAGCCAGGCTGCATAGTAAATTTTAAGAATGACAAATTTTGGATCGAAAGGAAAATTACCTTTAGAATCAACAAAACTTGAAAACCCTGAAAAAATCTTCGTAATAAATCTGACACAATTATCCTAAAATCTGACAAAGGATCGGGTGTAGTTATTTTATTATTATTATTATTCTCTTGGATTCTGAGTGAAACATATGGCTTCAACAAAACCTTCACTCTGTTCTATTTTCTGCTGTCCTCTTCAGTTGGGTTCACGATTGACCATAATCTCACTCCCTCCTTGTCACATGATCTCCTCCATGTCACCCTCGCACCAACAAACCACTCTTCTCTTCACATTGGGATTTCACTCGAGTGATGGCCTGCATTGCGCACTATGTCATTCGATGGCATATATAAGCCCGATACATCTCTATTATCTCCTACACATTTGTTGGTCAATCGGACTCTCCGGTAATCAGAAGGTCCTGGGTTCGAACCCTGGCGGTGGGTGCGTACTGATGAAGAGTCCCAAACTGGGACGAACCAGTCGTGGAGTACTTCCAGGTTTTCCAATGATTCTGTAACTGATGTCAGCTCATGATGAAATCCTTCAAGTAATAGTTTTTATAACTGAAGATAAAAAAAATTGTAGGAAAGGCAAAAACAAACAGAGACTAAGCAGGTAAACAGAGCAAGATCCTTTGTAAATGCAGAGATGGTCTAGTTTCTTTTGAACACATACCTTTGGCTTGTCGATGCATATTGCGAAAGCTTCTGCAGTACAGAGAAGTCGGAAGCATATTGCCTTTCGCAGATTTTTGTTTACTTTATAAATGACTCTGGATGATGAGTCCGTTGAGATTTTATCGCAGGTACTGATGAGATGTACGATTATAGCTCTTCTGATTGAACCAATGCAACCTCTTTTCAGCCACGTTGGGTAGTAGTGTTCTCTAATACGTTTCGAAAGGACACGTCTAGAACTACCTAAGTGTCTAGCTCCTCAGGAGCAGGTGATAAACTGGTAAATGTATATTGTAATGGTCATATGCAGGGGTTTATCCTTCACATCGCTTAGAAGTGGTGGATGGCTACAGAATACCACTCTTAGGGTCGCTGCAAGAAAGGTCTTCTTTAGGGGACTAGACATTCTCCTATTTAGGACATCATCCACTAAGTCACCTCTGGAGTCTAGGTTCATGTAGAGTATTTTCTTTGACACTGAACTGTATTATTCTCTTTCTAGCAGTGATTTCTTCACCACGAAGTTTGTCAGGTATCTGTTTTCAGTCAAAGGTATTTTTGAGAAGGAAGAGCTTCTCTTCTAGGCAGTCAATACTACATACTCTTCTGATGCTGTGAGCAAGTGAAATAATTGTTTTTGATTACAGCTTGATTCCACACTGTATTTTTTGGTACAGGTATGGAATTTTCAGCATATGATATCGGTAGCCCAAATTTTGCAGACCGACCATAGATATCAAGTGTGCGTCGGTGTGGGCTCGAACCCCGGACCATGTGCATGATCGGCGAGAGTCCTAACCACTGTGCCACCGACGCACATATCTCTTTCAAGACTCAAAGATGTCTAGCATGATAAAAAATTTGTCTTTTATTCAAGAAGTTGCTTGCTTAAATACTCTTCACTTTGATTCACTTTTCAACTGTTGACTACTGACATAATAAACTAGAGTTCCCTCGATAAAAGTTACATTATGCAGTAGAATTTCAAAGACATAATGTAGTGAGAACTAGCTGCAAGCCAAACATTGTAGACAGCAATTTACGTCAATGTTCACATCCCTAATTGGGGTCATGAAAAGAAAAAAAAATAACAAAAAACAATAACAATTAACCTTGGGGAACTCACTCACCAACCAATCACAGCAAACTTAACGTGTACATATACGATTCGCAGATATATGGCTTAGCTTTCTAAGAAACGGTCACAAGCAGTACAGAATAACCTTCAGCAAGAAAAAGACCGATCAGAAGATGTTTCTTCTCTGTTATCAATAACGCTAATAATAATGTACACAGAAATCTATAAATATCTGTTGACTTTCTCAATAAACGATCTGTGAAATTTTCAGCATACAGTATAATATGTTGCATCTAATTTTCCGCTTACATTTACATAGTTCAGTGGAGGGGGAATTGATTAACGGGTCATTTACTTTGAGAATAACCTAAACAAAAAATATGAATATAAAACTGAAATCAAAAGTCAGTGGAAATAGTGATAACAATATGTTAATGATTGAATGAATAAACGGGTTGATTGCTTACTGGCTCGCATCAATTTAATGGTTTCATGCCTAATACTTTTCTCATTACATGAAGTGCTTCCTAATAAAGAAGTCCTTTGTAACTGCTTCTAGTCCAACCTGATGTAATGGAAAGGGAGAGTTGTCTGTATAAACAGGATGTTCAGGATCTGACAAGAGGATATTCACCATTTTTTGGCATGAGTCAAGGTGTCTATCCACAACAGTATTAACGAGTTGGTTTAGCGACACACCAAGCACCCTATTAACAGCTTTCAGTGCCCTTCTCAATATAATAAAATCTTTCTTGAGTGGCTCAGGAAATATTAACGGGAAGTAGTAAAGAGAATAAATAGGCAGAATATAAGAATTAACAAACAATAAGCATTGAGACTGAATAATGCGAGATTGTCTTGATTTCCTTATGTAAAAAGTTGGACGAAGTATTTTTCTAGAAATTAACATGGTGTGTGAAGACCAGGAAATATTACAGGAAGAATATAATCCATAGTTTTTCAATAGTTGGTTTGCAAGGATTAGATCTGCTTTCACCAGCTGATCACGGATCAATATCAGTTAGGGGACCAGTGAAAACCAGTACTAGAGTACTGGACAGCTGTTTCATCTCAATAGTTTGGGAATCATCGGTAGCGCACGTTCACTGGGGGTTCGAACCCTTCTGGTTACAAAGCAAAGTCGTATACAGTTCAGACACTGGAACTTGACTCAATGGCCAGTCCATGAATTCTAACTTCTACCAATTCGTGATGCATTTAGCGCTACCACCAACCAATGTAATTGGCGGGACATCCGTTCTCACCCACTTGATTGGATGAACCTCAGTGGTCACGACTTTTCAACAGAACTCCAGGAAATTCCATCCTGTAGCAAGTCATTAGCGAGCATCAGATTAATTTTCAATAGTTGGTTTGTAAAGATTAGATTCGTTTTTACCTAGTGATCACGGATTGATATCAATGGTTCTCTAACTGATACCGATCCATGATCAACTCGTAAAAACATAATCTAAAGTGTTTAACATTCGACTTTGTTTCAACTTTAGTGCCTTTTATGATACAAGAATCATGAGAACGAACCAGTTCGTGTAAATCACGTTTGCGTGCGTGTGTGTTTGTGGCGTTTAGAGAGATATAGCTTAAGACCATTCGACTTAGTCGATAATTGAGGCTTCTGTTATCTTCAATGAACCCCTCTCTATACTTTGTTGTTTCTCTTATTGCGTTTCTCTTGTTATGATTGTCATTATTATAATTATTCATTATACTTACAACAGTTGAATGAATAGATTCCTTACCCCTCCACCCATTATAAAAGAAATAATATTGTATAAAAGATTTTGGGATAATTCAGAACACAAAGGAAAAACAGATGGATCAGTTTTATACTGGTTTGTTTCAAACTCTTGATGCAACACCATTGATAAATACAATACTGACTACTGCATGTCCTGTTATCTGCGTGCTTGTGTTGTGTTTTCATAAATCTTTTGTTCAAGTATTCTTTAAATTATACGTTTTTGTTTTTCCAAAGTAAATCTGATCACTTCTCAATGAGGATTAATAATACTTGGTCAAAATTCCTGACTGTTTATATCTTCTTATGGAGACGTTAAGAAATGTTTTACAACTGTTTACCCACACACGTATGCACTCTCTGTTTAAAGTGTTTAACAAAGGTAGACCAATATATGTAAGTCCGAGGTCAAATTTTGATCACAGCTGATACAATTTTGTTTATTATACATGTTGTTACTTGTTTTATGAATCATGACTGGACAAAGTTTTTAAAAACAAGAAATGTTCCTTTTATATATAAACCCCTGAAGAAGTTCGAATCAGATTGCCGAACACAGGAAACATTGGAATTACTCATTTCAATCTTGCTGAGAATTTACAAATATAATCTTTTACAAATGTCTACTTCTCACTCGGCGCCCAAATATTTTAGAACTATTCTGTCAAATCTTGACGACAGTTCATTTGATCACTTTTCTGTTTGAAGCAGTACATTCTTCCATGAGATTCAATCATACCAAAAGATCTACAGTTTCCAAGTGTTGGTTTGCAAGGATTCGATGAACCTAACCTCGCTTAGAAAACCTTTAAAAACACTTGAGAGTACTGGAAAGCTGTTTCATCCTAGCTTAGGTCTCTTCAGGCGCTTACCCCATCACACCCCACCTCCAGGGATTGAGCTCATAACATTTAGGCTGTGAGATGAGACCATTGCCCAATGATCAGGCTATGTATTCTAAATTCTGACAATTAGCAATATATACAGGACGTGACCTCCAGCCAATTTCATCGGTGAATACCCAAATTAGTAGATCCTTCTCCCTCAAGACTTCCAGCTGGAACTTCAAGCAACTTTATCCTATAGTCAGTGACTAGTGATCACCAAGGAGTCCCAGGCAATGCGGATGCAGCTTTCCATTGGTCTCCGGTTTCTAATGGTTCTTTAACTGAGATCAGATTGTGATCAGTGGCGAGGTCCTAGTTTATTCAGATGTTTGGGTAAAGTCAGGACGGGTCTATATTATTATTGTTCAGTTAATTTTCGAGTGGGCTTCAACAGTACATCACCACTTCATCTTGTTCTCTACAGTTTTCTTTATCTGACTGCATGATTGTTCATAAGCTTTCATGTCCTTTTCATGTGATCTCCTCCTTGTCTCCCTCACACCCACACCCAACTCGTCTTTTCCCATTCGAGTGCTGGCGTGGTGTGTGATCTCGCTCAACGGCCTTGTCAGTGTATATCCGATCCATGTCCATTTTCTTCCGTATATTTTTGGCGTTATGGGTTTTTGGTTGGTTCACAGCTTTGTCCTTTCTGGCTATCTGATCTGAGCGAAGACGGCCGTTGATAAAAGTTTGAAGCCTGTTGTAAATATTTTCGGTGACTCACGTGTCATGTTTTTAAGCTAAGTACGAAAACTCACATGACATTAATGCTGAAAATATATTCAGGACGAAATGGAGATGTTGTTGTAGCCCTGTTTTCCATTTGGAACCTAAGGAGATTGTAATATTATCATACCTTCTTTATACCTGGATTTCAAAGTTCCCTTCGTTCCCACATTAAAATAGCCTACAATCCGTACAATGATCAAATAGTGTGGTGAAAAATAAAAAGTCAGTAGGTGGTAACTGGTGTTTTAATATCCCTGTCATCTAGCTGAATGATGAACCTTACTTGTGATGTCATTGGTTCCCAAACTACTTATATCCATATTTAAGTAGTTTGCAGTGTATTAAAAAATAACGTAATTGTCTTCTTTCCTAATGAACTTGTTTTCTCATAGTCTCGCAGGGATAATTTCTTCTTCTTCTTCTATTGTTGTTGTAGTATAATAATGCTAATTAGGCTATTCAACTAAGAAGAATGAAGGTACATTTTTCAGATTCTTTGTTCAAATGAAATAGCGTGTTTAACCTCATAGTTTTCTTTGATTACCATCCATGTAAAGACAATCTTAATTCTTAATTTTGTTTGGTTACAGTTGAGAATACATTTTGTTAGTTTAACAAGTGGTTGTGATAATTTTAACGTGATTGTTTTAGTTTTTGCCTCAGAAATCCCTTAAGCAGGAAATGAGTGCTTCGTATTGCTCATATGTGGCGAAGTTAAGGAATAGAAGAATGAAAGGAGCAAAAATCTTAGGACCCTCATTCTGAGCAAGGCAGTCATATTAGACAAATGACATTATCTTCATAAGATGAAGGGTTGAAAGAGCCGTGGGATTATTAAACACGATATCAGATTGGGCTGTGGATCAGCTGAGAATAGGTCAGTTGGTTAAAGATGCCCATTCTACATCCATAAAGAATAAGTTTTTAGGTATACTACTTTAGTTCAGAAGTGACTTACCGAGTGAAATAATTACCAACAAGTAAAGCAAATCGATTCAAAGAACTTTTATTGTTGGTAAATTGTAGGTTATATTTTCCACATGCATCGTTTGCGATTCCGAGAGTGAATGATGAAGTATCTAGGGTGGTTACATCTTCATCGGCGTTTTGAACTTGTCATGATGAATAAGCATTCTATATGTCACATCAACGTTTAAAGTGGAGTATAGCATTCACTGGATTATGGTTAATTCTGAACGCGTCACATTAGGCCAGAGTGATGGATTAATACAACTATCTGTATTTAGAGAAAACTTACCTGGACAGGACAGTATCATAATTATCACAGCTTCTCTCCAGTTCAGTACAAACAGCCTTAGTAAGGTGCCTGTTTAGTAGAATTCAGTGATTTTGCACAGCAGATACAATTAAAGATGGAGAAGAGGACTGAAAGGAACTCTGGTTGATAACAATTATCCAAAAAAGTCCTTAAGAAAACATAAAGTGGTCACAAAACACAGAAACCCATGTCCCAAATCACCTCTAATACGAACATATAAATCAGGTTACCATATATGGGTGAGCACAGTAGTTAGGTAATGAAACAAAGATTGAAAGCTGCACTTAAAACACTTTATATTCAACTAAGATCCCGACGATTGAGATTGTGAAGCCTATATATCCATCGAAGTCCTAAGAACATATGAAAAATTATGACACATCCTAGTGTCTCTACCGTTTTTTAAATGCCTGTGTGGTCACACATAAATACAGACGACTCATCTATCTTTGTAAGTAAGGGCTCCAGAAGCTAAGAGAATCCCTTGAACCCATTAATGGTGAAGAAAACGACCTAACTCTTTTATTCCGAGACGTATTATAGAGACAGGACATAAAATTGATGTTTCTGCCTCTTTTAAACCTATGTGAAAAACGTAGTTTGGGATTGTCCTGAAGTTCGTAGAAGTCCCAGCAATTAGAAAGTTTAAACCACCTTCAAATGTTTAAAAACACTTCATCATCACACTAAACCTTCTTTGGTAAACTTTGTTTCTATACTAGAGTAGATGTATTGTTATTTCCCTTCTTCGGTTTATTGATCTCCGTTTTTATTTTGACCTTCATATATCCTCACACTCTTTAACTCTTTATTATTTTCATATATACATTCCTATGACAAGTACGTGTGGAATCAGATTATTTGAAATCTGTTGAGCAAATATATTACACGATTCCTCACTCAGAAGTACTCAAAAAGTACTATAAATAACTCCAAGTGTAGATTTGCGGGGATTTCATCTGTTTCAAGTTGGATCACCGACTGTTCCAACGACACAGATCGAATCCAGGAGTCTCATGTTATGAGACAAGACAATTGACCAGTCAGTTAAATCCCTAAAAAGGACATTTTAACTGATCAAAAATGCCTATTAAAATTTTTATAAGAATGGCTACTGAACAAAAAAAAACTCTTTTCGATAACTTCATCATCAGGTTCTACAGTTATATATACATAATAGTAGTGAATGAATTAGTGTTATGAACAACAACATTAATGTTGCTGTTTAAATAACATCGAATCAATAATATTGATAGATTACAGCTCAATAGCATCAACATAAAATAAGGTGAGTGTCAGAAAAATTAGAAAAGATAATATTGCAAATTCATGAATTTATAGTCTCTACTAAAGGCTTGTCAGGACATTTAGAATGGCTGAACTTGTTTGTTCTGCATATAAAACTCTGGTTGTCTCAGGCGAATCGTGATAGCCCCTACTGTCTGGGGTATTCAGTAACTGGATATTTTCGGCAGTTTATGTGGTACCTGATACATGAAGACAGAATGATTCTTCAATGCTGGTTGGCTGTGTAGCCGGTCAGTTTGTATCAGGTGGTCTAATATCGAACTGCTGATGGTTTTCACCAAACCTTTACTTAGCCATACTGGAAGGGGTTTTCGAGCACGAAAAATCAAGTCCCTAGAGCAATGACGAATATAACTCGCTCCACAAGTGCAGTTGAATTGGTAGATACAATTAGAAGTGTCTAGCTCAAGTACTTGATCATTCAACCGAGGAAACACCATCAGTCTTTAATAACACTAATTTTATTCTTTCACTATTATGTTTATATAACTGTAGAACCTGATGTCGAAGTTGTCGAAAAGAGTATTCTTTGTTCAGTAACCATCCTTTTGAAAAAAAAACAACAATTAAAAATTGACTCAATGCTCATTAGTGGCTGGCTACTTGACGAAATTGCCTTGAATTCTATTGTTATCAGTCATGAGCAGTCTGGTCCACAAGGTGCCCATTGATGGTACCAGCTGACGGTGGCTCTGAAAATCGCGAATTAACATGAGTCAGAGTTCAGTGGATCGTCAAGTCCCATCTAAGTGGCTGAAGGATCAGTAGGCTCACCCTGGAACCTCAAGGTTCAGGACTCAATCCCTTCCGGTGGTGTGATGGTTATGTACTTCTAAACAGTCCCAAAATAGGACGAAACAGATGTCTAGGACCTCATCGTTTTCATTGACGTCGAAATGACTTTCAGTATTGACTAAATTGAAATCAAATTAGTCCAAATCCCATAATCTAAACATCAATCTCCGGTTGTACTGAGAAATCATGACAAGTGGAGTGCATTAAAGTGTCAAAGTAAAATTAATGCTCACAAAAAGGCATTGACTGAGGATAGCGTGGCATCATGACTTGAAAAAAAGAAAAGAAATCATAAGTCATTGAATCCCAACCAAAGTGGCTGAACAGTCAATCAGCTTAGTCTGGTGACCTCAAAGTCTCGAGTTCAATTCCTGGCAGTAGGATTATGGGTGTGTGCACTGTTGTGAAGTCTTTTCAAACTAGGTTGAAACAACTGTCCAATGACCCGTATCGGTTTTAAATGATTTCTGTGCCTAAATTTAGTTCGTCAGGAAATCTTTACACTTACAGGCTTAAGAACTAAAAATTCGGGTTCTGATTGGTTGATAGGTAGAAAACGTGAGAATCGATAAACAGACATTCCACCAATCACTTTTCAGCAGCCGACTATTTAATGGCTGAATTATTTTTGTACAGTTTTGTACAATTCACAGTGCATCATGATTGCGAGCCACCTAGCGTGGTGGCCACATTGCAAACCTGACTGACACAATTCAGTCTGCACCAAAGATAGGACTAGACACATTCCATAATCAAAAAACGTTTTGATAACTGACAATTAAAAACAATGAAAATAACGAAAAAAACAAACAAATGAAAACTAAGGCAACAAACAGAACTGAAGCCATGGTGAACGTAGAGAGTGGACTAGTTTCTTCTGGAAAAATCTTCAGCTTTTCGAGGTATATGGCGAAGACTTCTAAAGTACAACGAAGTTGGAAACATACTGTTTTTGGTAGACTTTTGTTTACTTTGTGAATGACTCTGAATGATGATTGAATTGAGATGCTGTGACAGGTGTGTTGATGAGATGTTCACTTATAGTGCTGCCTGTTTGCAGTCATCCTCTCAAGTGTTCCCTAATACGTTTTGAAAGGACGCGTACATAATCATTTTCCCATCCTACCTAATTTTGTTCTTATGGCCATTGTAATCCCTACTATATTCATATCTTCCAAACCTTCATTTCCCGTTGAAAATTATTATCACCGTTAATCTTCCATTGTTATTATGTTGAATTAAATCATAGTTATAACTATAGAAACTTGTGAATGAAAACAGGTTGATTGTACAGCTGCTTTTGAGGATGAAGTTGCTGAAAAAATATTTATATTTTGATGTAGCTGTGTTCCCTGAACTGGAAAGTTAATTTGAAAAGCTTTCACTGTCCTGCTAGGTAAAATCTTCAGCGCATACTTCAATTTATTGAAGTGAGCTTGTAGATTTCTCTACGAATTTATTAGTCATCTCTCCTGATGGGTGATTCTTCTGAACGTGATTAGTTGTTTTCGTGTGTTTTCACACTCTCTAGTCTACTTGTATTGGTACTGATCGTTTCCTCGACCTGACGTTTTACCCTTTGTGTGTGTGTGTGATTTCCTTTTTATCTACTGGTAAATTTTGTCTATCTCGAGGTGTCTATTGACTGACAATTCACTGAAATATCAGGCTTCTAAAAATATTCTCTAGCATTCTTGTTGTTTCCTCTGTCTGATATTTGAACGTTGGTTGTTCCAGTCGAATTGGTGTCCGTGATTGTCTGTATGTAGTGATATGTGAGAATGGATGTCATGGATACAAAGACGAAGGGGACGTTCACTTTGGCCAATGTAGTGTATTTCGCAGTTGTTACAATTTATTTTGTAGATGATGTTCATTTTTTTGCTGCAGAACCAGTTGAGTGAAGTGATTTTGTTGTTTAGTGTGCGACATCAATTCCTAAAGGTTTTAAAAGTCTTGCAGTGGTTTCTGAGATGTATATATATATATATATGATAGGTTGGCTTGAGAGTAGATGTCTTTTGATAAAGTGCCATGCATATCCATTCTTTTGGAAGGCGTTCATGAGATATCTTTCTTCAGTTTTCCTTAACATAGGAGTACTACAATCAGTCCTGACCGGCTCTCTTCAACAATGTTTGTATGCAACTCTTTGTGTATGTATGTGTGTGCTGTGTTTCTTGTTCTTTTCACCCTTATATCTTAATGAGTAGTTCCCATGATTTGAAAACTCTTACATTTCCACTCGATTGATTATCTTGTAGGGAAATGATCGGTCTGTGTTGACAGGTCAGTTTCTAGTGCGGAAGCTTCCATGATATTTGAGGTTGAACATGATGCCATTTTGGTGGATACTCAGATGAAACTAGAACTGGAGTTCTATGAAGGGAAAACAAAATGGCTGCTCTTATTACTTTCATTATTATAACTATTTTCTGTTTTGTATTTTCATTTTTGAAATGATGAACTTTACTCGTACAACCTGAGGATAAAATAAAATAATTTTAAACGAAATAACAGTGAATATGAATGAGCTTTTGTCAAGTACACAAAAAAAACAACTGAAAAAGCCACTTACTTTACACCATTTTAATATTTAATAATAATAATAATGGTAAGAATAACAATATTTCACCTTAATATGAAAAGGAAATATTGTTTATGTAATGAACTCTATTCAAAACAATTAGCTATGGTTACATGTAAACCGCTGAGGACTCCATATTTGTGTAGAAGTTTATAGTGAAACAATACGATATACAGCATATTGTGGTTAACGATATGTTCTCCTTCAACTCTAACACACATACACATGTACGTACACGCACACAAAATGACGACGTACAAAGAGTTAGGTGTGAAATGCTTTCCACAGCCTTTAGTTAGCTCCCTTTTTAGGTGTGAAAGGTATTTTCATCATGATGAAGAATGTTACATTAGAAAACCATATAAATATACGCTTAAGGTCACATATCCACAGATGAACACGAATATCTAAGAGTAAGGATAACATTGAGAGTATAATAAACCGGTATTGTTCTCTTGAGTGAGACAAAGGGCTTTAGTAGTGACCAACTGCTATTTCACTTTATTCTGTGCAGTTTTCTCAGCTGTCTACATGACTGGGAAAAAACTTTCCGTTCCTCCTCTAACAATTTCCCGCTTGGAACTATTAAACCCATGCTCTCAACTCCTCACTTCCCTCTCGGGTTCTATTCAAGCGCAGGAGTGGTGGGGGAAATAGCTCAATAGTCTCCACAGTGTCGTTTATCCAGTCCTTCTCTATTTTCTCTCACATATTTGTTGAACTATAGGTTGATTCATTACCTGGTAGAGTTCCTCGACGCTGATCCTTTCTGACTACTCCAGCTTTAGTATAGTGTGAGGGTTACAGCTATTGATAAAAGTGTGCACCAATACAGTGGATGTGTTTTTCGTGACCTGGGCACCAAGTATCTGAACCATATAGAAAGAAACGTAATAAAAGGCGTAAACATAGAAAAGAATTCTATGAACAAATAAAGCCATACAGTTCAGTGACTCCAAGACTATATGGTTTGCCTAAATTGCATAAGAAGAATACTCCACTTCGACCTATCATAGACATGGTCAACTCACCACATCATCAGATCGCGAAGTGGCTATCAGATATCCTTGAACAAGTATGCAGATATATTAAAAAAATACAGCCTTAGCGATACATTTGACTTCATTGAACCAGTAAGAGAGATCAGCATGCTTAAAAGATCAGTGCTTTCACTAGATGTCACCTCTCTAATTGCAATCATCCTCCTGAACCAGACAGTGACTATATCGAAACCAAAAACCTAGAAGTTCCTCTTCCTATCGACTTCCTTAAGGAACTGTTTATCAGATTCAAGTTTAATATCCAATTCAAATTCAATGTACAGAAAAATGGTGTAGCTATGGGTTATCCCCTCGATTCACTCCTAGCTGACTGCTTCATAGAGGGTTTCGAAAGTAACATCCTCGATCCGTTGGTCAGTCAACTGTAATCAAACAGGAGATACATAGATGATACGTTCATAATTTGTGATGAAAAACTTAATTTAGAGTGTTCCCTCAAAACCTTCAACGCAGCACGCACACATCAATAAAATTCACCTTAGAATATGATTCGAACAACGCATTTCCATTCCTCAATGTACTACTTACCAGAAGACAGGACTGTACGATCCAAAGATCAATATATCGCAAGCCAACATGGAAGGGACAGTTCATCAACTTCCAGAGCTTCATCCCACTGGTCCAAATGCAAAACTTAGTACGAATAGTATGTTCAAGGATTCGAAAAGTCTGTTCAGAAGACGCAATAGAGAAGGAGTTAAATTCATTACGTGAAACTCTACTAGAGAACAGGTATCCATCAACATTTATCGACAAAAATCACTGGCTCTTCGAGATCTGAAACCAGACCACTGTATTCAAAAGCACGACACAGATTGCCTCGCCTTACAGTGGCCAGAGTAACGCTCTCACTATAATTTAGCTTTCTTTTATAATGTAAGTTTATTATTACTATTATTCCCATCATCCTTATTCTATTATCACCCTACTACTGTTTATTTATAACACTGAATTTTCGTACAGATGTGATAAAAACGCTTTATCGTCTTTCACTAGTTCTTGTCCACTCTACACAACTATAATGAGTAGTCATTTTCTCACTATTATTCCACCATTCCAACTTCTACCCTCCTTTCTCTAATTTCTAGATCACACCTTACAGTGCGTAATACGTTTTTCGAGGATAAATTTTGCTAGTATCTGATTGGTATTATGATATCTTTGCTGAATATAATTACTATTGTACAGCAGCAGCAGCCTATGAAAGTGAATCGTCGAAAAGGGAAAATTTTCTTCTTCGCTGTTTTCATCTTTTTTCTCATGACCCAATATGGAAATATTTCTTTCACACTGACTAATTGGATATCAGTAATGCTAATTAATTAAACGTCAATTCCACGTCAACTAGTGAATGGTGACTAGCACTGGAATCCAGGATGCACATTCCCTCCAACTAACGTGTCCCAAATGGTACGAAATTCGCCTCCTAAATTCCACTGCTAGTCACTATCCACCAGATGACTTCAAGTGACATAACTAAACATCATCGAGGCATCTGCACAAGGAGCCGACATGTCAATCTTCGGTCCAATCATCAATCGACGGTAAAAACTAAATTGAATTAAATAAATATTAAGTCGAATTAAAAAGAGATCGCTGAGATGGTGTGTCTACGGTTCACTGCTAGAACTCTCTTTTTATTTGTATAAGTGCTCTGAAGTTTTGTTCCCTGGTGGATGAAATCCTAAGGCTCGCCCAGTTTACTAGACAATAGTAAGCTGGGAAAAGAGAGAATGATAAAGCATAATGCTGGCCATCTCATGCGCTAACGAAAATAACTCTGCTTCTACTGAAACTTCACGGCTCAAGCTCGAATCTCAACGTCCACTAGGAAAACACAAGGAGTGTTTACATATGTTTCAACAGAATTCTCTATTTTACAGCATTTCAATACCATGTGTAGAAGCAACAACTAATGGTGTGTATATTGCTATTCTCCCTCTTGAATCTATCACGTACAATCTGGGTCAATAAGATTTTTCTTAACTTGTCAATATATTGAGGAATATTAGGATGCTTTTATTTTCCGACAAGAATGTAGAAGCTAGAAGCAAATGAGCAGTGTTTCCGGTAGGCGTGTTTCATCATTTGATCCTGTCCAAGTTGAATACAGTTAAAAGAGAATTTACTGATTGTTAAAGGTTGGCTAGCAGGCATATGGTTCTTCACAAGTTCGACCATGAGGTGACATCAGTTTGAGAACCCTTGTAAAACCAAAGATTATTGTTATGTGTAAAAGTCTATCATTCGAAGTTTTAGGCAAATATATGTATTAAGAGATCCAAATCAAAACTGAAATATCCAAATATCGAAAATGTAGAAGTGGAAGTAGTTGTAGGGTTAGCAGTCGGTCATGCAATTTAATGAGTGAAAAAACAATGAGGTGAGTCCTTCAAATGACACCATATTTCGAACTGATAGAACTTAGAATTTATGGTCGACTAAATGTCAGCCTAATGGTTCGATGGTGAGGTCCTCGCCTGGTTATCTGAAAGCTTTGGGTTCGATATGTAGTTGGGTTATGAACAAACACACCCGAGAATTTCCATACTGAGACTTGTTTATGATATCGGCGTGAAGTGAATACTGACTTGAAGTCGATCCCCATTCAAGACTTTAGGGATTTTATTACCTTGAACTTTCTATCCTTCAAGTGACTATTGGTTCTCTCTCCCCATTCCGCCTGTTCTAGAACATAGCTGAAATCAGTATTTGTAAAACTATTGTGGGACGACCATAGGAGGTGAAATTAAGTGCGTTAATAGAGAAAAACATACAAGCAATCTGTGAGGTGGTCGACTATCTGATTGGATTATAAATCACATTGTGAGTAAAGTCATGCGTCTTATCCTATGTTTGATGCAGATTGCGTTCCATTAGTCAAGTTTTCACTCTGGCCACTGGTGTGGGTGGCTTCCAATTACTGTACATTATGAATTGTTGTTCTTAGATAGTTGCAGGCAGTCACTAGAAATCCTTGAACCACCTAGATTTCATGCTAGTTGGCACTCATCAGTCAGCAAGATTAGAGATTAGAACTCGCGTCATCCAGCGCTGTGGTCACAGACTCTACAATTGAGCTATTCGAACTCGGAACTGACTTCCGGTAGAACTGTAATGGATACTATGACCATGGTTGACATTTAGTTACTGAATTCGTTTTATCTCTTTTAGTGGAATATACTTCTCTGTAGCCTACTTACAATGGAATTGTTAAATAATTCTTAACAGAATGCCTAGCCTGTACGAATATCCTCTCCGTTACCTTTTATTCTTGTGTGAGTTGTCTGTTTGTATATTTCCTTCATTCCTTTGGATTGTGGGTGGGAAATACCGTTTCAAGTTTTCAAAATTTACTGAAGAAACTGCTGTTTTTATACACAGCCTAACAGAAAGCTCCAAGACCAGCCTCTCAGGTTCACTACTGGATAGGCTAGATTAAGGGGGAGTGCATTGTTACGGAATTTAACCGAAAACCTCTAGTATGGTTGGCGAACATTTGCCACCAACGCTTGTGTATTCGTATTACAATCAAAACTATTGTTAATGTATTCCCTTTGTACCTCATACAACCCCGACGTACATACACTGCTAGCTTTAGTGTTATTTTTTAAATAATCTTTGGGCTATTATTAGACAGCGTAATGAATTGAACTAATCAGTGTTACTTTACTTGACTAGCTGAGGAATAAAATGTACATACTACTGATAATGAGAATACTACTTATCTATCTATAATATATGACTGATGGATGGTGACTCGCAGTTGGTGGAATCCAGGATTCCCATTATGTCCCGTTTAGGACTCATTAGATAGTGGATGGTGTTCCTCCTGAGGTTCGAACCCAATATCCGTCGTTTCAAACGTCAAAGCGTTATCCACTAAACCACTTGCGCCACTACAGCCACCTATTATGCAACGGGTATCAGTAATCATTTAACCCATTTTGGACTTTCTCGGTGACTAATTGGACCGAAATGCTCACCACCTACCAATTTGCTTCGAGTTATGTAATCAGACACCATCGAAGCATCTGCAGAAGGAACCAACATGTCAATCTGAGACCGAGCACTTCGGTCCAGTCAATCATTGGGAATTGGACATAATGTATTATGTTGAAGCCAGTAGTAAATGTGCTACACCTCTTCATATCCTGTTAATTTTTCTCCTTATTTTTCGGCACCATGAGGATATTTTTCCCATAAATTTCACTCGTGTTTAGACAGTATACTTCAGAAATATGGCCACATCAGCAGCTACCTTATACCTATACTGAAGATCAAATCACCGACAGGAAAAGATAGGCAACACGGAACTTTGTCAATGATTCAACTAATAACCTAGTCCTATCCAGCAAATATACTAAAGAAATTGAGATCGATTGAACATATGCTAGGTAGATCATTGAGTGATATCATGAGCAAAGCAGGTCGTCAACTGGAATTCAAATCGTGAACGACGAGTTGAGTATGAGTGTATAGGTGACATGGAGGAGATGATGTGGGGAAGAAATGAAAGTATTTGAGCAGTCTTGAAGCCAGTTGAAGAAGACTGCAGAAAATAGAGTGAAGCAGTTTTGAAGCGCTATTTTCCCCTCTGAACCCGTAGAAATACTAATGGAAAATAATAATATAACAGTATCAATTGGTTAACGAAACATCCATCAAAAGTTTTCCCTGGTTAAAATGACTTTCAGAAAGTTATTTATTTACTAAGTGATGATTTTCAGGGATGAGATTAGCTACAGGATTGATCACGCGCTGATATCATTTAGGGAGCTATTGCGAAAGCCGTTTCGTCCCAGTTTGTGACCTTTTAGAGTACGTACCCACCAGGGATTGAACCCACGGCATTCCAGTTACGAGGCGAGCTCGTAGACCATTTAGCCACCGGGGCCCAACCTAATGGTCCACGAATTCTAACTTCTGCTAACTCGTTATATATATCCACCGCGACAGTCTTCCAGTGTGTTTATGTGCTTGTCTCGTAACCGGTATGTCCACAGTCCGAACCCCAGTGTATGCGTATTGACGAAGAGGTCTTCCGAACTAGTACGAAACAGGGTGAAGTAAGCCTTGCACCCTCATGATTCTCAGTACTGTAACTATTTGGTGAAATTTTCAACTAAAAAGTGTTTGTTTATGATTTTTATTGACTGCCTTTAGCATTACAAAAACTACAAACCATTACTCTGAACTTCATTATTATTTCCTAGGTAATTATAATTTTGCATTCCTCACCACACTGTTGGATCCAAAAAATTGACGGAAATCTGTCTTGATGATGTTGGATAGTTGGAGGTAATCGGCAGGAAGCCTTAGTGCTAGGTTTCATGCAAGTTGGCACTCGTCAACAAGACGTATTTGCAATCTTGAAGGAACTCATGTCCCTGCTGAGATTCGTACCTGCGTCACCCAGTGCTGAAGTCAGAGACGTTACCATTGAGCTATTCAGGCTGACGATTGACCTCCTGTAGGAATGTAGTGGATATTTCGATTTGACACTAGTAACTAGTCTGATGTGTCTAGTACTCTCTTTGGTGCAGACTGAATTCTATCAGTCAGGTTGTAATTTAGCCATTATTCTAGGTAGCTTGGCATCACGGTGAACATTGATTTGATGATATTAGATGGTTGGAGGTAATCTGTCTTATACGTTTGTAGTGTATGCTGCGTGGTTAAAGTATGGAGAGTGACTCACTTGATGGCAGATTCTTATGCAGCTGGAGGGACGCTTTAGACCCTGGATTCTTACTTATGAACTGCCCTTATGGTATATCATTTGTCGCCTTCAGGAAAGTCACAATTCATCGAAGAAAGTACAAAAACTTTAGATAATATCAATTTCCAACGTATTGAAAAAAGCAAAAACATTTAAAATCAATAGGAACTTCTCAGCTGCACTTTCATCTCTCTGTTATGAAACGAAACTGCTATTTTTAGCTTACCAAATAAAAATATAACGACTCTGACATAACTTTTAACGAAATAATGTTCACAAATGTACTATTTTTAAGAAGTTATACTTCGTCATACAAGGGAAGTGATCACCACATGTAATTAAATGCTGCAGTTCACCTTCCATGGCACTAAAATGATCTTAGGCCTAAAATAAAAACATTAAAGTGGGGATTAACATAATACTAACAGAATTAGTGTCTAGCTTACCTGCGGATGATTTAGGTATTATAACTTTTGTTTTATCCGGTTTACATCGGATCAGGCTAGGATGTCATTTTCTGCCTTTCCTCTACGCTGAGGAGTATGTATATTCTCAAAGCCCGTACTTCATCCACATTGGCGAGATAATCTCCAGAAATCTTTCCCACAAATAACTTTAACATTTTATTCTATTCAAATATGTACATTGGTCATCAGAGCATATTTCTGAATAACTGTGACTTCATTGTGGTTCTAGACACCATCTTCAGATAGTGTACTTGTAACAACAGAAGACAAGGGCCGGAAACAGATCGTTTTATTACGGAAATCAGCACCTATTTATATATATTTCACGTACATTATTATAGCTTATTCAAGCAGACAAACACAGTCTTCTGACAGGTTGTTTTCGGGTTTCTCGGAAAGTGAGGCTATGTATCTGCGAATCTTATTTGCCCACGTTAAATCTGCTGTGATTTGTTGTCGAATCAGCCTTGTTCATATTTTCTCACGGCCAATATTAGTGACCTAGACATTGACGTAAATTAATGTCTATCAGTTGGCTAGCAGCCTACCCTCACCACATACTAATTACATAAGCGACTAGACCCATTGTGTTTAGTAAGCCTGCTATAGTGTAACGATACAACCAGTTCATTACAACATGATTAGGAATTTCTAATTTCTAGTCGACTTATTGTTTGTGGAGTGATAAACTTTTCCATGGCGTCAGTCAATGAAATCCGTAATAGTTAGTCATGCCAGCCACCTAGGGTGGTGGAGATTTCCTGACTAGTTGGGGTTCACGGGATGGTAAAAATTAATGACAGCTAGAGACGATTGGTATTGTTATGGCTCAAAATCGTTCTCAATGGCTGGTGCAGATGCATTCACTCTTTGTGATTTATGATATCCATTGAAATTCTATTATTCTTCCGTATTACTTTCTGTTTGCCTAACATTTCTGTTTATTATCTCTATTTTTAATCTGTCTTTGCTCTTTTCTCTTGCTTTGTGTGTTACATAGAAGGAGTGTGACAACTAGAACTGCTGCACATAGGTGCAGAATTCTACGTTGAAACCAGTCAGTTATTCAGTCATAAATTCACTTCAATTCCCGAACTATGGTTTACTGGCAAATGTTTATGAAAATAAAGCTGTAATTTGAAAACCTAGCTAACAGATATATTTCTCTAGTTTGATTCCCTTCAGTAGTCTATGCATTGGTGTGCTACGGAACCAATATATAAATGACATGTCTAGCTAATGATTCAGAATATAGCCCTCCATGTTTTCACATTTCTGAGCATTTATAAATCTTACCGGATTGAAATCACAAGCGATTATATTCAAGACAAGTCATGTTTATGAATGTTTTTTGACTTTGTCTATGTTTTTCTTTTTGATTACAGCTTGATTCCACACTGTATTTTTGGTACAAGTATGGAATTTTCAGCATGGATATCAGTAACCTAAATTTTGCAGGCCGACTATAGATATCAGGTGTGCGTCGGCAAGGGATTGAATTTCGGACCATGTGCATAGTCGGCGAGAATCCTAACCACAGTGCCACCGACGCACATTATTAAAGCTTACAAATCTTTGTTCAGAACTCTGCCTTGTAAGCGGAAGGTGCTGCATTCAAACTCCGATGGTTGATTAATGCTGACAAGACTCAGATTAGGACAAAACAAATGCCCAGTCCCCCCTATTGGTTTTAAACGAATCTCTAACTGATATGAATCGGTAGTCAAGATTGAAATAACTCAAATGACTACAAACTAAGTCCTGAAAATTAATCTGAAGCTCATTAGTAACAATAACTGACTAGTAAGAAGTCGTGACCAGTGGGATCTATCTGGTCGGGAGTGAGGACAAATACTTATCGGTGACAATCGTTGAGGGTCGCACTAAAAACAAAACACTGATTGGTAGAAGTTGTAATCTATGGACCACTGAATAATTTGTTTACTCACTTGCTTTTTAATCGTCGGAGCATGCGTTTGAACCCCTGTGGTTGTGCACATTTGAAGAGTTACTTCAGCTTAGAACAAATGAGCTGTCCGGTGTTCCGTGGTTTTCAATTCTCTAAATGACATCACTTCATGAACCAGCTTTTAACAGACACTGCTGATTGAAAGGACGAAATTGTAGATTATTTCATGGTGACACTATTCAATAACATTTAATACAACTGACCGACATGAGTGTGAGTGTATTAATAAATCTAAGCAAACTCCACATAGATTTAGTCAGTGGTCCTTGTTGAATGATCTTCAGCTAAATCCCTCCAGTTGTACGATTCTTTATATCATTTTCTGAAACAAACGTGATCCACATGAACTGGTTCGTTCTTATGATTCCTACATCATATAGAAGGCAATGAGACTGAAATAGAGACGAATGTTATTTACCCTTGATTAACGTATTTATTCTGACCTTTCCTAATCTTCACCCATCATGTTTAATGTCTAAGAAGGTGTTTTTCCTCACCTTCTACACAAGAAAATTATGACAATGTGGTGCCATTCAGACCCTACTTTCACAGTTTATTAATTCTTGTATTCTACCTATTCTTCTTTATTTCTCCTCCTTTGCCTTTCCTGATCTAATTAAGAAAGAATGAGTTGCATTGAGAATGGCATTGAGAGCTGTTGGTAGGACAAGTGGGATGTCTCTAAGACAAGTCGTTAAAACTGTGGTGGATAGACACTTTGTCTCATGGAAGAAATTGGCGAATATCCTACCAACGTACCCTGAGCATCCTCTTTACATAGACAACCTCCCCCCACTTCCATTACATCAGATTGGACTAGAAGCAGTTACAAAGGACTTCTTTATTACGAAGCATTTTATATAATGAGAAAAGTGTTAGGCAGGAAACCATTAAACTGATACGAGACAGTAAGCAATCAGCCCTTTTATTGTCTCAGTCATTAACATACTGTTATCCCTATTTCCACCAAATTATGATTTCAGTAAGTATTATTCATATTCCTTGTTGATATTGTTCTCAATGTAAATGCCCTGTTAATTATTTTCCTGGTATTCTGCAAATTTAAACGGAAAATTAGATGCAATAGTGTAATAAATGCTGAAAATTTCACATTTTATGAAACGTACCCTTTCAAATAAAGTTTCTATTATTATCATTATACATGAGAAACATAATTATTTCAATCGTTTAACACATCTAACTAAGAATCCATTTTTAATGGTAGGTTAGCAGAGATTGAACAGACTTCAGGTTAGATCACAAAACTAATCTGAGTCTCTTTTTGCATTCTAGCATTCATTGTTGACGCCATAATAAAAATACCACTAAACTGTTCACAGTCCGACTAACATTCCGTGAGACTTGATCATATATGTTAGTTTGTTGCTGAATCAATAATCATTTCAGCTATTTACTCCTCCATCTGAGCGATGATTGAAATTTCTTTATCACATGCATGCAAGTGAAATGACACTCTGATACACACCGTGATTTACGAAAATTCGATATACTGTTTTAGTGGTGGTTGTATTTTTTTTGTACAGGGTGGTGTTGCCAACCTAGCCTCATACGCAAATGTTCCTCTTTACCGAACTTGTTATTGGCTAAGGGAGGTTTAGGTATGCACCGGTCAGGAATCGAACCGCTCTACGTTTCTATTTTACGAGAAAATCTACAGGAATCCTTGGATGAAGATTTCATGCCTCTTGGCACTCACCGGTCAGTAAGGCGTATTTGCAGCCTTAAAGAAACTTTTCTCCCTTCTCAGACTCTATCCTATGTCATCCGCTGGATTATGCGTCAGACTGTGTGTGTAGAGCGAGAAGCCGGGTATAAAATCAACGGATAAGAAGTCTATAGAATACCAGGATTTCGTGTGTGGATAACTTATCTTAAATGTCACACAAACACTGAAACTGGCAGGTGAACATAGAGTAGGTGAAGACGGATGTTGTGAAGATAACCACGCACCACTACCATCAGCATCAACTACAACCAGCACCAGTCACTATCAACGGGAGAGATTTGACGGAGGTCACTTCCTGCTTTTACATATCTAGGCAGCTAGAATTGTTTCAGCCACAGACAGTCTGAACGGATGAGGATGTCAAAGCCAGCCAGAATCGGAAAGGCAAGACAAGCCTTGATGAACTTGAAACCAGCTTGGAAATCTTCCGCACTTCACTGTAATGCACTCCGCCTCAGCATAAACAACAAGATTCGGATACTATTCAACACAAATGTGAAGTTAGTTAGTCAGTTACTTCTCATATACGGATCAGAAACTTGGTCAGCGTATAACGAAAAGGATTTCCAATAGGTTGTAGACCTTTATCAACAGCAGCCACCTTCAATGGTCAGCGAGCCAGATAGAATTAGCAACAAGGAACTCTGCAGTGGAACAAATCAAGCATCAGGCAATCGCTCAACAAATGTGTAGGAGAAAATGGAGATGAATGGATTGGGCATACGTTGAAGAGACTGTCGAATGACATTGCAGGCCACTGCTCGAGTGGAACCTTAATGGGAAGCGACGAATGGGTCATCGGTGCGAGTTTGACATGGAAGAGATTGTGTGTGTTGGAGAAGGGGATGGCCAATCGAGGAGCTAGCCAGCTGGAGAGGACAATAGAAAATAAAGTAAAGTGGAGATTACTAATTATCATAATCTAAAATTCATATGTCTGACTAGTTAGTGAAGGAAGCTATTGACAGAGAAAGAGCACAATTCAATCGATTCATATACACACCGAATTCATTTCATTTCAGTAATGTAAAGTGATGTAAAGAATTGAATCAGTTATAGAAGGAATCCTTTGATTTGAGTAAAGAATATGTATTTACAACGAAGCATTTTAAAATTAACAAAATAACTTTATTTTACATCGATCATTGAAATACATGTACAATTAAATATGAAGTTATATATGAATACACAGTAAAATAGTATAAGAGTAAATATGAATACAGCTCATATTGGAAATGAATAAACTGTCGATAGAAGTTTATGCTAAAATAGCCACACACACACACACAAAAGGTATCCTATGGAAGTTTGACAGAAGAAAAAGTGATTAGTGAGAAATTTCATACGAAACTGTAAACTCTGTCTCTCTCTCTCTCTCTCTCACTCCCTCCCTCCCTCCTTCTTATTCCTTTACTACCTCAGTAGAACACAGGCTTTCAAAGTCTAAGCTTGGAATTTTCAGTAGTGCTTCTAGAGTTACACTATATTTACGCCTAATCATTCCCCCCCCTTTTCCCAGGTTTACTACAGCCTAGACAAGGTTTAGAAGTCGATCGACTGGGAGTCGAACCGAGAAAAGTCACGTGGCTAGCTTGGATTCAAACCTTTGGACCACTGACTTTAAAAAACTGTAACTGCAACTCATACTGATTACTTAAACTAAATCTTTCATTTTTTGTTTATTCCTTTACGCTCTCAGTAGGACATAGGGCAGTGGTGTTTCATTTTACGGGATGGGGTCGCTAGCCTCATACCCAACCACCCCTCATTACCAGTATTATTACTGGCTTAGTCAGATAAAGGAGTGCCTTGTCTGTCGGCGATCGAACCCCGAATCACTGACGTGGTTAGGGAGCATTCTACCGCTGTGCCGCCGGCGCGAATATTTCATTTGAACATGATTTGTGTTCATTCAGTGTATAAGTAAGCACAAAAGTATCATCGGTATAAGCTTAGATGGATAAACTGTGTTATCTGTTCTCATTCCGCCCTTGGTCTTCCTTGTCATTACAACACTATAAACGAATTATTCCCTCTCATCTTGAGAAATGACTGTAGAACTGTTCCAGTGATCTCTTCATTGTCATCTTTTGTAAGGAAGCTTTCATAAACTTTCAGCCGTTTTGCCTTTCTATTGATAAATGTAATCCACAAAGGAGAGGGGACAGCTCACTCTGCAGACCCACATTTTCATATAACTCTGCAACAGTTCCTCATCATCTCTCTTTAAATACTAAATTGTTTCAATCTGTTTTAATTTAGTGGATGGTGATTAGAAGTGGAATCCAGAAAGTGAGTTTCGTCCTCTTCGAGACTCGTCAGATTGTGGATGGGTGCGATCTCCACCTCCGAGTGACTGATGATGTTCCCATGGAGACTGAAACGTTTAAGCTTTATCTACTGGAACCCTGTGGGTCACTATAGTTACCTCTTATACAACAGGCACCGATTGTTGCGTAATTTTGATTTCACTTTTGATTTTCTCGTCGATCGTTTGAACTGAAATGTTTGAATCCTAGTGGGGAAACCATCACTTACTGGCAGATTGAAGATGTAATCTATCTGACAGATCTCAGATACAACGAAATGCACATCTTGGATTCTAATGCTAGCTACCATCGAAAAATTACTTCATGTTAACCCCCTAGATATCGTTGACATGAATGGTCTCAAATTACTAATATCACTTAACCAATCAGTAGTATATGGCATCATGTTGTTAATTCTTATCCCAATGCGTATCGCCCTAGTAGCTGACTCACTAAAGCATAAAATGAATTAAAAAAACCATACGAGCAATTAACAATAAAGAAAATCACCTGAAAACCTACGGCAACAATCCATAGTTGCGTATGCATGTGACAATAGGATATTCGGATCATTTGAGCCTGTTTTAATTGTCCTGTTGTAAAGAGTGCAGTGTGTCGACAAATTCTGTGAGTAGGGGAGTAAAATCAGAAAGTATCGATTTTTTGCAATAATGATTTAAATAATGAGGTTTTTCGTAGGGATATAGAGCAAACGGAACGAAAATTTCGTCACAAACTAATATTGATAAGACAAATCATTGTAAATCAACGAAAAGTACTGGACAGACGTTTCGTCCAATAATCTGGGGCTTTTCATCAGTTCGTACTCACGATCCTAAACCTTCGGAATGCAAGGTCAGCTTGCTGAGTATTCAATCACTTAGGCCAGGATCCAATGACTCACTGAAGGCACCGAATAACTGTAAAGCTATACGACGAACTGAGCATAGTGACAGTTGGTTACAGGATTTCATCATGAGTTGATGTCGATTAGAGAATCATTGGAAAACCAACAGGGAGTACTGGTCAGCTGCTTCGTCCTAGTTTCCGACTCTTCACGGCACTCATCCAACGATAGGATTCGAAGCTAAGACCTTCTGGTTAAGAGGCGAGCTAGTAGACCACTAAGCCCACTGAGACTCAATCCAATGGCTAGTCCATGAATTCCAACTTCTTCAAATTCACAACAGAGCGCGACCACTAACCAGTGTCTTTGGCGAGTATTTGTAGTCACTCTCAAGCTGCTGGATGGTTTAGTCACTCACCTTGTAACCGGAACGTCCTAGATCTGAACCACTGTGGGTGAGAACTGATAAAGACTTCGAAACGAGGACGAAGCAACTGTCCAGTACACCCTGGTTTCCAATGTTTCTCTAACCTATGTCAGCTTATAATGAAGTCCTGTAACCAATCAATCAAATCCCTGTAAACCGATACTTCAAAGTTAGAGTTCATGGGTCACTGGTTACCGATACAAGTGGCTGAACCTTCATCTCATAACCTGAATCCCAAACTAGGACGAAACAGTTCCCTGGTGCTCCCTGACTTTCAATGATCTCTAAATTATGTGGATTTGTGACAAAGTCTACATTCAAAAATTATTATTTTTGTTACTCCATAGACATAGCTCCCTTTATAAATGAACAATAAAAATTCTGTTAGGATGAATCCAGTTCAGTTTCATTTCATCTGGATGCTCTAAATCTTCTCCACAACAGCACGTAAGTGAAAATCTGAGTACAACTAAATCATTTACGATCTTATTGTCAGATGCAAACAATATGGTTTAGACTTCATTGTTACAATCAACACAAAATATCTCTTTTCATATCTACAAAACAATATATACACTAGGAACAAAAATGATCTGGTTCATGACCGGATAACTCGTTACGGACAAAGCTTCCAGCTAATTTAGACAAAACTAAACTAGGGAGTACTGGATAGCAGTTTCATCCTAGTTTGGGACTCTTCAGCAGTACGCACCCACCGAGATTCGAACCCAGGACCTTCTGGTTACAAGGCGAGCTCGTATATCATTAAGCCACTGGGACCCGATCCAATGGTCTTTGAATTCTAACTTCTGCCAATTGACGACATAGCGCGACCGCTAGCCAATGTCTTCAGCGAGTATTTGTTCTCACACCCGACCCGCTGCTTCTTATTGGTCTGAAGAGTCTCAAACTAGGACGAAACAGCTGTCCAGTACTCCCAGGTTTTCCAATGGTTCTCTAACTAATGTCATCTCATGAGGAAATCCTGAAACCAATCAAATCCCTACAAATCAAGGAAACAGAAGTAAACAGTGATATGAGATGGTTGGATGTGACTGACAGGAAGCCGTGACTTGACCTAGGTCTTATGATTGTCGGCACTCGCACAGTTCAGTGAGGCGTATCTCCTAACTTGAAGGAATTCACGCCTCCACTGAGTTTTGAACCCGCGTCACCCATTGCTGAAGTCAGAGACGTTAGCACTGGAGCTACTGGAGATGGCGGTTCATCACCTATAGGACTGAAATGTACACTTTGATACTTTGGACACTAGACAGTAACTAGTGTCATGCGTGGAATCCTCGTTGTTGGTGCCGAGTGAATTTTGCCAGCCAAAAGGGACATGCCACCTATAATGTTGACCACACCACAGACTTGACTAGTGATAGAATTCAGACTGCATCAAACGAAGAACTAGACGCATGATGTCCAAGCGAAGATGAAAATATATATTTAAGACGTGTCGATGTTACGCTTATTATAATGTTAGAGCGACAATCCACCCAACGATGTACTCAAACTATTTTATTTAGTTCATCTAAATATAACATTAACATGTGAATATGAGATGTTGAATGGAATAAGTTTGTGGTGAGAGCTGTTTGTAGCGATTTACGTCAATGTTTACGTCCTAAATCTTGGTCATGAGGAAGAATAAGGATAAAGACTAACTTTGAGGAACTCAACAACCAATCACAACAGACTTAGCGTGGGCGGATAAGATTAGCAGATATATTAACGGACTGTCTAAGAACCAGCAACAAAGAAATGACAGAATAACCTTCAGCAGGAAAACAACCATTCACAAGACGTTGCTTCTCTGCTAATAAAAATGTACATAAAAATCTATAAATATCTGTTGATTTTCTCAATAAACGATCTGTTGCCTGGCCTTTGTCTTCTGTCGTTGCAACAGGATTCCATCATGAGCTGTCATCGGTTAGAGAACCCTTGGAACAGCTCAGGGTACTGGACAGATGTTTCGTCCCAGTTTGGGACTCTACACTAGTACTCACCCACTGGGGTTTTAGCCCAAGAACTTCAGGCTACAAGGCTAGCTAGCTCGTAGACCATTCAGCCGGCTTGACCCAATCCAATAACTAACCCATGAATTCCAACCTCTGCCAGTTGTCATTATAGCCCGACGACTAGTCAGTGTCATCAGCGGAGAGTATTTCTCCTCAAAGCCGACTCAATGCAACCCATTGGTCATGACATTTTCAGCTTTTTCCGTTTTCACCAAAAGGAACTTTTCTGAATATTATTACCGATAAATATACATTCAACTTACTTACCAAACTATGGGAATATGCAAAACACTGCGTGTTTAGTTGACATTCATCTAGGCAGCTTTTTGTGGTGTTGACCACTGCTAGTGTATAATTGGCTATGAAACTCCTTACTGGTAGTCCTGGACGACCAATCCATCTCACTGCACTACAGTTTGTCACATTTTGACAGTAATCACATGGTGAACAAAATACCAGAACCATGAAGTCATTATTGATATCTAATTAGAAGAGAATACGAATAAGAGAAAAACAATACAAATCGATTCATAGGCAGTTAATACTTTGTATGTGTGTGTTGTGACAGTTAAGAGATATGAATAAGACTTAGTCAACTGGTAGTCAATTTAACAATTCATAGTAGTATTGCGAAAATTCTCCTCCCCGCCCCTTTCCGATAACTTACAAAGAATGTGGAATCTTAAAAGACTGATTACTGAACAAAGAATATTCTTCTCGATGACCTGCTCTCCAACAGGTTCTACAGTTATATATACATTATAGTGAATGAATGAATTAGTGTTATGAATAACATTCATGTTGTTCAAATAACATCGAATAAATGAACAATATGAATAGATTACAGTTCAATAGTGTCAACTTAACAATTTAATGAATATCAGATAGAGAAATTAGGAAAGATAATAATACAAATTCATGAATTTATAGCCTCTACTGAAGGCTGGCTAGGGCAGAAGGAGTGGTTGGATTTACTACTTGTGCACACAAAGCGCTGGTTGTTACACGTGAATCGCGATAGCCTCTGCTGTTTGGAGCATGCAGTACCTCGATGAATTTGGCAATTTATGTGGTACCAGACAAATGATGATAGAGAAGGATTCTTCAGTATTGGCTTCGTGGCCGGTCACTTTGCACCAGCTGGTCTAATATCGAACTGTTGATGACAGTTTTTACTACACCCTTATTTAGCCACACTGGTAGATGTTCTCGAGCAAGCACGAAAAATCAAGTTCCTGTTGGAACGTCCAAAATAACTCTTTGCACGACAAGAGCAGTTGAATTAGCAGATACAGTTAGAAGTGGCTGGTATAGGTACTTTGTCTTTCAATTGGAGAATCACAACCGGTAGTGTAGAAAACAAGACTTCTACGTTGTCAGCATTAATGTTTCTCTGAATACATTTTCTTAACTTCTTGGTAATTATTTTGCTAGGTGCATCACCTTTGAACTGCAGCCATATATATTAAAGTTTCTTATACAGAGATGGAGAATAGTCCTTTTCTACTTTCTTGGTCATGTGTTTCTTGATAAATTTGTTAGGACAGCTATTTCCAATGTAGGTGTCATGCACAATACTAAGTTCATCTTAAATTAAATCTTCCAAGCATATATATCTGACTCTGTAGTTGAGTGTCTTTATTAAATTCCTATCATTATTATGGATGGTTATATAACTGTAGAACCTGATGAAGAGCAGGTTATCCAAAAGAATATTCTTTGTTCAGCAATCGGTCTTCTGAAATTCCTTATGGGCATTTTTGATCAGCTAGAATAGGGAATTATCAGATTTTCACAGTAGAATAATGATGACCAAGGTAAGGAAAGCAGCTGTAAAAAGAATCTGTTTAAACACATAAGTTTAACTTCTCCATCATGTAGATTACGAAGACTTCAGCTATATGTAGGAGATGAACTCATAAGGTTAACTTAAGATCAAACTTCGGAATACGGTAGACAGTTTTAAATGTCTTGTTAAAACCAACTTTTTGTTCAGTACCAACATTAAGCGCACTCTCAGCTGTATTCGTCATCGAATTTCTGAACATAGTCTCGCATGGTTAAGCATGAGACAAGCAACATCCTTTTCGTGGCTCCGTTTTAGCTCACATAAACATAAATTCAGTGTTAAAAAGGCATTAAAAGTTTTCTGTCATAAGCAAATTAATCTTAATTTTGCCTTAAATTTCGTGTTATAGACACAGCTGAAGCCATGGAATCCATATTATTATATTATTATTATTTCCTTTAATTCCTAGAGGAGCACAGGGCTTCAGCCGCGCGTCTCCATTGCGTTCGGCTCTCTGACAACGTTTTCACCTAGCTCCACGTCTTCACACATTCTTTCATCTCCTCTTCACATGATTTCCTCCAAGTCACCCTTGCACTGACGATCAACTCGCCACTTCCCTTTTGGGTTACACTCAAGCAGCGGCCTGTCTTGTGATGTCACTTGATGGTTTCCTCAGAGTATGGCCAACCACCTCCATTTGTTCCTGCATATTTGTTGCGCAATTGCTTCCTGGTTGGTTCGCTCCCATAGGTCCCTGTTGCTGATCTTTACTGGCCGGCCATCTGATCTTGATTAGTATAAAGGGAAGACAGCTGTTGATGAAGGCCTGTTGATTGTTTGAGGTGCTCTTCGTGACATGACGCCAAGTTTCTGATCCATAAAGTAGCACTGACTCCAAATTGGAGTTGGAAATCCGATCTTATTTTTGATGCTGAGTGCTGTTGACTTCCACACAAACTTGAGAGAAATGAAAGCTTGCCTTGCTTTTCTGATCCTGGCTGCTTCGATATCCTCGTCAGTCCCGTCCTCCTGTAGTTAAAACTATGCTTCCCAGGTAGTTAGGTGAAGGAGGTTGCTTCTTTCAGATTTCTCCCATTCATGCTGATTGCTGTCTGTTGTTGCTGTTGCTCACCACTGTTTTCTCTACGTTCACCTGAAGTCCTTGCTATCTTTGATGCTTCTTGTGCCAACTTGTTTCTTTTCACCTGCATATCTTCCAGTTTGAGGGAGATCATACATCACCATGGGGGCGAAGTCCAGATCCTCCAATTTTTTTGTGTGGGTCCATTTTATACCTGTTTCGTCGCTGCCCTAGAATCCATATGAATAAGTCTTAAATTCTGGGTTCAAAAATGCACTTCGTATAACTGCCTATCTTACCTTGGTCATCGTTACCTGGTTGTAAAATTCTGAAATTTTTCCATTTTTCCTGTTTATTATTATTATTGTTCCCATGAGTTCCAAGAAGGGCACTGAGCTTCAATAGAACATCTCTACTTTTTCCATTTTCTGTCATTCTCTTTGGTTGACCCTAAGATTTCTCATAGTCTCTCACCTCCTCCTCACATAATCTCCTCATCGTCACCCTCAGACGCCCATCTCATCCCTTTCCATTCCGGTTCAACCACAGAGATGGCTTGGCGTGTGGTTATATTCGACAGCCTCCTCAATGTCTGCCCAATTCATTTCCATTTTTCCCTACATACTTTTTGAGCGATAGTTCCTTAATTAGTTTGTTCCCATTGTGCCTTGTCCTGATTCTTTCTGACCAGTCATCTGATCTCCGGTATGGATTCGTCGACGAAGAAAGTTGTTGATAAATATCTGCTGTAGCCTGTTTGAATTGCTTTTCGGGACTCGCAATGGAGGTTTCTCACCCATATAGAATCACCGACTGACATAAGTTTGGTGTTCAAAATCCGAATCCCGTTCATTACTCTGAATGAAGCAAATTTCTTAACTGATTTCAGATCAATAAAAGTGTACCTTGCCTTTCGGACCCTGGTTTTGACATCATCCGTACTGCAACCTATAGTTGAGACAATGTCTGCTAGACAAGTGATCAGTGTGGTTGTTGATGTTTTTGTCAGTAAGTTATCTTCAACTCCTCTGTCTTCTTTGGGTTCACCTGAATTCCCATCGTCGCTGCCGGCCACTTCTATCAACTTACTGGTTTTCACCCGTAGACCTACAATTTGGGCGGTATTAAACATAAACCATCCACACGCGAAATCCAGATCTTCTAGAGTTTTCTGGTCGGTTCAACGTATTCCTAACTTCTAGCTCCAAATAAGCAATCTTCTATATAATCTAATCTGTGCGTCGGTGGCACAGTGGTTAGGACTCTCGCCGACCATGCTCTTGGTCCGAGGTTCGAGCCCACGCCGACGCACACCTGATATCTATGGTCGGCCTGAGAAATTTGGGCTACCGATATCCACGCTGAAAATTCCATACTTGCACCAAAAATACGGTGTGGAATCAAGCTGTAACCAAAAAAATAAAAAAAAATTTAAAAAAATTTCAATAGTGCAGACTATTGAAATTTAATTATTCTTTATTTGATCTAATCCACAATGCTCAAACTTTTTGCTAATATTAACCCTTGTTTTACTCCTCTATGCACTTCGAACGCCTCACTCAGTTTTCCGTTGTGGATCACCTGTTGATGAATGACGTTGATAAAGATTTAGGCATTCCAAATTACTTCTCGGTCAACGGTGTCTGTTGAAGGCCTTCTCGAAGTCCATGAAGTTAAGGTACAGGTTTGACTGCCATTCTATGCGTTGTTCGATGACGATTCGCAAAGTTGTGATTTCAGCAGCACATGATTTGCCTTTCCTGAGTCCAACTTGTTCTGGGATGGGGGCGGAGTTCTGTATCCAGTGCATCCTTTATTCTCCCCAGGATATTGCGACTTAGTATTTACTTGATATGGACTAGAGCATTATTTCACTCCAGTCAGTTCTTGAAGAGAGAGGCATAGGTCGGTCTTCTTTGGTAGCCAGACAAAGTAGACAACATTTCTTCCAATCGATAGGTACCTTTCCCAACTTTCAAACCTTTTGCAATAATGGCGTGAGCAAATCTGCCGCAGTCTCTGAGTCCGTTTCCAGTGCTTTTGGAGGAATTCCGTCTAGCCCTGCTTCCTTCCCGACTGAACTTCAGCAGATTGATCGTATTCAAGATTCTTATTTCGTTGGAGGATTGGTGTTCACTGGCAGGCACTTCTGTGATTGTTGTTTGTGGACGTAGTATTTTTGTGGGCGAGTTGCCTGTGATGGTCTATTCAAGTATCCTTTGAAGTGATAAGACAATTCAATGTTTTATTTGTCTCTCCTCTTCGGTAATAAGTTTTCACTGCGTTTCTCCTAAACCTTTGACAGGTTGTTGCCGTCTTAAGTTTTCTTCTTAATTTGGATCTGATATTCAATGGAGTATTAAATTTTTATGAATATAGTCACTTAAGCACGATTTCGAACGGTAACCTACTGATATTTATATATATTTTTTCTATATTTTTGATTGCAGCTTGATTCCACACCGTATTTTTGTACAAGTATGGAATTTGCAGCATGTGATATCGGTAGCCCAAATTTTGCAGGCCGACCATTGATATCAAGTGTGCATCGGCAGGGGTTTCGAACCTCGGACCATGCGCATGGTCGACGAGAGTCCTAACCACTGTGCCACCGACGCACAATATTATAATTATTTAAACAAAAGCATCCCTGTTGTCAATAACAGCTACTTCATGGAAAGTCAAATAAAAAAGAAGCTTCTTCAGGTTTGATTTCATCACGAGTTGACATTATTAGGAAACAACTGGGAAACCGTCGATTACTGGACGGATTTTTCTCCTTAGTTTGACATTCTCCATGAGTATGCCATCATAACCGTATTACCTATTTAACCCAGGTCCTTGAGGTTACAAGGCCAGCCTGTAAACTATTCAGTCACTGGAACTGAATCCAGTGGCTAGCCCATGAACTCTCACATCTGCCAGTTTGTGATATGTAGGGCTATCACTATCCCGTGTTATCGGCAAGTATTTGTCGTCACACCCAACTTCTGCGTCTCTGCTGGTCACAACTTCCCAAGAGAAACTGAAACAAATTTATTGTGAAGTAACTCACTTCTGAATTAGAAATGAAGAGATATCACATTCTATCCCAGTGGCTGAACGATCTACTATCACACCTTGAACCTAAAGGTCCTGTGTTCGACTCCTGACTAGATCGCGACTAGGCACTGTGAAGAGTCCTTAACAAAGACGAAACGGCTGTCGAGTATTACCTGATTTTTAGTGGTCCTCTAACTGAAATGAATTCATGACCGACCTTGAAATTAATCAAATCTACGTTAGGCAACATTTGAAAAGAATGTGAGATCACTCCCTTACAGAGGTTTGATAGTATCTTGTGAGATCAAGACATCTGAATCATCATTAGCAGTCGAGAAATTCAAGCCGATACTGTCTATGTATTTAAAAGAAGTAAGTCCAATCTTTGTCTTTACTACGATCGATATAAACAGTCAATTCTCTTAATAAACATAATCAGACCAAGTTTCTTATCCCAAAATTCCTGTTTATTATCATAATAACCTATCTGTATTGTATGATTTTCAAATTGTTATCCGTTTTAATTTGTCTCTCGACTGGAAGTATTTCCGGAACTTTCTCATTTCTTCGATATATATATATATTTATGAATATACAACCTAGTTGTTGGGTTCTACGGAAAGAAGATTCTCATCTTTGCAACCACACTTCTAGATCTTCATATCGATTTACATAAAAAATTCATCTGTCCGGTGTTTGGTTAGGTTTCAAGGGGATATGCTTGTACTGATGCGCTGACACTACAGTATGCTTCTAAACAGGACCAGATTATTCTAGGTTTTGAGGGTCTTGTATCATATTTTTGGTACAATTATTTGGTTAATTACATGTATACTGCATGCAGAAGTTTACATCAGCCTACTTTTTATTATTATTATTATTTCGGACCCCTATGGTGGGTGCGTGCGGTCGAACAGTCCTGAACTAATTTGGCGAACCATCTTTCCAGTACTCCTTTTGGGTTTTCCAATGGTTCTCTAACTGATGTTAATTCATGATGAAATCCAGTAGGCAGCCAATCAAATCCCTACAAATCAATACCTGAATATTATTTCTGTATTATAGTGAAAAAGGCGTCAAAAATGATGACACCATTGAAGTAATTGAGTATAAAAAGCCTAATTACACCACCTGTTATTGAATACTTTCTTCACTGCCATTACGAAAAAACGTTGGGCAATAATGAAATAACGAAACGATAACTCACTGCAACATGCTCTTGTTCCAAAATGATATGAGGTCCGATTACTTCTTGGTACAGATCGATCAACAGGTTTATTGTACAGTGTACACACTGTGGATGAATTCTAATGAATAGACAAGGAAGACAAGTAGAATAAGGAGGCTTGAAAGACTGATGGTGCTTATGTGAGTGTGTGAAGTTGTCAACAAATTACACAAAAATATACACATTACTGATTAACTGAGATAAGTAGTTGTATACCATTCACAACAACCAGTAGTACTTGGTAGGTAGATCACTCAAGTGATCTAAACACAGGACAGCCATGGGTCAATTTCTTCAGTGGTGTGCCCAATTTGATTCAGTTTGGGGAGAGTTGAATCAGTTCCATTCACCAGATTTCTGCCTAGGTACTTCGGCAAACTGGTAACACCATAAATTAAATTTGCAGACGGAAAATAAATTAGCGATTCATACAGTTCGATGAGGTGATTATCTCATCTGAGTTTCCCTTGGAAACCAAAATTATTCAAATCTCCTCACAATATGTGATCTCATTGATACGACGAAGGATAATGAAGAAGTCGGGCATGCATGTAACTGACTAACTGGTTTCAGCATAGAATAGAACTTTCCACCGATGTGCAACAGTTCGAGTAGCCACATTTCAATCAACACACAAAGCCAGAGAAGAACAAGAAAGAGGGAGAGACAGTAAACAGAGATATGAGGCAAAAAGAATAGTAATATCGAAGAATAATATAGTTTTATTGGGTGTTATAAGTCACAAGGAGTGGATACATCAGAACTAGCCACTGACAACGAAGATTTTGAAACAGCCATATCAACAACCGTCTACCAACGTTGGTTTTTACCGTCCCGAGAACTCCAACTAGTCAGAAAGTCTACAATTTCCTACGTGGCTGGCTGGCTTAAACTAAATGTTGTGGATTTTATTGACTGATGAATTCACGCTTTGGTGAGACCACCACTGGTTAACTCTTTACCAACCTGACCCTATGTCAGTGGTTAACATTGCCCGTAGAGGAAGGCGATAGCTAGGGATGCATGCGTAATGCGTGTCCTAACCATCTCAATCGATGTAACTTCACAGCCTCGTCTACTGATTTACCCTCTTTACCTAGTAGTCGATGTATAAAACTACATGGTATCATAGAGATCACACATTGTGATCTAAGAGATTTCGGTTCACAGACCAAACTGTGATTAAATCTCACTTCCTCGTTGAACTGTGTGAATCGCAAATTAGTTTAAAGATTGAAAAATCAGAAAAAGTTTGCCTGTCTGAAATTAATTCACATTATCGCCTAGAGTTTATTAGATTTGACTGGCTACATTCCGTAAAATTCAGGAGAATAGAAGGTGAATATTCATCTGATTGCCATACGATACCAATCAGTGACCAGTGAATGATTAACGCAGCTCACTATCCGCTGCACTGAGCCACTTAGCTGTTATCCTGACCATCAATCCACTGCCACTACAAAGAGCTGTACCCATCTACCGTGTGACTGAGTGATGAATGACTTCCTGTTTACCAGCGTCATTACATTATTTATTTTTTATGTTAATTTGTACTTCTCATTACCTGATTATATTGAACAGTCTCCATTGATATATCAGCTCCTATCGTGGACTTTTTGACGATGTGCGCGCATTGATATGAGGTGATTTCGTGAGTAGTGACTAGCAATGTGGAACCCAAATTAAATATTTCCTCCTATTTAAGATTTGTCAACTAGTAGGTGTGCTGGTATTCCCGGTGAGTGATGATTTCCCCCCCTCCCCCTCCTGAGACTCGAACCCTGAATCCATCGTTATAAACACCAAAAGCACTATCCACTAGACCAGTTGGGTTAGTAAAATCCACATATTGTGCAATGAATATCACTTATTATTCGTTTTTAGGTTAATCTTTGCATTTCCTGGTGTTGAATTAGGCTGGATTCATGTTTAAGTAGGAAAATCATCACTCACTAGGAATGTGCATATATATGAACTGTCTGAGGACTTTTGTATAAGGCAAAATGCTTATTCAGGATTCCACTTCCAGTCATCATCAAATGAATTAACATCAAGTTGTGTGCAAGGGTAAATACTTGCTAATGACATCGGAAGGTGGTCGTGCCAAAAATTACGAATTGATAGAAGTTGAAATTTATGGTCTACGGACCCGCCTTGTAAACGAAAGGTTTTGGGTTCGAACTCTGTCCCAAACCAGGAAAGAAAAACTGTCCAGTACTCCACTGCTGGTTTTCAAGGGCTCTCTAAGTGATAACAATCTGTGATCAAACTTGGAACAAATCAACCCCCCTTTAATTGAATTTTAGAGTTTCCCATCGATTGATTGGACCGAAGTGCTCGATCTCAGGTTGACATTTCGGCTTCTTATGCAGATGCTTCGACGATGTCTGAGCATTTAATTAGTATTTAATTGGTGGATGGTGGCTAGCAGTGGAATCCAGGATGCCCATTTCGTCCCATTCGGGACTCGTCATCTGGATGTACGTGCATTTCTCAGTTAGTGATGATGTTCCCACCAAGGCTCGAACTTAGTGCCCATAGTTTCAAACACCAAAGCGTTATCCACTAGACCACTTGGGCCATGAGAGCCACCTCTTGCTCAAGAAGCCGACATGTCAACCTGAGACCTAGCCCTTTGGTTCAATCGATCGACGGGAAAATCTAAAATTCAATAAAATCAATTTGACCCGTTGCACAAGAGGTGGCTCTCGTGGCCCAAGTGGTCTAGTGGATAACGCTTTGGTGTTTGAAACTATGGGCACTAAGTTTGAACCTCGGTGGGAACATCATCACTGAGTCACTGAGAGATGCAGGTACACCCAGATGACGAGTCCCAAATGGGACGAAATGGGCATCCTGGATTCCACTGCTAGTCACCATCTACCAATTAAATCAACCCCCTCCATACTAACTAACCCTTGCAAATGAATATTGACATCTAATTATTTATCAGGCTTGGTTTACTCTTGTTGGTTCCAGTTTGAATAGAAAATACAAATGGAGTCAAAATTTTGACAGGAGCCGAACATTTTGGTTCAATCAATCATCACAAGAACTGGCTCTTGTATCCCAAATTATCTGGTAAAAAATGCTTTGGCGTTTGAAACGATGTGTTCAGGGTTCGAGTCTCAATGAGAACAGCATCACTCACTGGGGAATTGCAGGTACATCGACTAGCTGATCAGTTCCACATTGGGGTGGGGTGGGGGTGGAAGAAATACTCACGTTCTGGATCCTAGTGCTGGTCACCATCCACCGAATGCTTGAACATCCTGGAAGCATCCGTACACTAGAAGTCATCATGTTGGCAACAGACGCCAAACATTTCGTTTCCGTCAATCAACATATAAACACAAAGAAAAGATAAAAGTTTTAAAAAACAACACAGCTGAACAGTTTCACACAACAATCTATTGAACTCACTAGCTGAAATAAATAGGCATGACAATTAGGATTAGATTGACATTCAAAGAAACAAGTTTTTGAAGTTTTAACTCTTGTCATTGTATAATTGACTAAGTAGGATTCATTCGGTAAACCCCGTGCAGCTAGCCAACGTGAATGTGTACAATTCATTGTATCATTCAGCATAGTAGATTGATTATCACATGTTGATATGAAGACAAAACCAGCTGTATAAGCATAAATAATGAAATGTATTATAATACACACAATAGTAATGATGATTAGACTTTTAATCATTTAGCAGGTAAATGGATATAGAAGTAACTGGTGAATGAATATTAAAACTTACCTGTACAAAAATAATTCAGCCATTAAATAGTGGGATGCTCAGTAGTGATTGGCTAAATGTCCGTTTATCGATTCTCACGTTTTCTACCTATTGACCAATCAGAAACTGAATTTTGAGTTCTTAAGCCTGTAAGAGTAAAGATTCCCTGACGAACTAAATTTAGGTAGAGAGATCATTGAAAACCGATAGGGGTCATTGGACAGTGGTTCCAGCCTATTTTGGGGAACTCTTGAACAGTACGCGCCCAAAACCCTACTGTCAGGGGTTGAACTCGAAACTCTGAGATCACCAGATTAAACTGGTTGACCATTCAGCAATTTCGGCCGGGATTCAGTGACCTATGAATTCTTACTTTGTCAACTCATGATGCCGCGCCATGCTCAATCAATGCGTTTTTGTGAGCATCGATTTCATCTTGACACCTGGTGAACACTGAATATCACGACTTCTCAGTACAATCGTAGATTGATATTTAGATTATGGGATTTGAACTAAATTAATTTCAATTTAGTCAGTACTAAACATGATTTTGAGGTCACTGAGAACAAGAGGCTACTGGACATCTGTTTCGTCCTATTTTGAAACTGTTTAGAAATACATAACCATCAAGCCATCAGAAGGGATTGTACACTGAACATTGAGGTTGACGTGTGCATGAATTACAACTTCTGCCAATTCACTATATAGCGCGACCAGTAGCCAGTGTCATCAGCGAGCAACTGTCGTCGCACTCTACCTTCTGTACCCCACTGGTAACGGCTCGTCACTAGAAGTTGGAATTCACGGGACATTGAATTGGGTCCTAACTGTTAAATGGTCTACGAGCTCGCCTTGTAGCCAGAAGGTTATGGGTTAAAATCCCGGTGGGTGGAGCACACAGACAAAGAGTCTCAAACTGTGGCGAAACCGTTGATCTTTACTTCCTGCAGGTTTTTCAGTGGTTCTCTAAACGACGTTAACTCATTGTGAAGTCTTTAAACAAAATTTTCAGTCGGTCAACTTTACAGTGTTCACGCAGCTAATACAGAGTGTTTGGAAGGAAGGAAAGGTACCTATTGATTGAAATAAACGCTATCTTATCGAACTACTACAGAAGGGCGATTTATGCCTTTGAAAGAACTGACAAGGAATTTTGTTCCTTTCCTGTCTAGGCGAAAGATTATTTCTCATTAACTGGGGAGAGTGGAAGACGCTGGGGATGCAGAACTTTTCACGGCAGAAGTTGGATTCAGGGAAATAAAATCATGGGAGAATCAAATCGTAACACTTTGAATCATCATTGAACACAGCAGAGGATGACGGTCAACTCTTTACATCAACTTTATCAACTCTGAAAACGCCTTCGAATTTGTCTATTGTTAATTGATCTGGAAACTGCTTCAACCTCTACGGAATGGTGAGCCCCGAACTTTGAACAACTAGATGACTTGAATAAGGAAAAAACGAACACACTTGCAGGATGATACGAGCTCGTTTTACTTCGTGGATTCTCTTCAACTGCGTACATGATAAATAAATCACTTATATGTTACAACATTTTTTGAACATGAGTACTCCTGTTTGCAGAAGCCATTGGCATCAAAAGACTTTGACTTAGCCTATCCATACAGAAAGACAATACCTTGGTAACCATAAGTGTTTTAGTTTGTGTACTGTTGTGCTTTGTTCTGTTGCATAACATTCCACTCTATCTAACTGCTGATTTCCACTCATCGAGTTGAACTCACTATTAAGGTTCCAAATCTACTAAATTGAATTATTTTATCTATTTTTATAATTCTGCTCCACTATTCACCTCCACTCTCCTGAACTCTTTCTCCATGATAATATGTAAAAATTCACTCCCTTGTTTTGTCTTGTATTTTCTCTCTAATCCATCCTTGTTTCCAAGTGAAATCTGAATTGCAACCCTTTTGTCTACTTACTGTATAAATAGTTACTCTTTGAACACCAAATATTTTTGACTATCCACATCGTCTTTGAAATTATGTTGCCTTTACTTTCTGTGTATAACTTGAAATCATTGTAAAAAGTAAGTTCAGACACCATTTTGTAGCATATAATTGATTTATTTAGGATGTAGGCGGTTGAAAAAAAGAGAATCCATGGAATAAAACCAGCTCGTATAATCCTACAAATATGTTCGTTATTTCTTTATTCAACCTATAAAAAGGGAACCGGCTGTATGAATCTATACGGTTATGCCTCATGTCAAGTGATTCACAATGGAAAACTCAGTGGTGCCACTGAAGTGAGGACAGGAATAAGACAAGGGTGCCTACTATCAGAAATGTGGCAGGTGGTGCGGATCTAGAAGGCAAGAACACGTCGGGCCAACAAGAAGACTCTAAGAGATTTGGACTCCATTGACGATTTATTTCTAGTGATGAACACCAACACCATATGGTCACTATTAACTGAAAGGGAGTGAAAAACTAAGCTCATTCATGTCATCGGCACCATTCATTAACACCAGATCCAGTAGTGAAGAGCCCTAGGTATGGCAAAATTCTGTTTCATCTAAGACTTGCTGAATCAATGCCTACTCCATGACAGTTAGAAGTAATCTGGTATCGAAGTTATTGATGCATTCTGGAGAAAAAATAGATGCTCCTTTTACATATGCTGCATTAAAAAAGTCACCTTAAATGAAACATTTCCGAAAATCTGTTTTATAGCTAGATTTCTTCCAGTACAAACTCATCATTATTAACAATTCATACTTAGATACAGCCCTCTACTACTTTCTCACCTGTACCGATTACAGTCTCTGTCACCCCTCAAATATCTCCACACACACACCACGTAGAGACGCTACGTTTCAGTGATAGCCAGAATGCGCTGACTCAACTCATCCACAATTATTACACCTAACCCATGGAATTTATTTTCTATAAACTGTGTGCAGTTTTAGAATTTTATAAGTTAGCGGATAAGTTACCCCTTTTCAACAAATATTTTTGGAATGTCTAGTATTCTACTGAAATGCATTATTCAGTAGTACAATGAGAATTAGTACAAATTAGGGTTGTTGTCAGACTAAATTTCATTTCATTTTACTTTTATATTTCATATTAGTGATATCAAGAGTTGGTATGATGCACAGCAGTGAGTTTAGTTGTCTCATTTAGTTGTGAAGAACAATGAAAACTAGGGGGATTATTTCACCTAACTTTAAAATGTCTACTATAACAAGTCAAGAAAGGGAAATAATGTGGTGATCGGATTGCAAAGTCACCAAACATCATCATCATCATCATCGTAATCGAATAAAGCGTAGGATGGTAGTCAGATCTCTGCCTCAAATTCATCGACTTCTGGCAGGCCTGCGACAGCGTTTTCAGAGGAGTAATTTAGAAACTACTTCAACATTATGGCATACAATACTCAAATTTTTATCAAGCTCATTCAACAGCTGGCTGTAAGACAATGTAATGCGTCAGGTGATTCACAAAGGAAAACTCAACGAGGCGTTCGAAGTGAATAAAGGAGTAAGACAAGCAAGCTGCCTGCCAATTATCACTAATGATATTCTTAATTTTGGTGGACTGGATTATGCGTCAGATCATGCGTTGGGAGTGAGAAGACAGGAATACGCTGCACAGACCGATAAGACGATTTCAGAGAGTCTGAATTTCGCGTGTGGATGGTTTATGTCTAATGTCACAAAACCTCTAAGATTTGCAGGAAAGTGAAAACCAACAAAATGCCTGAAGAGTCTGGGAGCGAAGAGAGGACTGCAGGTGAACTTAGAGAAGATAGAAACGGAGGTAATGAAGACAAACAACCAAACACCAACGGCATCAACAAAAACAAACAGCACCAACCACTTTCACAGGGAGGAATTTCACAGAGATCACTTCTTGCCCTCACTTATCTAGTCAGGGAGTACCGTTTCAACCACAGGCAGTCGAAGTGGATGAAGATGTCGAAGTCAAGCAGTCTGCCAGAATCTGGAAGGCGAGATACACATTCATCAACCTGAAACCAGTTTGCAAATCAATCCGCGCTGCACTCCGGTTCAACATACACAACAAGATTCGGATTCTATTCAGCACCAATCTGAAGTCAGCCAGTCACTTCTTCTATACGGGTCAGAAACGTGCGGTGCACTCGCATCACGAAAAAAGATTTCCAAAAAACCACTTCAGACGTTTATCAACAGCTGTCACATTAGCCAGCTGGCTGGCTCCATACTGAAGATCAGATGACCAGTTGGCCGCAAAGAATCAGCAACAAGAAACTCTGACTGGAAAAAAACCAACAGTCGATAGTCGATTGCGCAAAAAACATGCAGAAAAAAAGGAGATGGATTGAATGGGTATACTTTGGGGAGGTCATCGAATGTCATCACGCGTAATGCAGTCCGTAGTTCATGTGGAATACGGGTGTGAAGTGACAAGTGGGTTGTCGGTGCAAGGGTGATATGGAGTAGATTGTGTGAGTTGGAATATGAGATGACAGATTATGGACAATCGTGGAGCCAGCCAGCTGCAGTGGACAGCAGAGAAGAGAAGAAAGTGGAGATTTATTGTTGCATCCCTATAATCCATTCGAAACTGATGAGAATAGTAACAATTGGCCTTTTTAATATTTCAGCGTGGAATTCATCACCAATCAATATTATTTGGAGATGTCGTTTAATACTGCCGGAGAGTAGTAGACGGCTGCTTTGTCCTAGATTAGAGACATTTTTTAACAGTGCACCTCCACCACCTCAACTCCAGTGGTCGAACTGGGACTTTTAAGTTACGAAACGAAACTCGTTGACCATTCAGCCATTTAGTTTACAATCCAGTGATTCGGAAATGTTGACTTCGTTAGTTCGTGATATAACTCTACGCTTAACCAATCAAATCGATTAGCATCCCCTACATCTTGACACATGGTGGACCTCGCTGATCACGACTTTTCAGTACAGTTTCAGGGTATCCACCCAGTTACTGTCAATAAGCTTGAGACTGTTATGAACGTGTCATTCATATTCTTCATTTTGCATACTAAGTCAAGTGATACAATACTTTGAGATAACCCTCTGTTTGTCATTTTTTATTCACCTTGGTCATCAGTAGAACCCGTTTACACTGCTAAGAATTCCTGCATAATGGTGTTCGTCATCATGTCATCTTTGTATAATGAAAAGAACTTCAACAACTAAGGATTAATCGTCACCTGACTTTGGAAAAGATTTCCTTCCGCACTTCATTGTCTCCTAAAGATGAAGTAGAAAAAGGACTAATTCGGAACGTGTTGCAGACTGTTTTCTAAACTATTTTTAACTTCTTTGCTCAATGTATTTCAGTCATAATTAGAGCAGAAGGGATTTCGGAGTTAAATTACATAGAACAAGTTACATAAGCCTGAAAGACGATTTCACACATCTGACAACTTCTGTGTGCTTATATCAGTTCACCTGTTCCTACCTGAAGTCACATACACTGGTCGTTTAAGAACGGTCCAAGAACACCATCAGTCATGGATGCATCAAATAAGTAGTGAATGAACAAGTTGTCAACATTGGCCATTTCATCTCAACAAACGCCTCCTACTTCAAAATAATCTACAAAGTGAAGAACACTCTGCTGAAGACGACACGCTAACGTCTCGTTTACACTCATGAAGCCGTAGCTATCCAGATAGAAGACGAGGAGCTCTGTCCACAAAATAAACTTATTCAACCAATTCTACTACCATAATTACGACCTCGTTGTTTTCTATCAACTTGATTTTGTTTGCTTCTTCAATTTTTGATATTTCATAACTTTTGCATTTCTCTCAAACTCTCAAGTAATTTTATATTTTCCTTCATTCAGTATGCATCCTGACTACAACTCATTCATCAAATTATTCAACTTATTATGTAACTCTGGTACACTAATTTGACTTCTCGTATGCATTGATTATTACCAGAAACTATGAGTGTAAATCCCCGCATATGTATGGTTTACCAAAACACACATAAACCCAATAATCCTCTACGTCCTATAATATTGTCAATGTGCAAATCCCCAACGCATAAACTTGGTAAATGACTAGTAGAATTATTGCATCCAGTCAAAACACAATTCTGTAAGTATGTGTTCAAAGATACATTTGAACTAGTTAGTTGTCTTGACGATATTAATATTATGAATAAAAATATGTATTAGTTTGATGTAAACCCTTTTTTCACTAATGTGCCTTTGCTCAGAACAGTTGACATTTTGTGTGATTACATTTCCACATACACACAATTTTCTAATCCAGTTCCCTATATCTTCTTATTTAAGGGATCTCTTACTTCATATGTACTACCTATGTTAGATTTACGTTTGAAGGCGATCGTTTCTTCCTGAGTCGATGGTGTTGCTATGAGAAGTCCGTTAGGGACCTTTTTAGCAGATGTCTATATGTCGTACATTGAGAGTTTATCAGAGGATTAAATTGAAGGTATGTAGATGACACAGCAATTATAATTGATAAGCCTTGTTCTCCCGCTTGATTTTTAAATCGAAGGAATGAAGTTCAGAATAGCATATCGCTCACACCTGTAGAAAAGGAAGATAATTATTTATCTTTCGTAGACATATTGCCTAGTCGACAAGGTGATGGATCAGTAAAACGATCTATTTACAGCAAACCTACCTGGACAGGACAGGACAGGACAGTATTTCAAATACCACAGTTTCTGCCCTGTTCAGTACAAAAGAGCCCTAGGGAGTGAGGCGCCTCTTCAGTAGAATCTAATGAAAATGTCCTGAATACACACATAATGAGGAAGAAAGAAAGTTGACACAAACTGTGGTTGATAACAGTTTTTCAGTCAAGTTCATCAGGAGATATATAAAGTAGTCAGAACACCAAGACTCCCTCTCCAACTCGCCGCTAAAAAAGACGTATACATCAAGCTAGCCTATATAGGGCTTCATAGCAGCTTGATATATAGACAAAGACTGAACGCTGCTGTTGAAAAGACTTTTTATGCAGCTAAGATCATAATAATTGAGAATGTGAAGCCGATATATCCGTCTAAGCCCTTCGAACATGCGAAAAATGATGTCACGTCCAACACTGTATTTACCAGTTTGAATGTATGTGTGGACACACATACATAAGGAGGACTATTTGACCTCTGCAAATAAGGGCTGGCTTCACAGCGTATTCTTAAATGGCATCAGAAGCAAATAGAATCCTCAGAACTGATTACTGGTGAGAACACGAGACCTAGCTCCTTTATTGAGAAACATATAATAGAGACAGCACAAAAACTTGACGTTTACACATCTTTTAGACCTATCTATAAATACGTGTTTTGGGCGTATCCTAAACTTTGTGGAATCCCTAGCTGACAATTAGAAAGTTTAAACCAGACTTATACGTTTAAAGCAACAATTCGTCATCACAATAAACCATCTTCCTTGGTAAATTTTGTTTTGATACCAGTCAGAGCAGATGTACTACTACCTCTCTTCTTTGGTTGAGTGATCTCCAGCTGTTATTTTGACCTTCAATATGTCTTTTTAACTAGAAGTAACTTGTCTAATTTATCACCTGTTAACTTTTTATTAATTGCATATATATGTGCCCCTATGACAAGTCTGTGTGTGATCAGATTGTTCGAAATGCGTGTTGCGCAAATACACAATAAACGATTCAGACAAATTACGTTTTCTTATTGCTTTGTTTAAATTGCATAAAGGGAACCAACTGTTTTAAACTATGATTATGACAATTCATGAATTTTATCATTATCGTCTTTCATGAAAAAATGTCTATAAGTGAGGTAGTGCAGCTGGGGGGGGGGGAAGAAGGACATCGCTTAAAATAGCCTCTTCACTGAACAGTGTTTTTTGTGGAAAAATCAATATGGTATCAAGCAGATCGCATATTTTATGTTATCTGAATAATTGTAAGTGTGGTGAAATAATCACCACCTGTAATTGTGTAAATTACAAATTGGGCGATTTGAACTGGTTTGTCTCTCACGGAGCTGAGTCAAACCGGTTACATCACTGATGAGGTCGACGGGAAACGACCGAAATGGGCGTCTAACCTTGTTTTAGTTCGCTTCGGTAATTTGGCTAACTAGCAAGCACTACTGGTTGATTTTCATAGTGATAGCCAACTACTCATCTCAGTTAATCAGTAGTATGTGGTTTAATGCATCATTTTTCGTCCTTGTTTTGTTCAAACTAACGGCCGCATGAGAAGACTGTATAAAATATGGACTTGGCGGATGATTTATGGTTAGCGTCACACAAGCTCGAAGATATACAGGAGAAAACCAGCAAGTTTTTAGAAGAGGTAGGCAGTAAAGACACGACTTCAGGTGAACATAGGGAAGACGGAGATGATGAAGATAACCAATCAGTAATAACAGCAACAAAAACAACTGGAAGTACCATTCACCACCAACGGAGGTAATTCGAAAGGGTTAACCCAGGCAGCATCGCTTCAACTACAGTCGACAGCTGAGATGTGAAAGCCAGACAGATCTTGACTAATGTGAAATCAGTTTTAAAATCTTCAGCATTAGCTCAGCAATACGAACCGGATTTAGATTTCCTACACCAATTTCAGGTCATTCAGTTCTTCTGTATGGGTCAGGAACATGGCGCGTAACTGAAAGCATTTCCGACAGGCTAGTGAACACTTTCATCAACAGCTGCCTTCTCTAGCTGTCCAGTGAAGGTCGGATGGCTGACCAGGGAGAATTAGCAACAGACGACTATGGGGACAAACCAACTAACAGGCTATTATGCAACAAATATTCAGAAAGAAATGGAGACGGATTGGACACACGCTGAGTAGACCGTCGGATGACAGTGTGCGTCAGGTGGGAAACGATGAGTTGTGCGTGGGGGTACGAGGATGACATTTGAGGACATTGTGTGAGGATGAGATGAGAGCTTACTGGCAGTCGTGAAGCCAACTGAAGAGGACTGCAGAGAGCAGGATGAAGTGGAGATGTTCTGCTGAAGACCTATATCCCACACACGGAACCTATCGTAATAACATCAATAATGATAATATTGCACTAATAGTGAAACTCTCCCGTTTGTTGTAAACAGAGAAATAAAACTGTGTAGTGAAATAGATTTATTAATACAATAGAAAGTTATCTTATGTACAATGAAACAGTCTTGTCTTTGGAATAGTATATGGTACACACAAGTAATAGAAGATGAAATTATGTTAAGATATAAAGATTTCATAAGATAAGGCGTATACAGACTCAATCAATGAATGAATACAGAAAGGAATGAGAATAAGGAATTAACAAAGGGCAACATGTATAAAACACAACGTTTATATTTCTTCGCATATTTAAAGCTTAACCTACTGAAATTCACAAAGCTCATTAGTAATAACAATACCAACATTAAAATAAATATTCAATATACATACATTACAGCAATCTGCTAACAGTATACACCCTAGGAAGTAAATTTTACCATTGCAGAATGATTTTATTAGGCAAGAAAGCACACACAGTGAATATGTGACGTTTCGAGTACAATTTATTGCTCATAGTATTCATATTAAGATGCTACTTCTTATGGGTTGATTTAATGTATATTGGTAGTAATATTCTCTTTGGTATCTCTGTTTCGTCAATCCTATTGGATGTTTCGGGAGTGTGGATACGATGAACAAAGATTTAGTAAAGGTACCTGCCCCTGAAACCACCTATGCCATTTTTTATAACTGTAGATAGTTAACCCTGTTCTACCCTGTCCTGTGATTTTGTATTAATGTATGCATTGCAATAGCTCAGTTTTCCTTTAAGCGATTCGTTTGACTACCCGAGACCTTCTGATGAACTCACTATGATTGCAACGTATTTTGTAGATTATATAATTTTGTTTAATTAGGTCATTAGGGTCCTTTAACCTACAGAGCTTGTCCCTGAATGAGTTTGAAGGGTTTAAATGTAACCCTGACTAATTCTTGCTTTGATGGAAAAAAATTCTACCTGCGTCTTACCATTCCAGTGATCTCCAAGATAGTCTCACTATCAGTAAAATTAAATGTGAGCTAGAGTAAGGAAAGCTATTTTCTCCCGGATTGTTTGTGATCCCCTTGTGCAATTGAAAGTGAATAGGAAGTCCAGATTACGTCATAAAGTAGATCGACTATCCCCTCGAGCTAACCATGCCAACTCTGTAATAGTTGACTAATGAGATTCGCTAAAAGTGAGATACTTATCTAATTTCACTTCTGAGTGTGTCGTTGACAAGTAAGCAAGGATTTAGACGCATAGGTCATACGACATCTAAGACCATGTAATTACTTATGTTCTTGGTGCCATAGCAGTGATACTTAACAGACTAAATTTTTGTTAGATGATTCGCAGGTGGTTGACAACACTTTTTGAATCTTGATGTCATGCTTCTTGACACTGCTCAGCAAGGAGTGTCTGAAGTCCGGCTCCTTCTGACTCCCTTCAAGATTGCAGATATGCCTTAATGACTTATAAGTCACAGCAATCAAAAAACTTAGGTCTAAGGCTTCCTGACAACCACCTCCAACCACTTAATGATCATTGAGAATGCACCGTTTTGGAGAAACATCAAGCATGGTGGTCACATTAGACACTTGACTGATAGACTTCAGCCTGCACAAACACCAACGGTTAGACACATGACACTAGTTAATTCTATGTGTCTAATCAAAGTAGACTGAAGTAGTAGTCTCCCTGAAAATTACAATTTACCCCTCTATCGATGTTAGTGGATAGAATAAGGAAACATCCTACAATTCTTTCCATTAGTCAACTTGAACAAAGCAAAAAGGACAAATGTACTAGTATAATATGATTTCAATCTTTAATATTTCTACATTTCTTCTCACCTCGCTAAAACCTGAATTTTTATGCAATGATACAGAGTAAATGATAGTAACTTCACAAATAACCCACGTCAGGAATAATGTAAGTTGTTAACGTATTAAGAGTTAAAACTCCCGACTATTCGTAGGATAGGATGGATGGATGTATTCCTTCACGTTCCTATGTGAACATAGGACTTCGAGCTAAAGCTTTGAAGTTTTGGTAGCAGCTGTGTTTACTTTTACTCTATGGGATTGGTAGCCTCTTAATAACTTAACAACATGCATCATTCCGAAGTTATGTTACTGTTATATATAGTTTCAATCAATTACTCCTTGTCATGGCATAAAAATCTCAGCTTTGATTAGCTGATAAGAAACCATGGACATCATAAAGAATGACTTCATAATCATCATCCTGGTATTATTGATCGTTCTTACTTTGTTCAATTAGGGGAATATTTGCTGCCCATCTTTTTGTTCTTACTCAAGCAAAGGTGGTATACCGTTACATAAAAGTTACACTGAATAAATTTTCATATAATCAATTGACTTTAACTGTTAACTATTCAAAACGAACTTACCACAACATCTTCTTGTAGCAAACACGATAGCAGTAATATTAGTAATACTACTAACAGTAATATTAGTAGCAGTTATATTAGTAGTCGTAGTATTCGTATTATTATTAGTAGTAGTAATAGCAGCAGTAGAGAAGAGAATCAATGACTGTGTTAATTCATTACTGTAGAAACTACACACTCCCGGCAATCTCTGTTAGCAATGAAATAAAGAAAGCAAAAGAATAGAAGATATTGATTATTTTTGAAAAGAGAACTGTTCAACCTACAGTAGAGTTGTGTAAATATAACTGGGCCACTTTAACATGCCTATGCCAGTTAACTAGAAGCTAGTGTGGAGCTGAATACATTGACTGTGACATGCGTCCACTTGTAAGAAAACGCGCTCAGGAATATTATCCAGCCTGGCTGGCTATCAAAAGGTGAATGGAAGTGTGTATGCAGTTGGGTAACAGGAAATATATAGTGAATTCAGGACATTGGAAGAAAGGCTACTTATTCAAACTGTCAAAGAAATGAGACTTAAGTCAACGTAAGACCTGGCGCGGAATTATGCTCCTGTCCACCCCAAGCAAAATACTAAGCCGAATCATCCTGGAGAGAATCAAACACGCCAACGTGGATGAAAACCTTCGAACGGAACAAGATGGATTCAGGAGAAACAAGTCATGCATCGATCAAATCGCAGCACTACAGCTCGTCATTGAACAGAGTTTGGAAGGGCAGTCACCTCTCTATCTCAACTTTATTGACTTTGGAAAGGCCTTCGAGAGCGTCGAGATTTCCCTGATTGCAGTATATTGAATAATGCAACAGACAGCGGGAAACGAGGAAACAGGCATAAAATGGACTCACACAAAATCTTTGAGGATCTGAACTTCGTCGATGATGATATAAGTCTGATTTCCCACAAACTGGAAGATATGCAAGTGAAAAGCAACAAGCTGTCAGAAGAAGCGTCAAAGATAGGAAGGACTTCAGGTGAACATAGAGAAGGTGGAGAGGGAGATGATGAAGATTCCTGGCCAACAGAAACATTCACAGTAACAACAGACAACAATCAGTATAAATAGGAAAAATCTGAAAGAAACAACCTCCTCTATTTATTTTTTTATATTTTTGATTAAAGCTTGATTCCACACTGTATTTTTCGTACAAGTATGGAATTTTCAGCGTGGATATCGGTAGCCCAAATTTCGCAGGCCGACCATAGATATCAGGTGTGCGTCGGCAGGGGATCGAACCTCAAACCATGTGCATGGTCGGCGAGCATGCTAACCACTGTGCCACCGACGTACCTACCGACCTGGGAAGCATCGTTTCAACTACATGCGGACGGAGCTGATGAGGATATCAAAGCAGCGAGGACTGGGAAAGCAAGTCAAGCTTTCATTTCTCTCAAGTCTGTGTGAAGGTCAGCAGCACTCATAATGAAAGAGAAGATTCGGATTTTCAACTCCGATGTGAAGTCTATGCTACTTTATGGATCAGAGACTTGGTACGTCACAAATGGCACTTCGAACCAACTACAGACCTTCATCAACATCTGCCTTTTGTCAATACTATTCAATATCAGATGGGCAGCCAGAAAAGATTAGCAACAAGGATGTCAGGGAGCGAATGAACCAACGAGTAACCAATTGTGCAACAAATATGCGGAAAGAAATGGAAATGAGTTGGCCATACTCTGGCCTAATGAAGCCTTAGGCATTCAGATAGAAAAATCAGAGCTATGTATACTGCAGTGAGTGCTACTTTTAATCAGATATAAGTAGTATATCAGTAAACGAGTTCAGAAAAACAACAACAATATCTTTCGGACACTAGAAAAAGCAATCGAAGAACAGAACAGTGTGAAGAACGTTAGAAACACTTTGAAGAATTTAAGAAGCTATGGAATATGGTGATATCTGACCAATTTGTAAATGATTACGTAATTGCACACATCCGTGCGTGCCTATGTTCATCATGATCAAAACTCATTCATCCCATTATATGATTCTAATACATTTATTTAACTCCTCTTATGTGTTGATTAGTATTCTTGTCTGAACACTTAAATTTTCGTTCTTTTTATTTATGCCAGGATGCTGACTACTCATCAACTAGTAAGATCTTGATGTAACTATTTTCGATAAACCTATTCATTATAAAATTCATGTTCTGTAATGGAGTATGAATTCTGTCAGGAGCAAACAGGATGATCCTTTTAACTACCTGTTGAATATTTGGCCAGATTAACGGCAGACGCAGTTAGAAATATAGTTTAAGTTTCATATTGGGATCTGATCAAAAAAATTTGTCTCTGTGTTCAGTTAGGAAAAGAACTGGGGTGTAATCAAGAGCCCGCTAAGCTTTTATTTTGATGTCAATTATCCTCGGACTGAAAAGTCGCCTTACTATTATTATTACTGTTTCTTTTAATTCCTAGAGGAACATAGGGCTTCCACCTCACTTCTCCGTTGCGTTCAGTTCTCTGCCAACGTTTTTGCTTGGCTCCACGTCTGCGCATATGCTTTCATCTCCTCTTTGCATCACCTCCTCCAGGTTACCCTCTTACTGACAACCAACTAACTCCCCACTTCCTATTCGCGCTCCACTTGAGCGACGGCCTGTCTTGTGATGTCACTTGATGGTTGGTTTTCTCAGAGTATGGCTAATCCAGCTCCATTTATTCCTGCATATTTGTTGAACAATTAGTTCCTCGTTGGTTTGCTCCCAGAGATCCCTGTCGCATATCTTTTCTGGCCATCTGAGCTTGAGTAGTACTGAGCCAAGACAGCTGTTGATGAAAGTCTGTAGTTTGTTTGAACTACCTAACTCACTCTTATCCATCATTAATAAAATATATGTAGTCCCTGAATTTAAATATGGTGCATGAAAGACATTTTCTATCAGGTAAAGACATTAAACGTCGAAGAATTTCTAAAAGTTTCAAGGTGAATTTTCCACGTGAATTAATATCGCTTAAGAAGAATAGCCAAGAATGTCACAGTGTACTAAACATTCTTCGTCTCTTCCACCAGCCGTAATTATATTGAAGTTTATTATTGTCCCCTTGAGTTCCAAGTAGAACATATGGCTTCAATCATAAAACTACGGTCTGCTTTAGCTGGCCCGACGATCGTCCATAGGCTCTCATCTCCACCATGTCATACTTGGACCAATGCGCTACTCGTCGTTTTTTATTCAGGCTCCACTAGACGGCCTGATGCAACTTGTGATTCGAAGGACTCTTTATTGTGCCTGCGACACATCCCCATTTCCTTCGGTTTATTTGTTAAGCACTAGGTTATTTGTTGGTTTATTCCCGGAGTTTCCTATTTTTGATCCTCTCTTACCATCTGTTCCTCATAATACAGATAAAGAAGGCAGTCATCTGATATAAGGCTGCAGTTCACCTGTTAGAAATGCGTTTCATGACGCGCCTGACAAGTCTCTGAACTGTACGGAAGCATTTAGTGACTTCACAGGGATGTTGGACAACCGAAATTTTTCCTTTATGCAGAATGCAGAAGATATCCAAACTGACTTCAGAGGGATGAGTGTCTGCCTTGCCTTTCCACTTCTGTTTTTGTCATCCTCATCTGTACTGTCACTTGTAGTTGAAACGATGCTGCTTGGCCGAATGCGTTAAGGAAGTGACCTCTTTCAAATTTCTTCCACTGACTTCCATTGGTGTTTGCTGTTGGTTGGTTGGTTGGTTTCTTAGTTATTTTCATCAACTTGGTCTTTTCTGTGTTCGCTAGGAATGGAGTCTTCTCTGCTTCTTCCCCTAGTTTGCTGGTTTTTGCCTGTAAGGTTTCTAGTTTGTGTAATATTAAGTATAAATCATCCGTGATATTCAGATCTTCTCCAGTCTTCTTATTGGTCGGCGCAGTGTGTTCCTGTCTTCTGACTATCTGAGCATAATATTTCAAATAATCCAGTTAACCACAATTAAGAATATCATTGATTATAGTAGGCAGCCATGGCATTTATTGTCATTCATCAACTAGGACGTCGTTTGCATTTGAACTCAGCAGTATTGCTGAGATTGAAAGAAGATTCCGTTCAGTGAATGTTACACACCCGGAAAATTACATGGATACTGATTATGAATTTTACAAAAATCGGCTACTAGTCAGATTTGTATACGAATTCAATCGGTGACTAGACCAAACAGATATCTTAAACGATCGCGGATAATGATAACATGTAGCGCAGATTCATTTAATAGGTAATCCATTTGGGATTAAAGTTGAAAATAGGGCCACATTACAGCAGATCTCCGTTTTCCTCTATTCTCTGTAGCTATTTTAAGATGACGATAAGCTTTAATTTCGTCTTTCTCTGAGGATGTTTCCTCGACACCATCCTTGAAGCAAGCTTCATTCCAGTACTCGCCTCAGGTGTGTGTGATATTAGTCAACAGTTGTTTAAGCTGCGCATGTCCAACCCATCTCCATTTTTTCTGCATATCTGTTGGGCAGATGATATATTGTTGGCTGGTTTGTTGTCTGCTCGAGTTCCTTGTTGCACCTTATCCTCTCTGGCTTGTCATTTCATCTTTGATATTGCACCGGTAGAAGGTAAAGTGTTGAAAGATGTAAGACAGGTCCGGATAACTGCCGATTCGTGTAGCTAAATCACTCAAGCTTTAACCATATTCTGAAATTACTGAAGCTATCAAAATCCAATTTAAGTAGTATAATTAGTAATGAAGAAAACTCGATTAAATTTTCTAACTTTAAATATTATCATTATTGTGATTATCATTATTAACTTACAGTTGAAAAAGAATACGAGCTACATCCTTTGTCTAGCTGACATTCATTGAAACAACTACTTGTATTACTGATCGCTCTAGACGTGTACAGTTTTGATGTGATCGGATCTGGTGATCCTAATCCACTCAACCATTTAAGTGAATTACAGCCTGTAGTATAAGTCGGCAAACCAACAGATGGAGTACATGGTCTCAATACGAATAACGTGACGTCTATATTATCTATATAGGTAGGTATGTGCAAAAAAAAGATGAGATTAGGTCATGTAATAAAATTTATGTGTTTCATGAAAAACATTGTGATAAGAATTTCTTGGGGTCTCAAGGTGTAAACTGTATAAATCATTTATGTACATGCCAACATAGCATCGTGTGTCGGTGGTTGTACGGTAGAATGGTTTCCAGCCATACACGTGGTCCTGGGTTCGACTCCTGTCTGTCTGGCGTGTACCATTACCTCCATTATGGATAGAATTTTTACTTTGATAAAATCACACAGTGTTGTTGTGCAGTAATAATTACTGATAACCACGTTTCGAGCACAAATTATTGCTGCTCATAGTCATCATATCAAGGCACTACTCACACAACCTTCTTGCTTCATTCATATACATCAGTAAAATTGTCCTCTGATTTGACCAGTGGTGATAAGATCTTCCATATCTTTGATATTTGCTTTGAGTCAGTTCTATTTCATCTGATGGGTGTGCAGATTCAATGAACCAGGGTTAAGTAATCAATCTCTCTCTCTCCGCCTACCCAAATTACCTCTTAGGATTTTGACTCTATCCCAGTCATCCTATTGTGTGGTTGTATGTTAACGCATGCCGTGCGATTTCTGAGCTGTTTTTTTCTAAATTACTTATCCTCTCGGAGTCAATCATTCTTACCTTAGCTAAATTCTTATGTTCTGACAGGCAATCTGACTATCCCTGACCTACTAGTTTGACCTAAGCAGTTGACTTAACTCACAGTTGTTGCAAGGCATTTTGTAAATTACATTAAGTTTTCTAATTGTGTCACAATAGGATCCTTCAACCTACAGAGCTTGTTCTACCTAAGTCAGTATGTAGGTTTGAATGCCACCCTAATTCCTGCTCTAGTGAGAATCTTACTTCGGATCTTAGGTGTCCCATCCTTATAAGGTAAATCTATTGTAGATGTCTTATATCAATTCTTGTTTATGTAATCCTTTTATCAACAGTGCACTATTTTCTCCTTTGTCAGTTGTAATTCCGATAAGCAGGGGAGGTTTGGTGTGAGGCTAGACCCACCTCACACTGTGAGAATGACACCAAATCTACAGAAACTTCAGATAGAAGTTCTATGTTCCACTCGGAACGTAAAGGAATGGAAAAAAGCATGGAATCTTTAGCACAGGATTGATTAGTGGCGTAAACAACAACCTTGCTGTTTCACAGTTAGTTCATCTACAAAAGGCCGATTACGACATTATAGAAAGGTCAGTTGGTTAGCTGAAAGAGTAAGAGTAACTCACCGCCATACTATATGTCATCAACACTCTCTTGGGAACCAGATAACCATCCATCGATAATCGCCATTAATTTAAAACGAGTAAAAATCAGTATCTAACCCGGTGACTGTCATTACCAAATCAACGATGGCAATAAATAGATCGCGTAGTTATGAGTGATTGATGCAGAGGGTTGGTAGAAGATTGCTGCTTTTCATGGGACACCTATGTAGATATCGACCGTGTATTCGTCCTTGAATGCATATATCTACGACGTAAGTGATACGGACGACAGGCAGTCACGATGGTCATTACACCTTCAACTTGACGATAACTCAAGGTCTTCATCTAGGGAAGATGTAACTTTAGGTGTAGCTAAAATTAACAGTAATAACCTCACTGAGGGGGTGTGGCAGAATATTCAGTTTATTGCAATGACAGTGGTCAGAGAACCTGACAGCCAGAAGTCAAAATATACTTTACGGTAATGTGTTTTAGTCGTCTTATCTGAATTGACAGTTACAGGGAGACTAATACCAATGGGCTCCAATCATGACGGCAGAGTGAAATTCATTAAAGTGAAAATTAAAAATCGTGAACTTTAACACGCTCAAAAGAAAAGTATGCGCACAAGACATCAGTGCTAGATGGTCTCAGACAGACAACTCCCTAAACTCATCAGGAAGGTAGACGGAAAGATAACTATGGCAAGTAAAAATGATTTCATGTGTTGGTTTTCAAGAACCTCACTGATTTCAGAATTTTATCATGAACTGAAGTCGATTAGAAAACCGCTGGAAAACCTAACAATGAACACTGAACAAATGTTTGGTCCTAGTCTCGGACTCTTCAGGAGTGCGCACCCACTGAAATATGAGCCCAGGACCCTAGCTTGCAAGGCGAGCTGCTAGACCACTCAACCACTGGGAATCGATAATATGGTCAATGAATTCCAACTTCTGCCAGTCCAGGATATGACACGACGAGCAGAAAATATCGTCAGCGAGCATTTGTCCTCATAATCGACCTCAGTAGGATAGAACTTTAACTGATTTTTAGTATAGACGATTGGAACATTGGACAAAACACTCTGAAGGGCGATTCATATGGTATTCGGTCAAACTAAAATTGCTCACAATCGAATACCTTAGTGAATATGATATAGACAGAGATCGTCCAGCTGCAATTGAGGTAAGTAGTCTAAAACCAAGCAAACCAACAAGATCTGATTGGATGACTTTAGAGACATTTAAAGATGCTATTGATGAATTACTGACATCTAGGCTAGCTAAAACGTCAGTTGGGTGGAGGGGGTGGGAGGTGGCTGAGATTGTTCTAATGACTGATGCAAACAATTGGCTTTCTCAGTTTATAAGAAAAGAGATAAATCTCTCTGTGACAATCACAAAGGAATCTGCTTGACTAGCAAAGTTTTTAAAAATTTATATCCCCTAACCGCGTTTGTGTAGATTAGACAGGGAAGTAACATTCCAGGATACTATAGTAAATAAAGTGAAAATTATTTGCTTTACTCCAAAGCATCACAAATGACTATTATTCATTGTTATTTCATTCCTTTGCATACACAGTGGAGCATAGGGCTTCAGGCTAGTGGCTTGAAGTTTCGGTAGTAGTGGTTTTTATTTTTACGAGATAGGATGGCTAGTCTCACGCCCAACCTTCCCTGTTTGGCTGGCTTTTTACCAGCATTGCGAGGTAAAGGAATGCCTTGTCGACCGAGGATCGCACTCTGGATCACCTGAGTGGCTGGCGAACATTATAACCCTACGCCATCGACACATTATGTATGATACATTGGGCAATTTCCACCACCATTATGTACAATATTTTATATTTGAGTTGAACTCAGTGAATTGCCACCCAATTAAATAGTCACTCAGTATCTTATGCATCTCTCGTCTTTATTACAGAACTCCTCGACCATTGTAGGCATACATTTATTTCGTTTAAACTTGAACTGTCTGTGTAAAAACTGTATAAGCGCAATTTTCTGAGAACTGTTCACAAATTGTTGAACTTTCTGTCAACTGACATCATGAAACGTTTTCAATCTGTAAGCAGTAGCTGATGAGAAGCCAACGAAATAAGCAATGATGGTACCATATTATTCTGCACAAACCACACTGTTTTTCTTGCTTTATTCAAATTCATCAGGGGAATAAATGCATGTAGTTTCACGTCTAACACCACCTCTGTCATCACATAGAATACTAGCTGGCCAAATAGGGTATCCTTGGGTTTCTAGACTTGGTTGTACAAGCATATATATAACCTTTTATACTGGCTTCTAGTCCTGTCAGATGAGATTCAAGGTATGGAGTTGTGAAGAGAGACTCTGGTGTTGACAGTTAGATAATATGGATTTAGACCAATTGTGACATGTGTTTATGTGTCTGTTGACTATGATGGTAACGAGCTAACTAAGTGGTACACAACATATCCTACTAACTACCATTAATACCCTTCTCAATATGACATAATCCCTTTTGGGGAGGGAGCAATAAAGAATAATAGGTAAGATGCAAGAATTAACAACAGATTGTAAACGTAAGAACTGGGTAATTCCAGATTGTCTTAACTTCTTAATGTGGAAGGAAAGATGGAGCATTTTATTAGAAATAGACAGGAAATGGAGAAACCATCTTTATTAGGGCCCTCTAAGCTTCAAATATTGCGTGAACTAGTGAGCTCGTTAAGATTAGGTTTATCCCTGAAGATGAAATTACCCGTGTCACATTTGGAGGGATTTGTCGTTAGACTATTAAGCTTACAGCACTGGCTAATGTCGAGGATGAACCCAGTCAGTCTATTGGTAATGGTCAGCTTGAGGAGGTATTTGACAACGAGACAGTGAAGTCGTCAGAATGTTTAGAAAACTTGGTGTCTTCCTAATAAGGACCGTCATGTGAAAAGAAAGAAAAAAGAGGAGGAGGAGAAGAAGAGAAATAATGTGAAACACCTGGAACTTTGTTTTTCCCATACAAAACTCTCCGTTCATCATTGGATAAGAAAACAAGCCCATGAATTCTAACTTCTGCCAATGTTCACTAGTGACTGAAGACATGATAAGGTTACGCGAAGTTCTGTAGTGAAAACTCTCTACCAGTCGGATCTCTAAAGTTTCGTACTAGGATAAATACTGACTGATGGCACTTTGTGGTGGTTGAACTATTCGTCTCTCATTGGCGTATAGCCTTGTAATCTGAAGGTTCTATGTTCGAGTACTGGCAATGCAGTCTTGGGTGCGTACTTCTAAGCAGTTGCAAACTAGGAATAGAAACAGCTGTCTAGTACTCACCCGGGTGGCTTCTAGTCATTCTCTAATTAGAATATGTATATGGAAACAAACACATACATATTATATACTACAAGAACGATGAATGAACTTACCACAGCATGTCATGGTTCCATACCAGAAGGGATCACCAGCCATTGTTAAATTATTCGGTGTTATATTGCTTCTATATAAACAACACGTCATTGATGTAGGCTATAAATCGACAGAATATATGTTGAATAGATAAATTTAGACCGTTTAATGAAGGTACTACATTTATATGTTCTTGAAAAAATTCACAGTTTTTATGCGGAAAAGTATATACTACTGATTGATTGAGATGAGTAGTTTCCTACTAATCACATCGACAAGCAATGCATGGAAGCTTTCCAGATCGAAGCGATTGAGTCACTGGACTGCCATTTCCATGGCTTGGGAAGATGGAAGTTGGAGTTCGTAGGCGGTTGAATTGGGTCCAGGAGGTTGGATGGTCTACCAGCTGTCTATATGACTGGATGGCCTTTGGTTCGAACTTGGTGGGTGCACATCGTTGAGGAGTCACAGAGTAGGACGAAAAAGCTGTCCAGTACTCAGAATTAGTTTGTCAATCATTCCCTAACTGATGTCAGCCTCATGATCGAGCCGATAACAGGTGAAATCCCTGCAAACCAACCATTAAAAAAACAACATTTAAATCCTCAGGTATTGTCACAGGACCCGTGTAACTAGAGAAGCTGACGTGTAACCAAAATATACACCGAACAGTTCGATCCAAATATATTCAGTCATATAACCACAGAGAAATACAAAAATCCAAATTAAATTAAAACAAAAGCAATGCATGATTTACCAGTCTAAATGAAAATGACAGACACCCAGTCTGACGACGACATTCATCGAAACAATTCGTCGTTGTATCGACAACACATATCAGTGATGTATTGACAAATTGTTGTGTAGGAATACCACGACCAATAATCCATGTTGCATTTGCACATGTTAGAAATGGTTGACATCGATCGCATGGTTGACATGGCGATAACATGACAACATCATTTTGACAAGTGGAATAATCTGTGAAATCAATTATTATTATGTGTAAAATCTTAGTGATAATAATAACAATGTTTGTCAGTGAATAGTTTCTCATCGCGTTAGAGGATAAGTTGACATTAGGAAACGAGGGGTTAGACGAAGAAAATGAGGCAAAATTCATTTGTGTATGCATATTTATAGTGGAGGAGAAGACAGGCGAACAAAAGATTGTCCTTTCTCCTTTCTTTCTACCCACCAATCAAAATGCTTCTAACATCTAGAAAGATGATAGGGTACTTTGGAAGGAATTATATTCTCTTTTCACTACGAAGAGAGTAGTGTGGTATGTCCTACTGATAAGATTTATTAGTAGTAAGTGAGGAGACATCCATCGGTATTCAAAAATGTCGAATAGTCAAGGTCGAACGTCAAGTGATAGACTTGACGTTAAAGAGAGCAAAACACGGGGGACACGAAAAGAAACACAAACAAAAAACACAAAATGAATGGCGGTAGTAGCATAACATGGAAGATTTGTACAAATAACTTTTTGCAGATAAGGTGTACATAACTTCCTTGAATGCAGATAACATATAAACCAAATAAACATTCTGTTATCGAGTTCCTTGTCTTCTTTAGTGAGTGTGGTATTTGAATGAGCAGACGTGATGCGAAAATCATCATATTTGCACTACAAAATGAGCTTCACGTTTCATTTCAAGGCCCTAAATCAACTGCTGATAGCCTGAAATACACATAGTACTAACAAAATAGATTTGGGACTCTCTACTGTAATATATCACTTGTGTTATCACGCCCTACCCCACATTACTCATTAATAGACTAATATACGTGTTTCGGTAAATATACAATTATGATTGTACAGCATCTGAATATGATTTTGTCGATAAAGAAAATATATTTCCATGGAATTAAGGCATCAATTTTAACACTTTTTGTTTTTAAGTGGATTTTGTATTTAAGAGGGAAGAATTCATGATGAGTTGTCATAATCCCATTCAGAATATCATTGTGAACAACATCGGTTAAAGAACCATTGGAAAACCAGCTGAGAGTACTGTACATATGTTCCGTCAGCCCACTTTGTGACTCGTCAGCAGTATGCAGCCAACCCCAGGCTTCCAAACCACGACCTACTGCATACAAGGCTAACCAGCTCGTAAATCATTCAACCACCGCGAACCAAACCCACGGTCCATGAATTCCAAATTTCGACAATTCATGCTAATGTGCAAACAATAGATTGGCAAACCGGGACCTCTTACCGATGTCAGACCTATCGGCGAGGCCAAAGAGCTCAGTGGTAACGTCCCTGAATGCAGTTCATACTGGATGATTTGGGTTCGAATCTCGGAGGAAACATGAGATCGTTTATAGCTTATAGATGCAATTTAATGACTGGCGAGTGAAAACTAGCACAAATCCTAGTTCTCAGGCTACCTTCCAATAGCTTAAGAACGTCAAATTAGGTAAAAAGTGAAATGATTTTTAATGAAAACTTTTGTGAAAGAAATTAGCGTAGAAATAAAAGGTTTCGATAACTGAAGATGGAAAAATAGACGGAATGACATAAAAATAAACTAACAAAAGCTAAGGAGCCGAACAGAACTAAATCCATGGTGAATACGAACGTAGAACCAGTTTATTTCAAACACACGGCTCCGGTGTTTCGATACATATGGCAAGGGCTTCTACAATACAAAGAAGTTGGAAGCACACTGCCTTTGGTAAACTTTTGCTTACCCTGTGAATAACTTTGCATATCGAGTTAGCTGAGATGCTGTGAGTCGGTGTCACAACGGTAGAATGCTCACCGACCAGCCAGGTGGTTTGGGGTTCGATCCTCAGTCGGAGCATCCCTTTTATCTGTCTAAGCCAGTAATAAGACTGGTAAAGAGAGGAGGTTGGGCATGAGGCGAGTGACCCCCATCCCGTGAAAATAAACACCATTACTAGAGAAACTATTAGCCTGAAGTCCTATGTTCCACTGAGAACCTAAATAGTAAATATTAGACTCTGTGAAAGGTGTGCTGATGAGGTGTTTTATTCTAATGATTCCTATTGAACCAGTGGTTCGTGTTTTCACACTTCACTGGCTAGTGTTCACTTATACCTTATGAAAGGAAGTACATAGAGTCATTTCCTAATTTTACATAATTTCATTCCTATTCCCCCTTGTGAACCCTATTTTCACACCTACTTACTCTCATATCAGATTGAAAATTATTATCACTTTTATTCTCCCGTTGTTATTATGTTGAATTAAATCATAGTTTTAACTATACAAACTCGTGAATGAAAACAGGGTGATTGTACAGCTGCTCTTGAGGATGAAATTGCTGAAAAGATATTTATATTGTGATGTAGCTGCGGTATCTGAACTGAAAAGTTAATTTGAGAAGCTTTCACTGTTTTACTAGGTAACATATTCAGAGAATAGATACTTCAATTAGTGGAAGTGAGGTTTTCGATTTCTCCACGAGTCTATAAGTCATATCTCCTGGTGGGTTACTTTGAACGCGATTGGTTGTTTTCGTGTGTTTTCACACTCTCTAGTCTACTCGTATTGGTAGTGATCGTTTCCTTGACCTGACGTTTGACTCTTTGTATGTGAAATTTCCTTCTTATCAATTGACATATTGTGTCTATGTCAATATGTGTCTATTAAATAATTGTCGACTTCCTGGAATCACAGACTTGTAAAAATTCTCTAGCATTCTTGGCGTTTCCTCTGTCTAATATTTGAACGCTGGTTGTTCCAGTCGAATCGGTCTCCGTGATTGTCTGTATGCAGTGAGGCGACATGAGGGAATGGATGTCATAGATAGGAAGACGAAGGGGAAGTCGACTTTTGCCAGTGTAGTGTTTTTCGCAGTTGTTACAATTTATTTTGTAGATGATGTTGGTTTTATCTTCTTTCGTTGTTGAGTCTTTCGGCTGACGTAGAGTTGAGTGGAGTGATTGTTTTGGTTAGTGTGGGACATCAATTCCTACAGGTTTCAAGAGTCTTGAAGTGATTTCTGAGATGTTGTATTTTATATATGATATGATGTATATGATAGGTTGGCTTGAGAGTGGATGTCTTTTGATAGTGTCATGGATATCCATTCTTTTTGGAAGACGTCCATGAGATAATTTCCTTCAATGTGTCTTGGCTCTCTTGAACAATGTTTGTATGGAACTCTTTGTGGATGTGAGTGTGTGTGTTCTGTGCTTCTTGTTCTTTTCACCCTTTTACCTTAATGACTAGTTCCCATGATTTGAAAACTTTTACATTTCCCTTCGATTGATTATCTTGCAGCGAAATGATCCGTCTCTGTTAACATGTCAGTTTCTAGTACGGAGGCTTCCATGATATTTGTAGGTGAACATGATGCCATTTCGGTGGATAATCAGATGAAACTAGAACTAGAGCTCTATGAAGGTGAAAACAAAATGGCTCCTCTTATTAATTTCATTATTATAAGTAATTTTTGTGTTTTGTATTTTCATTTTTCAAATGATGAACTTCATTCGTACAACCTGAGGATAAAATAAAAATTAGTTTAAACAAAATAACAATGAATATGAATGAGCTTTTGTCAAGTACACAAAAAAAAACAACTGAAAAAGCCACTTACTTTACACCTTTTTATTCATATATAAAATAATAATAAGAATAACAATGTTTCACCTTAATATGAAAAGGAAATATTGTTTATGCAATGAACTCTATTCAAAACAATTAGCCATGGTTACATGTAAACTGCTGAGGACTCCATATTTGTGTAAAAGTTTACAGTTGAACAAAACAATATGCAGCATATTGTGGTTAACTAAGTGTTCTCCTTCAACTCTAACACACATACACATGTACATACACGCACACAAACAAAATGACAGTGTACAAATAGTACAAAAAGTGTGAAATGATTTCCATAGCATTTAGTTAGTAACCTTTTTGCGTGTAAAGCGTACTTTCTGTTCATGTAGGATATCCATCCAGGCATTTGTCTTATTCCGGGGAACAATAAAATTAATAATAATAATAATAATACTGGTTTCTGATAATCTTAATGTTATCCTTCTTTTCTTTCCTTTACCTTCACAGTTGAATAAAGGGAACCTTCAACCCAGAGGCTTGATGTTTCGGTAGCAGTGGTGTTTATATTTACGCGATGGGGATGCTAGTCTCATGCCCGACCTTCCCTACTTACCAGTCTTCCTAATGGTTTGGTGAGGTGAGGGTGTGCCTCGTTAGCCCGGGATCAAACCCCAGACCACATGCGTGTTCAGCGAGCATTCTACCACAGTGTCACTGACGCGCTAATTTTATCCCTACTCTTAGATATTCGCGTTCATCTGTGTGTATGCGATCTTATGCGTATATTAATATTGTTTTCTACTGTTACTTTCTTCATCATAATGAAAATAACTTAGTAGGAACAAAAAGGTTCAGAGAAGAAACTTTTTTCGGTGGCGAATTCCTTCACTTAACTGTACAATCGCAGTAATATGTAATTATTTTGTGTGTGTGTGTGTACACTGTGATTGTCATTAATTGGCAGAAGTTAGAATTCATGAGCCATAGGATTGGGCGAGTCCGAGAGGCTTAATAGTCCACGAGCCCGCTAGCCTTGCATCAAGAACGTCCTGGATTCAAACCTTGACAGTAGGTAAGTACTGATGAAGAGTCCCAAGCTAGGCTGGCGATATAAATGTCCAGTACTTCCAGTTGGTTTTCCCAGTGGTTTTTTCAATTGATATCAGCTCATGATGAAATCCTCCAGCCAAAAATAAAATAAACATTAGCTAAGGTGATTGTTTACGTCATCGATCTGCTTCTAAAATGCGGCGAACGATCAAGTTGTAACTGGAGGGGAGTGAAGACTTTTAAGTATTGACAAGGGTTGCTTAATACGAAGGACGTACAGAAAAATAGGATGTTTTCATGAAAGGGCATAGAGACACATGTACAAAATAAATTATGTAACAGGTAAAAAGAGTAAATAAAGGGTTTGTTAAAAAAAGATATCACTAAAATTTTGTTCAAACATCAAAGAAAAGCACTATTACCAAAGTGGAAGAACTTGGAACTAAAACCACGGTAGAAGGAGGTGGTGGAGAGGTTTCTTCTGTTTACATAAATTAGGGTGTTCCAACCGAATCGCCGAGGTCTTAGAAATCCAAAGCATACGGAAGCTCATCGTTTTCAACAGGAGGCTTGTTTTGACTTTTTAAATGACCTGGAATAAATTTTCTTTACATATTGAATGACCAGTGTTCAATACATGTTCTATTATAGTACTATTGTTTGTTGATCCGTTGCTACCTATTGGTAGCCAAGCAGGATAATATTCTCTGACTTTTAAGATAAAACACGCATCGAACGATCCATATATCTTGCTCTTTCTACCTATTGCATAAGTTATTTTAGGACACATGTCCCCATTAGCATCTTATTTCACATTACGCTACCCCTGTCAATACTTACCAATCTTTAATTCCCTCTAGATACAATTTGATTATTCACTGCATTTTTGAAATATTTTGATGACGTAACCAATAACACAAAGAAGGCTCATGAATTGTAACTTCTGCCAATTAATGACAATCACAGTGTACACACACACACACAAAATAATTACATATTACTGCGATTGTACAGTTAAGTGAAGGAATTCGCCACCGAAAAAAGTTTCTTCTCTGAACCTTTTTGTTCCTACTAAGTTATTTTCATTATGATGAAGAAAGTAACAGTAGAAAACAATATTAATATACGCATAAGATCGCATACACACAGATGAATGCGAATATCTAAGAGTAGGGATAAAATTAGCGCGTCGGTGACACTGTGGTAGAATGCTCGCTGAACACGCATGTGGTCTGGGGTTTGATCCCGGGCTAACGAGGCACACCCTCACCTCACCAAACCATTAGGAAGACTGGTAAGTAGGGAAGGTCGGGCATGAGACTAGCATCCCCATCGCGTAAAAATAAACACCACTGCTACCGAAACTTCAAGCCTCTAGGTTGAAGGTGCCCTATATTCAACTGTGAAGGTAAAGGAAAGAAAAGAATGATAACATTAAGATTATCAGAAACCAGTATTATTATTATTAATTTTATTGTTCCCCGGAATAAGACAAATGCCTGGATGGATATCCTACATGAACAGAAAGTACGCTTTACACCAAAAATGGTTACTAACTAAATGCTATGGAAATCATTTCACACTTTTTGTACTATTTGTACACTGTCATTTTGTTTGTGTGCGTGTATGTACATGTGTATGTGTGTTAGAGTTGAAGGAGAACACTTAGTTAACCACAATATGCTGCATATTGTTTTGTTCAACTGTAAACTTTTACACAAATATGGAGTCCTCAGCGGTTTACATGTAACCATAGCTAATTGTTTTGAATAGAGTTCATTGCATAAACAATATTTCCTTTTCATATCAAGGTGAAATATTGTTATTCTTACTATTATTTTATATATGAATACAATGGTGTTAAATAAGTGGCTTTTTCAGTTGTTTTTTTTTGTGTACTTGACAAAAGCTCATTCATATTCATTGTTATTTTGTTTAAACTAATTTTTATTTTATCCTCAGGTTGTACGAATAAAGTTCATCATTTGAAAAATGGAAATACAAAATACAAAAATTACTTATAATAATGAAATTAATAAGAGGAGCCATTTTGTTTTCACCTTCATAGAGCTCTAGTTCTAGTTTCATCTGATTATCCACCGAAATGGCATCATGTTCACCTTCAAATATCATGGAAACCTCCGTACTAGAAACTGACATGTTAACAGAGACGGATCATTTCGCTGCAAGATAATCAATCGAACGGACATGTAAAAGTTTTCAAATCATGGGAACTAGTCATTAAGGTAAAAGGGTGGAAAGAACAAGAAGCACAGAACACACACACTCACATCCACAAAGAGTTCCATACAAACATTGTTCAAGAGAGCCAAGTCTCATTGAAGGAAATTATCTCATGGACGTCTTCCAAAAGAATGAATATCCATGACACTATCAAAAGACATCCACTCTCAAGCCAACCTATCATATACATCATATCATATATAAAATACAACATCTCAGAAATCACTTCAAGACTCTTGAAACCTGTAGGAATTGATGTCCCACACTAACCAAAAAAATCACTCCACTCAACTCTACGTCAGCCGAAAGACTCAACAACGAAAGAAGATAAAGCCAACATCGTCATCTACAAAATAAATTGTAACAACTGCGAAAAACACTACACTGGAAAAAGTCGACTTCCCCTTCGTCTTCCTATCTATGACATCCATTCCCTCATGTCGCCTCACTGCATACAGACAATCACGGAGACCGATTCGACTGGAACAACCAGCGTTCAAATATTAGACAAAGGAAACGCCAAGAATGCTGGAGAATTTTTACAAGTCTGCGATTCCAGGAAGTCGACAATTATTTAATAGACACATATTGACATAGACACAATATGACAATTGATAAGAAGGAAATTTCACATACAAAGAGTCAAACGTCAGGTCAAGGAAACGATCACTACCAATACGAGTAGACTAGAGAGTGTGAAAACACACAAAAATAACCAATCGCGTTCAAAGTAACCCACCAGGAGATATGACTTATAAACTCGTGGAGAAATCGGAAACCGCACTTCCACTAATTGAAGTATCTATTCTCTGAATATGTTACCTAGTAAAACAGTGAAAGCTTCTCAAATTAACTTTTCAGTTCAGATAACGCAGCTACATCACAATATAAATATCTTTTCAGCAATTTCATCCTCAAGAGCAGCTGTACAATCACCCTGTTTTCATTCACGAGTTTGTATACTTAAAACTATGATTTAATTCAACATAGTAACAACGGGAGAATAAAAGTGATAATAATTTTCAATCTGATATGAGAGTAAGTAGGTGTGAAAATAGGGTTCACAAGGGGGAATAGGAATGAAATTATGTAAAATCAGGAAATGACTCTATGTACTTCCTTTCAAAAGGTATAAGTGAACACTAGCCAGTGAAGTGTGAAAACACGAACCACTGGTTCAATAGGATTCACTAGAATTAAACACCGAATCAGCACACATTTTACAGAGTCTAATTTTTACTATTTAGGTTCCCAGTGGAAAATAGGACTTCATTACACTTTTTACCTAATTTGACGTTTCGAAGCTATTCGAAGGAAGCCTGAGAACTTGGATTTTTGCCAGTTGTCACTCGCGAGTCATTAAGTTACTACTGCAACCTAAAAAGGAACTCATGTCCTCTCTGAGATTCGAACCCAAATCATCCAGTATGAACTGCATTTAGGGTCATTAACACTGAGCTCTTTGGCCTCGCCGATACGTCTGACATCGGTAAGAGGTCCCGGTTTGCCAATCTATTGTTTGCATATTAGCATGAATTGTCAAAATTTGGAATTCATGGAGCGTTGGTTTTGGTCGCGCTGGTTGAATGATTTACGAGCTGGTTAGCCTTGTATGCAGTAGGTCGTGGTTTGGAAGCCTGGGGTTGGCTGCATACTGCTGAAGTGTCACAAAGTGGGCTGACGGAACATATGTACAGTACTCCGAGCTGGTTTTCCAATGCTTCTCTAACCGATGTTAGTTCACAATGAAATTCTGAATGGGATTATGACAACTCATCATGAATTCTTCCCTCTTAAATACGAAATCCACTTAAAAACAAAAAGTGTTAAAATTGATGCCTTAATTTCATGGAAATATATTTTCTTTGTCGACAAAATCATACTCAGATGCTGTACAAGCATAATTGTATATTTACGGAAACACGTATATTAGTCTAATGATGAGTAATGTGGGATAGGGCGTGATAACACAAGAGATATATTACAGTAGAGTGTCCCAAATCTATTTTGTTAGTACTATGTGTATTTCAGGCTATCAGCAGTTGATGCCTGGCCTTGAAATGAAACGTGATGCTCATTTTGTAGTGCAAATATGATGATTTTCGCATCACGTCTGCTCATTCAAATACTCCACTCACTAAAGAAGACAAGGGACTCGATAACAGAATGTTTATGTGGTTTATATGATATCTGCATTCAAGGGAGTTGCGTACACCTTATCTGCAAAAAGTTATTTGTACAAATCTTCCATGTTATGCTACTACCGCCATTCATTTTGTGTTTTTTGTTTGTGTTTCTTTTCGTGTCCCCAGTGTTTTGCTCTCTTTAACGTCAAGTCTATCACTTGACGTTCGACCTTGACTATTCGACATTTTTGAATACCGATGAATGTCTCTTCATTTACTACTAATAAATCTTATCAGTAGGACATACCACACTACTCTCTTCGTCGTGAAAAGAGAATATAATTCCTTCCAAAGTACCCTATCATCATTTGAAGTGTTAGAAGCACTTTGATTGGTGGGGAGAAAGAAAGGAGAAAGGACAATCTTTTGTTCGCCTGTCTTCTCCTCCACTATAAATACGCATACACAAATGAATTTTGCCTCATTTTCTTCGTCTAACCCCTCGTTTCCTAATGTCAACTTATCCTCTAACATGATGAGAAACTATTCACTGACAAACATTGTTACTATTATCACTAAGATTTTACACATAATAATAATTGATTTCACAGGTTATTCCACTTGTCAAAATGATGTTGTCATGTTATCGCCATGTCAACCATGCGATCGATGTCAACCATTTCTAACATGTGCAAATGCAACATGGATTATTGGTCGGGGTATTCCTACACAACTATTTGTCAATACATCACTGATATGTGTTGTCGATACAACGACGAATTGTTTCGATGAATGTCGTCGTCAGACTGGGTGTCTGTCATTTTCATTTAGAATGGTAAATCATGCATTACTTTTGTTTTAATTTAATTTGGATTTTTGTATTTCTCTGTGGTTATATGACTGATTATATGTGGATCGAACTGTTCGGTGTATATTTTGGTTACACGTCAGCTTCTCTGGTTACACGGGTCGTGTGACAATACCTGAGAATTTAAATGTTGTTTTTTTAATGGTTGGTTTGCAGGGATTTCACCTGTTATCGGCTTGATCATGAGGCTGACATCAGTTAGGGAATGATTGACAAACTAATTCTGAGTACTGGACAGCTGTTTCGTCCTAGTCTGTAACTACTCAACGATGTGCACCCACCGGGTTTTGAACCAAAGGCCATCCAGTCATATAGTGGGCTAGTAGACCACTCAACCACCTGGACCCAATCCAACCGTTCACGAACTTCATCTTCTGCGAATTCGCGTTATATACTTAGCACAGTCGGCAGTCGTTCTCTAGGTGATGTCAGTTAGGTATGGAACCTGTAACTAATCCAGTTGCTGCAAACCAGAACTCGAAATTTAATGTGAAGCTTACCAGTGACTTCCTCTATATAGGACGTTACCTATAGTTCTAGTGAGAAGTTGTGACCAGTGGGGTCCAGCAAGTCTTGTCTGAGGAAAGTTACCGGCCGATAACAGTGAGAGGCGTTCGCGCTAATTATATTACGAATTTGCAGAGATTGGAGTTAGTGAACTGGCTGTAGGATAGAGTCCCGGTGACTAAATGCTCTACGAGCTCACTTTATGAGCAAAAGGTTCAACGTTCGAATCCCACTTAGTGCGTACTGTGAAGAGTCTCAAAATAGGACGAAACAGATGTCCAATACGCCCTATTGGTTTTCCATTAATTCTCTAATTGATTTCATTCTGGCTGATGATGACTATCAATGGAATGTACGGTATGCTCATTTCATCCTATTTGAGATCACTCAAACTGCAGATGCATCCAGCTGACCAGGCCCTAATGAGGATGAAACGCTCATACCCACGTTCCCACTGCCGTTCACCAACTACCACAGTAAAGTTTTGTATATTTGATCAGAGTTCGTATCAAAATTTCATTTTTGTTTCTGGATATAAATTAAATTTCTCTCTCTCCCTCTCTCTCTATATATATATACATACATATATATATATATATATACATATGTATATATCCTCGTCAGTTCCGTCCGCCCTTAGCTGGAACGATGTTTCTCAGGTAGGTGGGTAAGTAAAGGAAGTTGCTTCTTTCAGATGCCTCGCATTACTGCTGATTGTTGCTGTTGCTGTTGGTCGGGAATCTTCATCACCTCTGTCTCCACCTTCTCTATGTTCACCTGAAGTCCTTCCTATCTTCCCTGGATGCTTCTTCTGCCAGCTTGTTGCTTTTCACTTACATATCTTCCAGTTTGTGGGAAATCAGACGTATATCATCGGCAAAATCAATTCAAAATCAATTTATCAGTAGTATATAAACAGACGTTCATTGTCATAAAAACATCAATTAATAGAGAAATACATTTTGATGTCACAGAAAGTAAATGATACAGCGTTGCGTAGATACATGGGAGATGTGGAAGGAACACAAAAAAACACGCACAATATGAAGACCGGAAGTTACACAACACGATGATCTTTGCAAGTGGTGCGTTGAAGATAAGGTGTACATAATTTGGCAATGTAGGGGTAACTGATTGTCAATGAGTAAGGCTTGCTAGCCAAGCTAAGGCGATCAAAACAAAAGATGAACATTTCTCTCCTTTGGTGGGCATGGCTAATTAACCTAACCCTAAGCGAGGGAAATGGCAGTCCATGAACTCGGTCACTTCGATCTGGCAAGACAGGAAGCATGCAAAGCGAGCGGTACGCAACTAATAATTTCAATCATTCAGGGGTGTATAGCCTTCTGTATTCAAAATGTACATTTAATCGGGAATATATATGTATGTAGTATCTTCATTACACACTCTAAATTTATATATTCAACATATTTTCTGTCGATTTACAGCCTACATCAATGATATGTTCTCTATATAAAAGCAATATAACACCGAATAATTTAGCAATGGCTGGTGATCCCTTCTGGTATGGAACCATGACATGCTGTGGTAAGTTCATTCATCATTCTTGTAGTTTACAATATTTATGTGTTTGTTTCCATATACATATTCTAATTAGGGAGTCACTGAAAACCACCCGGGTGAGTGAATACTAGACAGCTGTTTCTATTCCTAGTTTAGAGCTGTTCAGAAGTACTTACACAAGATCGAATTGCCAAGGGTCGAACACAGAACATTCAGATAACAAGGTAATATGCCAATGAGTGATGAATATCTCAACCACCAGAACGATTCATCAGCGAGTATTTATGCTTATACGAAACTATGGGGATCCAGTTGGTCAAGAGTTTCCGCCATAGAACTTCGGCCAACATTATCTTGTCTTCAATCACTAGTGAACATTGGCAGAAGTTAGAATTCATGGGCTTGTTTTCTGATCGATTGATGAATGGAGAGTCTTGTATGGGAATAACACAGTTTCAGCGGTTTCACATTTCTTTTCACATGACTTGCCCTATACGGAAGACACCAACTTTGTTGAATTTTCTGACGACTTTACTGTCTCGTTGCCAAATAACTTCCCGAGCTGACTGTTACCGACAGACTGACTAGGTTCCTTTTCGACATTAGCTGGTGGTCTAAGCTTAACGGTCATACATTAAGTCCATCCAACTCTTAGACAGTTAATTTCACCATCAAGGATAAACCTTATCTTAGTGAGCTCATTAGTTCACGCAATATCGGTAGCTTAGAGGGCACTACTACAAAAAATAAGTCAAGCCTTGAATACATTAGGGTAGTTCTATCCTCTGACTCTGTATGGTTTCCCCATTTCCTGTCTATTTCTAATAAAATGCTCCATCTAAACTTCTACTTCTAAGACAATCTGGAATTACCCAGTTCTTCCCCTTACATTTTGTTGTTAACTCTTGCATCTTACCCAGTATTCTCAATTGCTCCCTCCTCAAAAAGGACTATGTCATACTTAGAAGGGTATTAAAGGTTATATCAGGGTGAGTTGTCTATCACTTAGTTAGCTCGTTAATATCATAGTCAACAGGCACTTGAACTCATTTGACAATTGGTCTAAATCCATATTGTCTCACTGTCAACACCTGAGTCTCTATTCACAACTCCATACCTTGAATCTCATCTGGTAGTAGTATAGGCCAGTATAAAAGGTTATATGTTTGCACAACCAAGTATAAAAACTCAACGACACCCTATTTAGCCCGCTCGCATTCTGTGTGATTACACAGGTGTTGTTAGACTTGAAACTTCATGCATTTATTCGCCCTTGATGAATTTGAATAAAGCAAGAACAGCGGTGGGGTTTGTGCAGAATAATATGCTACCATCATTGCTTATTTCGTTGGCTTCTCATCAGCTACTGCCAACAGCTTGCAAATTTTTCACAACATCAGTTGACAGAAAGTTTCGCAATTTGTGAATAGTGCTCAGAAAATTGCGCTTATACAGTTTTTACACAGGCAGTTCAAGTTTAAACGAAATAAATGTATTCATACAATGATAAAGGAGTTACGTAATAAAGGCAAGAGATGCGTAAGATACTGAGCGATGAATGAATTAGGTAACAATGTACTGAATTCAACTCAAATATAAAATATTGTACAATATGGTGGAAATCTCACACTGTATCATGAGTAATGCATCGGTAACGTAGAGGTATGTTGTTCGCCGGTCACTCAGGTGGTCCGGAGTTCTACCCCCGGTCGATGAGGCACTCCTTCACCTCATAATCCTGGTAAAAACTCAGCCAAAGAGGGAAGATTGGGCGTGAGACTAGCCATCCTATCCCGTAAAAATAAAAACCACTACTACCGAAACTTCAAGCCTCTAGCCTGAAGCTCTAGGCTCCACTGGATACGCAAAGGAATAAAACAACAATGAATAACAGTCATACGTAATGTTTTGAAATAACGGAAATCGCTTTGAAATAAAGCAAATCATTATCACTTCTTTTTTAAAAGCATTTCTAAATGTTGCTTTGTAGGGAGGAAATTGAATGACTCGAAATTGCATTTCATGTCCAGGTGATATAAGTTGGCAAATCACTGAACACTATAGTCCCCTGGACAGTTACTTCCTGTCTAGTCAACAAAAACGCGATTAGGGGATCTAAATTCTTACAAACTTTGTTAGTCAAGCAGATTCCTTTGTGATTATCACAGACAAACTTATCTCCTTTTCATATAAACCGAGAAAATCAATGATTTTCATCAGTCAGTGAAACAATCTCAGTCGCCTCCCACCTCACTCCACCCAGCTAACGTTTTAGTTAGCCTAGATGGCAGTAATTCATCACCACCATCCTTAAATGTCTCTAAAGTCATCCAATCAGATCTTGTTGCTTTGCTTGGTTTTAGACTACACACCTCACTTGCAGCTTGACGATCTATGTCTACATCGTAGTCAATAAGCTATTCGATAGTGAGCAATTTTAGTATGACTGAAGGCCACATGAATTGCTCTTCAGAGTGTTGTGTCCAATGTTCGAATCGTCTATACTAAAAATAAGTTAAAGTTCTATCCTACTGAGGTCGATTGTGATGACAATTACTCGCCGATGATATTGGCTGGCGGTCGTGTCATATCCTGAACTGGCAGAAGTTGGAATCCATGAAGCATTAGATCGGGTCCCCGTAGCCTAGTGGCCTAGGAGCTTACCTAGTAACCGGAAGGTCCTCGGCTATAATCCCAGTGGGTGCACACCCCTGAAGAGTTTCAGACTGGGACCAAACATCTGTTCGGTACTCCTTGTTGTGTTTTTGATGGTTCTCTAACCGACTTCAGTTTATGATAAAATTCTGAAATCAGTGAGTTCCCTGAAAACCAACACATGAAATCATTTTTCAAGTATTGGTTTTGTAGGGATTTTGTTTGATTGCATGGAGGATTTAATTATGAGCTGACATCAGTTAGAGAACCACTGGAAAACCTGGGAGTACTGGACAGCTGTTCCGTCACAGTTTGGGACTCCTCAGCAGTACGCACTCACCGGGGTTCGGATCCAAGACCATCTGGTTACAAGGCGAGCTCGTAGACCATTGAGCCACTGGGACCCGATCCAGTGATCCTTGAATTCTAACTTCTGCCAGTTCACGACATAGCGCGACCACTTCACAATGTCTTCATCGATGAGTTACTGCCTCATCTTCAACCTGCTGTACCCTACTGGTCACGGCTTCCCGCTAGAACCCCAGGTTAACTGCCTGAATAGGGCCAGTCACTAGTGAGCATCAGATTAATTTTCAAGTATTGGTTTTGTAGGGATTTTGTTTGATTACATGGAGGATTTAATCATGAGCTGACATCAGTTAGAGAACCACTGGAAAACCTGGGAGTACTGGACAGCTGTTTCGTCCTAGTTTGGGACTCCGAACCCCGGTGGGTGCGTACTGCTGAGGAAAAAAACAGCTCAGCAGTCACACTGCATGCGTTAACATACAACCACACAATGGGGTGGCTGGGGCAGAGTCAAAATCCTAAGAAGTAATATGGGTAGGTGGAGAGAGCTAGAGATTGATTACTTAACCATAGTTCATTAAATCTACACACCCATCATATGCAATAGAACTGACTCAATGCAAATACCAAAGATATGGAAGATATTATTACCACCAGTCAAATCAGAAGACAATTTTACTCATGTATATAAATGAAGCAAGAAAGTTGTATGAGTAGTGCCTTGATATGATTATAAGCCTCAATAATTTATGCTCGAATCGTGGTCATAGTAAATATCACTGTTTTTGATGTGGTTTTGTTCTCTGAGCTGGATGGTTAGTTTGCGAAGCTTTCATCACCTTACTGGGTGACATCTTCAGCGCATACTTCAATTTGAAGTGAGCTTTTAGATTTCTCCACGTGGAGAAATCTAAAAGCTCACTTCAAATTGAAGTATGCGCTGAAGATGTCACCCAGTAAGGTGATGAAAGCTTCGCAAACTAACCATCCAGCTCAGAGAACAAAACCACATCAAAATCATCCACCTGAGCTACAAATCTTCTCTATAATATCTAAATATCACTGTATAATGACACTGTGTGTTTTTATCAAAATAAAATTTTATCCATAATCGAGGTAATGGTACACGACAGATAGACAGACAGGAATCGAACCCAGGACCACGTGTATGGCTGACAACCATTCTACCGTTCAACAACCAACGCACTATGCTATGTAGGCATGTGCCTAAATAACGTACACAATTTACACCCTGAGACCGCTAAAATTCTCATCACAATGTTTCTAATGTCACACATAAACTTTTTTACATAACCTAATCCCATCTTTGTTTTGCACATACCTACTTATACAGATAACATAGACGTCACATTATTCGTATTGAGACCATGTACTCCATCTGTTGGTTGGCCGACGAATACTACAGGCTGTAATTCATTTAAATGGTTGAGTGGATTAGGATCACCAGATCCGATCATATCAAAACTGTACGCGTCTAGAGCGATCAGTAATACAAGTAGTTGTTTTAATGAATGTCAGTTGGACAAAGGATGTAGTTCGTATTCTTTTTCAACTGTAAGTTAATAATAATAATAATGATATTTAAAGTTAGAAAATTTATTCGAGTTTTCTTCATTACTAATAATACTACTTAAATTGGATTTTGATAGATTCAATAATTTCATAATGCGGTTAAAGCTTGAGTGATTTAGCCAAATCAATGTACTGTTAGTTATCCAGATCTGATTTACACCTTTCAACGCTTTACCTTCTCCCGGTTCAATATTACAGATCAGATAGCGATGACTAGCCAGAGCAGATCAGCAGCAACAGGGAACTCAAGCAGACAACAAATCAGCCAACAATATATCATCAACCCAACAGATATGTAGAAGAATATAGAGATGGGTTGGACATGCACAGCTGAAACGACCGTTGACTAATATCACACACACTTGAGGCGAGTACTTAAATGAAGTTTCCTTCAAGGACGGCATGAAGGAGATCTTCAGAGAGGGAATAACTACAGGGAATTGAAGGAAACCTAGATCTACTGTAATGAAGCCCTATGTTCAACTTTAATCCCAAGGGGATTACCTATTAAATGAATCCACGCTGTTATGTTATCATTATCCGCGATTGTATCAGGTATCTATTTGGTCTTTTCAGTGATTGAATTCATATGCAAATCTGGGTAAAATTCATAGTCGGTATCCGCGAAATTTACGGGTGTGTAACACTCATTGGACGGAAACTTCTTTCAACTTTTCTTTATCCGTAGAATACTGCTGAGTTCAAATGCAAGCGACATCCTAGTTAATGAATGACAATAAATGCCATGGCTGCCAACTATAACCAATGATATTCAGAATTGGGGTTGACTAGATTATGTGGAAGACTGCGCACATGGAGTGAGAAGGCAGGAATACGCTGCGCCGACCAATAAGAAGACTGTCGAAGATCTCAACATCACGGATGATTTATGTTTAATTAGCACAAAAACTAGAAAACTTATAGACGAAAACCATCAAACTGGATGAAGAAGCAGAGAAGACCCAATTTCTAGTGAACATAGAGAAGACCCAGGTGATGAAAATAACCAACAAACCAACCAACCAACCAACAAAAAACACCAGTCTCTATTAGCGAAAGAAATCTGAAAGAGGTCACTTCCTTAACACATTTGGCCTAATAGCATTGTTACAATTACAAGCGGCAGCATTGATGAAGATGACAGAAACAGAACTGGAAAGGGAAGACAGACACTCATCCCTCTGAAATCTGTTAGGAAATCTTCTGCACTCAATATAAAGGACAAATTTTAGTTTTTCAACATCACTGTCAAGTCACTGAATGCTTCCTTATGGTGCAGAGATTTGTCAGGCGCGTCACGAAACGCATTTCTAACAGGCGACTGCGAACTTTTATCAAATGACTTCCTTCTCTAGCTGGATTATGAGAAACAGATTGTAAGAGTGAATTGACGACAAGAAACTCTGGAAACAAACAAACAAAGAACTCTAGTGCTTAACAAATATACCGAAGGAAATGGGAATGGGTCGGACGCACAATAAAGAGACCTTTGAATCACAAGGTGCATCAGGCCGTCTAGTGGAGCCTGGATACGAAACGACGAGTCGGGCATTGTTCCAAGTATGAGATGGAGGGGATGGGAGCCTATAGACGATCGTGGGGTCAGCTAAAGCAGACCGTCGTTCTTCTGTTGAAGCCCTATGTTCTACTTGGAGCTCAAGGGAACAATAATAAACAGCAATATAAATATGGCTGAGGGAAGCAAAGATTGTTCAGGATACTGTGTTATTTCCGGCGATTCTTCTTAAGCAATATTGATTCGCGTAGAAATTCACCTTGAAACTTGTAGAAATTCTTCAACATTTAATGTCTTCACCTGATAGAAAATGTCTTTCATGCGCCATATTCAAATTCAGCAACTATATATCATTCATTAATGATGGATAAGAGTGAGTTAGGCACCTGAAACAAATTATTGACCTCCTTTAACAGCTGTTTTCGCTCAATACTACTCAAGATCAGATGGCCAGAAAAGATCGGCAACAGGGATCTTTGGGAGACAATTGTGCAAGAAATCTTCAGGAATAAATGGAGGTGGATTGGCCACACTTTGAGAATACTATCAAGTGACATCACACAGCAAGCTGTCGCCCGAGTGCAACCCGAATATGAAGCGGGGAGTTGTTTGGTCGTCAGTGCGAGGGTGTGGTGACATGGAGGAGGTCATGTGAAGAGGAGATGAAAGCATGTGGGCATATGTGGAGCCAGGTGGAAACCTTGGCAGAGAACCGAACGTATTGGAGACGTTTGGCTAAAGCCATATGCTCCTTTAGGAACTAAAGGAAACAATAATAATAGTAAGGCGACTTTTCCGTCCGATGATAATTGACATCAAGATAAAAGCCTAGCAGGCTCTTGATTACACCCAGTCCTTTTGCTAACTCAACACAAAGACAGAGTTTTCTGATCAGATTTCCATATGAAACTTAAACTGTATTTCTAACTGGTTCTGCTGTTAATCTGGCAAAATATTCAACAGGTAGTCAAAAGGATCATCCTGTTTGCTCCAGGCAGAATTCAAACTCCACTACAGAACACATTAGTCTTATATTGAATAGGTTTATCGAGAATAGTTTCATCAAGATCTTACTAGTTGATGAGTAGTCAGCATCCTGGCATTAATAAAAAGAACGAAAAATTTGTGTGTTCAGCCAAGATGCGCTTTCAGTAATTTCATATTATTTAGCTACACAATGGCATTCATCATATCTACCTTTTGTTCACAGAATATGACAGTCATGGGTGAAGTCCAGATTCTCCAAGTTTTCTGTGTGGGTCCATTTTATGTCTGTTTCTTCGTTTCCCTCTGTCTTTCATATTATCCAATCTACCGCAATCAAGAAAATTATTGGAGATAGTAGCCAGCCAGCTTTGTCTTAATCCCGTCTTCGCTTCCAAAGACTCCGTGAGTTTCCTATTGTGGATTACTCAGCATGCAGCAGTATCATACAACTGTTGGATTAGATGTATACTTGTCGGCGGCATCCCGTAGTAGCGAAGTAGTTGCCAAATGACCTCTCAATCGACGCTACGCTATCGAAAGCCTTTTCAAAGTCGATGAAGTTGAGATGGAGAGGTGACTGTCATTTCAAGCTTTGTTCAATGATGATCCGTAAAGTGGCGATTTGATCAATACATGACTTGTTTCTCCTGAATCCAGCTTGTTCCGTTCGAAGGTTTTCATCCACGTTGGCGTGTTTGATTCTCTCCAGGATGATTCGGCTTAGTATTTTGCTTGGGGTGGACAGGAGCATAATTCCGCGCCAGGTCTTACGTTGACTTAAGTCTCATTTCTTTGACAGTTTGAATAAGTAGCCTTTCTTCCAATGTCCTGAATTCACTATATATTTTCTGTTACCCAACTATATACACACTCGCGTTTCCCTTTTGATAGCCAGCCAGGCTGGATAATGTTCCTGAGCGCGTTTTCTTACAAGTGGACGCATGGCACAGTCAATGTATTCAGCTCCACACTAGCTTCTAGTGAACTGGCATAGGCATGTTAAAGTGGCCCAGTTATATTTACACAACTCTACTCTAGGTTGAACAGTTCTCATTTTAAAAATAATCACTATCTTCTATTCTTTCCCTTTCTTTCTTTTACTGCTAACAGAGATTGCCGGGAGTGTGCAGTTTTTACAGTAATGAGCTGACACAATCTTCTATTCTCGTCTCTACTACTGCTATTACTACTACTACTACTAATAATAATAATAATAATAATACGAATACTACGACTACTAATATAACTGCTACTAATATTACTGTTAGTAGTATTACTAATATTACTGCTATCGTGTTTGCTACAAGAAGATGTTGTGGTAAGTTCGTTTTGAATAGTTAACAGTTAAAGTGAATTGATTATATGAAAATGTATTCAGTGTAACTTTTATGTAACGGTATCCCTCCTTTGCTTGAGTAAGAACAAAATAGATGGGCAGCAAATATTCCCCTAATTGAACAAAGCGAGGACGATCAATGATACCAGGATGATGATTATGAAGTCATTCTCTATTATGTCCATGGTTTCTTATCAGCTAATCAAAGCTGAGATTTTTATGCCATGACAAGGAGTAATTGATTGAAACTATATATAACAGTAACATAACTTCGGAATGATGCATGTTGTTAAGTTATTAAGAGGCTAGCAATCCCATTGGGTGAAAGTAAACACAGCTGCTACCAAAGCTTCATAGCTCTAGCTGGAAGCCGTATGTTCCCATAGGAACGTGAAGGAGTACATCCATCCATCCAATCCTACGAATAGTCAGGAGTTTTAACTCTTAATAAGTTAACAACTTACATCATTCCTGACGTGGGCTATTCATGAAGTTACTATCATTTACTCCGTATCATTGCATAAAACTCAGGTTGTAGCGAAGCGAGAAGAGATGTAGAAATATTAAAGATTGAAATCATATTATACTAGTACATTTGTCCTTTTTGCTTTGTTCAAGTTGACTAATGAGAAGAACTGTAAGATTTTTCCTTATTCTATCCACTAACGTCGATGGAGAGGTTAGTTGTAATTTTAAGGGAGACTACTACTTCAGTCTACTTTGATTAGACACATAGAATTAACTAGTGTCAAGTGTCTAACCGTTGGTGTTTGTGCAGGCTGAATTCTATCAGTCAAGTGTCTAATGTGACCACCATGCTTGATGTTTCTCCAAAACGGTGCATTCTCAATGATCATTAAGTGGTTGGAGGTGGTTGTCAGGAAGCCTTAGACCTAAGTTTCTTGATTGCTGTGACATATAAGTCATTAAGGCAATATCTGCAATCTTGAAGGGACTCAGAAGGAGCCGGACTGCAGACACTCCTTGCTGAGCAGTGTCAAGAAGCATGACATCGATATTCAAAAAGTGTTGTCAACCACCTGCGAATCATCTAACAAAAATTTAGTCTGTTAAGTATCACTGCTATGGCACCAAGAACATAAGTAATTACATGGTCTTAGATGTCGTATGACCTATGCGTTTAAATCCCTGCTTACTTGTCGACGACACACTCAAAAGCCAAGCAGATTAGTATCTTACTTCACGAGAATCTCATCTGTCAGTCATTACAGAGTTAGGCTAGTTAAACAGAGGGGATGGCCGATTCCATGCCACAAACTAGACTTCCCCTTCACTTTCAGTTAATAACATCAGCCGTCTGAATAAGGTGATCACGAACAATCCCAGAGAAAATAGGTTTCTTTACTCTTGCTCATATTTCTGTGTACTGAGAGTGAGACTGTCTCAAAGACCATTGGAATGGTGAGACACTGGTTGAATTTTTTTTCCATCAAAGCAAGAATTAGTTAGGGTTACGTTTAAACCCTTCAGACTCATTCAGGGACAAGCTCTGTAGGTTAAAGGACCCTAATGACCTAACTAGACAAAATGATGTAATCTACAAAATACGTTGCAATCATAGTGAGTTCATCAGAAGGTCTCGGGTAGTCAAACGAATCGCTTAAAGGAAAACTGAGCTATTGCAATGCATGCATTAATACAAAATCACAGGACAGGGTAGAACAGGGTTAACTACCTACAGTTATAAAAAATGGCATAGGGGGTTTCAGGGACAGGCACCTTTACTAAATCTTTGTTCATCGTATCCACACTCCCGAAACATCCAATAGGAATGACGAAACAGAGATACCAAAGAGAATATTACTACCAATACACATTGAATCAACCCATAAGAAGTAGCATCTTAATATGAATACTATGAGCAATAAATTGTACTCGAAACGTCACATATTCACTGTGTGTGCTTTCTTGCCTAATAAAATCATTCTTCAATGGTAAAATTTACTTCCTAGGGTGTATACTGTTGGCAGATTGCTTTAATATATGTATACTGAATATTTATTTTAATACTGGTATTGTTTCTACTAATGAGCTTTGTGAATTTCAGTCGGTTAAGCTTTAAACATGCGAAGAAATATAAACGTTGTTTTCAATACTTGTTGCCCTTTGTTAATTTCTTATTCTCATTCCTTTCTATATTCATTGATTGATTGAGTCTGTATACGCCTTATCTTATGAATTCTTTCTAAGTTAATGTAATTTCATCTTTTATTACTTGTGTGTACCATATACTATTCCAAAGACAAGACTGTTTTATTGTACATAAGATAACTTTCTATTGTATTAATAAATCTATTTCACTACACAGTCTTATTTCTCTGTTTACAACAAACGGGAAAGGTTTACCATTCCTGCATTATTATTATTATTGTTATTACCATAGGTTCCGTGTGTGATATAGTGCTTCAGCAAAATATCTCCACTTCATACTGCTCTCTGCAGTCCTTTTCAATTGGCTTCACAACTGGCAATAAGCTCTCATCTCACCCTCACACAATTTGCTCCATGTTACCTTCGTACCCATGCCCAACTAGTCATTTTCCACTAGGGTTCCACATCGAACACTCACCTGTCGTACGATGTCTTTCGACGGTCTCTTCTACGTGTGTCCGATCCCATTCATATGAATTTCTTTCTCAACATTTCTTGCACAATAAGGTCTTGGTGACACAGTGGTAGAATGCTCCCCAACTACGCCACAGGTGGTTCGTGGTTCAATACCCGGCCGCCAACGCATTCCTTTACCTCGTTAAGCCGGTGACAAGGCTGGTAAAGAGGGAATATTGGGCATGGGGCTGGCAACCTCATCCCATAAAAGTAAACACCACTACTACCAGAACTTTAACCCTCAGTCTTGGAACCGTGTGTTGCACTGGGAACATAAAAGGAATTAACATTTTATAATAATATGGTCTTGGTTGGTTTATTCCCATAGTTGCCTGTTCCTAATTCTCTCTGGTCAGCCATCCGACCTTCAGTGTGCAGCTTGAGAAGGCAGCTTTTGATTCAAGTCTACAATGGCTTGTTGGAAATACGTTTAGTCACGCGTCATGTTCCTTACCCATATAGAAGGACTGATTGACCTAAGATCGGCGTTGGAATTCTGAATCGTGTTCGTAATGCTGAGATAATGCTGAAGATTTCCAAACTGATTTCAGATTAATGAAGATCTGCCTGGCTTTCACATCTCAGCTGTGGACTGCAGTTAAAGCGATGATACATGGACAAACAAATGAAGGAAGTTACCCCTTTCAAATTTCTCCCGTTGGAAGTGAATGGTACTTTTAGTTGGGGTTGTTGCTGTTATTACCGATTGGTTATCTTCGTCACCACCGTCTTCCCTATCTTCACCTGAATTCGTGTCTTTGCTACCTACCTCTTCCAGCAACTTGTTGGTTTTCGCCTGTATATCTTCGAGCTTGTGTGACACTAACCACAAATCGTCCGCGAAGTCCATACTTTATACAGTCTTCTAATGCAGCCGTTAGTTTGAACAAAACAAGGACGAAAAATGATGCATTAAACCACATACTACTGATTAACTAAGACGAGTAGTTGGCTATCACTAAGAAAATCGACCAATAATGTTTGTTAGTTAGCCAAATTACCGAAGCGAACTAAAACAAGGTTAGACAACCATTTTGATCGTTTTCCGTCGACCTCATCAGCGATGTAACCGGTTTGACTCAGCTCCGTGACAGACGAACCAGTTCAAGTCGCCCAATTTTTGCCTGGCTTCTTGAGCGAATTCGGAAATCAATTTGTAATTTACAGTTACAGCAGGTGATTATCTCACCACAGTTACTGTTTGGAAACTAGGATTATTCAGATCACACAAAATATACCATCTGCTTGATAACATATTGATTTGTCAGCAAAAAACACTGTCCAGGGAAGAGGCTCTCTTCGGCGAATTCCTTCCCCCCTTCAGTTACACTACCGAATTATAAACAATTATTTTCACAAAGGAGGATATTAACATAAATTATGAATTGTCAGAATCATTCAGGTGATGGTTTGTAGGAATTTGATTGGTTTCAGGATTTCATCATGAGCTGACATTAGTTAGAGAACCATTGGAAAACCTGGGAGTACTGGACAGCTGTTTCGTCCTAGTTTGGGACTCTTCAGCAGTACGCACCCACCGGGATTCGAAGTTAGAAGTTAGAAATTAGAAGTTAGAATTGAAGGACCATTGGATCGGGTCCCAGTGGCTTAATGGTATACGAGCTCGCCTTGTAACCGGAAGGTCCTGGGTTCGAATCCCGGTGGGTGCATACTGCTGAAGAGTCCCAAACTAGGACGAAACAGCTGTCCATTACTTCCAGATTTACCAATGGTTCTCTAACTAATGTCAGCTCATGTCAGAATCATAGTTTAAAACAATTAGTTCGTTTTAAAAGTCTAAACAAAGCAACAAGAAGACGTAATTCGTCTTGGTCGTGCAATTAATTTCGAACAATCTGATCACACACAAGGACTTGCCATAGGTATATGCATATATGAAATTAATAAAGAGTTTACAGATGAGAAAATAGACAAGTTAGGTCTAGTTAAAAAGACATACTGAAAGTCAAAATAACAATGTAGGTCACTTAACCAAATAAGAGAGGTGGTAGTACATCTGCTCTGACTGGTATCAAAACAAAATTTACCAAGGAAGGTGGTTTAATGCGATGATGAATTGTCGTTTTGAACGTAAAACGGTGGTTTAAACTTTCTAATTGCTAGGGCTTCCAAAAGTTTTAGGATACACTGCAGACACTTTTTATACATAGGTTTAAAAGATGTGTAAACGTAAATTTTATGTCCTGTCTCTATAATTTGTTTATCAACAGAGGAGGTAGGTCTCCTGTTCTCACCAGTAATCGGTTCTGAGCATTCTATTTGTTTCTGAAGCCATTTAGGAATATGCTCTGAAGTCCTTACTTACAGAAATCGATGAGTCCTCCCTATATATAAATTCGTCCACACGTACATTTGAATTGGTAAATACAGTGGGATGTGACATCATTTTTCACATGTTCGAAGGGCTTAGATAGAGATATCGGCCTGACATTCTCAATTATTATGATATTAGCTGCACACAAAGTCTTTGTCTAGTTATCAAGCTGCTATGATGCCCCATATGTGGTAGATAGATGTATACATCTTTCTTGGGGGCGAGTAGGAGAGTGAGTCTTGATGTTCTGACTACTTTATATATCTCCTGATGAACCTGACTGGATGATTGTCATCAACCAGAGTTTCTGTCAACTTTCTTTCCCTCAATCAAGTGTATCTTCAGTGCATATTCGTTGGATTCTACTGAAGAGGCACCTTACTAAGGCTCTTTTGTAGCGAACAAGGCAGAAACTGTGATAATTAAGATACTGTCCTGTTCAGGTAGGTGTTCCATGAATAGATCGTTCTATTGACTCATCATGCCACTAGTCGACTAGGCAATATGCCATCTAGAAAATATAAATAATTATCATCCTCTTCTACAGAGGTAAATGATATTCTATTCTGAACTTTATTCATTCGATTTAAAATTGAGGTGTGAGAACAAGGCTGATCACTGATGATTACAATATCGTCGAGATATCTTCAATAAAGTTGTAAACTTCCGATTAAATCCTCAGATAAACTCTCAGTGAACGACATATAAACATCTGCTTAAAGGGTCCCTAACGGAATTCCCATAGCAACACCATCAACCTGGCGAAAACAATCACCTTCAAATGTAAACCTAACATTGCTAGTACATAGAAGTAAGAAATCCCTTAAATAAGATATAGGGAACTGGATTAGAAAATTGTGTGTGTGGAAGTGTAATCACACAAAATGTCAACTGTTTTGAGCAAAGGCACATAAGTGAATAAAAATTTTACATCAAACGAATACATATTTTTACTCATAGCAATAATATAGTCAAGAAAATTACACAATTCAAATGTATCTTTCAATACATACTTACAGAATTGTGTTTTGACTGGATGCAATAATTCTACTAATCATTTACCAAGTTTATGCATTGGGGATTTGCACATTGACAATATTATAGGACGTAGAGGATTATTGGGTTTATGTATGTTTTGGTAAACCATACATATGCGAGGATTTACACTCATAGTTGCTGGTATTAATCAATACATACTAGAAGTCAAATTAGTGTACCAGAGTTACATAATAAGTTGAATCATTTGATGAATGAGTTGTAATCAGGATGCATACTGAATGAAGGAAAATATAAAATTACTTGAGAGTTTGAGAGAAATGCAAAAGTTGTGAAATATCAAAAAGTTGAAGAAGCAAACAAAAATCAAGTTGATAGAAAGCAACGAGGTCGTTATCATGGTAGTAGAATTGGTTGAATAAGTTTATTTTGTGGACAGAGCTCCTCGTCTTCTATCTGGATAGCTACGGCTTCATGAGTGTAAACGAGACGTTAGCGTGTCGTCTTCAGCAGAGTGTTCTTCACTTTGTAGATTATTTTGAAGTAGGAGGCGTTTGTTGAGATGAAATGGCCAATGTTGACAAGTTATTCAATTATCGGAGTTTTCATTTAGTAAACCACTACTACTTTTCGACAGCCAAGAAGGATAGTGTTTTTGAATCCTTTAGATAGAGTAAACATCGAACTACCAGTACATCTGACTTCAGGAAGGAATAGGTGAACTGATATAAGCACATAGAAGTAATCGGATGTGAGAAGTGATCTTTCAGGCTTCTGTAGACCAATGTAACTGGTTGTATGTAGTTCAACTGAGAATTCCCCCTGTTACTCTATTGATGACAGACGTACAAAATATCGAGCAAAGAGGTTAAGAATAGTTTGGAGAAAACAGTCAGTTACACACTCTGAATAAGTCTTTCTTCTACTTCAACTTTAGGCGACAGTGAAGTGCGAAAGGGAATCTTGTCCAACGTTATGTGACGACGAAGCGTTAGTCGTTACAGTTCTTCTCACTCTACAAAGATGACATGATTACAAACACCAGTAAACAGGAATTCTTAGTCATGTAAGCCGGTTTTAGTGATGACCAAGATGAATGAAAAGGCGACAAACATAGTGTTATATCAGAGTATTTTTTCACTTGAATTAATAAAAACAATGAAGAACATGAGTAGCACGTTCTTATCAATCTCGAGCTCACTGATGGCTATTGGGTGGACGTCCTGAGGTTTCATTGAAAAGTCGCAATCAGTGGAGTGCACCATGTGTCAAGGTGAAGGGGATGCCCATCGATGGGACTGGTTAAGGATAGCGTTATACTACGAACTAACAAAGTGAGATTTCCCGAATCAGTGGATTCCAGACTAAGTGACTGATTAGTCAACGAGATTCATTTCGTAAGTTAAAGGTCCCGGTTCGACCGATGAATTTGAGGTGGTGGGTATGCACTGTTGAAAAGAACCTCTAATGTAGGACGAAGCAGCTGTCTAGTACTCGCTGGTAGTATTAAACGAAATTTCCAAATTGTATTGATTCATGACGAATTCCTCATTGGAATATTAAAAAGGCCAATTATTATTATTCTCATCGGTTTCGAGTGAAGCATAGGGATTCAACATTTCATCTCCACTTTCTTCTATTCTCTGCTGTCCTCTTCAGCTGGCTGACCCCACGATTGCGCATAATCTGTCATCTCATAGTCCGACTCACACGGTCTCCACCATGTCACCCTCTCACCGACGACCCACTTGTCGCTTCACACTCGTATTCCACACCAGCTATGGACTGCATTACGCGTGATGACATTCGATGACCTCCCCAACGTATACCCGATCAATCCACCTCCATTTTATCCTACGTATTTGTTGCGCAATCGACTATCGCTTGTTGTTTTGTTCCCAGTCAGAGTTTCTTGTTGCCGATTCTTTTTGGCCAACTGGTCATTTGATACTTAGTACGGAAGCCAGCCAGCGAAGGTGGCAGCTGTTAATAAAAGTCTGCAGTGGGCTGTTGGAAATCCTTTTCGTGACGCACGTGCACAGCAAGTTTGTGACCCGTATAGAAGAACTGACTGACTGATTGATTTCCGATTGTTGTTGAATAGAATCCGAATCTTGTTGTCTATGCTGAGGCTGAGTGCAGCGTGGATTGATTTGCAAACTGGTTTCAGGTTGATGAATGCGTCTCTTGCCTTCCTGATTCTGGCTGGCTGGCTGGTTGCCAGGCCTTGACATCTTCATCCACTTCGACTGCCTGTGGTTGAAACTGTGCTTCCTGGCTAGAAAAGTGAAGGCAAGAAGTGACCTCTATGACATCCCCCCCCCGCTGTAAATGATTGGTGCTGGTTGTTTCTGTTGATCCCGTTGGTGTTTGGTTGGTTATCTTAGTCACCTTCGACTCCATCTTCTATATGTTCGCCTACAGTCCTGTCTTCCCCCCCCCCTCAGACTCTTCAAGTATTTTGTTGGTTTTCACCTTCCCGCAAATCTTAGAGGTTTTGTGACATTCAATGACATAAATCATCCACACGCGAAATCCAGATATTCTAGAGTCTTATGATCCGTCACCACAGCGTATTCCTGTTTTCTCACTCCCAACGCATGGTTTGACGACTAATCCAATCCACCACATTTAGGAATATTATCGGTGATAATAGGTGGGCAGCTAGCTTGTTCTACTCCCATATTCACTTCGAACGCCTCGTTGAGTTTTCCTTTGTGAATCACCTGACACAGGACATTGTCTTACAGCCAGCTGTTGAATGAGCTTGATAAAAATTTGAGTATTGTATGCCATAATGTTGAAGCAGTTTCTAAATTACTCCTCTACAAACGCTGTCGAAGGCCTGTCCGAAGTCGGTGAATTTGAGGTAGAGATCTGACTACCATCCTACACTTTATTCGATGATGATGTTAGGTGGCTTTGTAATCTGATCACCACATTATTTCCCTTTCTTGACCTTGTATGGTAAACATCTTTCAGTTAGGTAAAATAATCTCCCTAGTTTCCATTATTCTTCACAACTAAACTCACTGTTATGCATCATACCAACTCTTGATATCACTAATATGAAATATAAAAGTAAAAAGAAATGAAATTTAATCTGATTTTGTACTCATTCTCACTGTACTACTGAATAATGCTATTCAGTAGAATGTTGAAGATCCCGAAAATATTTGTTGAATAAGGGTGTTTTGCATGCCAACTAACAAAATTTTAAAGCGGTATACAGGGTATAGAAGATAATCCCATGGGTTAGGTATATTGTTTGTGGACGAATTGAGTTAGTGCATGCTGGATATCACTGAAACGTAGCATCCCTATATGGTGTGTGGAGAGGTATTTGAGGGATGACAGAGTCTGTGGTCGGTAAGGGAGATAAAGTAGTAGTGGGTTGTATCAGAGTATGAATTGTTATTGTTAATGAGTTTGTACTAGAGGAAATCAAGCAGTAAAGTAGGTTTAGAGAGTGTTTCATTTAAGATGACGCTTTAATGCACCCTCTGTAGACGAGCCAGCTCTTTCCTCTACAGGATGTATTAATAACTTCAATATCAGATCACTTCTGACTGTCATGGAGAATGCCTTGATTCAACAAGTCTTAGATAAAACACAATTTTGCCCTACCCAGGGCTATTCACTACTGGATCTGGTCTTAATGAATGATGCTGATGACATGAATGAGTCCGGTTATTCACTCCCCTCCAGTTAATAGTAACCATATGGTTTTTCTGTTCAACACTAGTAATAAATCGTCAACGGAGTACAAATCTTCTAGAGTCTTCTTGTTGTCCCAACGTGTTCTGCCTTCTAGATCCGCACCACCTGCCACATGATCCATTTCGTCAAAATCAGAAATAACATCGGCGATAGTGGGCACCCTTGTCTTACTCCTACTTTCACTTCAGCAGCGTCGCTGAGTTTTCCATTATGAATCACTTGACATGTGGCATCATCATATTGTTGTTGGAAGTTAGGGGCACAGCACTCTAAATTGTTGAAGCAGTTCCCAGATCACCTGACAGTCTACAAATTCGAAGGTCTTTCCAAAGTCAATGAATATCAAGTAAAGGGTTCACTGTCATTCTATGTTGTGTTCGATGATGATTCACAGTATTACTATTTGAATCACCCATGATTTTCTTTCCCTGAATCCAGCTTCTTCCACCAGGAGATCTGAATCCACAGCATCTTCCAATCTCTCCAGCTAATGCAAAATAATATTTTGCCTAGACAGAAAAGGAACAAAATTCCATGCCAGTTCTTTTAAAGGCATAAATCACCTTTCTGTAGTAGCTTGACAACACAGCCTTTATTTCAGACAGGAGGCACCTTTCATTCCTTGGTTCCAAACACTCTATATTAGATACGTGAACACCGTAAATTTGATCGAATGAAAATTTTGTTTCAGGATTTTATATAGAAGGTGAAATCGGTCAGAGAACCATGGAAAAGCCTGCGGGGAGTTCTGGACAACTGTTTCGCCTCACTTTAGGACTTTGTATCTACCAAGATTGGTTGCATGCCATGCCCGTAGACCATTTAGCAACTGGGACTTAATCCACCGGCCCATGAATTCCAACTTCTAGTGAGAAGTCGTGACCAGTGGGTTACAACAGGGTAAGTGAGGGATCAAATACTCGCCACAGATGATACTAGTTAGTTGTCATGCCATATCACGAATTGGCAGAAGTTGGAATTCATGCACTGGCCACTGGATAAGGTCCCAGTGAGTTCGCCTTTTAATCAGTAAATCCTGGGTTTTAACTCTGGCGGTGGATGCATACTGCCGAAGAGTCCAAAACTAAGCTGACAAAACAGATGTCCAATACTCCCTTCAAGATTTCCAATGGTTCTCTGACCAATGTCAGTTCATGATAAAATCCTGGACCGATGGATGAAGATTTTGTTTTCATCTTCTTTCTATTTATGATTAATTCATGATAGATAGAGAAAAAATTTCAGTAATGTAAAAATAAAAGAGGTGAAAGAACTAGGAAGGAATAGATACCATGAAAGATGACCAGTATAAATTTCAAAAGGCTGAGGTTAGGGAGCAAAAAATCTTCCTTTCACAATAACTTGTTCACCAGGTTTCACAGTTATATGTCCATAATCTTTAAAGAATATCTGTTATTGACAGCATTGGTGTTTATGTTAAATAATCGTTCAAACATCTATAAAACAAAATAACTGAGCAAAGATTATCTTTTTCGAAAATTTCCTCCTCTTCTGGCTCTACAATTATATATATATATATATATATATATATATATATATATATATATATATATATATATATTCTAGAATTGTAGTAAATAACAATATTAGTGTGCTTTTTGAATAATATCGATTTCAATATAGAAAATATCCCCATTTAGACATTTTCTAAATGTCTAAATGGGGATATTTTCTATATTGAAATCTTCGGAGCAACAGTTTGCGTTAAAGGTACTCGACGAGTATCTGAAGTACAGCGCAAGGCTCAGTGAAGCGAGAATTTCTTTGGACTTCATCCTCGAATGCATTGAGAGAAACCAGTATCCAAAGTCCTATTGGAAGTCTTTACGACGTTGCAGAGTTCGCCCGAATAGTAAGACACTCAAGCGTCACGCATTGAATCAGATCGACTCACTCAAATCATGTATCACGGAATTATCAAAGAATGTAACAGAAAGGTTTTATGCTGTAGACGAGCTCCCAGAGCACTTGAAGAAACAGTTCCTGGATTATGTGAATGAGGTTTCTGGAAAAAGAAGGGAAAAGAAACGTGTCAAATTATTACAAAGCCTGGAAAGCAAAACTCCAGAAATGCGATTTCCGCCAAACCCTGGTCGGTATGTTTATAATTTTTCTGATATTGTTCTTGATGACACTGATTTGCAAGTATTATCCCTAGGCACTAAGTTTTGTGATAATCACGTTAGAATTAATAAGATGGATATGCAAGTCCAGTTTGAAAACTTTTATGCACAAACTGAAGGATTGACACCCTCGTCAGCTGAGGCAGTTGAAAGTCTCAAATCAACTCTCGTCGACTGTTGTTATAAATATATAAATAGTAAACGGAGACAGAATAGCTTATTGACCAAGAAACACAGGGAAGCCCTAGATAAGCTCCGAAATAATGAGAATATAATAATTTCGAAACCCGATAAAGGCTCTGGAGTAGTAATAATGAATAAGACTGAATACATAGATAAGATGAATGGAATACTCAGTGATCATCGAAAATTTCAAAAAATCACGTCTTCCGTCGATCCAACAGAAAAAGTAGAGAAACAGCTAATCGAGTCACTAAAAAGACTTAAACAACAAAGTAGCATCATAGAAGGTTTATATGAATCTCTAAAGCCTACTGGCACGATTACACCAAGATTATATGGACTTCCAAAAGTGCACAAAATTGGTTTACCACTTCGACCAGTGTTAGATATGTGTAATTCCCCATACCATGCCACAGCAAAATGGTTAGTCAAGCTCCTGAAACCTCTGCATAATGAGTTGGTAAAACATAGCGTAAATGGCAGTTTTGAATTTGTTGGAAAAATAAGAGATCTTAATGTGAAGGACAAGTTTATGATATCTTTTGATGTATCCTCCTTGTTCACCAACGTACCGTTAATGGAGACAGTGGATTTTATATGTGAGGAGATTACTACACGAAACATAGACATCGGCATTTCTGTATCCACCTTGAAGGAACTTATTTTAAGATGTACAATGAACGTTCATTTCTTATTCAATAAGGAATATTACAGACAAATTGATGGTGTAGCTATGGGTTCCCCATTAGGCCCAATCCTAGCTGATTTTTTCCTCGCTAAGTTAGAGAATGGACCACTGAAAGGAGCAATTAGTGACTTGGATTTCTACTGTCGATATATGGATGATACATTTCTGGTCATAAAAAACGAGGACGACGCAATGAACATCCTTGACAAGTTTAATGATGCCCATTCAGCAATAAACTTTACTATAGAGAAAGAAAGTAATGACTGTATCTCATTCCTAGACGTCTTCATGGCAAGGAAAGAAGATGGCACACTAAGAAGGAGTGTGTACAGGAAACCTACTACAACAGGACAGTACACTCATTTTTTGAGTTTTGTACCTTTGAAATATAAACGCAACCTGGTAAAGTGTCTGGTTCATAGAGCTAGGTTAATCTGTTCAGACGACTGCTTCAATGAGGAGCTTGAGATTATTAGAGAATTACTTAGAAAAAATGGTTATCCAGATAAGTTTATTGAGAAAAATATGAATTCATCACCTAGGACAGTGACTATGGCAACAGTTCCGAAAAAACCACTGTTCATAAAACTTCAGTTCCTCGGCGACAACATCAGCGAAATAATAACGCAGCGACTGAGGAATGCAGTTAAAAGAGCTTATTATGCAGCAGAGGTACGCTGTCTCTTCACGACCACACCTATCCTACGTTCGAGTAATAAGGATAAACTACCTAAATTCGCCTCTTCTATGTGTATCTACCAGTTTGACTGCAGCTGCGGAGCCAGCTACATCGGGCGAACAATTAGGCAGGTTCATCATCGTATTTCCGAACATCATCCGGCATGGTTAAGCAAGGGACAAACAAAATCTATTCGTAGCTCTATTTTAGCCCACCTTGTAGATAGTGAGCATAAGGTTGATGTTAATACTGCATTTAAAATTATTTATCGCATTCCTACTAATCTTAATTTTGCTTTACGAGTTCGTCTTCTACATACAGCTGAAGCAATAGGAATCCACCTGAAGAAGCCAAACTTGTGTGTTCAGAAGAAATTTGTACAGCCACTTTCCTTACCTTGGCCATCGTTACATGACTGTATAAACCGGACTACTCCATCACCCTCCCCCTAGAATAATTTTTCTTTTTAAAAACTATAATTGTCCAAATTATTTTATTTTTCTGACTACTTCATCTTTAATTACGTGTTATCCTTGTAAAAATTATTTTATTCTTATGACCACTTCAACTTTAGTTACAAATTATCATTGTCCAAATTGTTTTATTTTCTTTAACAATCTGTTACGTAATCAACCTGTGCACACGCTTATTCCTTAATTGCTCTTCATTTTTCCAAAATTATGCATTATGCAATCCACGTGTTGTAACCATTTCCACCTCTTAATTATAGATAATATCGATTTGTCAAGTAAGATCACAATGGAATTACAGTTCATTAAAGATGCTTAAATTATAATAATAATAATAATAAAGATATAGTAACAAATACAATATCAACTAAAATTAGGAAAATTCAACAAAAATTGAGGACCATTCGAACCAAGATGAGGCCGTCCACATTAAGAAGCCTAATTTATGTGTCCAAATGAAGCTAGTTCTAACATTGTCCTTATCCCATTGGCCATCGAGGTTCGAATGATCCTCGATTTCTGTGGAATTTCCCTAATTTTAGTTGATATTCTATTTGCTATTATATTATTATTATAATTTAAGCATCTTTAATGAATTGGAATTCCATTGATCTTACTTAACAAATCGCTATTATTTGAAAAACACGAATATTGTAATTGACTACTAATCTAGAATATTTTGTGTATATAAACATGCATATAATATTAATAATAATAATTTGCTTTATTCCAAAACAGTACTTGCGATACAGAATGGAACCCTCAGCATTACACTACAGTATTGCATCCAGTTTGTACACTAACAATAAATAAAATTCTACATAGATTATGGGTAATCTCAGTTCATTATGACAACAACATATTGGCATGTCGCTAGCAAAGCCAAAATTTAAACAGAGTGTTTGAAGGTGTTAGAAAAGTAGATACTACTAGCATATTTACTGGCGTAAGCAGAAGAAAGAAACAAAGCAGAACATAACAGAAAAAAGAGAGAGAGAAAAGGAAAAGAAAGAAAGAAAACATTTTACCTATAAATGATATGAGTTGGAGAGACGAGATCCAGTTGTTCTACTGACTATTTAATAAGTTATAGGTATCACTCCTAATGCTTGCTTTATCGCACAGAACACGAGCTAAGTAGGGTATGGTTGAGTCAGAAGAGGAGGAAATTACCGATAAGAATATTCTTTGCTCAATTATTTAATTTTGAATAACATTGAATCTTCAAGGTCAGTTTATTACAGTTCAGAATATTCGTGTATTTAATAAGAATTATAAATCTAGCACTGAACTAACTGAATATCACATAAATTGAGAAAAATAATAGTAATAATAATGCAGAATTTATGAATTTATAGACTCAATAGAGCAAGTCTGGGCAGCAATATTAGCTTGACGTGTTTCTTTTGCATACAGACTCCTGGTTGTACTCAGCGAATCCCAGTAGCTTCTACTCTTTGGAGTTGTTAGTATCTACAGGTCTTTGGTAATTTATTCGGTATCCGATAGATGGCAGAAAAAGATTCCTTAATGAGCTGGCTTTTTTGGCTTATTTGTACCAGATGATGTGAATGGTTTTCACTGTGCCTTTATTTAGCCACACAAGTAGTTATTCTAGAGCAAAAATATTTAAGCTCCTAGATATTTACAACGTTAGTGTTATCAATAACAACTATCCTTCATATGTTATGATGAAGCTTTTCCGAAAAGAGTATTCCTTGTTCATTAATCTGAACTTTTGGAAATTTTTATCATGGACTTCTATAATCAATTGACGACAGTCCACTGATGTGGAGCTGTGTCTCACTGCTACTTTAGGGACTCGACTACTTATCGGTGGGTCATGAGCTCAAACCTCGCTTCATTAATGAATTGCAGGCAGTTAGGTTCCATCATATGTTGTCTCACACATATAGCATGTAGCCGATCATCACTTAGAGTGGAAGACATGAAAAGACTAGCTGTCTTTGATCATAGGTGCCTGCGTTCTATCTCCCAAGTATAATACAGCGAGCAATATTGAGGTTAGGCGTTGGGTGATAGGTAAGGAGGGGAAATCAACCAACGACGCTGTGAAGTTACACCGATAGAGATGGTTAGGATATGTGTTACACATGCCTAGTCATCGCCTTCCCTGACGGACAATGTTAGCTAACATAGGATCAGGCTGGAAAAGAAATAGAGGCGGTCAAACCGAAACATGGCTTCATCAGTCGATGAAATCCATAACAGTTAATTTAAGCCAGCCAGCCATGTAGGAAGGTGTAGACTGCCTGGTTTGGGTCTTCAGGACCATAAAAACCAATGGCTGGATACAATCAGTAATGTGGCTCAAAATCGTTCCCAATGACAGCGCAGATGCATCCACTCCTTGTGGCTTATAATACCCAATAAAACTATATTGTTCTTTGTTATTACTATTCCTTTTATCTCATATTCCTTTCTACTGTCTCTATTATGCATTTCTTCTACTTTCTTCTCTTGCTTTATGTGCTACAAGGAGTGGAGTGTGGAGATTTGAACTCCTGCACATCGGGTGCAAAGTTCTATATCGGAAACAGGCAGACAGATCGCCAAATACTTAGAAACCCAAGTGAGGTTCACAAAATTCTCAAACGAAGGGCCAGGAATGCAAAGGAATTGGCGACCTTGAACGCATACTATTCATTGGATAACGGAACGCAACGTACAAATATAGGTGCAAATTTCATTGTGATCTGTTTGGATAATCAGGTTGACAGCTAGATAGGGTTACAGTTGGGGTGTTTTACTTTCTATTATCTGCATTTTTTCTAGTAAAAAGCGGCATTATAAAATTTAACAAACACCAGTAATTTTGATTGGTGGCCTCAAGGTCAGTTCTAAAGCTGACATTCCTTAGATCGCTATTCCTTAACTTAGCCACATGAAGAACTGACAACCTATTTCCAATTACTCTCCTTTTATGAAAACTTCTAGCAGTTTACTTGCCATCATACATCTGACGATTAAATGAAGCTGAAGAATACTAACCTAAGAGAATAAGAGCACAAATGATCTTCAAGCGGCTAGTCAGAGTTATTGTAGGTAATAAAACACGTCTAATGGAGAAAATGAGTTCAGTATTACTAATGAATGCTATTCAGAATACTACTAAAGCCGAATCTAACCCAAAGATATATTCTAAAGCTTCGATCAAGAAAGTGATATCAGTAATAGAACCATTGGAAAACCAAGGAGCAATGAACAACTGTTTCATCCTACTGTGAGACTCTTCACCATTACTTATAAGCCAGAGTTCTAATCGAGGCCCCTCGGGTTACAACGTGAGCTCGTGGAATATTCAGTCACTAGGACCCAACCCAATGGCTCATAAATCCCAGAATCTGTCAATTCACGATAGATATAGTACAACCGCCAGTCATTGTTATGGGCGGGTAACTGTTCTCTTACCTGGCCTGTTGAACCCTTCTAGCCCGCACGTCTAAGTATAAGAATTCTATGATACCATACTTGGCACGTATTTTATGTGATGAAAATAGTGTCAGGAAAGAATTAACTAACCTTCTTTCATCTAGTAAATAAACAATTTCCTCCATCCATCCTTACATACCTTCAAGTTTTACTTTTATTACCTCTATTATATTTATGGTCCTGTTACTTTTCTGTTTTACTCTCATAATTGCAAACACCAACTTATCTCCATGACGGCTGTAATCTATTTTTTTTTCCTTCATCATATCATGTAAAGAGAACATTATATTCAATATTTTTAAACATGTTAGGATTTCTATACCACATTGCCAATACTGTGTGACACAAGCCAACGGCAATTTTCACTTGTATTATTATTATTATTACTACCCTAGCTGTTATCATTATTATTGCTATTTCCATTTTATATGCTGCATGTTTTTGACACTACCTCTATTGTAAATGTGGAAAATTTTCTGTGTGATTAATTTTATTTATAATTTGAGGAAATTAGATGCAATATTGTGATGAATGCTGAAAATTCCATTCTGTATCACAAGTACTGTTTTTGGAATAAAGTAAATCATTATTATTATTATTCTTAGCTTGTGATCATACCCGCCAGCCAATCAGATCGCTGCAAACCCTAAAACCTATTACATCATTCAATCCCCCTGGAAGATAGTTATCTGGATGTTTAGAAGGTGAAGGATATCGAAAGACACACAGGATACACTATGTAAAAATGTCATTGTATATCCTGCAACTCTCAAAGTAATAGTTCTAATTAGACCAGAGAACTGCTTGTAAGCCAATTGAAAACAACAAACTGATCTTTACAAATTTAAATTAGTGATTTGCAAGTTAACAAGTTAAAGCGAGTGGAATTTCACCACCATCGCAGTGACCTTTGGAAACCACACACTGTGTGTGTGTGACCGGCTTGATACCATAAATGATAATTATGAAACCAAGCATAAATGCCTAAAACTATTTACCACCATGGCGTATGCTACTGATAAGATTAATGAGTAGCATATATATAAATGAAGAAATTTTCATCTTCATAGATTTGATCTCAGAGAAAGTAAATGATACAGAGTAACAGAAATATATGGGAGACGTGAAAGGAATACAGAGAAACACAATATCAAGACCAGAAACAGCACAACACGAAAGATGTGTGCAAATGGTGATTTGAAGATAAGGTATCATATTGCAAATAAACATTCCTTTTGTTCAAGTGTTGGTTTGTAGGGATTTGATTGGTTTACAGGATTTCATCATGAGCTGACATCAGTTAGAGAACCATTGGAAGTACTGGACAGCTATTTCGTCCTAGCTTGGGACTCTTCAGAAGTACGCACCCACCGGGGTTCCAACGCGGGACCTTCAGGTCATAAGGCGAGCTCGTATACCACTAAGCCATTGGGACCCGATCTAATGGCCCATAAATTCTAACTTCTGCCGATTCACGACATAGCGCGGTCCCTAGCCAATGTCTTCGGCGAGTATTTGTCCTCACACTCAACCTGCTGCACCCGGTGGGTGCGTACTGCTAGAGCCTCAAACTAGAACCAAACAGCTGTCCAGTACTCGCAGGTTTTCCGATGGTTTTCTAATTAATGTCAGCTCATCATGAAATCCTGTAAACATTCATTTATCAAGTCATTCTTCTATTGGTACGTCAATAATTGATTGGTATGAGTGGTTGTATGCCACACACACACACATCAACCAGCAGTTTCAAATCGCCTCTATGAGCTGGGTCAAATTAGGTGCGCCACTGATGACTTCGACTCCAAATGATGTATCTGTTTGAGTGTGTTTGTGGGAGGACGCAAATACATAAGTCGTAGTACAGAAAGGTGATTGTCTACTCGCTTGATGTTGTAGCACTTGCTAAAGTGGTTGGAAACAGCTGAATTCAAAGTGCCAAAAGGCTCAATAACAAAGTATCTTGTGGATTATGGACTTAACATCAACGCTGTCAAGTCATTCACTATTGCCAGCAGACAAAAAAAAACAGGAAGATGCTCGCAGTTTCCGAGTAATTTAAGTTTATAAACCAGGTCTCTATGTACAAAAGGAGATGGTCTTCATTCTAAATCCACTATGGTAATACATTTTACTTATTAACTGTTATTATTAACACTTTATTCTACCTCATTATTATTATTCCTGATTCATTTAAAACTATCTTTTATCAGTAGCATTATCTTAACTCGTCTCAGCATTATTGTTACTATTATTACAAGTATTGCTATTAGTATTACTCAGTTTGCAATTCTTGATATATTTAAGTTCTTTCTCAAATGGCTGATTGTTTATCTAAGCGATTTACTTGAAGTGTAATGCATTTTATCGTAATTTTAATCTCTCATACTACTTTGGCCCCCTATACTAAGCCTAACTGTACGCTTATAAAACTAATGCATGTACGCATTTTATACGCTTATAGAAACTAATTTTACATATGCTTGTGGAATATTCGCCATTTTATTATTTAAAATTGCTTTTCTTTGTTACCTGTGTACTTTTACGTGGATATACAGTTTTCGTTCATTTTTGCGCTTTTCAAAATTCGATTTCTTGAACAAACCCATCTTTTCAAGTTTTCACTTGTGCTTCTTAACACGACGTTGTTCAACTTTGATCGTGTACAGCCTTAGTACATTGTAGAACGTGAAAATGTGGATGTACTTTAATATTATGGTCGGAATCATCTTCAGTACAGCATACTACCTTCTACTTATCTATTTAAACATGACCTGGAAAACATTCACGTATGTCGTTTTGCACTACTAATTCAGTGTAGTTTATTTGCTTATTAGTCTTATATCTCCCAATATATTTCCAGTAGTGTGTATATATATATATCCCTGTATGTACAGCACTCAGCAGCTGAAGAGTTCTGCCGAAATTTGATGAATTCATTAAATCCTGCTCTATTAACCTTTGTTGCTTGTTTTAAATCCATATCGGGAAATAAATGTTTCCAACTGATAACATTCCTGAATGTTGTGGACTGGATTATGCTGCAGGCTGTAGAGATCAAGAATACAGGAGAACTTTGGACCGATAAGAAGACGCTAGAGGATCTAGATTTTGCGGATGATATATGCCTAATATTAGATGATTGGAGGCAGTCGGCCACAAGAAGCCTTAGACGTCGTGGTAGTTAGCACTCACCAGTCAACAAGGTGTATCTACAACCTTCAAGGAACTCATGTCCCTTCTGAGACTGATGACCGACCGACTGACTGACCAACTGGTTTCCACATAGAACTTTGCACCGATGCGCAGCAATTCGAGTAGCCACACTACGCTTAGCACACAAAGCAAGAGAAGAAAGTAAAAAGAATTGCGAAATAAAAACAGTAAACAGAGACATGAGGTAAAAAGAATAGTAATATCGAAGAACAATAGAGTTTTATTGGATATTATAAGTCACAAGGAGTGGATGCACCTGCACCAGCCATCACTGAGAACAATTTTGAGCCACATCACCAGTCGTCTTCAACCTTCATTGTTTTTTACCATCTACAGGACCCCAACCAGACAGGCAGCCAGTCTACACCTCCTTGCGTGATTGGCTACCTGGCTTAAACTGGCTGTTGTGGATTTTATCGACTGATATCATGTTTTGGTTTGACCAGCACTGGTTCATTTCCAATCTGACCCGGTGTTAGCTAACATCGTCCATCGAGGAAGGCTATGGCTACGGATATATGCGTAACACATGTCCTAACCATCTCAACCGGTGTAACTTCACAACCTCGTCGATTGAATTCCCCTCCCTCCTTACCTAGCACTCGACCCACGCCTAACCTCAATATTGCTCACCCTATTATACCAGTACTTAACACAGAAGACAGAACGCAGACAACTATGATCAATAGACAGACAGTCAGGCTTTTCAAGTCTTCTACTTTCAATGACCAGGTTTCGCAGCCACAAGGGGAGATGGAGTAAACTGGTGATCAGTACACACGCCTTTTGGTCAACAGCCAGCCGGATGTCATATCTACTAAGCCAGAGATGGTTTAAGTTGGCCATTAAATAGCAAACCAGCCTTCCATATTCGTGCTAAGATTTCGTCAGCGATCGACTCGTTGTCGCTAGCTGTTGCAGCCTCCCAAATAAGTGAAATGGTCAACTGAATTTTATCTGTGACTTATAGAATTCAGCTTGCACCAAACAAAGGACTAGACAAATAACACTAGATCCTCACTAATGTCCACTCAAAGATATCTGTCAAATGTTATACAAAACTAAAAGACTTACAGGTGAAAAGCAACGAGTTGGCAGAAGAAGGAGAGAGGAGTGGACTTCAAGTGGAAATATAGAAGACAGAAGTGATGAAGATAACTAACCAACTAACCAACAACAACAACAACAACAGCCACAAAAAGTACCATTCACTATCAATGGGAGGAATTCGAAGGAAGATTCTTCTCTTACTTATCTAGGCAGAACCATTTCAAATACAGACAGTGGCGCAGATTAAGATGTCAGAGTCAGCCAGTATCAGGAAAGCAACACAGATCTTCAATAACCTAAAACCATAGTGGAAATATACCGTACTGAACGCAAAGAATAACATTTAGTTTTTCAGCAATAATGTAAAACCAATCAGTTCTTCTATATGGTTAAGAATGACAGTCAAAACTCTACCTCAGCTTCATCGACTTCGAAAAGGCCTTTGACAGACACCATTGACCAAGAAGTAATTTGGAAAACATTTTAACACTACAGCGTACTATAAGTCTTTGTCAACCTCATTCAACCGCTGGCTATATGACAATGCTGCGTGTCAAGTGATCTACAACGGAAAACTCAGAGTGAGGTGTTTGAAGTGAATACAGGAGTAAGACAAGCTAGCTGCCTGCCTATTATCCCCGCTGATATTCTTAATTCTGGTATACTGACTAGATTATGCGCCAGACTGTTTGGGGCGAGGAGTTAGGAATTCGCTGGATCACCAATAAGAAGACTCTGGAAGACCTGTATTTCGCAGATGATATATGTCTAATGTCACGCACACACACTCAAAGACTTGCAGGAAAGCGGAAACCTACAAACTGGCTGAGAAGGCTAGGAGCGAAGACAGAACTCCAGATGAATATAGAGAAGACGAGCGGAGGTGATGAAGATAACCAACGAGCAGCAACAACAACCAGCACCAATTACCGTCAGTGGGAGAGATTTAACACAGGTTGCCTCCTTCATTTATCTGGGAAGCATCGTTTCAACTACAGGCGATCGGAACGGGCAAAGATGTGTGAGTCAGAATCGGAAAGGTAAGATACGCCTTCATCAACCTGAAACCAGTTTGGAAATCTTCCGCACTCAGTATAAGGAACAAGATTCAGATTTTCAGCACTGATGTCAAGTCGGTTCTTCTATACGGATCAGAAACCTGGCCAGTGTGTCACAAAAAGGATTTTCAACAGGTCCCTGAAGACTTCAATCAACAGCCGCCTTCGCTGGCTCCATACTAAAGATCAAATGGCTAGTCAAAAAGAATTAGTAATAAGAAACTTTGACTGGGAACAAACCAACAGGCGAGAGCCGATTGCTTAACAAATGTGTAAGAGAGAGTGAAGCTGGATCGAGTATATGTTGAGGAGGCCTCCGAATGACATCGCATGCCAGGCCAATGCTCCAGTGTAATCCAAATAGGAAGCGACGAGTGGGTCGTTGGTGTCAGGGTGACATGGAGGAGATCGTGTGAGCAAGAGATGAGAGAGTTTGGTCAGTTGTGGACCCAGCTGAAGAGGACGGCAGAAAACAGAATGAAGTGCAGATGTGTTGTTGAAGCCCTATGCCGAGGAAAATAGCCATGGATTGGACACACGTTGAGAAGACCGCTGAGTGACGTCATGCCCAAGGCCATTGCCCGAGTGGAACTCGAGTGGGAAACGACAAGTTAAAGGCGCATCCTAAGGTGATATGAAGGAACCTGTGTGAAACGGAGACATGCCGTTGAAGCCCTATTGTCCCACTCTATATCCAAGGTAATAATAATAAAGATAATTTCAACTGATTGTCAGTCTTTAAGCTCATTGAGGCGTTTATCTGATTGGATCACAATTTTTAACTTTACAATAATTAAAAAAAACAAGTTATATATGTCCAAACCAAGTTCACTTTTAACGGTTTAAAAGAATCCGGACATTGGGTAGATGATATTCATTATTATAAAAGGCTTTTTGTATTTCCAAATGAATGAAAAACAAAACGGTACTGTTGTTTTAACTGAAATTTCACTTTTTATTGCTGCTGCTAATAGCTTTATAAAAGTATTCTTAGACCAGTATTTACAAAATTCGCTCAGCCTATGTATAACAACTTAATCATCGTTCCTCAATATGGGGTCATTTTTGACTTTGTCAAGTTGGCTAATTGGTAAAGATAACAAAACCAGATGTAGATTGTTGAATTTGATTAGTATGTAAAGTTATAAAAGCAGCGTGTGTTTACATAATGAAATTGCTTATCAAATTCGTGTTGATTTCGTCATTTCATGGCAGGCGGTTGCGGTGGTATTGTAACCAGGTTAAATTCTGTTTCAGTCCATCATTCCTATTCAGACAATTTCGATTCCACTTGATATGAAGTGCTTCTGATGATACTAGACGTTCTTTGTGATTTCTGAAATGCTTTTTCTGGATTGTTTCAATATTAAAAGTCAATCTGAACGAAGAATAGTATTTTCAACAATTTCTCCTCAGGTTCTTATAATTATAAAATATAATATTTGTTGTCGTTACAATAATGGTCAGTTATGCGGCGGATACATTTTTTAACCTAGAATAACATATTAGTAATTCTGGGGTGTCAAAATAAATAGTGATGTTTGTGTGACAAACGTGTTAGGCTGAAATCGATTACAAAATATTGTAAAATGGGAGACAATGGTGGTGATTAGTCATAATAGATTTGTAGATTGTTGGGTAGGAAAATTGACAAGTCAGTTCGAGGTAATAAAAGGTGTCAGGTGAGTCAGTGGCTAGTACAAAGTGGTATGTTTTAAACAGGAGATACTAAGACTGCAATGAGAAGTTCATAATGAAATAACGAATGTTGTGTGAAATGAAACATGTTGAGGCATATATCGAGAAAAGAGATAATATCACTTATAATAATAAGTCCGGATAGTATAAATGAAAAATTCGATGGTATTGAGGGAATGTTTGAATGAAGGGCATAAATTATGACGAATAATAATAATATCTGTAATATTTTTTTATATTTTATTTTTGATTTACAGCTTAATTCCACACTGTATTTTTGGTATAAGTATGGAATTTTCAGCATGGATATCGGTAGCCCAGATTTTGCAGACCAACCATAGATATCGGGTGTGCGTCGGCAGGGGATCGAACCTCGGACCATGTGCATGGTGGGCGAGAGTCCTAACCACTGTGACACCGACGCACAGGGGAAAATACAAAAGGGGAAAGATGTTATGTACTAGTTTACTAGTTTCCCCGTCGCCAAATTGTTATGTACTAGTTTACTAGTTTCCCCGTCGCCAAATTGTTATGTACTCGTCGCTAAGTTATTGTTATGGACTGGTCGAGAAACTAATAGTCCTGACGCGAGAAGGCGGAAATCAGAAGACCACTAGGTTTGCGATGATACTTCTATTGTCCAAACACAAGGAGACGAAAAATAAATGGTCTCACACCAAAGTGGTAAGTAAGTAAAGTAGTTGTAAAGTAAAGTAGTTCACACAAATTGTGAATGCGAATTTATATAAATAATTCAGACAAGCGTGGGAAAAAATCATTAGACAGTCTTAACATGAATGGCTAATTATAATGGAGTGTCGATCCAATTATACATAGCGAATATAGCAGACATGCCAACAAACATATATGGATATATGTCACCAAGCAACGGACTGTCAACAAACACTCATATTATATATAATATAATATAAGGAGAATATACATTATTAAAGGAGACAAGTTCACACAAGTGAAGTGGTCACAGACTAACCGAGCAAACAGAAAGAGAGACCAACATGCACACACACACATAAATATATATATATGGATACATATCAAAAGATACAAAAAACCAAGAGGGTTAAGGGGACGAAGCACTCTTAGTGAGAAGAAGAAGCATCAATCCATGTTTGGCCACGGTAGGAACAGCGTCTGGATGTGTTCTTTTTGGATACAAAGTTCGGTCTAGTCGACCTTATTGCAACAGCTTCAGCTATGTGTAGGAGACGTAAGCGAACTGTACGTGATAACGACTTCGGAATTCGGTATATAACCCGGAAAGCTGTGCTGACATCGATACGATGTACAGTACCAACCAAGTGTGACAGGATCGAGCTTTTTATGCACTTAATTTTCCCCTGCTGAACCAAGCTGGTAAATGGTGTCGAACCCGTAAACGAACCAGCCTAATCGTGAGCCCTATATAACCTGTACCACAAGAACAGTTGAAATGGTATATGCATGAAGAAGAGCTAAGGTTAGGTAAGACATCTTTGAACTGAAGGATAGACACAGACGTGCAGAGTAGAAAGTTTTCTTGATAGCTCTGGTTAAACGTTGGGATAGAATCTCCGGAGGAGTATTTTCCTTAAACTGGAGACGTAAAAACAGAGGCTTTTTCTCCACCGTTTCCAGTTCATGTTTACGACTATTGTAACCTATGTTGGCTTTAATGAACTTCTCGGATAACCTGGAGGTCTACCCCATAACAAACCTGTTATTCTAAGTTAAAAAATGTATCCGCCGCAAAACTGGCCATTATTATAACTACAATAAATATTATGCTTTATAATTGCAAGAACCTGAAGAGAAATTATTGAAAAGAATATTCTTCTATCAGGTTGACTTTTAATTCATGATATGGGAATATTTCACACTATTAAATCTTATTTCAATATTGTCAAAATCAATTTTGTGGCCTGATTCCATAGCGTGTAAACAGAACTATGGCTGATGAATTTTCATGCTTTCTTAGTTCATCTGAATTTCTCGGTGGTCAAACAGAAATCGACTCTACGCTGTTTGTCCAATGTATATTGCATCATATTTCAAGCAAACATTTTATTTCATAGACACAAGTGAGAAATACAAAAATCTCTATTTATAGTAATTACAAAACCAACATACACACAAATTGGGTTCGAAACCTGGCAGCGGTTGCGTACTGCCGATGATTCTCAAACTAGGATGAAACAGCTGGCTGTTCAGTACTCCCTGTGCCTGGTTTTCAATGGTTCTCTAAATGATATGCAATCCATGATCAACTAGTAAAAACAAAACTAACCTTTACAAACCAAACTATAGAAAATTAATCCGATGCTCGCTAGTGACTGCTGGCTACAAGATGGAGTCTCCTGGAGTTCTAGTGATAAGTCGTGACCAGTGAGGTCCATTCAGATGTCACGTGCGTGGATGGATGTCCCACCTAAGACATTGGTTCGTGCCAGTCGCGCCAAATGCACCACGAATTGGTAGGAGGTAGAATTCACGAGCCACTGAATGGTATACGAGCCAGCTTGCTTTGTAACCGGAAGGTCCTGGGTTCAAAACCTGAAGTTGGGTGCGTACTACCAGACGATGATTCCCAAACCAATGGGATAAAACAGCTGGCTGTCCAGTACTCCCTGTGGCTGATTTTTAATGGTTCTCTTAAAAAAAAACTCTTAAAAACATTCACACTAGTTAAATATATATATGGAGGATTTGATCATGAGCTGACATCAGTTAGAGAACCACTGGAAAACCTGGGAGTACTGGACAGCTGTTTCGTCCTAGTTTGGGACTCCTCAGCAGTACGCACCCACCGGGATTCGAACCCAGGACCTTCTGGTTACAAGGCGAGCTCGTAGACCATTGAGCCACTGGGACCCGATCCAATGGTCCTTGAATTCTAACTTCTGCCAGTTCACGACATAGCGCGACCACTTCGCAATGTCTTCTTCGATGAGTTACTGCCTCATCTTCAACCTGCTGTACCCTACTGGTCACGGCTTCCCACTAGAACCCCAGGTTAACTGCCTGAATAGGGCCAGTCACTAGTGAGCATCAGATGAATTTTTAAGTATTGGTTTGTTGTAGGGATTTTGTTTGATTGCATGGAGGATTTGATCATGAGCTGACATCAGTTAGAGAACTACTGGAAAACCTGGGAGTACTGGACAGCTGTTTCGTCCTAGTTTGGGACTCCTCAGCAGTACGCACCCACCGGGATTCGAACCCAGGACCTTCTGGTTACAAGGCGAGCTCGTAGACCATTGAGCCACTGGGACCCGATCCAATGGTCCTTGAATTCTAACTTCTGCCATGATCAAATCCTCCATGCATTCAAACAAAATCCCTACAACAAACCAATACTTAAAAATTCATCTGATGCTCACTAGTGACTGGCCCTATTCAGGCAGTTAACCTGGGGTTCTAGTGGGAAGCCGTGACCAGTAGGGTACAGCAGGTTGAAGATGAGGCAGTAACTCATCGAAGAAGACATTGCGAAGTGGTCGCGCTATGTCGTGAACTGGCAGAAGTTAGAATTCAAGGACCATTGGATCGGGTCCCAGTGGCTCAATGGTCTACGAGCTCGCCTTGTAACCAGAAGGTCCTGGGTTCGAATCCCGGTGGGTGCGTACTGCTGAGGAGTCCCGAACTAGGACGAAACAGCTGTCCAGTACTCCCAGGTTTTCCAGTGGTTCTCTAACTGATGTCAGCTCATGATCAAATCCTCCATGCAATCAAACAAAATCCCTACAACAAACCAATACTTAAAAATTCATCTGATGCTCACTAGTGACTGGCCCTATTCAGGCAGTTAACCTGGGGTTCTAGTGGGAAGCCGTGACCAGTAGGGTACAGCAGGTTGAAGATGAGGCAGTAACTCATCGAAGAAGACATTGCGAAGTGGTCGCGCTATGTCGTGAACTGGCAGAAGTTAGAATTCAAGGACCATTGGATCGGGTCCCAGTGGCTCAATGGTCTACGAGCTCGCCTTGTAACCAGAAGGTCCTGGGTTCGAATCCCGGTGGGTGCGTACTGCTGAGGAGTCCCAAACTAGGACGAAACAGCTGTCCAGTACTCCCAGGTTTTCCAGTGGTTCTCTAACTGATGTCAGCTCATGATCAAATCCTCCATGCAATCAAACAAAATCCCTACAACAAACCAATACTTAAAAATATATATATGCAAATTGACATTTAAATGAATACAGTTTAAAATTCAAAATGAGTTGTTTTCAAAAAACATTGAGTTCTCTAATCACACAAAACATATTGATCATTTAACAACAACAATATATATGTATTTATAGCTATTCTCATTTAGTTTGTTTATCTCAACTCACATTTACCGCTACTATTAAATTTGATATAATTTATGCAAAAATATAAAACATTTATTTATTACATAATACCAATAAATGACGTGATATTTCTTCTCATTTGAAGAAAAGAAACTCGATAGACAGATAGATAGTTAGATAGATAGAACTCAATCAAAGTGCAAATAAAACATGATAGATAAAATAATTGAATGAAACCAATTGAATTCATTTCATGATTGAGCGCACGTACGCACACACACACAATGATAATGATCAATAATTTTAGATTTATATAACCTAATGTTTATTCTATCTCTATTCAAATGTATACATGAGCGTTAATCACAACCTCTATTTAAGTATGAATATATGTGTACACACAGTATAGTATAGGTCAATTGAGTTAATTAAAACCACCAACACATGCGCAGAGAAAGAGAGAGAGAGATAACCAAAGGTTATCTGAATGCATTAATGTCTATAAAGAGACGTAGTTGAACTCACACTAGCACCCTTGTTCACATACAACATACATAAAAATTCTTGAGGTGTCAACCGTTTTACACTATGGGTGTTTTAACTAACTTTATTTTTAAGAGTTTGGTTTTTTTAAGGATGTGACCACGGATTGATATCAGTTACAGAACCATTGAAAACCAGCCACGGAGTACTGGACAGTCAGCAGTACGCACCTACCACCAGGTTTCGAACCCAGAACTTCCCGGTTACAAGGCGAGTTGGCTCGTATACCATTCAGCCACTGGGACCCGACTCAGTGGCCAGCACATGAATTCTGACTTCTACCAATTCGTGGTGTATTTATTCCGACAACCAACCAATGTCATCGGTCTGTCTGTTTTCCACATAGAACTTCACACCGACGTCAAGCAGTCCAAACCGCCACACTCCCTCCATGCAGCACACAAAGAAAGAGAAGAAAGTAGAAGAAATGCATACTAGAGAAAGTAAACAGAGGTGTGAGACAAAGGAATAGTAATAACGAAGAACAAAACAGTTTCATTCGAAATCATAAGTCACAAGGAGTGGATGCATCTGCGCCAGTCATTGAGAACGATTTTGAGCCATGTCACCAATTGTTTCCAACCATTGGTTTTTACCGTCCCAAGGACCCCAACAACACAGCAGTCTACACCTTCCTACGTGGCTTAGACTAACTGTTGTGGATTTCATTGACTGGTGAAACCATGTTTTTGTTTGACCTCCACTAGCTCTTTTGCAGGCTAACCCTATGTTAGCTGAAATTACCCGTCGAGGAAGGCGATGACTCGGCATGCGTAACACATGTCCTAACCATCTCAGTCGATGTAACTTCACAACCTCGTCGATTGACTGACTGATGTCATCGGTAGGAACCCCATCCTCACTTCCGACTGGATGAACCTCACTGGTCACTACTTCTCACTAGAATTCCAGGAAACTCTGTCATTTATTTTAAAAATAATATCATTCATCACAAGATGTGAAAAGATGGCAATCTTTGACATATATCATATTATATTTTACATGTGTAGATGCTGTGTAATTGATTGACAGGGTGGAGTATGCTGGTGGGCGAGGGGAGTGGGGAGATGAGGTTTATTCTTATTCTTTAAGCCATAAGTAAATACCGGAATAACACGTATTCTCAAGAGTTTGATTATTCATTGACATCAGTCAGAGAACCACTGTAAAGACACCACGGAATACTGAACAGCTGTTTCTTCCTAGTTTGCGACTCTTCATCGGTACGCACCAATCAGGATTCGAATCCTGGACCTTCAAGTTTCAAGACGGTCTCATAGATCATTCAACCACTCCGACTAGATTCAATAGCGCGTGAATTACAACTTCTACCAATTCATAGTTTTAACAGGACTTGAGTACTAATGAAGAGTCCCAAACAAGGACGAAACGGTTGTTCAGGACTCCCTGTTTTCCAGTGATTCTCCAACTGATATCGATCTGTGATCAAACCTTGAACAAATCAAATCCCTACCAACTAAATCTTGAAAATTAATCTGATACTTGTTAGTGACCAGCTACAGAACAAAGTTGACTGAAGCTCTGGTGAGAAGCAGTGACCAATGGGGTTCACCAGGCCGAGAGTGAGGGAAAATACTTGCCGATTACATTCACTGACAATCACGCCAAAATCACGAATTTGTAGAGGCTGGATCGGGTACCAGTGGCTCAATGATCTGCCAGTTCGCCTCGCAACCGGAAGGTCATGGGTGCGGTGCGAAAGTACTGGTAAAGAGTCCTAAACAAGGACGAAACAGATGTCCAGTACTCCTTGGTTGTCTTACAATAGTTCTCTAACTGATTTCAGCTCGTAACCATTCCTATTCACATTTTATCTGATGTTCTGAATGACTGTACATTTTTATATACATTCTATTGACAATGTTAACTATTATTCCATCTTATACTTGTATTCCAATACATTTTCAGATCAACTTTTCGACATGTGCCTTTACTCTAGCTATCATCATATTTCTAATATTCATGGATTTATAATTATGGAATCTGAAGACGTGATTGAAACACCAATTGTTCGCTGAGAAAATATGCTCATCTTCATATGTATTACCATTATGTCAATGATACAATCTTAATTAATGAGAGTGTAAATAGAAGTGAAACACCCAACCACATTCAAGGTCACCCACAAGGAGAGATGACAAATAAACTCGTGGAGAAATCTAAAAGCTTACTTCAACAAATTGAAGTATACACTGAAGGTGTTGCCTAGTAGACGGGGGGGGGGGCGATTAAAGCTTCACAAATTAACTATTCACTCAGCTCAGAGAACACAACTACATTAAAATCACCCAGTTGAGCTAAAAATCTTCCCCATCATATCTAAAAATTTATTGTTCTTCCATATTACTATTCTTTGCTGTCTTTTTTTTTTTTGCTTTGTGTGTTACAAGGAGGGAGTGTGGCAACTCGAATTGCTGCACATCTGTGTAAAGTTCTATTTTGAAACCAGTCAGTTCGTCAATGGTATTTGTCCTTCTCAAAGAGTAGTGTTAACTGACATTGAATCATGTTGGAAAAGACTTACGAGTTGTTGAATCGAAACATAATATCAATCCAATGAAGTTTATGACTCTAGGGTTTGAGTCAACCACTTAAGGAGGTGTAAACATCCTAGTTGGGGTCCTTGAGACACTAAGATCCAATACTCTGAGACTGTTGGTTATATGACTAAGAGTCGTTCTCACTCTATATTATCTCCCATGTCCGATTAATATTCAGATTTTTCAAGTATTGGTTTGTCGGGATTTGGTTGTTTGGCTACAGGATTTCATCATGAGCTGACATTGGTTAGAGAACCATTGGAAAACAAACAGGGAGTACTGAACAGCTGTTTCGTCCTGGTTTGGCACTATTCAACAATACGCACCCACCGGGGTTCGAACCCAGGACCTTCTGGTTACAAGGCGAGCTAGCTCGTAGACCATTAAGCCACTGGAACCCGAACCATTGACCAGTGCGGATTCTGACTTTTCAATGGTTCTCTAACCACTGCCAGCTCATGATGAAATCCTGTAATCAATCAACCCAATCCCTACAAACCATTACTTGAATACCAATGAGATGCTCACTGGCGACTGGCCCTATTCAGGTAGGTAGTTACCTGGGGTTCCAGTGGGAAGTAATGACCGGTAGGGTGCAGTAGGTCGGGTGTGAGGACAAATACTCGCCGAAGACATTGGCTAGCGGTTGCGCTATATCATGAATTGGCATAAGTTAGAATTCTAGAACCATTGGGCCGGGTCCCAGTGGCTTAATGGTATACGAGCTCGCCTTATAACCGGAAGGTCGTGGGTTTTCACCCCGGTGGGTGCGTACTGATGAAGAGTGCCAAACTAGGATGACACACCTGTCCAGTACTCCTAGGTTTTCCAATTGTTCTCTGACTAATGTCAGCTCATGAAGAAATCCTGTAACCACTCTGATTTTTCCTTGTTACTGTTCTTTCGCCTTCAAATGGTCTTTATTATATTTCTATTGGTTATTACCAAACCTGTGACACAATAACTAAATGTATATTAATTAGTATGTGTGTGTTTGTGCCTGAGTATGCTTGAGGACTATAAAAACTAAGTACCTTATGTGTTTATTATATACACATGCTCTCTGGTTTAACGGATTACTTCTCTGAATTCAATCTGTGTGATTCTAGTTTGATTCTGGACACAAGTCCGAATTAGTACTAATTCTGGGTAAGATTACTTCTTAATTCGATTGCAAAAACAGCACAAAATGCCCCCTAGACTAATTAATGATGGTATTCACTACTGACGGCGAAAGCAATAACATAACTTCAGCCACTGGGACCCGATTCAATGGTTCATGAATTCTAACCTCCTACCAATTCGTGGTGCATTTAGCGCGACTGGCACCAACCAATGTCCTCGGTGGGACATCCATCCACACACGTGACATCTGGATGGACCTCACTGGTCACGGCTTCTTACCAGAACTCCAGGAAACTCCATCTTGTAGCCAGCAGTCACTAGCGAGCATCAGATTAATTTTCTATAGTTCGGTTTGTAAGGGTTAGTTTTGTTTTTACTAGTTGATCATGGATTGCATATCAGTTAGAGAATTATTGAAAACAACCAGGGAGTACTGGACGGCTGTTTCATCCTAGTCTGGGAATCATCGGCAGTGCGTACTCGCTGGGGTTGGGACCCAGGACCTTCCGGTTACTAGTCAAGCTCGTATACCATTCAGCCGCAGGACGGAGTTTCATGAAGCTCTAGTGAGAAGTCGTGACCAGTCAGATCCATCCAGTCGGAAGTGAGGATGGGGTTCCCACCGACGACATTGGTTGGTGCCAGTAGCGTTAAATGCACCACGACTTGGTAGAAGGTAGAATTGGTGGACTGGCCATTCAGGAATCGGGTCCCAGTGGTGGCTGAATGGTATACGAGCTAGCTTGCCTTATAACCAGTAGGTGCTCTGTTCGAAACCTGATGGGGTGGGTGCGAACTTCCGATGATTCCCAAACTAGTGGGATGAAACAGCTATCTGTCCAGTACCCCCTCTAAACTGGTTTTCAATGGATGTCTTATTGATATCAATCCGTTATCAACTCGTAAAAATATGGCTAACCCTTACAAACCAAACATAACTATTTTCTCTACAAAGGACTGAGTGCTCTTTATTCCATAGTATGGTTAGAAAAGATGTAAATTCAAAGTAGGTCTGTGAAGGCTACAAGTATTCGCCCCCGAATTGTTTTTGAAGAAAAGTTTGGTATATGATGGAAGGACTGATGGCTAGAGAGTCTGGGTGATGCTGATCAAAATTCATCGCAGTAGAATAGATGTAACCACATACACATATATCTTGAATTTAATACTAAATCCCCTTCATTATTTCAACTTCCGATGTGGTTATTCTCATTCCTCAAATTCCTTTTACCTTAAGGAGTAAACACATATACGTTAACACCGTCAATTTCTTTATGGATACGCCCAGTTGATAAGGTTTTACAGTTGGGTACCTATTGATCGCAACACGAGCCTAACTGATATTATTGCTTGTAACTTGAACCAGAAGAACATGCAGCCCTGAATCAATAGATGAAGAGATCACCCTTACGACGATATAGCTACCCATCATGCTTTATAGATGGACACATTAAGCCTAAAACCAACAAGGAACAACACCCCAGCCTCTGTGCCAGAGAAGATGCTATACATGAATGTAGCATTGAAAGACGACTTTCTGGCCCACCCCCTAAAGAAAAGAATATTTAACGCCTTGAGAAAAAATATCTTTCGCTCCTATGTCACGATTGGTATCTTCCAAAGACAAACTATCGCATTCGATCACTTCTATGTGTATCTCCCAATTCACTTGCTCATGTGGGGAGCTAGATATATGTGCACAATGCGTATTTTATGTCAAACAGTCAGAGCATTATCCCACTTGATTACGAAAAAAAAACCCAACAATGGATCAATAATGATTACTACAACTGAACATATATTCAATACTGTTCACTCAATGTATGTAAGGAAAATTCTTTCCCAAACTCTAATTTATGTGCACAGAAGTAACTTCTCCTTCCCCTCCTGCATTCTATCTTGGATGTAATTCTAAGCTCAACTGTTATCATTATTTTGTTATAAATACTATTTTGTGCATTTTTCAGACGATATTTAGTATGATTATTTTCTTGACTAACATTCTATTTACCCTTATTTTTTTTTATTACACCTTGATTCCAAACCGTATTTTTTGGTACAAGTATGGAGTTTTCAGCATGTAATATAGGTAGCCCAAATTTTGCAGGCCGATCATAGATATCAGGTGTGCGTCGGCAGGGGATCGAACCCTGGACCATGTGCATGGTCGGCGAGAGTCCTAACTACTGTGCCACCTACCGCAAAATTTATTTTGATACTTGTCTCTATGCTCTTTCATTCACATCCAATTTCTCCTGGACGTTTTCATATTACGTAACCCTAGTCTAAACTCACTGGTCTTTAAACACCCACCCCATTAGTTAGAATGTCGACTATTCACCACATTTTTTGATATATATATATATATATATATATAATAGTACACCTAAGTGAATAAATTCGTCGAAAATAGACTGTTCGCTGAAGTCTTTGTTCATTTTCATGTTTGGATGAGCACTTTTCACGAACCAACGCTAAAATTGTAACGACAGAAGACAATGGCCAGGCAGCAGATCGTTTATTGGGAAAATCAACAGATATTTATAGATTTTTATGTACATTATTATTAGCGTTATTGTTAGCAAAGACGTAACGTCTTCTGAATGGTTGTTTTCCTGCTGAAGGTTATTCCATAATCCCTTTGTTGCCATTTCTGAGACAGTCCGTTGACATATCTGCTAATCGTGTCCGCCCAGGCTAAGTCTGCCGTGATTGGTTGCTGAGTTCCTCAAGGTAAGGCTTTGTTTTTGTATTCTCTCATGACCAGGATTTTGGACGTAAGTTGGTGTCTACCAATTTTGGCCAGCAGACAACTCTCACTACTAAATTACCTCGGTAGTTCACGGGTAGAATGCTTCAAAAATCGCTAGCCTATTAACAAACGTTAACTGAGAGAAATATTCCTTCCGTATGGACAGGGGATTATGAATATGTTTTCAATCTATTCTGTAGGATTCGTTATGCTCAGCGCCTACTTTAGCCATCCCAGATACATCCCTCGAAAGCCGGTAAGTATGCCTCAGACACTAATACCATTTAAACAAGCACTGGCGATGTATTATCTAAAGTTCGCAGCGATGGGATACACTGAGGGGAACCGTAGATGAGAACTATTGTATCACTAGGAAAGAGATGTTAGACACTGCAACGTTCATTCCTAAGTACATAGAACTTACCCCTTAGATAAGATATATCTCTTGTGCTTAGAACACACCATAATAAAACACTACAATGGTGGTTACAGGACTTTAAGGACCACAAAGGTCCAGACGGATAGGTGACAGGAGTACCTTCAGGAATACGACTTTGAATGTTTATGCTGATGCACTATCCAGGCGAACTCCAACATCATATGGAAACTGTTTTCCCTGTGAACAGAAAGAAGTTCAACAATAGCGTCCCAAGATATGCGAACGCCCGAGTGACTTTGAGTCGACCAATAGTAAAAATTAGGATTTTTGCACAAAAACAGACGTATATTTACAAGAAAATGAATAAAAACACATTAAACAGGGTATCTTTCTCTGGCATGACTTAAAAACACGTCCAAGCTATAATGAGGAATCTCGGTTGCTAAGTTAGACTAGTTCTTTACATGTATTCACCGAGGTGATTGAAGATAAGCTGTTTCTGTGAATCGTTTATCTCTCTTCGCCTGTTGTGCAGTATTCCCTAAAAGCTCACGGTTGGACTACTATAGTTTTCAGTAAAAGGATCGACGACTACTTACCAGGAAAATGTGGATAAGACAAATTAAAGTAAATGACATTAAGTATATATCTGTCCCCAATCGTAACCCTAACCCTATGCTTAACACTAATCCTAATTATGACCCTGATCCTAACCCTAACCTCAATACTTACCATAACCCCAATCCTAACCCTAACGAGGTATCAAAACATTGTCCAAACAGTACTTAAAAACGTGATCTGGGTGAAATTTGCTCCTTAGTTGGTAAATAGCGTTGATATTTCAGTCAACGACCAGCACGCGTTTAAGGCCACTGGAGCGTTCGTACTTCTGAGACGCTATTGTTGAACTTCGTCGTAAAAAGATTGATGTCTGAGCTATTTCGATGGTAAGACTGAGGTGAACACATATATTAGCGGTGAGACAGCACCCCTATATTAACCACTGTACAATCCTACTAGAATACCAGCCAAAGCTGATATAAAAGGAGGGAAGAGTCGGGGTTGACGATGTGTATGTTTGTAGACGGTATTTTATCTGTTCACAACCAGGGGCCCCTAATCATCCCTTACTGCACATGGTTTGGGGTTCGATTCCCGACCGACAACGATCCTCCTACACCTCACCTACAGCTACCTAAACTAGACAACAGTAAGCCTAACTGGGGAAAAAAATAGAAGATTGAACGTCAGTCTAGTGCAACCCCACTGTTATTGTCTGTCTGTCTGTCTGTTTTCAACACAGAACTTTGTACATATGTGCGGCAGTTCAAGTCGCCACACTCCCTCCTTGTACCACACAAAGCAAGAGAAGAAAGTAGAAGAAATGCATAATACAGACAGTAAACATAGATATGAGACAAAAAGAATAGTAATAACGAAGAAGAATATAGTTTCATTGGAAATCATGAGTCATAAAGAGTGGATTCATCTGCACCAGCCATTGAAAACGATTTCGAGCCATATCACCAATTGTTTCCAACCATTGGTTTTTACTGTCTCGAGGACCCCAACCAGGAAGTCTACACCTTCCTAAGTGGTTTAGACTAACTGTTGTGGATTTCACTGACTGGTGAAGCCATGTTTTTGTTTGACCGCCACTAGCTCTTTTCCAGCTTGACTCTATGTCAGCTAACATTGCCCGTTGTCGAGGAAGGCGATGGCTAGGCTAGGCATGTGTAACACATCTCCTAACCATCTCAATCAGTGTAATTTCAAAGCCTCGTCGATTGATTTTCCCTCTTTACCTAGCACTCGACGCCTAATCTCAGTATTGGTCACCTTATTATACCATTTCACACGGGAGATAGAACGCAGGCACCTATGATCAAAGACAGCGAGCTAGCCAACCTTTTCATATCTTCCACTCTCAATGACCACGTCTCACAACAAACCATAAAGGAGGACGGAGCAGACTGATGAGCAGTACACACGCCCTTTCGATCAATTCACTGTGATTAAAGCTTCAACGCCTACATTTTGCAGCCCCACATCTCGCTTCCCCCCCCCCCACACACACACACACTCGGAACACAGACTCGAATACATACATGTATGTAAATTGGTTTTTTTTAGTATTCAAAGAAGCGACAACTCTGTAGAAATATACAGATGAAATCAAAAGAACAAAATAACTCCGGACAACGTTAATAATAGTAATAGTAATAAATAAGACTCCCTCCCACACACCCCAACCCCAGCAGCAGCTTCAGCGCCACCACCACCACGACCTTTTCATAACTTTAAATAATAAATAATATATCAAGATAGTAATAATAACAATAATAATATTAATATTATGCTTTCAACCCATTCTTTTCATCTTGACAACAAAAAGAAATGGGAGTAAATAAACGCAGAAAAATAAAAAGAAGAGAAGAGAAACATGAAAAACTGCGCAAGGGAGGAGGACGAAGAGGAGGAGGGATGTCCGGTGGGAGGGTGGTCCCGGAGACAGAGAGAGAGTAATCATCACAGTGTAATTAATTATTGATTTTGGTAAATAAGGGAATAAAAGGACAAGATTCTAAGGGTAATACAAATAACATCAGTAGTAATGATAGTAATAATAATAATAATAATACCGAAGAAAACAATTTTGGAATGATTGAAAATTTTTGAGAAACACAAAAACATACTACAAAATGACTTTGCCAATAATAATAATAGTAATATTGATAACCTGTCTTGGCTGACAACAACATCCACGATGTGTTAATTGAGCTTGTGTTCCCCCATAATTGTGTGTGTGTGTGCGCACGTACGCCCACACAATTTAACGTGGATAATACTTTTCTAATATTTTTGCAGGTATACGTTTTAATAATTCTTTTGGGAATATACGCAGTAATTCCCAACCAATGTCTAATGAATCAAATATACTACGATTTTCATATGCACCTAAAGAAAACAATAGGGGAGAGAGAGAGAGAATAAGAAAAAAATTAGAAAAATTACAAATTACAAATGACGTGTTCACCAGCTGCAAGTTGTTCTCCATCCTCTGTAAAAGATAAACTCCCCTGTCTGATCGCCGTCATATGGTGCATCTATCACAGTTCACCTGCTTTTGTGGAGCAAAGTACATTGGCAGTAGCAAGAGGATGCTTTCCACACTGATACGAGAACATATTCCTGCATGGATTTACAAGGCAGAAAGGAAGTGTGTGCGAAGCTCTATATGCTAGAACACCTGATCAACTCCTGTCACTCTACCAACCCTGACCATGATTTTAAGATCATCTACAGAATCCTGGCGGCGTTTTCTTCGTTCTAAACTTCTAAAGACAGAGGATGCCTTGGCCATTCGTGAATTTAAGCTAAACAGACCTTTGTGTACAAAAGTATATACAATCCTTACTTCTGCCTTGACCGTAGAGGGATAGACATTTATTTATGTATTTTGTTTATTTAGTTAATCTTTTTACCTTTCACTTATTACTACTGTAACAACAGAAGACAAGGGCCGGCAACAGATCGTTTTATTACGGAAATCAGCACGTATATATATATATATATTTCATGTACATCATTATAGCTTATTCAAGCAGACAAACACAGTCTTCTGATTGGTTGTTTCTGGTTTCTCAGAAAGTTAAGCCATATATCTGCGAATCTTGTTTGCCCACGTTAAGTCTGCTGTGATTGGTTGTTGAATCAGTCTTGTTCATATTTTCTCACGTCCAATATTAGTGACCTAGACATTGACGTAAATTATTGTCCACCAATTGGCTAGCAGCCTGCTCTCACCACACTACGATTATTATTATTATTATTTTTACTATTCTCACCCCAAATTGTTTCCGCTTGTCCCAGTTGTCATTCTAAATCCAAAATTATTATTTTTTTACAATATTGAATTCTATCGTACCAAATTTCAAACAGTGTTATGTAACATTTTTATATTCGTCTACTAATCTTATAATTATGTACCCCTTCCCAACATATATACACCTTATGTATTATTCTATATATAACACGAATTGTTTTGCTACCTGACATTTAACTATGATTATAATCAGAAATATTTTAATTGCGTTTCATACTACTATTATTATTTCATATATTCACTGCTTTGATCTAATTCCCTAACCGGATTTAATTTCCTATAAAAAACCCATATATACATATATATATATATATATATATATATATAATAATTTTTCCTTCACGCTCTTAGTAGAACATAGGGCTCCAAGCTAGTGGCTTGAAGTTTCTGTAGCACTGTTTATTTTTACAGGATGGGGTTGCTAGCCTCATGCCCAACCTTCCCCCTTTACCAGCACTTTTCTGGCTTAGCGAGGTAAAGGAGTGCGTCGGCCGGGGATCGAACCTCGGACCATATGCATGGTCGGCAAGCGTCCTAACCGCTGTGGCACCGACGTATATATATACCCCTTGATAATAATTTCGTTGTGGAACAGAGTCTCTTCGCCGAATATTGTGTTCTAAAGGGTACAATGAGAATTATTAAATTATATACATGTGAGTCAAGATATTTTATGCGATTAGATTTCTTAATAATTTGAAATATTCCCATATCACGTACAATTCGCTTACGTCTGTTACACATAGCTGAAGTTGGTGCAATAAACTGGACTAAACCGGAAGTTTGTATCCAAAAAGATTACGTCCAGACGCTGTTCCTACCGTGGCCAAACTTTGACTGATGATTCTTCTTCCCCTTAACCCTCTTGGTGTTTTCTTTCCTTTGCTTGCTATCACAATTATTATTATTATTATTATTCGTCATAATTTATGCCCTTCATGAGAACATTCTCTCAATACTATCGAATTTTTCATTTATACTATCCGTACTTATTATTAGTGATATTATCTGTTTTATCAATATATGCCTCAACCTGTTTCATTTAACACATTCGTTATTTCCTTATGAACCGAACCTCTGATTGCAGTCTTACTACTTCCTCTTTAATACATACCACTTTGTACTAGCCACTCACCTGACATTTTTTGTAACCTTCATCTGACTTGTCAATTTTCCTACCCCACAATCTACAAATCTATTATGAGTAATCACCACCATTGTCTCCCATTTCACCCAAATATTTTGTAATCGACTTTAGCCTAGCACGACGTTTGTCACACAAACATTACTATTTATTTTGACACCCCATAACTGCTAATCTGTTATTCTACATTTAAGAAAAACGTATCCGCTCCATAACTGGCCATTATTGTAACGACAATAAATATATTACATGTTACAATTGTAAGAACCCAAAGACGAGAAATTATTGAAAAGAATATTCTTCGTTCAGATTGACTTTTGATTAGATTTCTTTCCCTTGAAAAGTGGAACTTCACTATCATACAATTCAGTTGGTCAGAAAAGGATATCAAGCAACTCTCTACAATTGAATCCCTACTTAGTATCTAATTGGTGGGTGGTGACTAGCAATGGAATCCAGGATGCGCATTTCAGCTAACGAGTCCCAAATAGGACGAAATGCGCATCCTGGATGATTCCACTGCTAGTCACCAACAACCAATTAAATACTAATTAAATGCCCAGACATTATCCAAGCATCTCCACAAGAAGCCAACATGTCAACCTGATACCGAGCACTTCGGTCCAATCAATCGACGGGAAAATCAAAAATTCAATTAAATAATGAATCCCTACTTAACGAAAATCTCCTTTTATAACTGTGAGACATAGTCAATGAAAGTGGAAGACATGCAAAGGCTAGTTATCTCTAACCACAGATATCTGTGTTCAATCTCGCACGTTATAAGTGGTATAAATATTGTGAGTAATACTCGACTCACTCAGATTAAGCGTAGAGTGAACTGATAAGGTGGTGACACTATATTACTTAAAATGGCTAGGATACGTGTTGCGCATACTGAGCCACACTACAGATTACTACCCGAAATCTTTATCAATCTGATTCCAGCACAGCCATATGACAATGTCAAGTGTCAGGTGATCCACAGAGGAAAATTCAGCAAGATGTTCGAAGTGAATACAGGAGTAAGATAAGCTAGCTGTCTGCCTACTATCACCGATGATATTCTTAATTGTGATGGACTGGACTTTGCGACAGACCATGCCTTGGGAAGGAGAAGACAGGAATACGCTGCACAGACCGATAAGACGATACCAGAAAGTCTGGATTTCGCGTGTGGATGGTTTATGTCTAATGATACACAAACTCGATGACTTGCAGGAAGGTGAAAACCAGCAAACTGGTTGAAGAAGACGTCAGCGAAGATAGGACTGTAGGTGGATATAGAGAAAGTGGAGACGCGGAGGTGATGAAGATAACTAAGCAACCGACCACCACCAACAGCGACAACAACCAGCACCAGCCGCCATCAATAGGAGAGATTTCACAGAAGTTACTTCCTGCCTTCGCTTATCCGTCTAGGAAGCGCGGTTTCAACCACAGACAGTCGGAACGAATGAAGGTGTCACACCAAGCCAGTCAGCCAATCAGCCAGAATCGGAAAGGCAAGATATACCTTCATCAACCTGAAACCAGTTTGAAAATCTTCTGCACTGCACTACACTCCACCTCAGCATAAACAACAAGATCCAGATTCCATTCAACACCAATGTGAAGTCAGCCAGTCACTTCTTCTATAAGGGTCAGAAACTTGCACTGTGCTCGCGCCACGATAAGGATTTTCAACAAGCCACTGCAGAATTTTATCAACAGCTTCCACCTTCGCCGGCTGGCTGGCTCCATACTAAAGATCAAATGACCAGTCGGCCACAAAGAATCAGCAACAAGAAACTCTGACTGGGAACAAACCAACAGGCGAGAGTCGATTGAGTAACAAATATATAGAAGAAGGTGGAGATGGATCGGGCATACAATGGGTAGACCGTCAAATGACATCGCTCGAGTGGAATCCAAATGGGAAGCGATAAGTGAGTCGTCGGTGTGAGGGTGACACGGAGGAGGTCGTGTGAGTTGGAGGAGGAGATGAGAGATTATGGGCAATCGTGGAGCTAGCCAGCTGAAGAGGACGGTAGAGAATAGAAGAAAGTGGAGATGTGTTGTTGAAGCGCTGTATTTCACTCGGAACCCTAGGGAAGTGGAGTTAATTGTGATCAAATCAAAATATGGAATCATTCCATGAACTGTTCAACTTTTCTATAATTTGTTTTGTATGGGTTAGTTATGTTTGTACGAGTTGATCACACATTGATATCAGTTAGAGAACCATTGAAGACCAGCTGAGTGGGGGAGTACTGGACAGCCAACGGTTTCAACCCACTAGTTTGGGAATTATCGGCAGAAAGCACCCACCACCAGGTCTCGAACCGAGGACCTTCCGGTTACAAGACAAGCTGGCTCGTATACCATTCAGCCACTGGGACCCAATTCAATGGCTTATGAATTCTAACTTTTACCAATTCGTGATTTAGCGCGAACTCAACCATTGTTGTTGGTGGGACATCCATCCTCATCACACATGACATCTAATTGGACCTCACTGGTCACGTCTTCTCACTAGAACTCCAGGAAACTCCATCCTGTAGCAAGTCACTAGCGAGCATCAGATTAATCTTCTATAGTTTGGTTTGTAAGGATTAGTTATGTTTTTACGAGTTGACCACGGATTGATATCAGATGACGCGGGTTTGAATCTCAGGAGGCATATAAGTTCCTGAAAGGTTACAGGTACGCCTTGTTGACGAGTGCCAACTAGAATGATACGTCTTCTTCCGATTTAACTGTTAGTATGAGTCACATAGGAATGTGTAGACTGCCTTGTTGCTGTCCTCGAGGCAGGACGGCAAGGACTAACCAGCTCGAGACCGTCAGTAACACGACTCAAAAAAGTCGACTTTCTTTACTACTTTTATGTACTATACTATGGAGTGTGACAACTTGAACTACTGCACTTTTTGCAAAGTGCAATTTAAATTGTTAAAGCGCTATGACTCATGCAGCATGTCAGTTTTCTACACAACTCACAAAAACATGCATGTACCGACGTTTATAAAATAAACCACACCCATGATTTGACAAGCATAACTCATTCTCACAATGGCGACAACAACAACAACAGCAAATCTCACTCACTCATTGGCTTAAAATTTTTTTTAAAGTTGACAAGTTTAAATTGTCAAAGCTTACCTTGAGTAATAAAGTTTTTCTCAAATTTTGTTAAAAATTCCAGATAGAGTAGATCTTCTGCACTTAAAGCTTCTTCACCGACTACAGCTTTCATTGCTTGAACATCTTTACCGATTGCATAACATGCATACTGTTAGAAAATATTAAAAAATATGTATATAATTAGAAGAATATTGGAACAATTAAATTGCTTATACAAAAACGTTGAACTTATAGGTTGTGTGACAAGCAGTCTACCGACGCCTTAAGTAAATTTCATGTAAACCTTTGAACAAACAGTCAATACCTTGGACACTAGGTTAGCAACTATAGTGTCGGTGGCACAGTGGTAGAATGCTCGCCAACCACGCCACAGGTGGTTCGGGATTCGATCCCCGGCCACCGACACACTCCACAACCTCGCTAGGCCAGTAATGAGACTGGTAAAGGGGGAAGGTTGGGCAAGAGGCTAGCAACCCTATCCCGTAAAAAAATATATATATATCACTGCTACCGAAACTTCAGGCCTCTATCTTGAAGCCCTATGTTCCCCTGGGAGCGTAAAAGAATGAAATAAGACAATAATAATAATAGTAACTATTGTAATTTGTCTAGTCCTTTATTTGATGCAGTCTAGTTAGCTTACTGACGAGTACTAACTAGTACGAAACTTAGGTCAGACAAGGCTTCCTCTCGATTGCCTCCAACCATCCAATGTCAACAGTTCACAATGCACCGAGAGTTATGGAGAGTCACCTACTGGGCATAATGACGACATTGCAAACATGTTTGATAGAATCTAGTCTGCACGAAACAAAGGACTAGACATACAATAACGTTAGCTACTAACTAATTGTCCAGTCAAAAGTATCCACAATACAGTCCTACAGGAGGTCAGTTGCAAGCTTGAATAGCTCAGCTGTAACATCTCTGCCTTTAGCGTTCACTGTGGTGTGACAAGGGTTTGGAATCTCAGAAGGCATATATATATATATATATATATATATATATATATATATATATATATATATATATATATAAGTTCCTTCAAGATTACAGGTACGCCTTGTTGTTGAGTGCCAACTAGAATGAGACGTCCAAGGATTTCTTTCCATTGCCTTCAATCATCTAATAGTCTTCTAATAGTGGAACCATTAAATATACGGTGATAGAATACGAACAACTAATGGTGTCTATTGATTAAAGATGTCCGACATCAATTTTAAAAGATTAAGATTAGTGAACAAAAAATACTGTTTTCGATAACTTTTTGTTCATCAGACTGTATTATATAGTCATAAATCTATAATATAATTAAAGAATTATTCAAGTGGTGCTCTGCAGGGATGTGTTCGGTTACAGGATTTCATCATGAACTGACATTGGTTAGAAAACTATTGGAAAATCTAACAGAGAGTACTGGGCGGCTATTTCGTCCTAGTTTGAAGAGACTTTAGTGGTGCTCACCCGCGGGGATTGGAGCCCAAAAATTCCGGTTTACAAGACGAACTAGTACACCATAACACCGTTAGACCAGGTCCCAGTGGCTTAACGGTCTACTCACTCACCTTGTGACCGTAAGGTCCTGGATTCCAACCCCATAGACGAAACAGCCACCCAGTACTCTCCTCTTAGATTTTCCAATGGTTCTTTAGCAAATGTCAGTTCGTGAAGAAATTCTATAGAGGATTATTGTTATTGGCATAACTATAATTCAAAGAAAAACTTGATACATTGAGGGCATCAAGAGTTGCGCCACACAAAATATCATCATTTGTGCGATGATTGGGATACTGCCTCAAATACTCAGACCGAAGCAGGTGTTTGTTTTAAAGGGCCACTTCCACACGAATCTTTGACTTCAAGTCTGATCGACATGGCACTGGAGCGGCGTTCCCTGGGTTGTCATCAGTGCCTAAAACAGGTTCATACGCTGTTCTACCAGTTCGGATTCTACACCCCATATGCACTATAGGTTTGGAATCAGGATTTTCCAGATCCCCTAGTCCGGTTGTAAGCACCAGATGTGTTCACACCAGCCTTCGCACATTTTTGAGGAACATCCTGGCCACAAGAAGGCAGTGAAAATAGGACTTAGCTGGCAGAGGGTATGGACGTGTGTTATCCACAACGTTATTACTTTTTCCATAAATAACACCTAATCATTAGGATCAATAGAATATAGCCCAGAACATGCTTGCATATAGTAGTAATATGCATAAGTATAACACTAAATTCATTATCAGAAAAATTAAGGAAAGTTGTAATATAGAATTTATAGATTCCACAGCAGGACAGGGTAACGATAGTGGTTGGACCTGTTTCTTCCGCATGCAGGGGAGTTCCAGTTCTTGAAAAGAGAAATTTACTGTAGCTGTCAAACAATAAGTCTCTAGTATGATGACGTAATAACCGATAAATTAAAGAAAATCGTTTCAAAGGACTTTGGATGTCGGTAAGCTGTAGCTCATATTTCCTACATGATCGACTGTGATTGTAAAACTTTAAGACGAAGCACCTTGTACCTTTCAATTTCACTGCTCTTGTGAAGCTGGTTAAATTAACCGTTGCTTTTCTTCTTCGTCCTCTTCATTTCTACGCGTTCCGAGTGGAACATTAGGCTATGCGCACTTCGAACTTTCGGTAAGCGCTGATGTCAGTCATTTTTCACATGAGATGAAGTTGTCAGTCTCGTCCTCCCCACCCTTCCATCATTTCCACGGCTACCTACCGGCCAGTAAACTACGGCAAGGTATCAGAGTGAGTCTGCCGAGAATCTAACTCGAAACACCTTGGTGATGGTTAGCAAGTCTTTCTCCTAGGAACATCATTTTTAGAGTTTAGAAATACGCACCAGTTTGACTAAATGAACGCGTACTAGAGATCAGATCACCTGGTACTACAAGCAAGATATAAAATCAGCACTGGAGAAACTTTCCCTATCATCTTTCAAGCATCTAATAAATTCCCAAAGGTCTCCAGATGATACTGAATACTTCAAAATAGTAGAAATCATCGGGGTTTTTTTCATTCCTCTACGTTCTCAGTGGAACATAAGCCTTCAAGCTAGAGCCTTGAAGTTTCTGCAGTAGTGGCGATTATTTTTACAGGATGGGGTTGCTAGCCTCATGCCCAACTTTCCCTCCTTACCAATCTTACTACTGGCTTAGTGAAGTGAAAATGTGCGTCGGCCGGGACTCGAACCCCGGACCACCTGCGTGGTCGGCGAGCACTTCACCGCTGAACCACAAAATCACCAGTAAGTCACTTAAAACAACCGGTACCCTATGTAGAAAAGAATCAAATCCAGCCACTATTGCTACCTTGGCCTGTTGTGGAACCTGTGAATTTATGAATTCTGTATTAAGTTCCTTAATTTGTCTGATATTCAGTCCAGTGTTACTTTGATGTATAATACATCAGTTATACATGCTTGTGAACTTTAATCCATTGATCTGAATGATTCGATGTTATTTAAAAAACATTAATGTTGTCAATAATAATAGTAATAATTCTTCAACTATTATAGAAATATATATAGAACTGGTTGTTAATAATCTCTAGAAGTGAAGTTGATTCTTGAAGAAATCTAACCAATGGAAATTATCCCAAACCCACACAAATGCCATCATCTACAAATCAGTCGCCAGCTCACTGATGGCTACTGGATGAACATCCTGAAACTGTAGTGAGTTGTTGCCAGTGGGATCCACCATGTGTTAAGGTGTGAAGTGGATGCTCATTCAAGACATTGGTTGAGGGTAGCGCTATATATCATGAATTGACAAAGTTAGAATTCAAGTGTTGGTTTATAGCGATTCGACTGATTTCAGGACTTCATCATGAACTGACATGGGTTAGAGAACCATTGGAAAACCAGCTCGGAGTACTGGACAGCTGTTTCGTCAGTCTACTACTTTGGGACTCTTCATCAGTACGCATCCACCGTCAGGTCTCGAACCCAGGAGCTTCTAGTTATAAGGCGATCTCGTATACCATTCACCCACTGGGACCTGATCCAATGAACAGTGCATGAATTCCAACTTCTGCCAATTCATGATATGGCGCGACAACTAACGAATGTCATCGGCGAGTATTTGTCTTAGCACCAGATTTGCTATACCCCAGTGGTTGGAATTCATAGACCAGTGGATCGGGGTCCCAAGTAGCCTAAAGGTCTACGAGCCAGCCCGCCTTGTAATCGAAAGGTCCTGGGTCCGAATCCTGGCGGTGGGTGCGTACTGTTGAAGAGTCCCAAACTAGGAAGAAACGCCTGTTCAGTATTCACTGCTGGTTTTCCAATGGTTCTCTAACCGATGTCAGTTCATGATGAAATGCTGAAGGTTACTGAATTCCCATCTCGAATGGCTAAATGATGTCGTAACCCGAAGATTCCGAGTTCAATCCCTGGTGGGAGGTATGGGTGAGCGTGCAGATGAAGAGTCCCCCCCCCAAACTACGGAGGAACATCTGTACAGTGCTCCTTGATTTCTAATGATCTCTCTAACTGAGACTGGTTCATGACAAACTCTAAAAAGTGAAAATAACAGTAGAACCCGATGTGAAGAAGTTACTAAAAGGGATATTCTTTAACCAATAATCGATCTTTTGAGATTCTGTCTATTGTGTGGATAACAACTGGCTAAAATACACAAGTTGAACTGACACCATAATTAAGCGAATGAAATGGCGAAATTCTATTTCCTGAAAGCCTAAACTGTTACTCTCTGAAGCTGGCGAATAGTAAAAATCAATCCAACCAAAAGTTTTCTCCGTCAATTCGTGAGAAATTTCTGCATTTTTCTGAAATATCATTCAACTTTATTGGGCTTCTTTAGTTTTTTTTCAGCTTTAATGTCACACCAAACTGAAACTCACCAATCAAAGATTACCAAAGTGACGGCTAAGCACCAACCCCCTAAGCAACTTCCTCCTGCACATCTGCTGTACTGCCTGTAGCTGAAACGATGCTGCCTAACGTCAGTGGAAGAGATGAACTGCACTGATGCTGAGTGGTGCACACTGTTGTTATTTGGGTGTCTTCATCAACTCTACCTTCTCTATGTTTACCAGAAATCCTATCTTCGCTGCCGCTTCCGCTGACTTGTTAGTTTTCACTTCAGGTTTCTGCGAGATAAGACATCAAGTGTCGGTTTGCAGGGATTTGATTAATTACAGGATTGATCACAAACTGCAGTTCAGTACTCTCAGGTTTTTTAATGGTTGTCTAACTGATGCCAGCTGGTGATCGATCCTGTATATAAGACACATCATTCACTAAATCCAGATATCTAATAGGGACTTTTTGTTAGACCAACGCATAGTCGTATTCAATAAGTCTAAAAATCAATTTTCGGGTTACTTCTGGAGCCATCGCGATGTCAAAAGACTGTCAAAAGTTAAGTTTACAATGTTTCAGTGCGCATAGTCTTGCTCAACACCCGTAAAACCTCACCTTTCCGAGCTGAAGATGTGAGGCGACTCTGCATATTCGATCATTGTTACCTCCGTAGAAGTGCTTTCGTTCGATGCCATAATCGTGAGTGATTCTTAGGTCCGGCAGCTTGATTTCGGACACAGTGGAGGTCACTATTCACTAAGTGTGATTATCTTGAAACACCGGCTCCTAGGGCTTGGAACATATGCTACGAATTTCATCCCAGAAGCTGCCGTATCAGTCTCCGTAGACTGGATAGAAAAAGTGGAGAGGTGGCCAGCCTATGAAGTAGAGTCGTAGGAAGAAGCATACGTGTGTTAGGTTAGCGCATCAGTTGGTATATCACGACTCCTTAGGTGGGGTCTGAATGATAGTTCGAATCGATGGCTCCAGATCAAGAATCGTAATCGATGGCGAACATGTTGCAATTTCCTTCTTTATTCTGAAAGTACTATAAAGCGATGAATACTGAATGATCTCGACAAGTATGCTTGCTTGATTTCTGGATGAAATCCAACATTCATTAGTTCTCTCCCTACTTTCTCCAGGTTTCCATAACAGACGATGAAAACAAAATCATTATGCCTGAGACTTAGATCAAGTTTGAATGGCATGTAGTAAGTAAAATAATCTCTCTTATATTCTTGGCAGTCTTTACGCAATGACAACAGATAGTCTGACTGACTGGTTTCAAAGTAGGACTTTGCACAGATAAGCACCAGTTCAAGTTGCCACCCTCCCCCCACCCACCCCCCAAGTAGCACACAAAGTAAGGCAAGGCAGTAAAGACAGATTCGAAACAGAGATAATAAACAGAAGTGTCAGTGAGGCAAGAAGAACAATAGAGTCTTATTGGATATGACAAATCACAAAGAGTGGATGCATCTGCGCCAGCCATCATTGAGAACGATTTTGAGTCAGCCATATCACCCAATTGTATCTAGCATTCATTGGTATTTACTATCTCGAGGACCCCAACCAGACAGACAGACAGCCAGTCTATACTTCCCCACGTGATTGGCTGGCTGGCTGGCTTAAACTAACTGTTGTGGATTTCATTAACTGATAATACCACGTTTTGGTTTAAACCAACACTAGCTAGCTTTTTTCCAACCTGATCCATCCTATGTCACTGGCTAATACTGCCCCTCAGAGAAGGCGATAGCTAGGGGTGCGTGGCACAATGTATATCCTAACTATCTCAATCGATGTAACTTCACAACTTCGTCGACTGATTTCCCTCCGCCCTTACAACAATTTCGAATTACATCTTCAATGTTTCCCCTATACACATTTTCCAGAAGTTTATCAATAAATAGCATTTATAGATAACATTTACAGATATTTTCCATTCTACAACGCTAAGTGTACAGTTATCCTCTACAAAACGGCATACGCCTACTTTATTTTCAAAATAACGGGAATAAATTATGACAAACACTCAAGTCTTAAATATTCCCCAGTCAATTGAAAATATAGATTAAATACAGTAATAGATAGAAAGACGTAAATCTACCGGAAATAAATACGTGTATACTTGAATTCAATTCTCCTATATCTCCTATCTCTATATCCACCCAGACACACATACGCACACACAAACACACAGAGAGAGAACATGAAAATCCTGTTTAAACACCCTTTAAACCGGAAATGAAACATGATTTCGATAAAGCAATATCTTTATGCATATGCCACCAACATAAGTATTAATGGAACAATAACTCCATTTGGTCGGAGGGGATTTTATCATGAGCTGACATCATTTAGAGAACCATTGAAAAACCAGTAGTGAATACTGGACAGCTGTTTCCTTCGTCCTAGTTTAGGACTCTTCATCAGTACGTACCGAACGACGGGATTAGAACTCAGGACTTTCTGGTTACAAGGCGAGTTAGCTCGTAAGCCATTAAGCCACTGGGACTTAATCCAGTAACCAGTCCATGAATTCTAACTCCTACCAATTCATGACATAGAGCGGACACTTCGCAATCTGTTTTTCAATGAGTTACCGCCTCATCTTCAACCTGCCGTCCCAAACTAGAACGGAGGAAACAGTACTGTCCAGTACTCCCCGGTGGGTTTTTAAGTGGTCCTCTAACTGATGTCAGCTCATGGTAAAATCCTCCAACCAATCAAACAAAATCCCTACAAAAGCAATACTTCAAAATACCTCTTTTTGTTGTAGATAATGATGAAGTAGAGTGATGGTATATACTACTCGTTCATATGAGATTAGTTAGGAAGCACCCTAACACATCAAACAATCGTATTTGCTAGTCAACTGTTTTCCTAGTTTGACGCTGAATGCACAAACAAGTGATGTACCCGGTGTGACTCTGTTCAGAGAGACGACCAATTGTTTCACAGCCACGAACACATACATATAACAATATATAATTCATCCGAAGAAATTTTCGGAAGACTAAAATATATCTGACAGAATCATACAATCATTCTATCAATTAGCCGATTGAATTTTTAGAGAAAAAACCCAGAAACATTAGTCAGAGAACAATTGGAAAACCTGGGAGTACTGGACAGCTGTGTCGTCCTAGTTTGGAACTCTTCAGAAGTACGCACCCACCGGGTTTCGAACCCAGGACCTTCCGGTTACAAGGCGAGCTCGTATACCATTAAGCCACTGGGACCCGATCCAATGACCAGCCCATGAATTCTAACTTCTGCCGATTCACGACATAGCGCAACCGCTAGCCAATGTCTTCGGCGAGTATTTGTCCTCACACCCAACCGGCTGCACCCTACAGGTCACGACTTCCCACTGGAACCCAGGTAACTACCTACCTGAATAGGGCCAGTCGCCAGTGAGCATCTCATTGGTATTCAAGTGATGGTTTGTAGTTTGATTGCTTTCAGGATTTCATCATGAGCTGACATTAGTTAGAGAACCATTGGAAAACCTGAAAGTACTGGACAGCTGTTTCATCCTAGTTTGGGACTCGTCATCAGTACGCTACAAACCATCAAACCTACAACGGATCACTTGGAAACCCAGATAGCAATGAAATCATGATGTTCTTTGATGATGTCACGGCACTAAGTCCTTCAAATTGACAGAAAAAAACTGGCCACAGAAACTATGCAACGACTCTGTAATCATGAAACACACAAACACACAATGCTCAAGCTGAATGGAGTTCGCAGAATCATGTCTTATAACATATTTCCAACTCAATAACCAAATATACGAACAAATAAAAGGGACAGAGATGAGATCACCCATCATATATCAGGACTTACTGCCAGCTGACTGCCATCGAGAACGATCTTCAGCCAGCCAAATCACAAATTGACTCCAACCTTAATTGGTGTTTATCATCCAGAGGACCACAACGAGACAGACAGACAGCCAGTCTACACCTCCTTACGTGGGTAGCTGGCTTAAACTAACTGTTGTGGATTTCATTCACTAATGAGGTCATGTTTTGGTTTAACCACCACTGGCTCCTTTCCAACCTGATTAATCCCATGTCAGTGGCTAACAATGCCCGTCGGGGAAGGCGATGGCTAGGGATGGATGGCGTAACACATGTCGCGACCATATCAATCGATGTAATTTCACAACCTTATCTAATGATTTTCCCTTCTTCCCTACCACTCAACCAACGTCTAACCTCCGTACTGTTCACCTTATTATACCACTTAACATGGGACATAGAAAGCAGGCACCTATGATCAAAGACCCCTCACCTTCTCATGTCTTCCACTCTCAATGGTCATGTCTCGCATGCAGCCATAAAGGAGGACAGCGACGTGCTGAGCAGTACACACGCCATTTGGTTGACAGCCAGTCAGATGGCGTAAGTTGTCTGATAAGTACCAAACGAGGCTTCTGTATTCATGCTGAGATTTCATCAGCGATCAACCTATTGGCACTGGGGCTGTTGTAACTCCCCCAGAAAAATGAAGTGGTGGTCAACACGCCCACTAAACACTTCACTCCCTATCGTTAAGCTAAGAGTGAGTCGATTTATTCCGGTCCTGTAGCATCATCCCACATCTGACAGGAGCGAATCGCATGCCAAACATCCAAAGATTGCTGTTCCTCAAGGTTTTTCAAAAGACTCTGCTTTTTTTTCAGCGTCTTCACCTAGGACTATACCATCCACATATTCTAAGTCAACGAGATTAGACTCTGATAACAAGTCAATCCCTGAGTCACTGAAGTCAGTTAGGGTTAAGTCCATTAGTACATCTATGATGAAATTAAACAGAAGTGAGGATATTGGACATTCCTGAGAACAGACACCACTAGTTGTCACCACTTTAGCTGACAACTCTCCGTAAGCTTTCACCTGGCTGCATCAGTTCGTGTAGAGCAGCACATCTCTCCTGAAAAGAATCGAAGAGAAATATCTACTAAATGTTTTCAAAAAGAATGAATACCCATACCATTTCATCAAAAAGTAGTTAAACTTAAATCGAAATATCAACAAGAAACCATCCTCGAAAACCACCACATATAAAGAATATCTCTAAGGTAATGGCTAGAGCACTAAGAACCATTTGAAATAGATATTGCACAAATACCATCACAATCACTTTATTCAATATTGTCTAGCCCAGACCACACAAACCAGTTGTCAAAAGACACAACATGTATTCTTTCAAATCGATACATGTAAAAAATTATGGACACTAATTTGGCATGGGGAAATACAGAAATTTTAAGCAGTGGGAATACCAAATATGTGAGAGAATTTCTAGAAGCCTGTTGGTACTAAGACGAATCAGTGATGAACAGACATGAATATAGAACGAATTTACCAACTAGTAAAAAAGACATCACACGAAGAAAATTCAATAAAAACGATAACTTCTGACACCAATCACAACAACCACAGTTGTTGTCAAGAAAGATACAATTCAAATAAATTCACACTTCATATTAAAGCTTGCACTGAAAATGATATCTTGACGGGCTACGAAAGCAATGTAGTTATAAATTACCCAGCATGGAGAATGCAACTATATCAAGGGAGGAGTCAGTTGAGAACCGCCAAGACCCTGAATAACTACTTGATTGAACTGGTAATATGACATTTACAAATTGTCAACTATTGCTTTGTAGGGATTTTGTTAGGTGGATTAGGTGGAGGATTTTATCATGAGCTGATATCAGTTGGAGGACCATTGGAAAGCCTGGGAGGATGGCTGTTTCTTCCATCCTAGTTTGGGACTCTTCATCAGTACGCACTCACTGTGGTTCGAACTGTTGTCGCGCTATGTTGTGAATTGGTAGAAGTTACAATTCATGAGCCAATGGATCGGGTCTCAGTGGCTTAATGATCTACCAGCTAGCTCGTCTTGTAACCAGAAGGTCCTGAGTTCGAATCCCGGTGGGTGCGTACTGCTGTCCAATCGTCCTGTAACCAATGTCAGCTCATGATGAAATCCTCCAACCAATTTAAAAATTGCACACAATTTGTGGTGAGAATTCTGTACAGCATTCCTTAGAAAACCAAAAAAAATATTCAGTTCACAATGTATGTTATTTGCTAGACACTATATACAGCAATCAAGAGAGAAAGCGAAACGGCATAAGTAGTTGGAATGAAGGCAGAGGGCTGATATTTACAAATCATTATAGTCACGCTTAACAATTGAAATCAATCTGAGATTAGCAGAACCAAGAACAAACCTCTAAAACTGTAATAGTAACAGTATTGATCCAGCCAGCCTACGCAAAGCTAATAAAATTCATATTCCATTTATTTCAATAAGTCAACATACTAATAATAATATTATGTACGTCGGCGGTTCATTGATAGAATCCTTACCACCATCCATGTGGTCCGGGGTTCAATCCTCGGCCGACGCACTCCTAAACTCTGATTAGTTGGTAGTAAACCCGCCCAGTGAAGCGGGAAGATTGGAGTGTGAGGCTAGTAAACTCACCCCGCTGAGAAACAACACAAGCAAGCACAACTACAAACCTTATAGCTCAAACTTGTAACCTTATGTTTCACCGGGGACGCAAAAGGAAGATTTTAAAAAAAGGCGATAATAATATTCTTTCCCTTTCAAAATTAGAAGTTCAACTTTATAACTTACCAACTGATTAGAGACATCAGCATGATCTTCACGCGTCATACCAACACCGATAGCCGATTTCATAAGACGAGACAATGACGGCAATACATTAATTGGTGGATAGATCTGTATGTTGTAAAAAAGAATTTTTTAAAAATATAACTCATAAATATAACATTAAATGTATTAATCATTCAATGTGTGAGAACGAAGTATGTGAGGAAAAATTCAATAACAATGAAGGGAATGTTTTTGATAAAACTGGTGTTATTTTTGATTGGATGGAGGATTTCATCGTGAGCTGACATCAGTTAGAGAACCATTGGAAAACCAGCTGGGAGTACTGGATTGCTGCTTCGTCCCACTTTGGGATTCTTCATCAGTACGCCCGACCTCGTCTTGTCACCAGAAGGTACTGGGTTCGAACCCTAGTCGTGGGTGCGTACTGATGAAGAGTTCCAAACTAGGCTGACGAAACAACCGATATCAGCTCATGATGAAATCCTCCATCCAATGAAACTGGTGTTAGTTAAAGAAAGTCTAGGAAGAGACTATATTCGAGGTTAATAAATTGAACTTTCAAAACGGCATGAAAGACGACAGCTAAACAAGAAATGTTTTGAATAAAATCTATCAGTGAATAATAAGCCTCCAAAGCCTCAGGATGGTCAGGGGTGGGTGCCTTGCGCTGCGGGTTAGCCACCCCTCCGTACACCTCTTGAAATGCTCCCATATGACCGCGCGTCTTACATAGCCTCTCCTGAGGAAGTCCTACTCACTGCCTTCACGTGGCGGAGGTGTTTTTCACCAAAGTGAGAGGGAAAAAGCGGATGCCCGGCGCTCTTCACCGGGTTGACTATCAATTGGATGGCAGTCTAGGGGAGATGGCTAAACCCTGATTCCAAACCTCCAACGACTGGCGTATGAAGCTTACCGGAGCTCACCGGCAGACGTATGGACAAAGGGCTTATTGGATGCCCTGGATGACTGGCCCCATTCAAAAAGGCGAATGAACCGGACTCCGGTCACCGGCTGGCTTCCAATGGATAGTGGACTCCCTACTCCACTCCTACTGCCTTGTAGGTCACACTTGGTTGTGTAAAGGCTAGAGCTGTACTCTCAAACAAAAGGCCGAGCGATGCTGGGGACATCACTCGTACCTAATTCCCATGAAACTTCATGAACTCTCTACAACATCAACCAAATTCCAGTACTGGTCCAACAACGTCGCCGATCAGATAACGATCTGGTCAAATCAGTTCTAAATCCCTCGCCATTTCCATCTTGGCGATGTCACAGGGGTGGGGACAGCTGAAAACATGGCTTGGTACAGTCAAGGCTGATATGGAGTGCCTGTGACTACAAACCGTCTACGGACTCCGTCTGTGGAACAAGAATTGGATAACCCTGTCGCAAAACCTTGCATCAGATCGCCGCGCCTCGGCAGCGATGATTCGAGATTTTCATGAAACCGGCTCATCCTCCCGCAGGAGATAGCCGAAGTAAAGTAAAGTAAGTAAGTATCAGTAAATAAAGCTCACACTAATGTTCAAACTTGGACATAGAGGTTAAGAAAAGTTTGGAGTTAAAATAGGGACCTTCTTCGCACCAAACATCAACTTCAGTCAAAGATATTTAAAATGTTGAGTAAGTAATGTTTTAAGCTGTGTCGGTGGTACAGCGATAGATTGCTTGCCAACCACACCTCAGGTGGTTCGGAGTTCGATCCCCGGCCACCGACGCACTCTTTTACCTCGTCAAGCCAGTAATAAGACTGATGTAGAGGGAAGGTTGGGTATAAGCTTAGCAACCCTATTGTGTAAAAATAAATACCACTGCTACCGAAACTTCAAAGCTCTAGCTTGAAGCCCAATGTTCCACTGGGAAAGTAAAGGAATACAACTAAAACTAACCTAAATGTTTAAAGAAGTCAACCATCTTGTGCAGATTTGCACAACAAGTTAACAAGTCTTAGTTCAACGTCATTAGTTCCACGTATACGATTTCAGATTATTTCTGAGATATTTAAACGTAACGCAATCCAACCAGTAAAACATAATAAACATCAATATTATGAAAAGGTCAGTTATCACATGGTTGAGTGACTGAGTTTCAACGCGGAACTGTATACTCTGCACGGAAGTGCAGCAGACATGTACAGAAGAAAGAATGACTAGCTGGAGAAGAATGAAGACTTATTGATTCTGTGAGTCGGTGGCACAGCGATTAGGCCGCTCGCCGACCACACACATGGTCCGGGGCTCGATCCCCGGTCGACGCACACTCGATATCAATGGTCGGCCTGCTAAATTTGGGCTGCCGATATCACATACTGAAAATTCTATACTTGTGTCAAAAATACTGTGTGGAGTCAAGCTATAATAAAGTAAAATAAATAAATAGATAAAGTGAATGCATTTGTGTCATTGTGAATGGATTTCAGCCATATCACCGACAGTCTCAAGCCATTCGTTCATAGATTGTCGAAGACACCAACCGGGCAGTTTATACCACCTTCATGACTCAAAGGACTTTTTGGATTGACTCCATAATTCTGTTTGACTACTCCTAACTATCCTCCAACTTAGTCGTGTGTCAGCTAACATTGCTCGTAGAGGAGGAGGCTGATTCGTTTTACATAACACGTGTCCCAGATATCTCTAACGATTCGCCTTCACAACTTCATCGATTAGCCTAACCTCCTTAACAAACACTCTAGGCTTAATCTCACATATTACTCACCATATCATACCACTTGACAGGTGATGCATATAGGAAACATCTAGGATCAAAGACAAATAGTCTCTTCAAGTCTCCCACTTTCAAAGGCCACGTCTCACAGTCATACAGAAAGATAGAGCGAACTGCTGGGTAGTACATTAGTGCTTCGATCGATAACCGGATATCACTTTTAAAGATGTTATATGGATTAGAAATGATCCCAGAACATCAAAAGTCACTCTATCACTTTAGGTTAAATCCTATACATGCAGTGGACGTTAATTACTGTTTGTCTCAAGGGTGTTTTAATTCACAGGATATAAGAAGCAATCTAGCATTTTTTATTCCTTCACGTTCCCAGTGGAACACAGGGCCCCAAGCTAGAGGCTTGAAGTTTCTGTAGCACTGTTTATTTTTACAGGATGGGGTTGCTAGCCTCATGCCCAACCTTTCCTCTTTACCATCATTACTTCTGGCTTAGCGAGGTAAAGGAGTGCGCTGACCGGGGATCGAACCTCGGACCATGTGCATGGTCGGCGAGCGCCCTAACCGCTATGCCATCGACGCACAATCTAGTATTATATAATAAATAATAGATTTCAGTTTACCACTAACCTGTCTATTATGAATTTGACGATCCACATAGATTTGACCTTCTGTAATATAACCTGTTAAATCTGGTATAGGATGAGTAATATCATCGTTAGGCATAGTTAAAATTGGAATTTGTGTAATTGATCCTGATCGACCTTCAACACGACCAGCTCGTTCATAAATCGATGCTAAATCAGTGTACATATAACCTGGAAAACCACGACGACCTGGCACTTCTTCACGAGCTGCTGAAACCTAAAAGATACAAAAAAGTAGCCAATTTATCGGAAAAATTAGAATACATCTGATAATAAAATTATGCGATATTAAGTTAATCCACATGGTGAAACTGTTACTGTTGCCACAGTTGTAGAATACAATCATAGGTTGGTTCGTGTTAACCACTTCTTAAAAATCTTTTCTACGCATTTTCCAAAGTATTGAGACATACAAAGTGACTGGACACTGTGAACCGACTCTAAAACATGAAGCCAGGAGAAAGTCAAACAAGTAACCGAGTTTAGTTATTCTACGAAAGAGGATACTGTAGCGGTAAATCATTCCCTAAAATTATTGGCCAAAGCATTCATCACTGAATATTGGATGCTGACCCTCACTGTTTAAGTCAACTTGTTTAGCTGAAGGCTTCCGGTTAAGCATCCACGCCATTTAATTCCATGTTAGTTTGCTTATTAAATGTATCACACAGTGAAACAGTATTGTATACTGGATGACGTTTCGAACACAATTTATCGTTCATAATCATATCAATTTTTGTCACGCGACTTCGAGATTTGATTTAAGATAAGAAATCTAGAGAGTAGTTCAGCTATAGCACTACATGCAGTTACACACAACCATACAATAGGATGGGATAGGATGACAGTTTTAAAATCTAATGTCACAGGGTATAGGGAGACATTGATAACAGAAGCTTTTTTTATCGAATCAACTGCAAATACATGTAATAGGAATGATTCAACACCTGTCCCAGATATATGGAAAATTCTACTGCCCATACAACAAATAGGAGAAGACAGAAAAAACAATAAAAATCAAATCTCGAAGTCGTGTGACAAAAATTGATATGATTATGAACAATAAATTGTGTTCGAAACGTCATCCAGTATACAATACTGTTTCGCTGTGTGATACATTTAATAAACAAACTAATATGGAATTACTTACTACCACAGTGCCCAAGTTTTACACATATATTCACGCCATTTAGTAGTCCGTTGTGTCACGTTTGTTCGTTCGTTCATCATCTCGTGCTCCGATTTGGTCCCGAAATATATCTCGTAATTTGGACGATCAATTATTGTATTTTGTTTTGTCTTCGGTCTACGCGGAACGAATACTATAGAAGTTGTGGGTATTAGATCTTGCGTTGGTATACTTCGTACTATCCGTGAACATCAATACCGTCAGCCTCTAAAATACCGAACAAACCATGAATACAAAACCACAATGACGGCTAATGTAAAGGATCATCTGTGAGGAATGGTCAGTGATTGCACACGACATCACGTAATGATCAAAGAACATTCGAAACACACTAATACATCACTTTTAGTAAAGCTCTTTTGTTAGGCCTTTTTCTAGCATGACTACATTTTTTGAAGACTGTTGACTGACTACCAACTTTCAACATAGAACTAAAACATTATTAGGGTGGGGCGCAAGCATAGGGTATACATCCCTCTTCGAACCATGCACACAGCGATTAGATCGCATACTGTCCCATCGCTCTTGGCTGACCTGGTGAAAAAAATTCACAAGAACATCGCCAGAGCATGCGACAGGCTAAGAACCCCTACTATGTCAACTGCTTAACAATTACGAAAAGGCGACGGTATGCACAGACTCAGTTGCTCGTTATTCCAACCACACTGATGCGTATTTTCGGGTGAACATAAATACGGCACCGGAAATTTTATGATTTTCACCTTCATTTAATGCTGACTTTATCGAAACTGACCGACTGAGCTTTAATAAAAAAAACAGTACAGAAATGAGCCAGTTCCAGTTAACAAATACTCACCACACAAAGGTCGACAAAGAAGGAAAAAAGATATTTTTGTTTTTACAAGTTGATCACAGATTGATATCAGTTGGAGAACCATTGAAAACCAGCCAGGGAGTACCAGACAGCCAGCTGTTTCATCCTAGCTTGGGAATCATCGGCAGTACACACCCACCACCAGGTTTCAAACCAAGGAAATACTGGTTACAAGGCAAGCTCGTACACCATTCAGCCACTGGGACCTGATTTAATGGCTCATAAATTATTATTATTATATCCTTTAGTTCCTATAGGAACATAGGGCTTCAGCTGCGCACCTCCATTGCCTTCTGTTTTCTGTCAACTTTTTCACCCCGCTCCAAGTCTGTCCAAATGCCTTCATCTCCTCCTCACATGAGCTCCTCCAAGTCAACCTTGGACGACCAATTCGCCGCTTCCCTTTCGGGTTCCATAAATTCTAACTTCTACCAATTCGTGATTCAGAGCGACTCTAACCAATGTCGTCGGTAGACGAGCTTGCCTTGTAACCGGAAGGTCTTGGGTTCGAATCGTAGTGGTGGGTGCGTACTGCCGACGATTCCCAAACTAGAGTGAAACAGCTGGCTGTCCAGTACTCCCTGGTTTTCAATGGTTCTCCCACTGATATCAATCCGTGATTAACTGGTAAAAACAAAACTACTTACAAACCAACTATAGAAAAAAAAAAGATACCCGAAAACAACTATAATGAACGAAAATGTATATGGGAAAGAATATAAACACGGAAAAACCCGACGAATTACTGGAACTAAGAGAATACAAATACTGAATGCATCTGTGCTATTGGTTCTAAGCGCCACACTGATGAACCCTGGATATCCATGTGGCTAGACGGATAGTTCTGCTCATCCTAACTTTTGATAAAATCGTAATTTGGATTGTTTAACGTCCTACGACGACGCTCATAAACTTTTAACGTTTTGTGTCATTAATACAATGCTCTCTACTTTCACTGAAATGAAGTAATGACAGTTAATTCAAAAATCGAACAGAAGCTCATCTATTAGACAAAATGAGAGCTAAGACAGTACTCTTTGCATTCCAATGAATTTCAAGCAATGCAAAAAAGAAAATTATTTTAAAATACACTCTGATGCATAAATTTCCAGGACCACAGAGTAGAGACTTTATGAGAAAGGCCGGAGAAACAGCCTGCTGACAATATGAAACTGAAGTTACTTATATAGTCAGCTCGGAGACAATCTAATGGAGCTAGACAGGCTAGTCATTAATGAGTGGAATTAACGTAAAATCACACAACTCAACGTTTACACACAATACCTACACCTTACCTCACGTAATGCTTCTGCATATGAACTCATATCAGTTAGAATAACCAGTACATGTTTTTCACATTGATAAGCTAAATATTCTGCTGTTGTCAAAGCAATTCGCGGTGTTATAATACGCTCAATAGTAGGATCATTTGCAAGATTTAAAAACAGGCAGACATTTTCCATTGAACCATTTTCTTTAAAATCTTGCATGAAAAATCGAGCAGTTTCCATATTAACACCCATAGCAGCAAATACAATAGCAAAATTATCTACATCACTATCCATAACACTTTTTCCCGGTAATTTGACTAAACCAGCTTGACGACAAATTTGCGCGGCGATTTCATCGTGAGGTAGACCAGAAGCAGAAAAGATGGGGATCTTTTGACCACGTGCAATTGAATTCATAACGTCAATACTTGATATGCCAGTCTGGATCATTTCCTCGGATAAATACGCGACCATGGGTTAATTGGTTGACCTTGAATATCTAAGTAGTCTTCTGCAAGAATTGCTGGACCTTTATCCTTTGGTTTTCCAGAACCATTGAATACTCGACCTTAAAAATGTTTTAGAAGTTTATAAGGATAAGTAATAAACATACCCAGCATATCTTCAGACACGGGAGTTCGAAGAATATCTCCGGTGAATTCACAAGTAGTATTCTTTGCATCGATACCACTGGTTCCTTCGAATACTTGAACGATAGCTCTTTTACCACTAACTTCTAAAACTTGTCCAGTTCGTTGACTACCATCAGCAAGAGTTAGCCTAACAATCTCATCGAATTTAGGAAACTTCACATTATCTAATATGACTAGAGGACCATTTACACCAGAAACAGTCTTATAAGCTGTAAAAGAAAGTTTAAAAGGAATGAAAGACACCTTCTCAGCAGAAATCAAAACTATTAGTAAATACGTTGAAGAAATTGATCAGATAAATAACTGAGAAATATTTGTAACTCATTATTGGAAATAGACTTTTATGTCACGCTGGACCTGAAACATCTTAAAACACGCTTATGGAGCCAATTTTCTATGTATCATGTACAAAAACAATGAAACAATCACCCACAACTCTCCCAATGTACCACTTAGTGCACTAAAAAAATCGACTAATTTTACTAATATTTCTCAGATGACAAGTCAATCCTATATCTATACTACGGTGGTTCAATATTCGAAACAGTTGCTTTGGTCACTTCTGTTGCTGCACGTACTGAACCTGACCAACTAGCTAGCGTAAGGTTATGCTACACTGGTTTAGGTATATGATTTTCAATTATAAGGAAAGACGTTCACATCCTACTTCACCTGTCACATATTCCCACTAATCCTAATAAAAAAGATGTTAGCTGACATAGGTTCAGGCTGGAAAAGAGCTAGTGGCGGTCAAACCAAAACATGGTTTCATCAGTCAATGAAATCCAGGACAGTTAGTTTAAGCCAGCCGTGTAGGAAGGTGTAGACTTCCTGGTTGTAATCCTCGGGACGGTAGAAACCAATGAATGGTGGAAACAAATGGTGATATGGCTCAAAATCGTTCTCAATGGCTAACGCAGATGCATCCACTCCCTGTGACTTATGACTTCCAATGAAACTATATTGTTCTTCGTTATTACTCCTCCTTTGTCTCACATCTCTGTTTACAGTCTCTATTATGCATTCCTTCTACTTTCTTCTGTTGCTTTGTGTGCAACATGGAGTGTGGCGACTCGAAATGTCGCACATCGGTACAAAGTTCTATGTCGAAAACAGACAGACAGAGAACATGAAAGATGTGGTCCATTATCCAGTAAGACAATATGAACATGGCCGGTGGGTGAAAAATGAATTAATTCTCATACTGAAGATCCTAAAATCTTCATAATACATTGTAACGCTGAAACACGTGAAGCCTGAAATCACTGGGTAAAAATTTCGATATTTAAGACTGAAAAATGACTGTATACCTTACCTTACCAAACATCAATAATTCACGCGAAAAGGCCACGGTATGTTGATTTTTCGAAGAATAGACAATATTTAATCTCTTAAAGCTCATGATACTACCACAGTAGGTGCAACATGATTTAGTCTATGTACTCAATTTTTCAGGTTATATATCTAAAAGAATCCCAGCTCGGTTCCTGTGGTGTTTTAAAAATAGTACAGAATGAACGCAAACGTTCTGTCTTTTTCGTTGCAGCCAGAATACAAATAAGATGTAATAATTATATATCTCCCTAACGGTGATGTAGACATAACTTTTACTAGCTTACTTTCACACATCATTCAAATGCACTGAAGGCAAACAAAAATCGCGACAGAAGCAATAGAAAATGAAATGAAGGGAGGAGGCAGTCTGTCTTTGTTTGTTCTCTTTTGTTTGGTGTGTCTCAGTAGCATACTTATCACTCCTGCCCTATGACACGGTAGCAGGAAGCGCGGTCTTTGTTAATCCGGGCCACGGCCGATCCGGCATGAAATTTTAAAATGGGGAGGCAGTCTAATAAACGAATGGAAGAGTTAAAATCTACACGAAAAATGCGTGAATAAGTTTAGGCTATGCTGCGTCATGTCGGGAGATACTGACTCCTAAAGAATTCCAGCCAAATAACCTATAGTTTCTAAAATGGTTTTAGTTAATAGAAGAGTCATGGATTGATATCACCCGAAAGTCATGCTAAGTTTAGCTTGCACTTGATTTTATTTTACCTCGACTAATTTTTCTTGCTTATGAAACATGCTACTAACCGCGATAAAATTCAGTGAATTAAGCAGAGGATATAGAACTACCAACGCCAATGAGGTAATCAAAAATAATCATCCGGACTACCAGTGACGCTGCTCGTACAGAATAATAATACGCGGAGGATGTGCAAAAGAGAAAATACCTATATGGCTTCCGAATTCCATGACATTGTGTGAGCAAACATGTACAAGCCTAATACATCCCTAACTTGCGGATGAATAGCTGTAGGAATTCCAGTCAGGAAAATGCAAACATATTGTACACAACTTAAATAGCAATAGCTTTCAGGGAGAAAACGTCCAGAGTTGGGACATGATACCCTGAAGCTAGGAAACTTTTCGCAGCGGAACCGACTTTCGCTCCGAAGTCCCTGAAGTATGCCAACACTTTTCCCCCAACCTTCCACAGTGCGCCCTGAATGTTCCCAAAGTTCCTATTGTGCCCCCGAGGGAAATGCTAAGTGGGTCGAGCTCCGAATTATAAAACATAGGGCAAATGGTCACTAAAGAACCAGAACTTTATAATTAACCCGTACCACATGCGCTGAACATTTAAATGAAATACAGGCACTGACAATAAAATATACCATACAAAGGCATTAATGCATATAGCAATGACCATCTACGGTTTCAATTTTACCATAGGATGACCGCACATCCCACACAGATTTAGCCACTGGCTAAAAAACTAGTCATGTAACGGTCTGATCTGGCCACAGTAGATTTCTCATGCAAATAAGTTCATTGATGTTGTCATATTTCACATCACATACAAAAAATGATTGAAAGCCCAACTTGTTGTTGACTACAAATGATACAGAGTAAAACAGCATAGCATACTGTCTAAATTTACTACTACTGTAGACTGTCGATAAACCGTACATAGGTATTCTAAACAACGTTTGAGGAAATCATCAGTGAAACGTTGTATACACTTTAGTGTTATAAAACATCAAGCAAAAATTAGGGAATCCAAATCTGATTTTCACTAACTGATTCGCGGTTGTGATATGTAGTCTCGAATAACAGCCTGTGAATGGACGAAGTTCGCTGTTTTTCTGTCCATAATGAGTCCTAGCGCAAAACCGAAACTAGTTTACAGATAGCGGTTCTCAATGAAACCTTGAAACAACCTTGAAACTTAGAAGAATAAAACAGATTTTACTTCAGTTTTGTTTTATTTGTTGAGTCAAGTAGAGTAATTTTCGTATCTTCAGCATTAAAAGACGCAAAACTGTTGCCTAAGCGTCCTAAATCCTAATATCTCTACGTTTCCTTCTTCGTGTGACTAAATAGTACAGGTCAGCCTCCGACAAATGCAGCTTTGTGAAAGCCGAGGTCAGTGATATATCAGTTTGGTTTGATGAGAAAAAAGAGCTGATGTAATCTCAAGGCAGCTCTAATCAGACCGATTTCTTCCCTAGGCAATTATTCCATTTTCTCCAATGATGACTACAGGGTGAGTTACTGATTGACTGTATTGGCTATCCTGGGGAATGTTAGGTAGACAACAACTGGATAGCAAAGAAAACCAAGAGCGACTTGTGGGACCTCAGCATTTCAGCTTGGGAAAAAAGAGAGACAGAAAGATAGGTCTTGTAACGGTATTTCCAGATCAGAGTTATCTCCGTGATACATGACTACCAACTCATAGTCGCGATCAGTGAAACTTTTCAAGGGAGAGCTTGTTTGACAAAACGTTAGACTTCCCTGTCAGGTCCAACAAGACAACACTCGCTAGAAAACATTCCAGTACAGTACCTATTTACTTTACAGTAATGGTGTATCCTTAGGGCTGAAAGAATTTCAAGACATGCTGTTTTTTATTTTTGCAGCAAAGCATGAAGTTTTTAGAGGCAAGGGTTTGGCTTGCACGGATAGTACGAAGTATACAACTTCTAATGTATTCGTTCCGCTTAGACCAAAGGCAAAGCAAGACGCCAGAAGAGACCATCCAAATTACGAATTATATTTTGGGGCCGAATGGGAAGAGTTTTCTGGAAACGACCCTGACTCACTTTTCGACTAGAGCGCTACGTTTGCTTGGTTACATGAAATTCTTATTTCTCTAGTGTTTCTTGCCAGAAAGTTCTGGAATTTAGTGTAATTATTTCACTTTCGAACACTGAATCTGTGGAAATAATCGTGATGACCGATAACCCCTATAGCTAACCGTTTGCTTTAATGTGACTGTTTACCACTAACTTATGTCTATAATTGTATATACTGTTGAATTTACATGCGCAAGTTGACCCAATTCAGTGAGTCTGCGGTTTTCATATCACTTTTGTTAACCGTATTTGACAGTGATACTACCGTTAGGGTTTTTGCTGTTGTCGCTGGCCTTCCTGTTGTGAATTTTTTTATTTTTCTGGTGTCGTTCGGACTGCTTTACTCCTTGTTTTCCTGATTCTTCGGGGAGAAACCCATAAAGTAGCCCCTCCGCAAACCACATATACACGCAATGACACCCCACCCTATATATAATAATAATTTATATTTTCATAAAAACAAAAATTTACACGAAAACGCGTGCCATTTTTACAGGCACGATCAAGTATTATATAATGTCTAATCGTAGATTGTCTACAAGTTAATTATGTTTCAACAATTAAATATTTGATGTGCGTCCTTTGTTTGATTACTGTTCATTCATGTATAGTAATATACACATAGAGGACAAATTGAAAGTCGAGGGAGTGCAGAGGTACTTCACGTCAAAATTACTCGGAACCGAAAATGGTGCGAACTACTACACTAGATGTGATACACTAGGATTAGAAACACTATGGCTAAGACGCCCGAGACAAAACTTAACACTTTACTATAAGCTTCTAAACCACTTAGTTTTTACCTCTACTAATGGCACTCGACGTTCAGATGACAATGGCTACAAACTAAGACAAACTAAGGGTACAGTAGCTATCGAACAATGTAAAACAGCTACCAGGCAAAAGTTTACGTCAATGTAGTTGAAGATTGAACGATCAATTCATGGTTGTTTGCTCAAAACCAACTTCCCCAATTTTCGCGGAGGCATCAATACGACAGTCATCGTCTCATCGGTCGCTGTTCAGAAAGAAGTCAGCAGAAAACCGTCAGAAACCTTAGTCATGCGTCATTTATCTTTTGGTGTAACAATGAAGAATCCTCGAGTCAACAATTGGTGTTTTGGATTTTTCGTCCGTTATTACTAAGCGTTTCTGAGAAACTTCAAGGAACAGCGTGAGCCCGAGCGTAGCAAGAGATGGGCATTAACAGTTTACGAGACGTGACTGACAGTTTCTGACGATAGAAACAGATTCTGGGGGATTCAAACAGTTGGTGAAAGTTTGGATAGTCGCCGTCCATTTTTCCTGGTGCCAGTCAAGTCCTCTTTGAACAAGGAATATCTGGAACGCTTTTGGAATTGGGTCAAGTTCAACAATGCCTGGGTCAAAGAAGGGACAGAGTGTCTTGGATGCAAACAGGAAAGTAAGTCATGGTGACTTGTCTGTTAATTGTAACGATGTGTCTGATGTTAAGCATGACATGGTTGATGTTACTGTTTCGCCGTTCAGGGATAATAGGAACATCAAACTCCCTAAATTTGAACCCCGGTGTTTCGATGGAAACCCAGCTGATTATTTACAATTTGTAAAGGAGTTTGAGATCATGGTAAGTAGTTTTCTATTAAGTGATGAATTGAAATTGATGTATTTGATGAGGTATTGCACTGGGAATGCTTCAAGAGCTATACAGTGCTGTAAGCTCATGCCCCCTGAGGAGGTATACGCTGAGGCTATGAGCATATTACGTCAAAGGTTTGGAAGACCTTCAATGATTGTAAGGAACGTATACGAAGCTGTCAAAGGTAACGGCAGTCAACTTCAAGATGACTCCAAGGCACTTACTGAGTTTCTGGATAATCTTATGACTTATAAGAATACCTTGATTTCGATGACTTGCATGAGTGACCTCAACTCGAGTTTTATTTTAGTAGTAATAGCAAGACGCCTACCTACTCGACTGCAAGGGAAGTGGGTGAAGATAAGCTCCCGTATGGAGGATGACGGTATCGAGCCAAAATTTGGTGAAATCCTGAAGCTGGTAAAAGATAGTGTCAATCAATCTATGAGCAAGTTCGCCAGTCTATTACATCTCACCCCTAGAATAGAGCAGTCTGAGAGCAAAATGCAATCATTGATGACGAATAGGCCTCAGAGAAGTGGATATCAAGAAGGCTCCATGATGTATAGTAATGCATATAGACCTAGTGAGTGTAACAGGTTTCATAGTACATCCTCAACAGATAAGTTACAAGATAATAATAATAATAGTATATTCTCATTTTGTACATGAGAGACGCCAGTTTACAGGCATCATCAATATGATAAATTACATATACGATTAGCAATCATAATTAATAATAATGTTTTAATAAAATACACATTTTTTCCTACTTGTGTAGGACACACCAAATATACAGGCATGGATAAGCATTATATAAATTTCATAAATTTGGTTTATGGTTAAGTTACATGGTTGCTGGCGTTTTTGTCTTAGGTCTGTGGGAACAATATGATAACCAGTCATTCAATGGAGCACGTCATGAAATATAGGAATATTAACTTCGCATTAACAAAAAAACCCAAGTAAGTTTTGGATGGATTAAAAATACTTGGGAAAAAATAAAGCTTGAAGTTATTCCACAATATAACAAGTCATTCAATGGAGCACATCATGAAATATAGGAATATTGTCTTCGCATTAACAAAAAAACCCAAGTAAGTTTTGGATGGATTAAAAATACTTGGGAAAAAATAAAGCTTGAAGTAATTCCTCAATATAACTTGGGTGTGTACAAATCCGAATCTTATTTTTGATTTGATTTATATCCAAATTGGGTAATAAGGAAGCTATTTTTACAGATACGATCAGTTATGTTATAAGCTACAATCGTGACGTTGTATTACAAATAGATACTTTTCCATTGGTATAAGAGTATATTCCACAAATGTAATCCAGGTTGCGTCGTGGAGAAAGTTAATTCGTTATTAACCAGGCAACTGAAAGATACGGGACCAATAATGTTTGCAGATCATTTGTCATTGTAAATGGTCAAATATCCACATTATTCATTCTCATTCAAAAAGTCAAATGGAAGCTGAAATGGTGAGAGAAAAAAGAAGACAAACAACAGCAACGCAAAAGAAAGCAACGGGAGTCCTTAAGGAGTGATTAATAAATATATACATATATATTCTGTTTAGTAACTGTGGTTATTTTGGTACACAAACTAACTAGTCCCGTTATGCTAACTTTTATATTATGTGTAAACTAATATTACTGTCCTGTGTAGAAATGTTAATCATCTAGTTCCAATAATATTAAAATTTATAATTGTAGTTTGTTGTAACTACACGTTTAAAGAACTTAAAATATCTATGTAGGGTGAAAAAGAAGGTGTAAGAGTCAGGCGCAAAAGTGCATTGTCATCTTTGAGTAGTCTGGTGACTGAGGAGATGAACACTGGAAGTGTGTTTGCATCGCGCACATTAGCTGGTAGTCTATTCCAAATGACTGAAAACTTATTTAAGAAGAAGTTGTACCGCACGTAAGTCTGACAGTGCTCCATAGCAGCTAGGTTGTGATGATTTCTAAGATTGTAACTGATGACAGCGGTAGGTTTAGTTATTGGCTCGGAGGAATGCAAGAGAAGATTAGTTAGCTTATAGTAAAAGATAAGGTTTAGCTTAAGGCGTCTTTTCCAGAGGGGTTCTAATCTTAGTCTTTCGCATCGCTCATGGTATTCCAGACCACTTTCTAAACCAAGAGTTCTTGAGGTAAACTGCCGTTGCACTCCCTCTAATTTAAGCTTGTCATTTTGTCTTAGTCCGCTAAGAATAAACGGGCAGTATTCTAAGATAGGTCGGACACATACTTTGTATAATAAAACCCTAGTTTCACAACAAAAGAAATTGCGTGTTATGCATCCTATCAGCCTTCGCGTTTTACGTCTGGCATAATCAGTCTGTTCAGCGAACGTTAGGTTACTAGAGTATCTAATACCGAGATCTACGACTGAGTTGAGCTTAGCTAGTTTTCGCCCATTTATTTCAAGAGTTAGATCAAGGTTACTGTTGCCGATACAAATCCAGCCGCATTTGTCAATGTTAAAATTTAGACAGGATTCAGCACACCACGTTGCAAGGCTACTTAGTTCAAGATGTATTTTAGTAACCATATCGCTTAATTCATGAGTGTAGCAGGAGTAGACGACTTTGAGGTCGTCAGCATATAGGAATGGTTTGCCTAAGGTGAAGCACTTGCAAATGCTGTTAATGTAAACTGTGAATAAAAGTGGACCTAGGACACTACCTTGCACGACCCCACTTGAGATCTGCCTAGGATGAGACAATACAGATCCAACTTTGGTTATTTGTACCCTGTTGCTTAGAAATGATTTTAACCAGTTCAGTAATGGGTTGCGAATTCCACAAGAGTACAGCTTCTCAAAGAGAATACTGTGAGATACCATGTCAAATGCCCTAGATATATCGAAGTAGAGAACAACGACTAGCTTACGTGCTTCGCGACTACTAGTGATGCAGTTGAAAAAGTCGAAGTGGCAAGTAACGCAGGATCTATTTTTGAGAAATCCGTGTTGAGACCTTGTAACAAGATCTTCCCTAATTAGGTAGTCTGACAATTGATCTTTTACAACTTTCTCCATGATTCGTGAGATAACTGGGGTTATATTTATGGGTCTGTAATTGCGGACGTTTGCCCTATCACCAGATTTGTAATGTGGAATTATGAAGCTAGTTTTCCACTCACTAGGGTAAGTGCCAGTGTCCATAGATATTGAGAAGAATTTAAGAAGTAACAGGGTATATCACACCCACTGTTTTTGAAAATTATCGAAGCGAGGCCATCCGGTCCCGTACTAGTGGAAGGTTTAAGGCTTTTAATTGCTTGTACTATTAACTGATTAGTGAACACAATGCTTTCAAGGGAAGAGATAGTAAGGGGAGCGGTTTCACCAGGCATATGTGTTTCTAAACTAAAGTTTGCAAACCAATCACTGAAGAGTTCACAGATAGTGGCAGGTTCATTGTAGATTACTTTGTCGTGAAGTAAGTATGGGATTTCCCTCGCCGACTGCATTCGTTTTTTAAGAAGTGCCGTTAAGTTATAAACTTTGGAGGTACTTTCAAGTGCCGTTAACTCTTCGTCGAGGTCCTTTTGAGAGCGTAGGCGCTTGATAGATTCAAGAGACTCGTGGATTGAGAGCAATAGTGATATGTCCTTAGTGGAATAGTACTGTTTCTTCAGTTTCCTTAACTTATTACGGTGTGCCCTTGGAATATATTCAGTTCGGTGTCTACTTAATTTCACTATTTTCTTTGGAGCAACTGTATCTAGACAAAGGGTAACATTCCTGTAAAACAGGGTTACTAAGGCCTCCAGGGAGTCAGTGGTAAAATAGTCATCCCATTGACAGAGTCGAATAAGTTCTTGGACTAATCCCCAGTCTGTATATTTGTAACTACGACATATTGTGCTTCCTGAGTCTTGTTTGTTTCCTGTATTTAGTGGTGAGAAAGGCAGAGAGCAGAGTACCATTCTATGGTCACTACTGGAAAATCGATTACCAACATACGTGGATACTGGGATTGTGTCATGACAAAAAACAAGGTCCAACATGTTGTCACCACGAGTAGGTGTCTGGACGTGTTGTTGCCATCCATAACAGTCTATAGTGGCAAGTAATTCGTCGAAGCGTTGGGGGCCGGAACTAGTTAGCCAATTGACTTCTGGAAGATTGAAGTCCCCTGCAATTATTTTGTAATTAGCACTAAACGAGGATGCGTGTGCAAACGATTTAGCTAATAACGCATCAGTTTCTTTTGTTGAGCTTGGTGCTCGATAAACACAGCCTATGAGAAGTTTGTACTTATCTCCATGTAAGACAACCCAGAGTGAGTCAGGTACATTATTCATTGTTTCATCTTCCACCTTACTGACTACAAATGAGTTATGTATATATATGAGACATCCTCCACCACGCTTGCAATCTCTGTTTGCACGGTGTACAGTGTAATCATCGATACCTATATGCACATCAAGTACAGAGGATGAGCACCATGACTCAGTAATCAGAGCTACAGTAGGCTTGGCGACTAATAATAATGTCCTTAGTTCAGATATCTTATTGATTAAGGAACGTGCATTAATTAGCAATATCGTGAATAAGTCACGGGATACTACAAACTGGCTTAAAATGTCACCATAACCTAAATCTATTTGTGCGTCAGCACCGCAAGAATTTATGAATGAAAAGGAGGTCGGACTGGGTGTCTGTACATCGGGTTGGAGTGCAATGAGGTGGTCCTAGGTGCCATGGGTCGTACCAGTGATTCGGGACACCTGGAAAATTTACCATGTGTTCCTGGATATAAGGGTAGTACAGGTTGGGCCTAGGTTGACGGTTAAAAGGCATAGCATCAGAAGGTCTACCCATCCAACTGCTATTCGTCATACCGGTATACACCTTCGGGTTGTTTTTATAACTTAAAGGGAATTGTGAAGGAAGGTGCTTTGGCTGCAAGACTTTAGGAGTCTTGGAGCCTGACTTTCTATAAGGTGGAGCATGCGGAACACCTCCAGATGTACTTATGTTTCGAGAGGAGTTTTTCGTAACAAGTGATGGTTTGTTGGCATTCTTACTCTCAGCAGGCTTATTGAATACAAAGTATTCTTCCCCATCATTAGTCTCAACCCTGCGAAATTTGTTCATCGTGGTGAGGTTACTACGTTTGGGGGGAAATTTCTTAGAACAACTTGCAGAAGTTCTAGTCATTTTAACATCTTTCGATGAGGCTTTTTTTACAGGGGTACTGGTATCTAAATCAGTTCCTAGTTCCATTGGCAGGTGTGGTTGTTGTGTAGTTTGCTGAATGCTAGTTTCAGCACTAGGTGTCTGTTGCTGTGCACGATCCTTATTTGGTAAATCAAAGCTAGAGGAGGTGACCAGGTTATTACTACGCATTATTCTGCGCTGACACGGTGTTTTATCCTGAGCTACGGTTATAGACTTATAACTGCTATTCAGTCTTAAGTGATCCTGACATTTAGTAAACTTACTAGCATCAAGGGAATTACTGAATTTAAAAATGATTGGGCAATTAGCCTGGTTAGACTTTTTACGAAGTCGTTTGCATTCACATGGAACACTAGCCATGCCGCAACAAATCAGGATTTTGTGTCTTACAGTTTTCAGGGGCAGAGAATCTGGGACGTTGTAAACTATAGCTTGGTGAGAAGAGGTTATACGCTTCATCACCTCCGTAGCCAAGCAGTCAATCAGATTTTCAGCTTTATTTAGGTTGTCTGGAGATATTTTAGGATGCCTTTCTAAAAGACAGGCTATTGGGTCTAAATTCAAAAGCTTATTTTGAGTTACATCCAGTAAACACTTAACCTGGCCAATATCAGAACGGCTCTCCGTGGTATTTGAGATTGGCAGTGACATACTATCAAACTGATCTAATTTTTTCTGAATTTCACTTACTTGCCTCTGCATATCTTTCAAAAGGAGGTTTAGTTTACAGAACTCAGAGTTCTCTAACAGAACATCTTTCACCTGTATCACAGGAGTGAGATCTGCACTCAAACCATTTTGAGAGCTAGTAGTTGATACTGTATTACCAGGCGGTAATGCAGTTATAACCGAATTTAAGCCACTATCTAAAACAATTGTGTTTCTACGAACACGTTTTTTAGAGATTTGGACCATAATTTCAAGAATTATATGACAATAAGCAGTAAATAAATTTCAGAGCAAACACGTGCAAAAATGTCACCAATTTCGAACGTACCGCCAGATAATAATCATCGTCTTTGGACGCATTTAAGCGAAGGCTGGACAACCATGCAGCGACACAAGGACTGCATCCAAATGACCTATCTCCTTAAAATCGCATACATCATACAGGGGTAGACAATTAAACTCGTCGTCTTACTTCTTTACATTGTCTCCCGTCTTACTCTCCTGACAACTTATTAATATTATAATTACTATTATTATTACCAATATATATATATATATTATTCTTCAAACTTAATGAGCTGACTGTTGTTACGTTTCCTATTTCCGTTTCTGTCTCTTAGTCTGAATAAGATCACTAATTATATCTGTCAATGTAGTTGAAGATTGAACGATCAATTCTTGGTTGTTTGCTCAAAACCAACTTCCCCAATTTTCGCGGAGGCATCAATACGACAGTCATCGTCTCATCGTGTGAGGATATACGCTATAACCAGGTGTTATCGCGCAGCGACATCGGTTACCGCGTTCACGGCTACAGGCGTTATAATCGCCTAATTTTTGGGAAATAGATCATATTTGACTAGTTTTAGACTTCTGGAGCCACACGGCATTATTTTGTTCATAGTAAAGCGTAAAATTGTATATTATAGCTCGGACGGATTATCAATGAAGAAGTCATCCTTTTGAAGAAAGTTCGCATAGAAAGAGTATTATTTGCATTATAGTGCGTTGAGGGTTTGTTTTTCGCAAGTTGTTTCAAATCTTAAGGTTGTAAATATACTACAGGCAATGGCAGAGTACTTAATGTCAGAGTACTTAAAATGAGTATCAGCTATCTGTTGATTAGTAGCTAGCAGGTGTGTCATACAACTACTACACCTGTTACATAGATTATATCAATCTTAATAATTATTTTGTTTCAAATCACTAAAATATTCTGAGATTCTTAATGACTTAATTATGGCTATGAAAGATGCACTTATAGCCCTTATATTTCAAGCAGTTATTACTAAACAAGTTATCTGTAAGCATTTTGTGATGTTCTGGTTACAATGCTTGAGTGTATGGGGTTACTGCCTGCTTCTGTGAGTTAAGGGATATTTGGTGAAAATCATGATACAATGAAGGTTCCTATAGACTCACTATGAATACTGCAAACTGTTGATAAGAAACTGCCTCAAAGGAAAAAATGCCGAACAGCTAGGAAATACTACCTCAGTCTCGATGGTTATTACCTTTTGCATTTGTAAATCATCCTTCAAAAGCTCAGATTAACGGCAAACCATCCATGGTACCCCACAGGCCCTACAGAAATTTGTGAGAGATCTTACACGTCAGGTTGCCTTAGGAATTGTAAGGTTGCAGATATTTCAATTTACCTGTCACTGAAATATCACTTATCTACTTCACGATGGTCTTTTCATTTGTGCACTATTACACTACATTTTATCTTAACTGGATATGCCTTTATTAAAGCTGAGACTTACTCTTTGTGCCTATTAGTTGCTTGCTTACAGTCTAGTTGCCTTTATTAGAAACACAACAGCACCAGTGTTTGAACAAAGCTGTATTTTCATGGAAAACGTCATATTTTCTATGCTTACACCGATATGGTTTGCATTAAACATTGCAAATGTATACCAACATTCCAAGGACATAGCACTTAACCAAATGTACAGTGTTCATTGTTAAGGGTTTACAATCTAAATCTTATCATAACCTGTTCTAATTATTATTATTTGCTTGCTGCTATCCTTTAGAAGATGAACAATATGTGTGACAGTAAAAACCACAGAAGAATGCTGTCATGAACGAAGAATGAGAAAGGAGAATGAACCATTTTCAGCAAAGGTAGGCAAATGCAAAGCGTTCAACTTAAAATTACTCCTTTCTTGCTTCAGCGATTTAAAAAAACACTTTGTTTACTTATTTGCAGATATCCGGTAACGTCAGTCAACCCGGTCACAGCGATTCGACATTGCCCCAATTATTACGACAAACAACTGCGTAAAGACATTTGCTTGTTATTATTTTTCATTAAATATATTTAACATCATGCTTACCAGACCTTTCTTGTTCTCTCTGAGTGTACCCATATTTGTCATGATGACTAGATGCAGGCATCACTTATCAATGAGACCCGACGAAGTAATTGGTGGCATATTTCAGTGTAATGTAAATGTGACTACGATTGCTACAGCTCAACCTATTCAATTATTCGTCTCGTGTACACTTCACCTTACACTGTAAGTTAACACCCATAATCATATGAATCGACATCACGCTTTAAGTGAAATATTGGTAATGAACTGCTTTTGAATACACTTTACCTTATAAGAAATCGACTCAATTGCAGTGCCTAAGTTCATTTCTTATTTTTCAAATACTGAAGTATTTTTGTACTTGGTCCCTACAGACTTCCCTATGACTAGGAGACGTAATCGCGTAACTTTAGGCAGATTTTTGGGCTTGACTTAAGTACTTATAATTCACTACTTATATCGATCGATAGTGTTCCTACAGAATTACACCTATATACAGTAACGCGTTCATATCCTAGGGAGTACCGGTCTACCATGCCGTATTCCCACCGCATGCAGAACAAATACAACACAAGAATATTAGATAGAAAATTTTATTTTACTGCAACGCAAACAAGTTTATTTACATGTATTATCTGAGCACAGTCAAAGATGAAAGTCTTCGTTTGGAAAGTATCTCCCATTATTCGACGGAAACTGTCCAGTGTCCGAAGTGCGTCACCTTTGAATTCTTCCAAAATTCAAGTAAACAGAACTCTACGCCCACATGCAAATCTATCCGGTATCACAAACTGTAAAAAAGAATATCTGCATGGTTATACATGAATGAGTGAACTTACCTCCACTTGTTGTATGCAGAATCAATTTCTAAAACTGATTATGCAAATGTATCCGATTATAAGTCGTAAAACGCTCATCACTGTTTTTCGGATGCCTTTGTCCGAATGCAGCTACATCTGCTTTCACTGGATTTAATGAACTGACTGACCTCATTGCGACCCATCATTCCTGAAAGTGATACAGACTAAATTCACTTACATAAATTAAGCATTTACATAATTAACATGCATGAACATATTTGAGTTAAGTATAAGCTAAGTTTAGTCTTCCTAATTTACACTTTTTTTGAAATGTGGAGCACGTTAATGGTGCAGAAAATATCATGAACATTACGCATAAATAATATTATTAACTGCCAGTAATTGTGCCATCGAATCATACTACAAGAATGCATTTGATAATACTTTGTTAGTGGTCTGAGGGACAGAAATACTAGACCGAAACATACGGGCTAGATGAAAGTCTCACAAAACTGTCCCACTAAAATACAATGTCCCACTCGTGGATTTCCTATACGCGTGTGAACGTATCCACATACTGGTATGCGGAAAAGTTCGTCACTGTTAGCAATATATGAAGTTCACGCCTTTTGAAAGTCTTCTAATGCTTTTGTAGCTTCCTACATATGTGCTGCTTGCGCTCGCACTGATTACCTGCGATGAAATTCTAGAAAAAGGGCTCGTTAACGAAGCACATTATTACAACAGCTTGTGACAGCTAAGTCGCAAGAAACACAGGATACCAGACTATGTGAGTGAGAAATCACGAAGTAGGAAATACTGTACCTAAAAACACAACTCAAGAAATGCATTGGCACCCACGGGATGGTAGTCACTGATAGGAACCATAATGCCTGACCAGTTTCCAGGGAGTTTATAGCGAAAAGAGAAGTGTATCTGTGTAAAAAAACAGTGAAACAATGTTAAAATAGTCAAAAATTACATCTATCTTTGTCAAATTTGCTTGCAAACGGCGCATAACACAACCACACAAAACCTCACACGATACGACCTACAAAGGACAAATCAAATATCCAATTGACCGCCACCGTTCTAGCCAATGAAAGACGAAAAAACCTGAATCGCGGAAAATATAACCACGTCATAACGTATATCCTCACCCCGTCTCATCGGTCGCTGTTCAGAAAGAAGTCAGCAGTAAACCGTCAGAAACCTTAGTGGAAACATATTTTATATGTTGGTGTTACAATAAAGAATCCTCGAGTCAACAATTGGTGTTTTGGATTTTTCGTCCGTTATTACTAAGCGTTTCTGAAAAAACTTCAAGGAACAGCGTGAGCCCGAGCGTAGCAAGAGATGGGCATTAACAGTTTACGAGACGTGACTGACAGTTTCTGACGATAGAAACAGATTCTGGGGGATTAAAACAGTTGGTGAAAGTTTGGATAGTCACCGTTCATGTTTCCTGGTGCCAGTCAAGTCCTCTTTGAACAAGGAATATCTGGAACGCTTTTGGAATTGGGTCAAGTTCAACAATGCCTGGGTCAAAGAAGGGACAGAGTGTCTTGGATGCAAACAGGAAAGTAAGTCATGGTGACTTGTCTGTTACTTGTAACGATGTGTCTGATGTTAAGCATGACATGGTTGATGTTACTGTTTCGCCGTTCAGGGATAATAGGAACATCAAACTCCCTAAATTTGAACCCCGGTGTTTCGATGGAAACCCAGCTGATTATTTACAATTTGTAAAGGAGTTTGAGATCATGGTAAGTAGTTTTCTATTAAGTGATGAATTGAAATTGATGTATTTGATGAGGTATTGCACTGGGAATGCTTCAAGAGCTATACAGTGCTGTAAGCTCATGCCCCCTGAGGAGGTATACGCTGAGGCTATGAGCATATTACGTCAAAGGTTTGGAAGACCTTCAATGATTGTAAGGAACGTATACGAAGCTGTCAAAGGTAACGGCAGTCAACTTCAAGATGACTCCAAGGCACTTACTGAGTTTCTGGATAATCTTATGACTTATAAGAATACCTTGATTTCGATGAATTGCATGAGTGACCTCAACTCGAGTTTTATTTTAGTAGTAATAGCAAGACGCCTACCTACTCGACTGCAAGGGAAGTGGGTGAAGATAAGCTCCCGTATGGAGGATGACGGTATCGAGCCAAAATTTGGTGAAATCCTGAAGCTGGTAAAAGATAGTGTCAATCAATCTATGAGCAAGTTCGCCAGTCTATTACATCTCACCCCTAGAATAGAGCAGTCTGAGAGCAAAATGCAATCATTGATGACGAATAGGCCTCAGAGAAGTGGATATCAAGAAGGCTCCATGATGTATAGTAATGCATATAGACCTAGTGAGTGTAACAGGTTTCGTAGTACATCCTCAACAGATAAGTTACAAGATGCAAGACAAACACGGTTGTGTTTTACACGTTTGCAAGAGGTGCATACAGAAGTGAACTGTGAATCAGTGAGCAAGTTCAGGGATAAGCCAAATGTGAAATCAAGGTCTCACTCCGAATTGTGTGACGATAACGGTGCGGTCAGGAAGTCTGTAGTTGCAACTGGTAAGCCATTGTTGAATAGTATGCCATAGAACAGAGTTACAGTCTCAGAGGACAGTTCTCACTCCACAAGTTTACGAGGTATTACTAGTCAGAGTGAAGGTATAAAATCTTTGGGGATTTGTGAGAAGGAACCAAAATTGTCTACTTCTGTTATTAAAGAGTTTGAAATTGATGAAGTCGACCAGATAGATGATGATAAATTGAATATTCGGGATAATGATCATGATACTTCACAGTTGTCTTTGGTTGATGATGATGAGATGAGGGATATGCCTAATACCGCTAAATTAATTAAATGTTCTGCACAACTACAACGTCAAGTAGAAATAAATACAGATGCAGTTGCAGAAGGCATACATACTTGTGAAACAGTCAGTGTGATTGATCAGCATGTAGCCCATCTATCATCAGATGCTATTGCTAAACCTGAGCTGATAGTAAAAGACAGCAGTGGTGGTGGTCTTGCAAGTAGACAAATTTCTGAAAGTTGAGCAACAACAGCTTCTGATCCACCGCTAAGTTCATCAACTTGTGTCACTCAGTCGTCGTTGGTGTTGTCATCCACAATGGAAAAGACGCCCATGAACTCAAGTATCTTGTGCAATGATTTTGATAGTATTGGTGCATTTGAAAAGACGAAAGATATTGCTCAGTTTAGTGAGAATAAGCCAAGTGTAAACGAGAGAGTAATTGTTAAATTGACTTGCATGAATAAAGGCATTTCTAGTTTCAAGTTACTAATTGAATGTTATTAATTTTGGTGTAAATTACTCTGTGCCTACGCTTGGTTGACCAGATACGTCGTGTGTTTGTTGGTCATCTATATTCTACGATACAATGACATGAGCGTGTTACCGTTCAGATTTGAGGATAGAGCTGATAGAAGGAAGTCAGCGAATGAACTCTGCAACGATTTTCCAACCTAGGGCGTCAACCTGAGAAGGGTTGTAGGCGTACTGGTGTAAGTCCTGCAATTCTTCAAAGGAATTCCTTCAAGACATGATCCGCGATGTTATTTGTACTGTTTGTGTATACGTTTGGTGTGTCATATCAATTGGTGGTGTTTTGGATTCATTGTGTTTACTCGTTGTTTTCGTACCTTGTTGTTAGTGCGTAATTTTGTTAAAATTTTCGACGTGATTATTTCTGAAGTTGTTTTTAGTCTTCTACATCCGTGAATAAATTGATTGGTGTTAAGGACAGCAGATGGGTCGTGTACGCCGGGGAGGCTAGGCTATTGCTGAGAATGAAATGCACACGGAGATAATTGCTAGCTGTGGTCCCACACGCCGGGGAGAAAGAGTGTGAATGACTGAGGCTCGCATACGTCACCGCTACTAGAATTGAGGCAGAATGAGTGACAAGCGATTTCAGTGGTAATTGGTAGTGAGTAGATAAGAGAATGAGCGTAGAGTATCGTGAGGTGGTGCTATGGTCACGTTGCATTCTGCAAGAGTCATTCTAGCAAGTGGAGATTTTGTTGCGAGAGGATGCCTTTAACTGGAAGGCGCAGGTCATCAGCGATGTGTGAGATTGTGCTGTGGGTATGCTTGTGGTGTGTTGGCTTTTCTGTTTGTTTTCCATTTCAGCTCTGTCCGTGTGACCCAGGTTCTCGCAATGGCATCCAAGTCAACGTGTATTGGTCATGATGGAAAAAAGGGTTGGATCACTTTTTTGCCGGGGAGTGTCAATGTAGTTGAAGATTGAACGATCAATTCTTGGTTGTTTGCTCAAAACCAACTTCCCCAATTTTCGCGGAGGCATCAATACGACAGTCATCGTCTCATCGGTCGCTGTTCAGAAAGAAGTCAGCAGAAAACCGTCAGAAACCTTAGTCATGCGTCATTTATCTGTTGGTGTAACAATGAAGAATCCTCGAGTCAACAATTGGTGTTTTGGTATTTTCGTCCGTTATTACTAAGCGTTTCTGAGAAACTTCAAGGAACAGCGTGAACCCGAGCGTAGCAAGAGATGGGCATTGACGGTTTACGAGTCGTGGCTGACAGTTTTACTTGATTATGTATGCACAGATATGGAATATACTACCAATGGAAATGCATCAGACAGGTACATTGGCCTCCTTCAAAAAAGCGCTTAACGACAAGCTACAAGGGTTTGCAGACGACAGTAGTCCTAGTTCCCATCAAAGAGCATGAGAAATTATAGGTCCATTTAATGTATAAGCTTAAAAACTACACCTGTTGTTTTTTGCCTATAGTTGTAATTTTAGATAAAACAATAACGATTAAGATAGTTACACTCAAATAGACAAAAAATTTCGTTCGTAAAACTTCAACCCAACACAAAAAATGGAATAAATTGCACAAAAAGCGACAACAAGAAAAATATATAGTTATGCTGCTCGTCGCCAAATTATTGCTATGTACTTCGAGAATTTAATAGTCCTGACGCAAGAAGGCGGAAATCAGAAGACCACTAGGTTTGCGATGATACTTCTATTTTCCAAAACACCAGGAGAATCAATAAGTGGTATCACACCAAAAGAGTCACACAAGATTGTGTGAGCGAAATATATATGAATGTCCAGACAATTGTGTGAACAAATCAATAGACAGTCCTAACATGAATGGCTAATTATAATGGAGTGTCGATCCATATATACATAGCAAAATATAGCAGACATGTCAACAACCACACATATAATATGGACTTATGTCACCAAGCAACGGACTGTCAACAAACACTCATATTATATATAATATAAGGGGAATATACATTGTTAAAGGAGACAGCTTCATCAAAGTGAAATGGTCACAGACCAAGAGGGCGACAGAAAGAGAGATCATCATACACACATATAAATATATATATATATATGGATACATATCACCTCCCCTTTTGAGAAGATTGATGATTAGTAGGATGTTTTCCTGGGGGTTTATCTGGAACCTTTGAGCTTGTTGTTGACGTCTGTCGTTTCGTCTGCGTGTTGGGTTTGCGGCTTCGGCTTCGTCCGGAATTGTCTGACATTTTATGCTTCTTGACTGCATTGCTGATAGGATCCCACATATTTTGGTATTGACTGTTTAAACTTGCATAGATTGTATGTTATCATTCTCACACATTTTGGTATTGGCTGCTAATTTTGTATATTATCATTCTCACGCATTTTGGTAGTGACTGCTAATTTTGTATATATGGTATATTATCATTCCCATACATTTTGTTACTGACTGTCAATGTCGCACATATGGCATATTATCATTTCTCACACACTTTGTTATTGGCTATTAAGGTCAATTATTTCAAATGCTGTTAGCTGTCCATATTGTTGTAAAATGTATAAATACCATGGCTTTCTTTATCGTTGTTGCACTTCAATACACAGTCACAGTCCAGCCTTTGTTTTTGATATTTGCGTGCTTTACTAAGTCGGAAGGTACGACGAGCAGATAGACAGATTAGTTCAGGCGCAGACAGAATAAGGTGAAAACGTCATCATTCAATTTCCTACCGTTATAACAAGCAAACGACGACAGTTTTTATTCTGTTCAGCGCAACTATATAACATCTTTGACTGTGTTAATGACAACCCAATTATAATGTCTATCTCTCTGGACGATCTTCCGGTGACTGCAGTTGAGGTTGCCAGACACACACTGCGTGATCCAGTTTTACAGCAAGTATCAAAGTTCATCCGATTTGGCTGGCCTCCACATGTTCATTCAAATGTTTTAAAACAGTTTTACCGGCGACGCAAATCCCTATCCATCGTTAATGGATGCATAATGTTTGCTGATCGTGTTGTCGTTCCAGCTAATCTTCGTGACCATGTGCTTCGGCAGCTTCATATATCACATCCTGGTGTTGGGAGAATGAAGGCGATCGCTCGCAGTTATGTTTACTGGCCCAACATCGATGACCATATCGAAGACCTCGTTCGCAAGTGTAGTAAATGTGCTCAAGCATCAAAGTGTCCACGCAAGACAGAACTATGTTCCTGGCCACGACCGGACAAACCATGGTCCCGTGTTCATGTTGACTTCGCTGGACCGTTCAATAGTATGCATTTCTTAATATGTGTCGACGCGTTTTCCAAATGGCCAGAGATATTTCCTATGCATTCTGCCACATCAATTGCAACAGTGTCCCTCCTACGTCAACTATTACTGAACGTTTCGTCGACACCTTTAAGCGTGCTTATGCAAAAGCGAAGGGGGAGGGAACAACAGAAGAAATTTTGGATAAATTCTTGCTGCATTATCGTACGAATGAAAAAGGACAGTTATGTGTCAGACACACAGATCCTTCTCTATCCAGTACCACGCAAAGGTCAACTCGACAAAGAAGAGCTCCGAAACCTTTCCAAATAGATCCAAAAAGCAAGTCCTACACTCTTTACGGGGGGAGGTGATAGGATCCCACATATTTTGGTATTGACTGTTTAAACTTGCATAGATGGTATGTTATCATTCTCACACATTTTGGTATTGACTGCTAATTTTGTATATTATCATTCTCACGCATTTTGGTAGTGACTGCTAATTTTGTATATTATCATTCTCACGCATTTTGGTAGTGACTGCTAATTTTGTATATATGGTATATTATCATTCCCATACATTTTGTTACTGACTGTCAATGTCGCACATATGGCATATTATCATTTCTCACACACTTTGTTATTGGCTATTAAGGTCAATTATTTCAAATGCTGTTAGCTGTCCATATTGTTGTAAAATGTATAAATACCATGGCTTTCTTTATCGTTGTTGCACTTCAATACACAGTCACAGTCCAGCCTTTGTCTTTTGATATTTGCGTGCTTTACTAAGTAGGAAGATACGACGAGCAGATAGACAGATTAGTTCAGGCGCAGACAGAATAAGGTGAAAACGTCTTCACTCAATCCCCTACAGATATAACAATTGCATAGCGAATTTAGTGGGACATCAGCCAGATGCAAACGATCGAACCAATCAAGTCCCAAAAGATTTAAATCACTCTTGGTGACGTAGCAGATTCCTCTGAATTTAATGTTACGGAATGAAACAGAACATTTGAGTTCACCCATTAGTTTGAGCCGCCCACCACAGGCGCTGACAGCAGTCTGAGAAGTATTTGCGATTGGTGGTCTGCCAATATTATTCCAAAGTTTCTCTGATATAACAGTAATATCAGAGGCGGTATCTAGCTGCAGACGTACATCATGACCATTCATCTGAAGGTCAATATATTTCCGCATACCTGGTGTTGTGACTTGACAGGTTGCGAGTAGACTCAATGACCTCCTTGGAGATTTAGGACCGACAGTTTGTCGAGCTTTCGCTGGATTATGATATCTGGGTTTGCGTAGTTGACAAAAACCATTTTTATGACCGATGATTTTGCACCTGCTGCAACGGTGATTTTGTACGGACAAGACTTTACAAAGTGCCACGCACCACAATGCCAGCATGGTGATGGTGGGGTCTTCTTTGCAGTATTTTGTGAAGTAGGACGAGTATGTATAGATTTCCGCGGGACATTAGAAGAAGGTGGGTCAAGAGTGGATGATGAGAGATTTTTGCTCTTTCGTAATGCATGAATATCAGAGCTTCTCGAAGGTGTTGATTCGACCAGGTGTGTGTCTTTCTGCAAATTAATCAGCCGTTGATATTCACCAGCTATGTCATGTAATGTTAACTTAGGATTTTGTTCTAGCTGATTGAGCAGTCGAGTTCGGATATCTGTGAAACGATGAGATTGAAGACTGCATATGAGAATCAAGGCTTTGAATTGATCATCTGTTAAGGACCTGAGTCGAAATCTCTCACATTCTCGGTTGACTGTGCCAACGTGAGTAATAAAATCATCATTTTCATTCATTGTCAGCTTGAGGCAACGATAACGTATGCTGAATAATGAGGAGTGGTCTCCAAAATGTTCACGCAGCAGCTTTATTGTATCATCGAAACACTTGTCACGTGGTTTCTGGGGTAAAATTAGGTTGCAGTACCGTTCATATTCTGCGGGACCCAATTTACGTAACAACACTCGCACCTTCCAAGCATCGTCTTGTGAGGCGAGATCAACTCTGAATAGATCCTCATAGCGTTGATACCATGTGTCAAAAGTGACATTAGCATCTGGATTATAATTGAACTGTGAAATACTATTCACAACTCCGTCGACAGATGGTAGCATGGTATGGTTCGGATTGCTTGAAGGTGAAGCTGGACCAGTCTGTTGGTTGACAAACATTTCCATTAATTTCATTTGTTGTTCAAATAGTAATTCCAATTTAGAATAATCCATAGTTTTCCCCGTCGCCAAATTGTTGTGTGCTCGTCGCCAAATTATTGCTATGTACTGGTCGAGAATTTAATAGTCCTGACGCAAGAAGGCGGAAATCAGAAGACCACTAGGTTTGCGATGATACTTCTATTTTCCAAAACACCAGGAGAATCAATAAGTGGTATCACACCAAAAGAGTCACACAAGATTGTGTGAGCGAAATATATATGAATGTCCAGACAATTGTGTGAACAAATCAATAGACAGTCCTAACATGAATGGCTAATTATAATGGAGTGTCGATCCATATATACATAGCAAAATATAGCAGACATGTCAACAACCACACATATAATATGGACTTATGTCACCAAGCAACGGACTGTCAACAAACACTCATATTATATATAATATAAGGGGAATATACATTGTTAAAGGAGACAGCTTCATCAAAGTGAAATGGTCACAGACTAAGAGTGCGACAGAAAGAGAGATCATCATACACACATATAAATATATATATATATATGGATACATATCACCTCCCCTTTTGAGAAGATTGATGATTAGTAGGATGTTTTCCTGGGGGTTTATCTGGAACCTTTGAGCTTGTTGTTGACGTCTGTCGTTTCGTCTGCGTGTTGGGTTTGCGGCTTCGGCTTCGTCCGGAATTGTCTGACATTTTATGCTTCTTGACTGCATTGCATAGCGAATTTAGTGGGACATCAGCCAGATGCAAACGATCGAACCAATCAAGTCCCAAAAGATTTAAATCACTCTTGGTGACGTAGCAGATTCCTCTGAATTTAATGTTACGGAATGAAACAGAACATTTGAGTTCACCCATTAGTTTGAGCCGCCCACCACAGGCGCTGACAGCAGTCTGAGAAGTATTTGCGATTGGTGGTCTGCCAATATTATTCCAAAGTTTCTCTGATATAACAGTAATATCAGAGGCGGTATCTAGCTGCAGACGTACATCATGACCATTCATCTGAAGGTCAATATATTTCCGCATACCTGGTGTTGTGACTTGACAGGTTGCGAGTAGACTCAATGACCACCTTGGAGATTTAGGACCGACAGTTTGTCGAGCTTTCGCTGGATAATGATATCTGGGTGTGCGTAGCTGACAAAAACCATTTTTATGACCGATAATAATAATAATAATTTATTTTCATATAAACATAAATTTACATGAAAATGCATGCCATTTTTACAGGCACGATCAAGGATGATATAATGTCAAATCTTAAATTGTCTACAAGTTAATAATGTTTCAACAGTTAAATATTTGATATATATATATACACTCATTGTCTGAACCAGGCCGGATAGTTATTGAATTGTACATTTGTCCTCCAGGTTGAGCGGGAAAATCGACTTCGTTTCGTTTTCATCCCGTGGTTGTAGGCATACGATAACCAACCAATATTGAGGTAAGTACAACTTTTACAAGGGATTGGAAGCTGTTTTAGAAAAGTTAAAGTGCTAAGGTGAAACATTAAAGTGTAATAGATTAAGTGAGTGAAATATATCATTAATAAACACATTTATATAGAAAACAGAATGGGGAAGTAATTAATCCTTAGGCCGACAACGTTCATTTGCAATGTATAATGAAACCAATATATTTTATACTATCATGCGTTCACTTTTGGCTTTAATACAATTATTTTCAAGCCAGTTGTCTTTATTTCATGTCTTTTTTTCTATTTGGTGCACAACCGTACCCTCCAGAGAATAGGAATAGAATAAGTCGAATGAAATTCATAAAAAGCTATAAAATGTTAGGTTTAATGGAATATAATGAGAATCAAGTAAAGACGTTATTAGAAAATAAGTGAGACAAGATATTGTGAAGTGGTATTTAAAGATCTGACAATGGATAGCAAGTTAATTCATAAGATGCCCCATAAATCTGTGCAGATCCCACGTGGTCGCATCTCAACAATAGGCTGAGCGAATGGTATATATTTAAAGGTAGAAGCATTATCTGTCAAGGCGTTCACTATTATCTTTTTCAACGATGATTTTGCACCTGCTGCAACGGTGATTTTGTACGGACAAGACTTTACAAAGTGCCACGCACCACAATGCCAGCATGGTGATAATATAATATAATATATATATTCTCATATAAACATATAAATTTACATGAAAATGCATGCCATTTTTACAGGCACGATCAAGTATGATACAATATCAAATCATAGATTGTCTACAAGTTAATAATGTTTCAACAGTTAAATATTTGATATATATATAAATACACATTGTCTGAACTAGGCTGTATAGTTATTGAATTGTACAATTGTCCTCCAGGTTGAGCGGGAAAATCGACTTCGTTTCGTTTTCATCCCGTGGTTGTCGGCATACGATAACCAACCAATATTGAGGTAAGTACAACGTTAACAACGGATTGAAAGCTGTTTTTAGAAAAGCAAAAGTGCTGAGGTGAATCAATAAAGTGTAATGAAATGGGTAAGTGCAAGTATCACTAATAAATGCATTAATATAGAAAACTCCCTAGGCTGACAACGTTCATTTGCAATGTATAATGCTACGCGTATATCTGGTAGTATCATGATGTCCACTTTTGGTTTTAATACATTTTTTCCTTATGTCTGTTTTTTATTTTATGCTTTATTGTGCATTTGGTGCACAACCGTACCTCAGAGAATAGGAATAGAATAAGTCGAATCAAATTCATAAAGAGCTATAAAATGTTAGGTTTAATGGGATACAATGAGGATTAAGTAAAGACGTAATTAGAAAATGAATGAGATAAGACATTGTGAAGTGGTATTTAAAGATCCGACAATGGACAGCAAGTTGATTTATAAGATGCCCCATAAATCTGTGCAGATCCCACATGGTCGCATCTCAACAATAGGCTGAGCGAATAGTATATTTAAAGGTAGAATCATGATCTGTCAAGGCGTTCATTATTATCTTTTTCAAGATAAAGATCTAAGCCCTCATAAAAATCAGAAATATCTCGAGCCTTTAATTTGTATATTGCTGTTCCTGCAGAATGGGGCGATTCACCTTAGTGACCCCCACCATATCTACTGATCAGCTAACGCCACCCTCCCTCCTTTTTTGATGTTAAGCTCTGAGACTATGATTATTATGGCTACCGCAAATATACTGCTTGGTACCAGACATGTTCGTACCCCATATTCCATCTCCCTAGCTTTCTTAATGAGTGCTTCCAATAGGTCTCCACATACATCTTTATGAACATTATATATGTATGCATGCGTCCTAATGAACAGATTACTTTTCAAGAAGTTAGAACCTTAAAGAATAAAAGGAATAGGTTTTGTGAATAGTTAAGCAAGATTCTGCAGAACAATATAGTTAGGCATCAATGTAGGTAGTATGAACTGAAGGTAAGGTCGGTTGGCAGGACTTAGTGTACTAAATTATCATGACAGTCTTGTATATAGTAGACATCTGACATTGCAAAGTAACGTGTCTAAACATATTATAAAAGATATTAACAGAAATACTACATAGCTTTAACATTATGAATTTTAGAAATTTATATGAGAATGGGTAACTGTTGACTGAAGATAATCAATTCAACTCAAAAATAGTGCAGTGTATTATGCTAATAATATAAGTATATTCGTAAAATATTAAAAGATATGGTTGCTAATGTAATGGTTTTCGGAAATAATTATACTGACGAACTTATTGAAGATTACAGTGAAGAGGAAACCAGTGAGTTAGTTAAATGGCTACCGTGCAGTTAGTAGTTAAAACGTCTTTTTTAAAAAGTAAAGGGTAGAAGAGTTTTGAGCACCGGAGCAAATTAAGTCATATTCTACTGAGTAGAGTGTAGTGAGTAGTGGTACGATTAGGGATAAGGGTAGGTTGAATGAACTTGGGGAAAATGGTTGGTTGGTTGAGTTTGTTATTGCTAGGTATCCCTGGCCACTTTTCATATGGCATGCTTTAGACATTACAAGGTACCAGTTTGCTTATATTATGGGAGAACTATCACAACTAATTTGGGATTATACATCCAGGAGAGTCTAATGAGTTTATAAACCCGATTGAAGAAATATCGATAGGATCTCTAGTAAGCTGAATAACCGGACCTTAGGTAAAGGCATGTGGGAGAGATTAGGTTGGTTTTATCACGTTATAGATGAGGTACGGTTGCCGGGGCAAATGAGTTTCCTCAAATTGGGGGTATTGCACTGGGGTCTGTAGTACTAAAGCTAGTTATAATAATAATAATAATAACGTATATTCTCATATAAACATATAAATTTACATGAAAATGCATGCCATTTTTACAGGCACGATCAAGTATGATACAATATCAAATCGTAGATTGTCTACAAGTTAATAATGTTTCAACAGTTAAACATTTGATATATATATAAATACACATTGTCTGAACTAGGCTGTATAGTTATTGAATTGTACAATTGTCCTCCAGGTTGAGCGGGAAAATCGACTTCGTTTCGTTTTCATCCCGTGGTTGTCGGCATTCGATAACCAACCAATATTGAGGTAAGTACAACGTTTACCAGGGATTGAAAGCTGTTTTAGAAAAGTAAAAGTGCTGAGGTGAATCATTAAATTGTAATGAAATAGGTAAGTGCAAGTGTCAATGGAGTTGAAGATTGAACGATCAATTCTTGGTTGTTTGCTCAAAATCAACTTCCTCGATTTTCGCGGAGGCATCAATACGACAGTCATCGTCTCATCGGTCGCTGTTCAGAAAGAAGGGTTAAATATCGTCAGAAGTAACATAACGATTTATTATTGTAATATTTGTTTACAGACCTTAGTTTTCTTAGTTTGCTTAGTGATACTTGATTTATATGCTGGTGTAACAATACATAATACTCAAGTCAACAATTGGTGTTCTGGTTTTATCGTCCGTTGTTACTAAGCGTTTCTCAGAAATCTTCTAAGAACAGCGTGGGCCCGAGCGTAGCGAGAGCTGGGCATTAACGGTTTATGAGACTTTGATGACAGTTTCTGACGATAAAAACAGATCTGGCGGATTCAAACAGTTGGTGAAAGTTTGGATAGTCACCGTTCATCTTTCCTGGTGCCGGTCAAGTCCTCTTTGAACAAGCAATATCTGGAACGTTTTTGGAATTGGGTCAAGTTCAACAATGCCTGGGTCAAAGAAGGGACAGAGTGTCTTGGATGCAAACAGGAAAGTAAGTCATGGTGACTTGTCTGTTAATTGTAACGATGTGTCTGATGTTAAGTATGACATGGTTGATGTTACTGTTTCGCCGTTCAGGGATAATAGGAACATCAAACTCCCTAAATTAGAACCACGATGTTTTGATGGAAACCCGGCTGATTATTTACAATTTGTAAAGGAGTTTGAGATCATGTTGAGTGGTTTTTTATTAAATGATGAATTGAAGTTAATGTATTTGATGAGATATTGCACTGGAGATGCTGCAAGAGCTATACAGTGTTGTAAGTTTATGAAGCCAAAAGAGGGCTACGATGAGGCTATGAGCATATTACGTCAAAGGTTTGGAAGACCTTCGATGATTGCAGGGAAATTATTCGAGGCTGTTAAGGGTAATGGTGGTCAATTACAGGATGACTCCCAGGCACTCACTGAGTTTTTAGATAATTTGCTAATTTACAAGAATGGAATGATTTCGATGAATCGAATGAGTGACCTCAACTCGAGTTTTATACTAGAAGTAATAGCAAGACGTCTACCTACTCGACTGCAAAGGAAGTGGGTGAAGATAAGCTCCCGTATGGAGGATGAGGGTATCGAGCCAAAGTTTGATGATATCCTGAAACTGGTAAATACTAGTGTTAATCAATCTATGAGCAAGTTTTCCAGTCTGTTAGATCTCACCCCTAGAATAGAGCAGTCTGAGGGTAAAACGCACTCATTGATGACGAATAAGCCTCAGAGAGGTGGATATCGAGAAGACTCCATGATGTCTAGTAATGCATATAGACCTAGTGAGTGTAACAGGTTTCGTAGTACATCCTCAACAGATAAGTTACAAGATGCAAGACAAACACGGCTTTGTTTTACACGTGTGCAAGAGGTGCATACAGAAGTGAACTGTGAACCAGTGAGCAAGTTCAGTGATAAGCTAAATGTAAACTCCAGGTCTGACTCCGAATTGTGTGACGATAACGGTGTTGTGAAGAAGTCTGTAGTTGCAACTGGTAAGCCGTTGCTGAATAGAGTGTCACAGAATAGAGTTACTGCTTCAGAGTGGAGTTCTGACTCCACAAGTTTACAAAGTATAACTAGTCAGAGTGAAGATATAAAACCTTTAATGATTTGTGAGGAGGAACCAAAATTGTCTACTTCTGTTATTAAAGAGTTTGAAAATGATGAAGTTGACGGTAAATTGAATATTTGTGGTAATGATCATGATAGTGCAGATTTGTCTTTGGTTGATCATTATGAGATGAGGGATATGCCTACTACTGCTAAGTTAAATAAAGGTTCTGTACAACTTGAACGTGAAGTAGAAATAAATGCAGATGCAGTTCCAGAAGGCATGCATACTTGTGAGACAGTCAGTGTAATTGATCAGCGTGTAGCCCACCTATCATCAGATGCTATTTCTAAACCTGAGCTGATAGTAAAAGACAGCAGTGGTGGTGGTCTTATAGGTAGACAAATTTCTGAAAGCCGAGCAACAACAGCTTTTGATCCACCGCTAACTTCATCAACTGATATCAATCAGTCGTCGTTGGTGCTGTCATCCACAATGAAAAAGACACCCATCAACTCAAGTATCTTGTGCAATGACTATGATAGTATTGGTGCGTTTGAAAAGACGAAAGATATTGCTCAGTTTAGTGTGGATAAGCCAAGTGTAAAGGAGAGAGTTATTGTTAAATTGACTTGCACGAATAAAGGCATTTCTAGTTTCAAGTTACTATTTGAATGTTATTATCTTTGGTGTAAATTACTCTGTTTCTATACTTGGTTGATGAGATATGTCGTGTGTTTGTTGGTCATCTATATTCTACGATACAATGACATGGGCGTGTTGCCGTTCAGATTTGAGGATATAGCTGATAGAAGGAAGTTAGCAAATGAACTATGCGACGATTTTCCAACCTAGGGCGTCAACCTGAGAAGGGTTGTAGGCGTACTGCTGTAAGTCCTACAGTTCTTCAAAGGGTAGCGCATCAATGAGCAGTCCAATGTGCTTGGTGTATGATCTTGTACATATGTTCATATTGTATATACTGAATTGATATCATTTATCATCTAGCTGTTGGTAATTCTGTTTGTGTCCGGACGACTTTCACTTGGATCATCAACCTGAGAAGGAATGTAGGCGTACTGCTGTAAGTCCTACAGTTCTTCAAGGGTAGTTTGTCGTGTCAGGATCCACAACATTTGATGTGTTGATTGTACATATGTTTGTGTTAAATAGTTGTGTGAGTTCCAATTGATGTAATTGTTGGTTAATCTTGTTTGTGTCTGGACATTCCACAACTTACAATCGTCAACCTGTGAAGGGTTGTAGGCGTACTGGTGTAAGTCCTGCAATTCTTCAAAGGAATTCCTTCAAGACATGATCCGCGATGTTATTTGTACTGTTTGTGTATACGTTTGGTGTGTCATATCAATTGGTGTTATTTGAATTCATTGTGTTTACTCGTTGTTTTCGTACCTTGTTGTTATTGCATAATTTTGTTAAAATTTTCGTCGTGATTACTTCTGAAGTTGTTTCTTGTCTTCTACATCCGTGAATGAATTGATTGATGTTAAGGACAGCAGATGGGTCGTATACGCCGGGGAGGCTAGGCTATTGCTGAGAATGAAATGCACACGGAGATAATTGTTAGCTGCGGTCCGACACGCCGGGGAGAAAGAGTGTAAACGACTGAGGCTCGCATGCGTCACCGCTACTAGAACTGAGGCAGAATGAGTGACAAGCGATTTCAGTGATAATTGATAGTGAATAGAAAAGAGGATGCTTGAAGAGTATCATGAGGTGCTGCTATGGTCACGTTGCATTCTGCAAGAGTCATTCTAGTAAGTGGCGATTGTGTTGCAAGATGTCAAGAGGAGGTCTCTGTCTGGAGGCGCAGGTCGTCAGCGATGTGTGAGATTGTGCTGTGGGTATGCTTGTGGTGTGTTGGCTTTCCTGTTTGTTTTCCATTTCAGCTCTGTCCGTGTGACCCAGGTTCTCGCAATGGTATCCAAGTCGACGTGCATTGGTCGTGAAGGAAAAAAGGGTTGTATCCCTTTTTTGCCGGGGAGTGTCAATGGAGTTGAAGATTGAACGATCAATTCTTGGTTGTTTGCTCAAAATCAACTTCCTCGTTTTTCGCGGAGGCATCAATACGACAGTCATCGTCTCATCGGTCGCTGTTCAGAAAGAAGGGTTAAATATCGTCAGAAGTAACATAACGATTTATTATTGTAATATTTGTTTACAGACCTTAGTTTTCTTAGTTTGCTTAGTGATACTTGATTTATATGCTGGTGTAACAATACATAATACTCAAGTCAACAATTGGTGTTCTGGTTTTTTCGTCCGTTGTTACTAAGCGTTTCTCAGAAATCTTCTAAGAACAGCGTGGGCCCGAGCGTAGCGAGAGCTGGGCATTAACGGTTTATGAGACTTTGATGACAGCAAGTATCATTAATAAATGCATTGAAAAAAGAAAACTCCCTAGGCTGACAACGTTCATTTGCAATGTATAATGCAACACATATACCTCGTACTATCATGATGCCCAATTTTGGTTTTAATACATTTATCCTCAGTTGTGCCAGTTGTTTTTGTTTTATACCTTTTTGTGCATTTAATGTACAACCGTACCCTTCAGAGAGTAGGAATATAATAAGTCATAGAGAGCTGTAAAATGTTAGGTTTAATGGAATATAATGAGGATCAAGTAAAGACGTTATTGGGAAATGAATGAGATAAGACATTGTGAAGTGGTATTTAAAGATCAGTCAATGGACAGCAAGTTAGTTTATAAGATGCCCCATAAATCTGTGCAGATCCCACATGGTCGCATCTCAACAATAGGCTGAGCTAATGGTATATATATTTAAAGGTAGAAGCATGATCTGTCAAGGCGTTCATTATTATCTTTTTCAAGATAAAGATCTAAGCCCTCATAAAAATCAGAAATATCTCGAGCGGCCCATATGGATAAAGTATGGATAAGTAGACCGAAGCTCTTTTGTTGATAGGAACTCGTTAAGTAGACGCTGGAATTCAGTAGGAGATCGGCAACTACGTACAGTAAGTGGAAGTTCGTTCCATAATGCACTGTACTGTATTTTAAAGAAACGTGATCGCAGTTTTGTCCGGAACCGGCTTATGGATAGAGTATTTTCATGATTCCTAAGAGTATATATGGGTAAATTATTGAAAGCTATTGGATTACTGCTTTTGGTGTAGCCGTGTAAAAGGCGAAAGAGGAATGTAAGGTTGAGTTTCAGGCGCCTTAACCAAAGTGGCTGAAGTCCATACATTTTGCACCTATCAGCGTAAGTCAGTCCTTCATGTTTGTATAATAGGCGTCGAGTAAAACTTCGCTGAATATTTTCAATACGAACCCTGTCATACCCATGCATGAAACCGAAGACAATTGTGCAGTATTCAAGTACTGGACGAACCATGACTTTGTATAAAAGGACTTTAGCCTCATTTGTGTACATTTTTCGATGTAACAAGCCTGTGAGTCTTCGGCATTTAGAAACAAGTGCTTTTGCGTACTGACTGAATGTTAAGTTTTGTGAGTAGGTAACTCCCAGGTCTTTTATGGAACTGAGGGTTTGGAGAAAAGAGTTACCTAGGTGTAACCTGAAATTCGGATGGGAGTTATTGAAATATAGGACACCACATTTATCAGAATTGAATGGCAGTTGCCAGTCATTGCTCCAGTTATGTAACCTATCCAGATCATCTTGAATATGTGTGAATCCTTCGTTTAGTGTAGAATGGGGGAAGCTGTATACAATCTTTAAGTCGTCAGCAAAGAGGTATGGGGTACCATGCTTGATTACGCTGCAGATGTCGTTAATGTAGATTACGAAAAGCAGTGGACCTAGTACACTACCCTGAATCACTCCACTTCTTATAGGTCTGGGTGACGAGTAATTATTTGCAAATTTCACAACTTGGGAACGATCTTCCAAGAAAGAAATGAGCCAGGATAACAAGGGGTCTTGGAACCCGTACGACTTTAGCTTAAGGATTAGTCTCTTGTGTGGGACTTTATCAAAGGCTTTTTTGAAGTCAAAGAAGAGAGTTGTGACATACAAACCATGATCACGCTTAGCGGTAACATCATCAAAGTAGTCAAGTAGGCAGGTGGAGCATGATCGATTTTTCAAGAAGCCGTGTTGTGCTGGAGTAAACACTTTGTGAAGGTGGAGGTATAAAGCAATATCTTGCCCTATAACCTTTTCCATAACCCTGGAAACTACTGACGTGATATTAATCGGTCGGTAGTTTTCGATGTTAGAAGTTGGTCCTTGTTTGTGCCTAGGGGTTATAAACGACAGTTTCCAGCATTCTGGGTAACTGCCATTATTTAAGGACAGAATGAAAAACTTTAGTAGGATAATGGGTATATCCTCACCACCTCTTTTCAACAAGATAGATGGAATTCCATCGGGCCCAGCGTTATATGATGTCCGGAGGGATGCTATAGCGGAGGAAATCTTTTGTTGGGTGAATGTTATATTACCCAAAAAGTGATTTGGTATTGTCGGAACTTCAAGACTATCTACTGTTTCTTCGATAGTATAGTAGCTAGAAAAGTGGGAGCTGAATAACTCACATATCTCCTGCGGGTCTTCGTGTAGTTTTTCTCCATCTAGTAATAAGTTAGGGATACTTATTCTGTTGTTGTTGATTCGTGACTTAATTAGTTTAACTAATGCCTCTGTATTATCAGGTCGTGAGTGGAGGATGCGTTCTAGTTTGATGGACTCAGATAACTGATTAGATTTGTATGAATCATAAGTTTGCTTGAGTGTAATGAGTGATGAAAAGTCATTATATCTGTAGAATTGCCTAGCATGCTTACGCAGTCGGTTTCGAATCTTTACGGGGATGAAGTCGGGCTGTTTAGGCCTCGTTTTCACAAGTCTTACTGGAGCGATGAAGTCATGTGCAAATCCTAGGTTCTCATAGAGTAATTTGTTTGTCTCTATAGCCGAGCTGCACGTAAAGTATGGCTCCCAGTCTAGGGTGCGTATGTATGGTTTCAGTTCATCCCACTGAGCATGTCTGTAACCCCTGAGTAATACTTTGTTGGCGTTTATTGTCGAACTCATGCTAGTGCAAATATTAAATGTACCGAATACTACTCTGTGGTCGCTGCCAGGAAACTCTTTACCTACTCGAAGGGTAGTGGGGATGATACCATTAGTGAAAACTAGATCTAAAATCTTAGATAGCCTGGTAGGATACTGTACGTGTTGTTGCCATTCTTTTGTTTCTATTATGTTGATAAATTCATTGTACCGTTTTGGTGAGGAAAGTGGTTGCCAGACTACATCGGGCATATTAAAGTCCCCACATATAATTTTAGCCGTGTGAGGTAGTGAAGTGGCGTAAGCGAACGTGCTAGCAAGCTTCATATTACCTTCAACGGTTGAGCACGGGGGGTGATAGATGCAACCTATAAGATAGGAACTGGAGTGAGACAGTCTTAGAATAGCCCACACTGAATCGTTATCTGTGATGAGCTCTGGGTAGAAGCACTGTGTGGCCTTAATATCAGACCTGATATACATAGCACATCCTCCTCCTCTACCATAGTTTCTGTCGCCTCTGAATACATAATAGTTATCAATAGAAATATCTTTATCGCAAATCTGAGGAGTGCACCATGTCTCAGTAATCATTATGAGAGACGGATTGCAAATTAGGGATAATGTCGTGAAGTCGAACATTTTGTTGAGTAAGGAGCGAGCATTGATAAGACAGAATGAGAGAGAGTTAGGGGTGACGGTGAAATCGCATATATCTTTAAAAATATTCTCTCCAAGGTTTATGGCGTCTAGAACAGATTGTTTGATGGGTGCTAACTCAGATGGTGGCCACTTACTAGCAGTGCTGGAAAAGTGCCCTACACCAGTATCAGCACAGAGAGATGTGCCATCGTTTGTTACCCCGGCGGGTGTGAGGTGTTCATAATACCGTGCCTCCAATGCATCGCCCTCCCATCCGGTGATAAGTGGCTTGACAGTATGTGTGCTATTTGCGTCAATATTGAGGCTGAAATTTCGTGTTGGCTGAGAAAATTTAGATTGGATGGGGGGGAGGTAGGTATTCCTTGTGGATAGTATGCTGGGGTAGAGTTACGTGTATCGCAGTTATGACTAATATTTTGTGTGTTTAAGTTATTTTCGTAAATATTAGTCCATTGACGGTCTTGGGTGGTCTGTATGCGATGGTTTTCGGGGATGTGGTGAGTCAAAAGGCCACCTTTAGGAAACATGCCTAGCGCACTTGTTCCTTGTTGTAGAGGTCCCTGGATCAAACTTTTGTCTATAGTAGCCCTAGATTGGAAAGTTGTGTCGGGGTAGGTGTATGCCTGCCCGTCGGGCTTCGACTTATTTTTAGGGTGCCCAGACATATAGCGTCTGTTGTGTCTATCGGACGAAGACTTGTTTGATGTTGGATGAATCGGCGGGTTACCTCTCTTTTCATTGACGTTAGATTTATGGCGGTATGAGGGCTTATTCTGCTTCCCTGGTTTAGTGGTATGATTGGGGTCGCTTAAGTTAATGTTATCTGGTTCGCTGCTGAGAAACCTATCAGTGATGTGTTTGAGTACAGGTATTCTGGATGGCAGGGTTATTTTACTTCGTTTTGTATGCTCACTAATCTGAGTGCTGCTCGGGGAGGATATGCTTAATGCTACATGCTCGAGCTTAGTCTTTTGCTTAACGTTGGTAGTGGTATTAGCGGCTGATGGTGATGTGGCTAGCGAGCATAACTCTGAAGATGCATCTAAGTCTATGACCGTAGTTGCTTCATCGTTGAGTTTACTAGGTAAATTTTTATTATTTAAGAGTATTTCATGTATGTCTGTACCATTAGGTTTACTCAAGTTTAAGGCGACAGAGTCTTCTATAGGACATTCTGCTGTTACGTAAGTTTTTGCGACACTTGGTACACTTGCGCGGCTATATATTGACCTTCAGATGAATGGTCATGATGTACGTCTGCAGCTAGATACCGCCTCTGATATAACTGTTATATCAGAGAAACTGTCAATCACGTCTCATAAACCGTTAATTCCCATCTCTCGCAGCTCTCGGGCCCACGCTGTTCTTCGAAGATTTCGGAAACTCTTAGTTATAACGGACTCAAAAACCAAAACACCGTTCTGCCGCGTGATATTTGTTTGTTTTTACACCAACATATAAAAGGAATAAGCGAACTAAGGTCTGTAAACAAATATTACAACAATAAATCGTTATATCACTTCTGACGATATTTTACTCTTCTTTCTGAACAGCGACCGATGAGACGATGACTGTCGTATTGATGCCTCCGCGAAAATTGAGGAAGTTGATTTTGAGCAAGCAACCAAGAATCGATCGTTCAATCTTCAACTCCATTGACACTCCCCGGCAAAAAAGGGATACAACCCTTTTTTCCTTCACGAGCAATGCACGTTGACTTGGATGCCATTGCGAGAACCTGGGTCACACGGACAGAGCTGAAATGGAAAACAAACAGAAAAGCCAACACACCACAAGCATACCCACAGCACAATCTCACACATCAATGACGTCCTGCGCCTCCAGATAGAGACCTCCTCTTGACATCTTGCAAAACAGTGTCCACTTGCTAGAATGACTCTTGCAGAATGCAAAGTGACCATGGCAGCACCTCACGATACTCTACGCACATCCTCTTTTCTATTCACTATCAATTACCACTGAAATCGCTTGTCACTCATTCTGCCTCAGTTCTAGTAGCGGTGACGCATGCGAGCCTCAGTCGTTTACACTCTTTCTCCCCGGCGTGTCGGACCGCAGCTAACAATTATCTCCGTATGCATTTCATTCTCAGCAATAGCCTAGCCTCCCCGGCGTATACGACCCATCTGCTGTCCTTAACATCAACCAATTCATTCATGGATGTAGAAGACTCGAAACAACTTCAGAAGTAATCACGTCGAAAATTTTAACAAAATTACGCACTAACAACAAGGTACGAAAACAACGAGTAAACACAATGAATTCAAATAACACCAATTGATATGACACACCACACGTATATACAAACAGTACACACAAACTCGCATTTCATGTCTTGATGGAATACACTTGAAGAATTGCAGGACTTACACCAGTACGCCTGCGACCCTTCTCAGGTTGACGATTGTAAGTTGTGGAATGTCCGGACACAAGCAAGATTAACCAACAATTACATCAATTGGAACTCACACAATTATTTAACACAAACATATGTACAGGCAACGCATCAAATGTTGCGGATTCTGACACGACAAACTACCCTTGAAGAACCGTAGGACTTACAGCAGTACGCCTACATTCCTTCTCAGGTTGATGATCCAAGTGGAAGTCGTCCGGACACAAACAGAATTACCAACAGCTAGATGACAGATGATATCAATTCAGGTTGACGCCCTAGGTTGGAAAATCGTCGCAGAGTTCATTTGCTAACTTCCTTCTATCAGCTATATCCTCAAATCTGAACGGCAACACGCCCATGTCATTGTATCGTAGAATATAGATGACCAACAAACACACGACATATCTCATCAACCAAGTATAGAAACAGAGTAATTTACACCAAAGATAATAACATTCAAATAGTAACTTGAAACTATAAATGCCTTTATTCGTGCAAGTCAATTTAACAATAACTCTCTCCTTCACACTTGGCTTATCCACACTAAACTGACCATTGATATTCGTTCTTTCAAACGAACTGATACTACCATGGTCATTGCACAAGATACTTGAGTTGATGGGTGTCTGTTTCATTGTGGATGACAGCACCAACGATGACTGAGTGACACAAGGTGATGAACTTAGTGGTGGATCAGAAGCTGTTCTTGTTCGGCTCTCAGATAGTTGTCCAACTGCAAGATTACCACCACTGCTGTCTTTCACTACTAGTTCGGGTTTAGCACTATCATCTGATGATAGGTGGGTTACACGCTGATCAATTACACTGACTGTCTCACAAGTATGCACACCTTCTGGAACTGCATCTGCGTTCAATTCTACTTCACGTTGTAGTTGTACAGAACCTTTATTTAACTTAGCAGTAGTAGGCATATCCCTCATCTCATAATGATCAACCAAAGACAACTGTGAAGTATCATGATCATTATCACGAATATTCACTTTACCGTCAACTTCATCATTTTCAAACTCTTTAATAACAGAAGTAGACAATTTTGGTTCCTCCTCGCAAATCATAAAAGGTTTTATAACTTCACTCTGACTAGTAATACCTTGTAAACTTGTAGGGTCAGAACTGCAATCTGAAGCAGCAACTCTATTCTGTGACACTTTATTCAACAACGGCTTACCAGTTGCAACTACAGACTTCTTCACCGCACCGTTATCGTCACACAATTCGGAGTCAGGCCTGGAGTTTACATTTAGCTTATCACTGAACTTGCTCACCGGTTCACAGTTCACTTCTGTATGCACCTCTTGCACACGTGTAAAACACAACCGTGTTTGTCTTGCATCTTGTAACTTATCTGTTGAGGATGTACTACGAAACCTGTTACACTCACTAGGTCTATATGCATTAATAGACATCATGGAGTCTTCTTGATATCCACCTCTCTGAGGCTTATTCGTCATCAATGAGTGCGTTTTACCCTCAGACTGCTCTATTCTAGGGGTGAGATTTAACAGACTGGAAAACTTGCTCATAGATTCATTGACACTAGTATTTACCAGTTTCAGGATATCATCAAACTTTGGCTCGATACCCTCATCCTCCATACGGGAGCTCATCTTCACCCACTTCCTTTGCAGTCGAGTAGGTAGGCGTCTTGCTATTACTACTAAAATAAAACTCGAGTTGAGGTCACTCATGCGATTCATCGAAATCATTGCACTCTTGTAAATCTGCAAATTATCCAAAAACTCAGTGAGTGCCTGGGAGTCATCCTGTAATTGACCACCATTACCCTTAACAGCCTCGAATAATTTCCCTGCAATCATCGAAGGTCTTCCAAACCTTTGACGTAATATGCTCATAGCCTCGTAGTAGCCCTCTTTTGGCTTCATAAACTTACAGCACTGTATAGCTCTTGAAGCATCTCCAGTGCAATATCTCATCAAATACATTAACTTCAATTCATCATTTAATAAAATACCACTCAACATGATCTCAAACTCCTTTACAAATTGTAAATAATCAGCCGGGTTTCCATCAAAACACCGTGGTTCAAATTTAGGGAGTTTGATGTTCCTATTATCCCTGAACGGCGAAACAGTAACATCAACCATGTCATGCTTAACATCAGACACATCGTTACAAGTAACAGACAAGTCAACATGACTTACTTTCCTGTTTGCATCCAAGACACTCTGTCCCTTCTTTGACCCAGGCATTGTTGAACTTGACCCAATTCCAAAAGCGTTCCAGATATTCCTTGTTCAAAGAGGACATGACCGGCACCAGGAAAGATGAACGGTGACTATCCAAACTTTAACCAACTGTTTCGATCCGCCGGATCTGTTTCTATCGTCAGAAACTGTCAATCACGTCTCATAAACCGTTAATTCCCATCTCTCGCAGCTCTCGGGCCCACGCTGTTCTTCGAAGATTTCGGAAACTCTTAGTTATAACGGACTCAAAAACCAAAACACCGTTCTGGCGCGTGATATTTGTTTATTGTTACACCAACATATAAAAGGAATAAGCGAACTAAGGTCTGTAAACAAATATTACAACTATAAATCGTTATATCACTTCTGACGATATTTTACTCTTCTTTCTGAACAGCGACCGATGAGACGATGACTGTCGTATTGATGCCTCCGCGAAAATTGAGGAAGTTGATTTTGAGCAAGCAACCAAGAATCGATCGTTCAATCTTCAACTCCATTGACACTCCCCGGCAAAAAAGGGATACAACCCTTTTTTCCTTCACGAGCAATGCACGTTGACTTGGATGCCATTGCGAGAACCTGGGTCACACGGACAGAGCTGAAATGGAAAACAAACAGAAAAGCCAACACACCACAAGCATACCCACAGCACAATCTCACACATCAATGACGTCCTGCGCCTCCAGATAGAGACCTCCTCTTGACATCTTGCAAAACAGTGTCCACTTGCTAGAATGACTCTTGCAGAATGCAAAGTGACCATGGCAGCACCTCACGATACTCTACGCACATCCTCTTTTCTATTCACTATCAATTACCACTGAAATCGCTTGTCACTCATTCTGCCTCAGTTCTAGTAGCGGTGACGCATGCGAGCCTCAGTCGTTTACACTCTTTCTCCCCGGCGTGTCGGACCGCAGCTAACAATTATCTCCGTATGCATTTCATTCTCAGCAATAGCCTAGCCTCCCCGGCGTATACGACCCATCTGCTGTCCTTAACATCAACCAATTCATTCATGGATGTAGAAGACTCGAAACAACTTCAGAAGTAATCACGTCGAAAATTTTAACAAAATTACGCACTAACAACAAGGTACGAAAACAACGAGTAAACACAATGAATTCAAATAACACCAATTGATATGACACACCACACGTATATACAAACAGTACACACAAACTCGCATTTCATGTCTTGATGGAATACACTTGAAGAATTGCAGGACTTACACCAGTACGCCTGCGACCCTTCTCAGGTTGACGATTGTAAGTTGTGGAATGTCCGGACACAAGCAAGATTAACCAACAATTACATCAATTGGAACTCACACAATTATTTAACACAAACATATGTACAGGCAACGCATCAAATGTTGCGGATTCTGACACGACAAACTACCCTTGAAGAACCGTAGGACTTACAGCAGTACGCCTACATTCCTTCTCAGGTTGATGATCCAAGTGGAAGTCGTCCGGACACAAACAGAATTACCAACAGCTAGATGACAGATGATATCAATTCAGGTTGACGCCCTAGGTTGGAAAATCGTCGCAGAGTTCATTTGCTAACTTCCTTCTATCAGCTATATCCTCAAATCTGAACGGCAACACGCCCATGTCATTGTATCGTAGAATATAGATGACCAACAAACACACGACATATCTCATCAACCAAGTATAGAAACAGAGTAATTTACACCAAAGATAATAACATTCAAATAGTAACTTGAAACTATAAATGCCTTTATTCGTGCAAGTCAATTTAACAATAACTCTCTCCTTCACACTTGGCTTATCCACACTAAACTGACCATTGATATTCGTTCTTTCAAACGAACTGATACTACCATGGTCATTGCACAAGATACTTGAGTTGATGGGTGTCTGTTTCATTGTGGATGACAGCACCAACGATGACTGAGTGACACAAGGTGATGAACTTAGTGGTGGATCAGAAGCTGTTCTTGTTCGGCTCTCAGATAGTTGTCCAACTGCAAGATTACCACCACTGCTGTCTTTCACTACTAGTTCGGGTTTAGCACTATCATCTGATGATAGGTGGGTTACACGCTGATCAATTACACTGACTGTCTCACAAGTATGCACACCTTCTGGAACTGCATCTGCGTTCAATTCTACTTCACGTTGTAGTTGTACAGAACCTTTATTTAACTTAGCAGTAGTAGGCATATCCCTCATCTCATAATGATCAACCAAAGACAACTGTGAAGTATCATGATCATTATCACGAATATTCACTTTACCGTCAACTTCATCATTTTCAAACTCTTTAATAACAGAAGTAGACAATTTTGGTTCCTCCTCGCAAATCATAAAAGGTTTTATAACTTCACTCTGACTAGTAATACCTTGTAAACTTGTAGGGTCAGAACTGCAATCTGAAGCAGCAACTCTATTCTGTGACACTTTATTCAACAACGGCTTACCAGTTGCAACTACAGACTTCTTCACCGCACCGTTATCGTCACACAATTCGGAGTCAGGCCTGGAGTTTACATTTAGCTTATCACTGAACTTGCTCACCGGTTCACAGTTCACTTCTGTATGCACCTCTTGCACACGTGTAAAACACAACCGTGTTTGTCTTGCATCTTGTAACTTATCTGTTGAGGATGTACTACGAAACCTGTTACACTCACTAGGTCTATATGCATTAATAGACATCATGGAGTCTTCTTGATATCCACCTCTCTGAGGCTTATTCGTCATCAATGAGTGCGTTTTACCCTCAGACTGCTCTATTCTAGGGGTGAGATTTAACAGACTGGAAAACTTGCTCATAGATTCATTGACACTAGTATTTACCAGTTTCAGGATATCATCAAACTTTGGCTCGATACCCTCATCCTCCATACGGGAGCTCATCTTCACCCACTTCCTTTGCAGTCGAGTAGGTAGACGTCTTGCTATTACTTCTAGTATAAAACTCGAGTTGAGGTCACTCGTGCGATTCATCGAAATCATTCCATTCTTGTAAATTAGCAAATTATCTAAAAACTCAGTGAGTGCCTGGGAGTCATCCTGTAATTGACCACCATTACCCTTAACAGCCTCGAATAATTTCCCTGCAATCATCGAAGGTCTTCCAAACCTTTGACGTAATATGCTCATAGCCTCATCGTAGCCCTCTTTTGGCTTCATAAACTTACAGCACTGTATAGCTCTTGCAGCATCTCCAGTGCAATATCTCATCAAATACATTAACTTCAATTCATCATTTAATAAAATACCACTCAACATGATCTCAAACTCCTTTACAAATTGTAAATAATCAGCCGGGTTTCCATCAAAACACCGTGGTTCAAATTTAGGGAGTTTGATGTTCCTATTATCCCTGAACGGCGAAACAGTAACATCAACCATGTCATGCTTAACATCAGACACATCGTTACAAGTAACAGACAAGTCAACATGACTTACTTTCCTGTTTGCATCCAAGACACTCTGTCCCTTCTTTGACCCAGGCATTGTTGAACTTGACCCAATTCCAAAAGCGTTCCAGATATTCCTTGTTCAAAGAGGACATGACCGGCACCAGGAAAGATGAACGGTGACTATCCAAACTTTAACCAACTGTTTCGATCCGCCGGATCTGTTTCTATCGTCAGAAACTGTCAATCACGTCTCATAAACCGTTAATGCCCAGCTCTCGCTACGCTCGGGCCCACGCTGTTCTTCGGAGATTTCTCAGAAACGCTCAGTTATAACGGACGCAAAAACCAAAATACTGATCTGCCACGTTAGATTTGTTTATTGTTACACAAACATATAAAAGGAATAAGCGAACTAATCAAACTAGGGTCAGAAAACTAATATTACAATAATAAATCATTGTTACTTCTGACGATGTTTCACTCTTCTTTCTGAACAGCGACCGATGAGACGATGACTGTCGTATTGATGCCTCCGCGAAAACTGAGGAAGTTGATTTTGAGCAAACAACCAAGAATCGATCGTTCAATCTTCAACCCCATTGAAAAGGTATGTGTCTTTCTGCAAATTAATCAGCCGTTGATATTCACCAGCTATGTCATGCAATGTTAACTTAGGAATTTGTTCTAGCTGATTGAGCAGTCGAGTTCGGATATCTGTGAAACGATGAGATTGAAGACCGCATATGAGAATCAAGGCTTTGAATTGATCATCTGTTAAGGACCTGAGTCGAAATCTCTCACATTCTCGGTTGACTGTGCCAACGTGAGTAATAAAATCATCATTTTCATTCATTGTCAGCTTGAGGCAACGATAACGTATGCTGAATAATGAGGAGTGGTCTCCAAAATGTTCACGCAGCAGCTTTATTGTATCATCGAAACACTTGTCACGTGGTTTCTGGGGTAAAATTAGGTTGCAGTACCGTTCATATTCTGCGGGACCCAATTTACGTAACAACACTCGCACCTTCCAAGCATCGTCTTGTGAGGCGAGATCAACTCTGAATAGATCCTCATAGCGTTGATACCATGTGTCAAAAGTGACATTAGCATCTGGATTATAATTGAACTGTGAAATACTATTCACAACTCCGTCGACAGATGGTAGCATGGTATGGTTCGGATTGCTTGAAGGTGAAGCTGGACCAGTCTGTTGGTTGACAAACATTTCCATTAATTTCATTTGTTGTTCAAATAGTAATTCCAATTTAGAATAATCCATAGTTTTCCCCGTCGCCAAATTGTTGTGTACTCGTCGCCAAATTATTGCTATGTACTGGTCGAGAATTTAATAGTCCTGACGCAAGAAGGCGGAAATCAGAAGACCACTAGGTTTGCGATGATACTTCTATTTTCCAAACACCAGGAGAATCAATAAGTGGTATCACACCAAAAGAGTCACACAAGATTGTGTGAGCGAAATATATATGAATGTCCAGACAATTGTGTGAACAAATCAATAGACAGTCCTAACACGAATGGCTAATTATAATGGAGTGTCGATCCATATATACATAGCAAAATATAGCAGACATGTCAACAACCACACATATAATATGGACTTATGTCACCAAGCAACGGACTGTCAACAAACACTCATATTATATATAATATAAGGGGAATATACATTGTTAAAGGAGACAGCTTCATCAAAGTGAAATGGTCACAGACCAAGAGTGCGACAGAAAGAGAGATCATCATACACACATATAAATATATATATATATATGGATACATATCACCTCCCCTTTTGAGAAGATTGATGATTAGTAGGATGTTTTCCTGGGGGTTTATCTGGAACCTTTGAGCTTGTTGTTGACGTCTGTCGTTTCGTCTGCGTGTTGGGTTTGCGGCTTCGGCTTCGTCCGGAGTTGTCTGACATTTTATGCTTCTTGACTGCATTGCATAGCGAATTTAGTGGGACATCAGCCAGATGCAAACGATCGAACCAATCAAGTCCCAAAAGATTTAAATCACTCTTGGTGACGTGGCAGATTCCTCTGAATTTAATGTTACGGAATGAAACAGAACATTTGAGTTCACCCATTAGTTTGAGCCGCCCACCACAGGCGCTGACAGCAGTCTGAGAAGTATTTGCGATTGGTGGTCTGCCAATATTATTCCAAAGTTTCTCTGATATAACAGTAATATCAGAGGCGGTATCTAGCTGCAGACGTACATCATGACCATTCATCTGAAGGTCAATATATTTCCGCATACCTGGTGTTGTGACTTGACAGGTTGCGAGTAGACTCAATGACCTCCTTGGAGATTTAGGACCGACAGTTTGTCGAGCTTTCGCTGGATTATGATATCTGGGTTTGCGTAGCTGACAAAAACCATTTTTATGACCGATGATTTTGCACCTGCTGCAACGGTGATTTTTGTACGGACAAGACTTTACAAAGTGCCACGCACCACAATGCCAGCATGGTGATGGTGGGGTCTTCTTTGCAGTATTTTGTGAAGTAGGACGAGTATGTATAGATTTCCGCGGGACATTAGAAGAAGGTGGGTCAAGAGTGGATGATGAGAGATTTTTGCTCTTTCGTAATGCATGAATATCAGAGCTTCTCGAAGGTGTTGATTCGACCAGGTGTGTGTCTTTCTGCAAATTAATCAGCCGTTGATATTCACCAGCTATGTCATGTAATGTTAACTTAGGATTTTGTTCTAGCTGATTGAGCAGTCGAGTTCGGATATCTGTGAAACGATGAGATTGAAGACTGCATATGAGAATCAAGGCTTTGAATTGATCATCTGTTAAGGACCTGAGTCGAAATCTCTCACATTCTCGGTTGACTGTGCCAACGTGAGTAATAAAATCATCATTTTCATTCATTGTCAGCTTGAGGCAACGATAACGTATGCTGAATAATGAGGAGTGGTCTCCAAAATGTTCACGCAGCAGCTTTATTGTATCATCGAAACACTTGTCACGTGGTTTCTGGGGTAAAATTAGGTTGCAGTACCGTTCATATTCTGCGGGACCCAATTTACGTAACAACACTCGCACCTTCCAAGCATCGTCTTGTGAGGCGAGATCAACTCTGAATAGATCCTCATAGCGTTGATACCATGTGTCAAAAGTGACATTAGCATCTGGATTATAATTGAACTGTGAAATACTATTCACAACTCCGTCGACAGATGGTAGCATGGTATGGTTCGGATTGCTTGAAGGTGAAGCTGGACCAGTCTGTTGGTTGACAAACATTTCCATTAATTTCATTTGTTGTTCAAATAGTAATTCCAATTTAGAATAATCCATAGTTTTCCCCGTCGCCAAATTGTTGTGTACTCGTCGCCAAATTATTGCTATGTACTGGTCGAGAATTTAATAGTCCTGACGCAAGAAGGCGGAAATCAGAAGACCACTAGGTTTGCGATGATACTTCTATTTTCCAAACACCAGGAGAATCAATAAGTGGTATCACACCAAAAGAGTCACACAAGATTGTGTGAGCGAAATATATATGAATGTCCAGACAATTGTGTGAACAAATCAATAGACAGTCCTAACATGAATGGCTAATTATAATGGAGTGTCGATCCATATATACATAGCAAAATATAGCAGACATGTCAACAACCACACATATAATATGGACTTATGTCACCAAGCAACGGACTGTCAACAAACACTCATATTATATATAATATAAGGGGAATATACATTGTTAAAGGAGACAGCTTCATCAAAGTGAAATGGTCACAGACCAAGAGTGCGACAGAAAGAGAGATCATCATACACACATATAAATATATATATATATGGATACATATCACCTCCCCTTTTGAGAAGATTGATGATTAGTAGGATGTTTTCCTGGGGGTTTATCTGGAACCTTTGAGCTTGTTGTTGACGTCTGTCGTTTCGTCTGCGTGTTGGGTTTGCGGCTTCGGCTTCGTCCGGAGTTGTCTGACATTTTATGCTTCTTGACTGCATTGCATAGCGAATTTAGTGGGACATCAGCCAGATGCAAACGATCGAACCAATCAAGTCCCAAAAGATTTAAATCACTCTTGGTGACGTGGCAGATTCCTCTGAATTTAATGTTACGGAATGAAACAGAACATTTGAGTTCACCCATTAGTTTGAGGCGCCCACCACAGGCGCTGACAGCAGTCTGAGAAGTATTTGCGATTGGTGGTCTGCCAATATTATTCCAAAATTTCTGTCAATATATTTGAAGATTGAACGATCAATTCATGGTTGTTTGCTCAAAATCAACTTCCTCGATTTTCGCGGAGGCATCAATACTACAGTCATCGTCTCATCGGTCGCTGTTCAGAAAGAAGAGTAAAATATCGTCAGAAGTGATATAACGATTTATTGTTGTAATATTTGTTTACAGACCTTAGTTCGCTTATTCTTTTTATATGTTGGTGTAACAGTAAACATATATCACGCGGCAGAACGGTGTTTTGGTTTTTACGTCCGTTATGTCTAAGCGTTTCCGTATTCTTAGAAGAACAGCGTGGGCCCGAGCGCAGCGAGAGCTGGGCATTAACGGTTTATGAGACGTGATTGACAGTTTCTGACGATAGAAACAGATCTGGCGGATTCAAACAGTTGGTGAAAGTTTGGATAGTCGCCGTTCATTTTTCCTGGTGCCGGTCAAGTCCTCTTTGAACAAGCAATATCTGGAACTTTTTGGAATTGGGTCAAGTTCAACAATGCCTGGGTCAAAGAAGGGACAGAGTGTCTTGGATGCAAACAGGAAAGTAAGTCATGGTGACTTGTCTGTTAATTGTAACGATGTGTCTGATGTTAAGCATGACATGGTTGATGTTACTGTTTCGCCGTTCAGGGATAATAGGAACATCAAACTCCCTAAATTTGAACCACGGTGTTTTGATGGAAACCCGGCTGATTATTTACAATTTGTAAAGGAGTTTGAGATCATGTTGAGTGGTTTTTATTAAATGATGAATTGAAGTTAATGTATTTGATGAGATATTGCACTGGAGATGCTGCAAGAGCTATACAGTGCTGTAAGTTTATGAAGCCAAAAGAGGGCTACTACGAGGCTATGAGCATATTACGTCAAAGGTTTGGAAGACCTTCGATGATTGCAGGGAAATTATTCGAGGCTGTTAAGGGTAATGGTGGTCAATTACAGGATGACTCCCAGGCACTCACTGAGTTTTTAGATAATTTGCTAATTTACAAGAATGGAATGATTTCGATGAATCGCACGAGTGACCTCAACTCGAGTTTTATACTAGAAGTAATAGCAAGACGTCTACCTACTCGACTGCAAAGGAAGTGGGTGAAGATGAGCTCCCGTATGGAGGATGAGGGTATCGAGCCAAAGTTTGATGATATCCTGAAACTGGTAAATACTAGTGTCAATCAATCTATGAGCAAGTTTTCCAGTCTGTTAAATCTCACCCCTAGAATAGAGCAGTCTGAGGGTAAAACGCACTCATTGATGACGAATAAGCCTCAGAGAGGTGGATATCGAGAAGACTCCATGATGTCTAGTAATGCATATAGACCTAGTGAGTGTAACAGGTTTCGTAGTACATCCTCAACAGATAAGTTACAAGATGCAAGACAAACACGGTTGTGTTTTACACGTGTGCAAGAGGTGCATACAGAAGTGAACTGTGAACCGGTGAGCAAGTTCAGTGATAAGCTAAATGTAAACTCCAGGCCTGACTCCGAATTGTGTGACGATAACGGTGCGGTGAAGAAGTCTGTAGTTGCAACTGGTAAGCCGTTGTTGAATAGAGTGTCACAGAATAGAGTTGCTGCTTCAGAGTGCAGTTCTGACCCTACAAGTTTACAAGGTATTACTAGTCAGAGTGAAGTTATAAAACCTTTTATGATTTGCGAGGAGGAACCAAAATTGTCTACTTCTGTTATTAAAGAGTTTGAAAATGATGAAGTTGACGGTAAAGTGAATATTCGTGATAATGATCATGATACTTCACAGTTGTCTTTGGTTGATCATTATGAGATGAGGGATATGCCTACTACTGCTAAGTTAAATAAAGGTTCTGTACAACTACAACGTGAAGTAGAATTGAACGCAGATGCAGTTCCAGAAGGTGTGCATACTTGTGAGACAGTCAGTGTAATTGATCAGCGTGTAGCCCACCTATCATCAGATGATAGTGCTAAACCCGAACTAGTAGTGAAAGACAGCAGTGGTGGTAATCTTGCAGTTGGACAACTATCTGAGAGCCGAACAAGAACAGCTTCTGATCCACCACTAAGTTCATCACCTTGTGTCACTCAGTCATCGTTGGTGCTGTCATCCACAATGAAACAGACACCCATCAACTCAAGTATCTTGTGCAATGACTATGGTAGTATCAGTTCGTTTGAAAGGACGAATATCAATGGTCAGTTTAGTGTGGATAAGCCAAGTGTAAAGGAGAGAGTTATTGTTAAATTGACTTGCACGAATAAAGGCATTTCTAGTTTCAAGTTACTATTTGAATGTTATTATCTTTGGTGTAAATTACTCTGTTTCTATACTTGGTTGATGAGATATGTCGTGTGTTTGTTGGTCATCTATATTCTACGATACAATGACATGGGCGTGTTGCCGTTCAGATTTGAGGATATAGCTGATAGAAGGAAGTTAGCAAATGAACTCTGCGACGATTTTCCAACCTAGGGCGTCAACCTGAGAAGGGTTGTAGGCGTACTGCTGTAAGTCCTACAATTCTTCAAAGGGTAGCGCATCAATGAGCAGTCCAATGTGCTTGGTGGTTGATTTTGTACATATGTTCATATTGTATATACTGAATTGATATCATCTGTCATCTAGCTGTTGGTAATTCTGTTTGTGTCCGGACGACTTCCACTTGGATCATCAACCTGAGAAGGAATGTAGGCGTACTGCTGTAAGTCCTACAGTTCTTCAAGGGTAGTTTGTCGTGCCAGAATCCACAACATTTGATGTGTTGATTGTACATATGTTTGTGTTAAATAATTGTGTGAGTTCCAATTGATGTAATTGTTGGTTAATCTTGTTTGTGTCCGGACATTCCACAACTTACAATCGTCAACCTGTGAAGGGTTGTAGGCGTACTGGTGTAAGTCCTGCAATTCTTCAAAGGAATTCCACCAAGACATGATCGGCGCGGTTGTTTGTACTATTTGTATATACGTGTGGTGTGTCATATCAATTGGTGTATTTTGGATTCATTGTGTTTACTCGTTGTTTTCGTACCTTGTTGTTATTGCGTAATTTTGTTAAAATTTTCGTCGTGATTACTTCTGAAGTTGTTTCGAGTCTTCTACATCCATGAATGAATTGATTGATGTTAGGGAAAGCAGATGGGTCGTATACGCCGGGGAGGCTAGGCTATTGCTGAGAATGAAATGCACACGGAGATAATTGTTAGCTGCGGTCCGACACGCCGGGGAGAAAGAGTGTAAACGACTGAGGCTCGCATGCGTCACCGCTACTAGAACTGAGGCAGAATGAGTGACAAGCGATTTCAGTGGTAATTGATAGTGAATAGAAAAGAGGATGCTTGAAGAGTATCATGAGGTGCTGCTATGGTCACGTTGCATTCTGCAAGAGTCATTCTAGTAAGTGGCGGTTGTGTTGCAAGATGTCAAGAGGAGGTCTCTGTCTGGAGGCGCAGGTCGTCAGCGATGTGTGAGATTGTGCTGTGGGTATGCTTGTGGTGTGTTGGCTTTTCTGTTTGTTTTCCATTTCAGCTCTGTCCGTGTGACCCAGGTTCTCGCAATGGCATCCAAGTCAACGTGCATTGCTCGTGAAGGAAAAAAGGGTTGGATCCCTTTTTTGCCGGGGAGTGTCAATGGAGTTGAAGATTGAACGATCAATTCTTGGTTGTTTGCTCAAAATCAACTTCCTCAATTTTCGCGGAGGCATCAATACGACAGTCATCGTCTCATCGGTCGCTGTTCAGAAAGAAGAGTAAAATATCGTCAGAAGTGATATAACGATTTATTGTTGTAATATTTGTTTACAGACCTTAGTTCGCTTATTCCTTTTATATGTTGGTGTAAAAACAAACAAATATCACGCGGCAGAACGGTGTTTTGGTTTTTGAGTCCGTTATAACTAAGAGTTTCCGAAATCTTCGAAGAACAGCGTGGGCCCGAGAGCTGCGAGAGATGGGAATTAACGGTTTATGAGACGTGATTGACAGTTTCTCTGATATAACAGTTATATCAGAGGCGGTATCTAGCTGCAGACGTACATCATGACCATTCATCTGAAGGTCAATATATTTCCGCATACCTGGTGTTGTGACTTGACAGGTTGCGAGTAGACTCAATGACCTCCTTGGAGATTTAGGACCGACAGTTTGTCGAGCTTTCGCTGGATTATGATATCTGGGTTTGCGTAGCTGACAAAAACCATTTTTATGACCGATGATTTTGCACCTGCTGCAACGGTGATTTTGTACGGACAAGACTTTACAAAGTGCCACGCACCACAATGCCAGCATGGTGATGGTGGGGTCTTCTTTGCAGTATTTTGTGAAGTAGGACGAGTATGTATAGATTTCCGCGGGACATTAGAAGAAGGTGGGTCAAGAGTGGATGATGAGAGATTTTTGCTCTTTCGTAATGCATGAATATCAGAGCTTCTCGAAGGTGTTGATTCGACCAGGTGTGTGTCTTTCTGCAAATTAATCAGCCGTTGATATTCACCAGCTATGTCATGCAATGTTTACTTAGGAATTTGTTCTAGCTGATTGAGCAGTCGAGTTCGGATATCTGTGAAACGATGAGATTGAAGACCGCATATGAGAATCAAGGCTTTGAATTGATCATCTGTTAAGGACCTGAGTCGAAATCTCTCACATTCTCGGTTGACTGTGCCAACGTGAGTAATAAAATCATCATTTTCATTCATTGTCAGCTTGAGGCAACGATAACGTATGCTGAATAATGAGGAGTGGTCTCCAAAATGTTCACGCAGCAGCTTTATTGTATCATCGAAACACTTGTCACGTGGTTTCTGGGGTAAAATTAGGTTGCAGTACCGTTCATATTCTGCGGGACCCAATTTACGTAACAACACTCGCACCTTCCAAGCATCGTCTTGTGAGGCGAGATCAACTCTGAATAGATCCTCATAGCGTTGATACCATGTGTCAAAAGTGACATTAGCATCTGGATTATAATTGAACTGTGAAATACTATTCACAACTCCGTCGACAGATGGTAGCATGGTATGGTTCGGATTGCTTGAAGGTGAAGCTGGACCAGTCTGTTGGTTGACAAACATTTCCATTAATTTCATTTGTTGTTCAAATAGTAATTCCAATTTAGAATAATCCATAGTTTTCCCCGTCGCCAAATTGTTGTGTACTCGTCGCCAAATTATTGCTATGTACTTCGAGAATTTAATAGTCCTGACGCAAGAAGGCGGAAATCAGAAGACCACTAGGTTTGCGATGATACTTCTATTTTCCAAAACACCAGGAGAATCAATAAGTGGTATCACACCAAAAGAGTCACACAAGATTGTGTGAGCGAAATATATATGAATGTCCAGACAATTGTGTGAACAAATCAATAGACAGTCCTAACATGAATGGCTAATTATAATGGAATGTCGATCCATATATACATAGCAAAATATAGCAGACATGTCAACAACCACACATATAATATGGACTTATGTCACCAAGCAACGGACTGTCAACAAACACTCATATTATATATAATATAAGGGGAATATACATTGTTAAAGGAGACAGCTTCATCAAAGTGAAATGGTCACAGACTAAGAGTGCGACAGAAAGAGAGATCATCATACACACATATAAATATATATATATATACTGATACATATTATATATAACTCGCCAAAACTTCACATGGTCCAATGTGCGCTCTTCGGACGTCATATATGCCTCACCAACTACCACTCGTCATTCTTAAGTTAATGTGATTAAGTTATGTCCGTAATATTGCTGAGCAGTCAATATCCACATTTCCTTTCGGAGCAACTATAATAATAATAATTTTATTTTCGTATAAACATAAATTTGCATGAAAATCCATGCCACTTTTACAGGCACGATCAAGTTCAGAAACCTTCCCCACGAGAAGTAAATATCCACAAGCAGTAGAAATCCATTAACTAATGAGTCTAAAGCTTATGTATTTTACTCCCAACAATGACATTGAAGATCAAATGAGATAAGCAAATCACTGATTTCCGAATAATACAACAATCAACTATAATTCAAGAATTCTGTACACAACAAAATTATGTGTGAAAATTGATTTCAAGCTTTATTTTTTTCCCAGGCACTCATAACCCATCCACCAAAGACCTGGTGTCAATGGAGTTGAAGATTGAACGATCAATTCTTGTTTGTTTGCTCAAAATCAACTTCCCCAATTTTCGCGGAGGCATCAATACGACAGCCATCGTCTCATCGGTCGCTGTTCAGAAAGAAGTCAGCAGAAAACCGTCAGAAGTAATATTATGATTTATTATTGTAATATTTGTTCACAGACCTTAGTTCAATTATTATTTTCATATGTTGGTGTAACAATAAAGAATTCTCAAGCGGCCAATCGGTGTTTTGGTTTTTTCGTCCGTTATAACTAAGCGTTTCTTAAAACTTCAAGGAACAGCGTAGGCCCGAGCGTAGCAAGAGCTGGGCACTAACGGTTTATGAGACGTGGCTGACACCTGGTTTTTTTGTCAACGCGAGGACAATACTTCTGTATTTCCTGATGTGTTGCACTCACTGACAATCTAGCAGATTTTTCCAACTATGCACAGAAACGATTGTACATAAGTGAAAAGGATGTTTTATACTATTGGGATTAACATTTATCAAGTGTATGTATAATCTGCAGCGTACATGTAAAACATATTTTGCTATCGATTGTAAATTGTGACTGAATAATATGGTTCTATTTCTGCAGCAATTTGATGATGCCTGTAAACTGGCGTCCCTCATGTACTGTACCATGAGAATAAATTTATTTTATATATATATATAAACAAAGTTGCTACAGAGACTTCACCACGATGAGTCCTCTTGCGACAAAAGAAAAAGTCTTTGTGGGGACATGGAACGTCCGCAAAATATACGAGACTGGCAAAGCTCCGCGGATTGCAAACGAGATGAAAAGATATGGTATTCAAGCACTGGGAATTTGCGAAAGCAGATGGAATGGGAGTGGACTCACCAAACTGTCAACCGGAGAGTAGATGATCTATTCCGGTCACTCGGAAGACAACCACGAGCACACTGCTGGTGTGGCTACCATGATGTCACCAACGGCACAGAAGGCCCTAATGCGATGGTAGGAGATCTCAACCAGGATAAAGACCGCCAGATCCGACTCAAAAGGAAGGAAAGTGAGAATTATACAATGCCCTGCTCCCACAAACAACGCAGACCTCGAAAAGAAAGAGGAATTCTACAGACAACTACAGGCAACAATGGACAATAATCCAGTTAGTGACATTAAAATACTAATTGGAGACATAAACTCCGAACTGGCACCAAACAACACAGGAAGAGAACTAATCATAGATAGAGAAGCTCTCGGAGAGATGAACGAAAATGGGGAACTCTTCAATGACTTCTGCACCTCAGATTAACTGCTGATTGGCTGCAGTGTATACAAACACAAGGCCACATGGTTGTCACAAAACGGCAGAACCAAAAACCAAATTGACTTCGTCCCAATGATGCTCAAGGAAGTGGAGACATAACTTACTGGGTACAAAAGCAAGAAGAAGAATAGACGTCGTCTCAGACCACTATCTCGTGCAAGGGACAATCCAAATCAAATAAGAAGCTTTCAGGGAAACAAGAGCTGCGGATAGACCTCAAGCCAAGTATAACACTCAAAAACTGAAGGACTAGGATACAAAAGACATCTTCACTGCGAGCATAAAGGAAAAAGCCGAGACACAAATCAACACTAGCAAAGAGGTCAGCGTCGAAACGCACTGAGACAATCTGAAAGTGGTGTGGAGTCAAACCCGCATGGAAGTTCTTGGCACAAAAAAGAGACAGGACAAACAGTGGCTCACTACGAACACTTGGAGACTAATAGAAGAGAGAAGGATGGTGAAACAAACGATTATCCAGTGCACCGACGAGCAGAATAAACAGGAGTTGCATGCAAGCTACAATACACTGAACAAAAGAGTGAAGATGAGTGCCAGGGAAGACAAAAGAAAATATTATGAAGCCATGGAAAGTGAAGCAGAACAAGCTGCAGGCAAAGGAGACCTCGCCACACTATATCAAACAACTAGACACCTATTGGGCAAACGTTCGACGCAAATTAAGCCAGTAAAGGATGACAATGGAAACTCAATCACTGAAGTGGTGGAGCAAAGGAAACACTAGTGTCAGTGGAGTTGAAGATTGAACGATCAATTCATGGTTGTTTGCTCAAAACCAACTTCCCCAATTTTCGCGGAGGCATCAATACGACAGTCATCGTCTCATCGGTCGCTGTTCAGAAAGAAGTCAGCAGAAAACCGTCAGAAGTAATATTGTGATTTATTATTGTAATATTTGTTCACAGACCTTAGTTTTAACAGTGTTTATATGTTGGTGTAATAATAAAGAATGCTAGAGTCACCAATCGGTGTTTTGGTTTTTCCGTCCGTTATTACTAAGCGTTTCTGAAAAACTTCAAGGAACAGCGTGAGCCCTAGCGTAGCAAGAGCTGGGTATTAACGGTTTACGAGTCGTGGCTGACAGTTTCTGACGGTGAAGTCAGTTTTCGACAGTTTTGGACCGTTGGTGACAGTTTGGATAGTCACCGTTCATCTTTCCTGGTGCCGGTCAAGTCCTCTTTGAACAAGCAATATCTGGAACGCTTTTGGAATTGGGTCAAGTTCAACAATGCCTGGGTCAAAGAAGGGACAGAGTGTCTTGGATGCAAACAGGAAAGTAAGTCATGGTGACTTGTCTGTTAATTGTAACGATGTGTCTGATGTTAAGCATGACATGGTTGATGTTACTGTTTCGCCGTTCAGGGATAATAGGAACATCAAACTCCCTAAATTAGAACCACGGTGTTTTGATGGAAACCCGGCTGATTATTTACAATTTTTAAAGGAGTTTGAGATCATGTTGAGTGGTTTTTTATTGGATGATGAAATGAAGTTAACGTATTTGATGAGGTATTGCACTGGAGATGCTGCAAGAGCTATACAGTGCTGTAAGTTTATGAAGCCAAAAGAGGGCTACTACGAGGCTATGAGCATACTACGTCAAAAGTTTGGAAGACCTTCGATGATTGCAGGGAAATTATTCGAGGCTGTTAAGGGTAATGGTGGTCAATTACAGGATGACTCCCAGGCACTCACTGAGTTTTTGGATAATTTGCAGATTTACAAGAGTGCAATGATTTCGATGAATCGCATGAGTGACCTCAACTCGAGTTTTATTTTAGTAGTAATAGCAAGACGCCTACCTACTCGACTGCAAAGGAAGTGGGTGAAGATGAGCTCCCGTATGGAGGATGAGGGTATCGAGCCAAAGTTTGATGATATCCTGAAACTGGTAAATAATAGTGTCAGTCACGCCTCATAAACCGTTTAAGCCCAGGTCTTGCTACGCTCGGGCCTACGCTGTTCCTTGAAGTTTTAAGAAACGCTTAGTTATAACGGACGAAAAAACCAAAACACCGATTGGCCGCTTGAGAATTCTTTATTGTTACACCAAAATATAAAAATAAAGTTTTTCCTAGGATTTCTGGTGGTTGTCTCCTGACTTCTTTCTGAACAGCGACCGATGAGACGATGACTGTCGTATTGATGCCTCCGCGAAAATTGAGGAAGTTGATTTTGAGCAAACAACCAAGAATTGATCGTTCAATCTTCAACTCCATTGACACTCCCCGGCAAAAAATGGATACAACCCTTTTTTCCTTCACGACCAATGCACGTTCACTTGGATGCCATTGCGAGTACCTGGATCACACGGACAGAGCTGAAATGGAAAACAAACAGAAAAGCCAACACACCACAAGCATACTCACAGCACAATCTCACACATCGCTGACGATCTGGGCCTCCAGACAGAGACCTCCTCTTGACATCTTGCGACACAATCGCCACTTGCTAGAATGACTCTTGCAGAATGCAACGTGACCATAGCACCAACTCATGATACTCTACGCACATCCTCTTATCTACTCACTACCAATTATCACTGCAATCGCGTGTCACTCATTCTGCCTCAGTTCTAGTAATGGTGACGTATGCGAGCCTCAGTCGTCTACACTTTTTCTCCCCGGCGTGTGGGACCGCAGCTAACAATTATCTCCGTATGCATTTCATTCTCAGCAATAGCCTCCCCGGCGTATACGACCCATCTGCTGTCCTTAACATCAAACAATTCATTCACGGATGTAGAAGAGTGGACACAACTTCAGAAGTAATCACGACGAAAATTTTAACAAAATTACGCACTAACAACAAGGTACGAAAACAACGAGTAAACACAATAAATCCAAAACACCACCAATTGATATGACACACCACACGTATTTACAAACAGTACACACAAACTCGCAGTTTGTGTCTTGATGGAATTCCTTTGAAGAATCGCAGGACTTACACCAGTACGCCTGCAACCCTTCTCAGGTTGACGATTGTAAGTTGCGGAGTGTCCGGACACAAACAATATTTATTTTTATTTTTTTATTTATTTTGATCACAGCTTGATTCCACATTGTATTTTTGGTACAAGTATGGAATTTTCAGCGTGGATATCGGTAGCCCAAATTTCGCAGGCCGACCAAAGATATCAGGTGTGCGTCGGCGTGGGCTCGAACCCCGGACCATGTCTATAGTCGGCGAGAGTCCTAACCACTGTGCCACCAACAATTACGATAATTGGAACTCACACAATTATTTAACACAAACATATGTACAATTACTACATCAAATGTTGTGGATTCTGGCACGACAAACTACCCTTGAAGAACTGTAGGACTTACAGCAGTACGCCTACATTCCTTCTCAGGTTGATGATCCAAGTGGAAGTCGTCCGGACGCAAACAGAATTACCAACAGCTAGATGACAGATGATATCAGTTCAGTATATACAATATGAATATATGTACAAAATCATACACCAAGCACATTGGACTGCTCATTGATGCGCTACCCTTTGAAGAATTGTAGGACTTACAGCAGTACGCCTACAACCCTTCTCAGGTTGACGCCCTAGGTTGGAAAATCGTCGCAGAGTTCATTTGCTGACTTCCTTCTATCAGCTATATCCTCAAATCTGAACGGCAACATGCCCATGTCATTGTATCGTAGAATATAGATGACCAACAAACACACGACGTATCTGGTCAACCAAGCGTAGGCACAGAGTAATTTACACCAAAGATAATAACATTCAATTAGTAACTTGAAACTAGAAATGCCTTTATGCATGCAAGTCAATTTAACAATTACTCTCTCGTTTACACTTGGCTTATTCTCACTAAACTGAGCAATATCTTTCGTCTTTTCAAACGTTTCAATACTATCAAAATCATTGCACAATATATTTGAGTTCATGGGTGTCTGCTTCATTGTGGATGACAACACCAACGACGACTGATTGATATCAGTTGACGAACTTAGCGGTGGATCAGAAGCCGTTCTTTTTCGGCTTTCAGAAAGTCGTCTAACTGCAAGACCACCACCACTGCTGTCTTTTACTATCAGCTCAGGTTTAGCACTAGCATCTGATGATAGGTGGTCTACACGCTGATCAATTACACTGATGGTCTCACAAGCATCCCTACCTTCTGCAACTGCATCTGCATTCAATTCTGCTTCACGTTCAAGTTGTACAGAACCTTTATTCAACTTAGCAGTAGTAGGCATTCCCCTCATTTCATCATGATCAACCAAAGACAAATGTGAAGTATCATGATCATTATCACGAATATTCAATTCGCCATCATCTATCTGGTTGACTTCATCATTTTCAAACTCTTTGTTAACAGCAGTAGACAATTTTGGTTCCTCCTCACAAATCCTTAAAACTTCTATATCTTCACTCTGACTAGTAATACCTAGTAAACTTGTGGAGTCAGAACTGCACTCTGAAGCAGTAACTCTATTCTGTGACACTCTATTCAACAACGGCTTACCAGTTGCAACTACAGACTTCTTCACCGCGCCGTTATCGTCACACAATTCGGAATCAGGCCTGGAGTTTACATTTAGCTTATCACTAAACTTGCTCACCGGTTCACAGTTCACTTCTGTATGCACCTCTTGCAAACGTGTAAAACACAACCGTGTTTGTCTTGCATCTTGTAACTTATCTGTTGAGGATGTACTACGAAACCTGTTACACTCACTAGGTCTATATGCATTACTAGACATCATGGAGCCTTCTTGATATCCACCTCTCTGAGGCCCTTTCGTCATCAATGATTGCATTTTGCTCTCAGACTGCTCTATTCTAGGGGTGAGATGTAATAGACTGGCGAACTTGCTCATCGACTGATTGACACTATCTTTTACTAGTTTCAGGATATCATCGAATTTTGGCTCGATAACGTCATCCTCCATACGGGAGCTCATCTTCACCCACTTCCTTTGCAGTCGAGTAGGTAGGCGTCTTGCTATTACTACTAAAATAAAACTCGAGTTGAGGTCACTCATGCGATTCATCGAAATCATTGCACTCTTGTAAATCTGCAGATTATCCAAAAACTCAGTGAGTGCCTGGGAGTCATCCTGTAATTGACCACCATTACCCTTAACAGCCTCGAATAATTTCCCTGCAATCATCGAAGGTCTTCCAAACTTTTGACGTAGTATGCTCATAGCCTCGTAGTAGCCCTCTTTTGGCTTCATAAACTTACAGCACTGTATAGCTCTTGCAGCATCTCCAGTGCAATACCTCATCAAATACGTTAACTTCATTTCATCATCCAATAAAAAACCACTCAACATGATCTCAAACTCCTTTAAAAATTGTAAATAATCAGCCGGGTTTCCATCAAAACACCGTGGTTCTAATTTAGGGAGTTTGATGTTCCTATTATCCCTGAACGGCGAAACAGTAACATCAACCATGTCATGCTTAACATCAGACACATCGTTACAATTAACAGACAAGTCACCATGACTTACTTTCCTGTTTGCATCCAAGACACTCTGTCCCTTCTTTGACCCAGGCATTGTTGAACTTGACCCAATTCCAAAAGCGTTCCAGATATTGCTTGTTCAAAGAGGACTTGACCGGCACCAGGAAAGATGAACGGTGACTATCCAAACTGTCACCAACGGTCCAAAACTGTCGAAAACTGACTTCACCGTCAGAAACTGTCAGCCACGACTCGTAAACCGTTAATACCCAGCTCTTGCTACGCTAGGGCTCACGCTGTTCCTTGAAGTTTTTCAGAAACGCTTAGTAATAACGGACGGAAAAACCAAAACACCGATTGGTGACTCTAGCATTCTTTATTATTACACCAACATATAAACACTGTTAAAACTAAGGTCTGTGAACAAATATTACAATAATAAATCACAATATTACTTCTGACGGTTTTCTGCTGACTTCTTTCTGAACAGCGACCGATGAGACGATGACTGTCGTATTGATGCCTCCGCGAAAATTGGGGAAGTTGGTTTTGAGCAAACAACCATGAATTGATCGTTCAATCTTCAACTACATTGACAAAACATATTTAGTAATGATCATATAATAAGGTACATTTTTTTCCTAGCTATGTATGATACTCCAATTGTATACTCATGCCTAATTATTGTTTTAATAATAATACATTTCTCCCTGTTTATGCAGGAACATACCTATTTTACAGGCATGGATAAGTTATTATATTATTTACACAAAATTTGATGTATAATGGACTTACAGTTTGGTTGTTCTTTCTGACATCAAAGTCAGTCGGAACAGTCTGCTATAAAGTCTGTTTGTGTAACACATAAAGAGATATAGAAATATTGTCTTCGCATTAACAAAAACCCAGACATCAGATGAATGCAATACAAATATCTGGGAAAAATAAAGCTTGAAGTCAATTCTCTTATATAACTTTGTTGTGAACAGCACCCTTGGCTTAAAGATTATTGATGTATTATGTTGAGATCAGTGATATATTTATTCCATTTTTTCAGTAGTCTTATCGTAGTTTTATAACAGGAAAGAAATTTGATCGTGGATGCGAAAACTAGATAAGGTCATGTTGGGTTGTTTTACTGCATCAAGTGGTGCCGAGGTCGTTTCCAGAATTCTCCATTTGCGCCATTTGTGTCTGCATGGCGGACTGTATTCGTAAGTTGGGTAAAATGTTGAATACTGTTTGAAAACCAGTTACTTCTTCATTTCAGATCATGAATACTCATTTACAGCATGTTCGCCAGCGTCTTCAAATGGTAGAATTGGATCGTTCCTGGAATTTGAGTGATTATGAGATAAATGGTTTGGAATTAATCATAGCAGTTAATAATAATAATAATGTATATTCTCATATAAACACATAAATTCACATGAAAATGCATGCCATTTTTACAGGCACGATCAAGTATGATATAATATCAAATCGTAGATTGTCTACAAGTTAATAATGTTTCAACAGTTAAACATTTGATATATATATAAATACACATTGTCAAAACTAGGCTGTATAGTTATTGAATCGTACAATTGTCCTCCAGGTTGAGCGGGAAAATCGACTTCGTTTCGTTTTCATCCCGTGGTTGTCGGCATACGATAACCAACCAACATTGAGGTAAGTACAACGTTTACAAGGGATTGAAAGCTGTTTTAGAAAAGTAAAAGTGCTGAGGTGAATCATTAAATTGTAATGAAATAGGTAAGTGCAAGTATCATTAATAAATGCATTAATAAAGAAAACTCCCTAGGCTGACAACGTTCATTTGCAATGTATAATGCTACACGTATATCTCGTACTATCATGATGTCCACTTTTGGTTTTAATACATTTATCCTCAGTTGTGCCAGTTGTTTTTGTTTTATACCTTTTTGTGCATTTAATGTACAACCGTACCCTTCAGAGAGTAGGAATATAATAAGTCATAAAGAGCTGTAAAATGTTAGGTTTAATGGGATATAATGAGGATCAAGTAAAGACGTTATTGGGAAATGAATGAGATAAGACATTGTGAAGTGGTATTTAAAGATCAGTCAATGGACAGCAAGTTAGTTTATAAGATGCCCCATAAAACTGTGCACATCCCACATGGTCGCATCTCAACAATAGGCTGGGCGAATAGTATATATTTAGAGGTAGAAGCATGATCTGTCAAGGCGTTCATTATTATCTTTTTCAAGATAAAGATCTAAGCCCTCATAAAAATCAGAAATATCTCGAGCCTTCATATTGCATGTCGCTGTTCCTGCAGAATGAGGTGATTCACCTTAGTGATCCCCACCATATCTACTGATCAGCTAACGCCACCCTCCCTCCTTTGAGTTAGCATACAGTTAAACATGCAGAGAAGTACTTTTGATTCAGCGACCAGTGAATTTTTTATTCTTTTCGATCTGGTACCAGAATAACCGCGAACCATTCCATTCAAGATGTCGAATAAGACATGCAGGAGCGGATCATTACCATCGAATGAATCAAATTGATCTGAGATGCAGCCTTCAGCATGTTTTCGTTATATCATAGATATCCAGGTTTACTGGCTCTGTATAGGCAGTGATTTGGATTATGACGCATTCCGCAGAGAATCTCCGTGTCGATGTGAAGCATAGATATGCTTTGAATGGATTACTTTTTTTGGCTTCTACCCCCACTGAGTGTTTACAACAGCAGGTGTGGATTTATGTATTTCCTCACTATTTTGGATAAAACATCGCTGCATTCCTTTTGGAAAGGAGGCCACTTGGTGGATTATAAATGATGTTCAAGTAACTTTTATCTTTTCATGTGGTGTTGCGGTAAGCTTCAACCTTGTTTTCTCATATTTCATTCGTATGTTGGTTATGGTTCACCCTTTGTATCAGGTAGACATAGTTCGATCGACTCTTAATTGAATGATGTTATTGTCATGACTGCTGCTTTTCGTCTGGAATTATAAATAGAGGCAAAAAAAGCAACAGGTGTAGCCTCTAAGTTCATACATTAAATGGGCCTATGATTTTTGAAACTCTTACATGGGAATCAGCACTGGTATCAATTACAAACTCACTTAGTGTGTCATTAAGTGCCTTTTCAAAGGAGGCCAATGTGCTTGCTAGTCGCATTTTCTCAGGTAGTTTGTTCCATATTTGGGCATACCTAATCATGAAAAACTAATGGTATGGTAGAACGTCTACACAGACAGTTGAAAGCTGGTTTGCCAGCTGCAAATAACGCCCATTGGACTGAATCCCTTCCGTTAGCTCTCCTAGGGATACGAAACGCCTTGAAAACCGATGCTGGTTGTACTAGCGCCGAGCTAGTATATGGCACGACACTGCGACTGCCTGGTAAATTTATTTCTCCCTCGAGCTTCCCACCAGTGGTAGATCACGCGTCATACGTTAGGAGGCTTACAAACGCAATGCGTTCAGTTAAACCTGCTCCCCTTCGTCCACAGTCCATTAATGTTTTTGTTCACCCGTGTTTAAAAACTTCTTAACATGTATTCGTTCGTCATGACGCTGTGCGTAGACCTCTAGAACCCCATACGACGGACCTTATAAAGTAATTAAACGTTCTGATAAATCCTTTGTCTTGGACATAAAAGGCCGCGAAGACACCATCAGCATTGACCGTCTGAAACCGGCTTACTTGGAGGGTAATCCTATCAGCATAGAGCTAACCGTACCCCATAATCCACGAGTAGCCGAAGATCGTTTAGACATCGATGAAGTCACTAGCACAGCGACAGCTGCCGAGTTTTGTGTCGGGCCCCTTAAGAAAACCCGTCCTGGATGTACCTTAAGGTTCACAGAATATCTTCACACGTATTTAACATGACGAAGTCGTGTGATTCACGCAACTCATTCGTTTGTGGTACTAACTATTTTTTTGACGTATCAATTTTTTTACAGTACCACTGAACACAAGTAAATTTTTTTCAACAGTTCAGGTAACATGCACAAAAAATTAATTAGATGTGTTTTTTCGATGTTCTGAACTTAGCATTATTTTACTGTACAGTAAATGCACATCACTTCTTTTTAAAAACAAAGCTGATTTGGTACATTTTCCTCGACATGGTTCTTAGCGTTCTTGTTTTCCTTTCCAGGTGCGACGGGCACTGGACAGGAAACAAACGAAGCACGGGATCCAACGAACAACAACAAGGAAGCTATGTACAAACACCCTATTAGCATAGGCAGACAAACCAGTAGGCATGCCACCAAGCCGCTCGGAAGATCAATTTCGCCCGAAAGGGAACCATCAAGGTTTTTTACTTCCGGCTGGTTCTGTCTTAGGGTCCTCAACACCCCACTAGGGGGGAGTGAGCTGTAGCGGTAAATAATTCCCCAAAATTATTGACCACAGCAATCACTCACCATTGGATGCTGACCACCACTGTTTAAGTCGACTTGTTTAGCTGAATGCTTCCGGTCATCGTGTGAAGCGATCGATGCAAGTTAAAATATAGGTATATCCATGGGATTCAGGAAGGGGTCCAACCAAATCTATATGGACGTGTTCAAAACGAGCGTCAGCGAGAAGAAAGGTGCCAAGTGGGCCTTCGGTGTGTCTTATCACCTTGCACTTTTGACAAGCTAAGCACGTGTGTGCCCATTCCCTTACTTCTTTATCAATGCCAGGCCAACGAAACCGATTAGTTACGAGCTTGACAGTAGTTCGGATACCTGGGTGAGATAAGCCATGCAACGTATTGAAGACGTTACGGCGATAACTTTTAGACACGATGGGGCGAGGAGTACTCGTGGAAATGTCGCATAGAATAGTATCTCTTCCCATACCCAAGGGTTTCTCAGCTAATTATAGAGTTGTTTTCGACAACTCATGTTGAAGCTCGGTATCTTCTTTTTGAAGACGAGCCAGTTTAACAAGGTCTTTGCCGTCGATTTGGGTGAGGGAACAAACGCGCGACAAGGCATCTGCCACAGTGTTGTTTACTCCGGATACGTGGCGAATATCTGATGTAAACTTTGAAACGTAATCCAGTTGTCGTGATTCCCTGGGTGAATACTTATCTGAAGGTGAGTTCAGAGAGTACGTCAGAAGTTTGTGATCAGTAAAAATTATGAATTCAGGACCCTCTACCGAATGTCGAAAATGACGTAAAGCACAGAACATAGCCAGACGTTCTCTGCTGAATGTGTTGTACTTCGTTTCAGCTTATTGAAGGCGCCTAGAGAAAAGGGCGAGTGGTTGCCACATTTTGTTAACTAGTTGTTGTAGAACTGCGCCGATTGCAGTGTTTGATGCATCAACCGAGATACTTAACGGTGCCGTTGGATCCTGATACATCAGAAGTGTGGCATTCGCAATAGCTTTTTTAACCTGGGTAAAAGCATTTCGAGTAGACGCGTCAAGTTCTATGGACTTGTTATTCCCCCGAAGAAGGTCTGTCAATGGCTGAATCAGAGAGGCACAGTTGAGAATAAAGCGTCGATAATAACTTACTAAGCCATTAAAAGTGCGGAGACTTTTCACCGTCTGTGGCTGTAGAAAGTTCAGTATGGCCTCGACCTTAGTAGCCAGTGGGCGAGTGCCCTTGCAGTCAATAGTGTGACCCAGGAAGTCGAGTGAGTCAACACCGATTTGACACTTTTGAATATTGATGGTAACACCATGTTGGCGTAACCTGTCAAATGCCAAGTCCAAGTGCCTAAGGTGGGTTTCCTTGTCTGGACTGGCAATGAGGCAGTCGTCTAAGTATGCGTATACAAAGTCGAGACCGCGAAATACTTCGTCAATGAAGCGTTGGAATGTTTGGGCTGCGTTCCGGAGACCGAATGGCATACGTAGAAATTCAAAAAGTCCGAAAGGCGTAATGATAGCCGTTTTCGGGATATCTTCCGTTGCCATTGGGATTTGGTCATACGCTTTAACCAAGTCGATTTTAACGAATACAGTTGCGCCTGATAAGGTTACCGTTAAGTCGTGTATATGAGGCAACGGGTAGCAATCAAGGGTTGTTTTGGCATTCACTCGCCGGCAATCACCGGTGGGTCGCCAATCATTGCTATCCTTTTCCGGAACCATATGAAGTGGGGATGCCCATGGACTATTCGAAGATCGAATGATGCCAAGGGTAAGCATATAGTCAAATTCGTTCCTGGGCGTCTCTCAGTTTGCAAGGAGCTATTCGTCGTGCTTTAGATGTCACAGGCTGTCCTGTGGTAATGATGTGGTGCATAACATTGCTGGTTATGCACGGCAGGTCGTTCGACGGGCAATTAAGTTTCGGATACTTGTCAACCACAGGTTGAAAAGTTGGATCAAGGATTGCCTTTATCTTAACGGGTGACAAACTGTGGCCTATGTAGGTAATGCCTTTGATAGACAGACTAGTAGTATTGTCAATCAGTCGTTTTCGGCGGACGTCTACGAGTAAATCATGATGATTAAGTAGGTCCGTGCCAATGATGGGCATTGTAACGTCAGCGAGAAGGAAAATCCATCGAATAGGTTTGCGTAAACCTACGTTCAGATAGACGTATTTTCTACCAAAGGTTGCGATTGGTTTTCCATTTGCAGCCTGTAAGTTGAAGGTAGGTTCCTTCTGTCGATCTGCTGCTGTAGTAGGAAGGACGCTGACTTCGGCGCCTGTGTCGACTAAATATCGAGTCTGGCTTATCACATCATGGATGTAAAGAAGGCGGCTAGTGCCACCGGCGACGGTTGCCGCTAACGCGTGCCGGCGGGATAGTTTCCCACAGACTTTGAGACATTTCCGAAGTTACAAGGCTTACAACAACACTTCGCTTCTTGGCCATAGGTGTTGTGGTACCAGCACCAGTCAGGGTTTTTCAGAGAACGTGGTTTGGACTTAGATTGATCACGTGAGTTTCACCGTTGAGGAGATTTAGGACGACGGTCGGAGGAGTTAGAATGCATGTTTGACCTAAACATCTGCTGAATGAAGTTGCGTAACTCTATCATTGCAGCATCCTTACTCGAAGTCTGCTTAGTCATCGAGCATATTTCGGGAACTGACCGTTCAGTTATTTCTAGAATCCTATCTGCAGAAATAGCTAAGTCATCTATCACAACACCCTGAAGTGTCACAAGTACGGTTTGTACAGACTGTGGCAGCTTGGATAAGAAGAGTTCTCTAAATAGTCCCTCGTCGAACTGACTTTGGCCAATAGCTTCTCTCATTCTTGTCAACATGCTCACGGCTGACTGATCTAACTCGATGTTACGAAATAACTCATCCAGATGTTTTCGGTCCGTGAGAACGTTTCTCCTTAGGAGGGATGCTTTGAGCAACTCGTACGAGTTACCTACCTCGGGACTCAACATCTGTGATGTTACGTACTTGCTGAATTCCCGCTGTAGGGCGTGAATAACTGCAAGTAACTGTGAACGGTGATCGGTTATCCCATGTTCACAAAAATCTGCTTCAGCTGGCTGAAACCACGTTTCAGCATTATCTGGCCAGTATGGTACAAGCTGAATGGTTTTGGGAGTTAAGCAGATACGAATGACCTTGGACTAAGACCACTCATGACGGAAATTATGTCGAATAATATATGGTAATAATAATAATAATAATAATAGTATATTCTCATTTTGTACATGAGAGACGCCAGTTTACAGGCATCATCAATATGATAAATTACATATACGATTAGCAATCATAATTAATAATAATGTTTTAATAAAGTACACATTTTTTCCTACTTGTGTAGGACACACCAAATATACAGGCATGGATAAGCATAAATTAAATTTCATAAATTCGGTTTATGGTTAAGTTACATGGTTGCTGGCGTTTTTGTTTTAATAATAATTATAATAATGTATATTCTCATATAAACATATAAATTTACATGAAAATGCATGCCATTTTTTTAGGTCTGTGGGAACAATATGATAACCAGTCATTCAATGGAGCACATCATGAAATATAGGAATATTGACTTCGCATTAACAAAAAAACCCAAGTAAGTTTTGGATGGATTAAAAATACTTGGGAAAAAATAAAGCTTGAAGTTATTCCACAATATAACAAGTCATTCAATGGAGCACATCATGAAATATAGGAATGTTGTCTTCGCATTAACAAAAAAACCCAAGTAAGTTTTGGATGGATTAAAAATACTTGGGAAAAAATAAAGCTTGAAGTAATTCCTCAATATAACCTGGGTGTGTACAAATCCGAATCTCATTTTTGATTTGATTTATATCCAAATTGGGTAATAAGGAAGCTATTTTTACAGATACGATCAGTTATGTTATAAGCTACAATCGTGAAGTTGTATTACAAATTGATACTTTTCCATTGGTATAAGAGTATATTCCACAAATGTAATCCAGGTTGCGTCGTGGAGAAAGTTAATTCGTTATTAACCAGGCAACTGAAAGATACGGGACCAATAATGTTTGCAGATCATTTGTCATTGTAAATGGTCAAATATCCACATTATTCATTCTCATTCAAAAAGTCAAATGGAAGCTGAAATGGTGAGAGAAAAAAGAAGACAAACAACAGCAACGCAAAAGAAAGCAACGGGAGTCCTTAAGGAGTGATTAATAAATATACACATATATATTCTGTTTAGTAACTGTGGTTATTTTGGTACACAAACTAACTAGTCCCGTTATGCTAACTTTTATATTATGTGTGAACTAATATTACTGTCCTGTGTAGAAATGTTAATCATCTAGTTCCAATAATATTAAAATTTATAATTGTAGTTTGCTGTAACTACACGTTTAAACAACTTAAAATATCTATGTAGGGTGAAAAAGAGGGTGTAAGAGTCAGACGTATAAGTGCATTGTCATCTTTGAGCAGTCTGGTGACTGAGGAGATGAACACTGGAAGTGTGTTTGCATCGCGCACATTAGCTGGTAGTCTATTCCAAATGACTGAAAACTTATTTAAGAAGAAGTTGTACCGCACGTAAGTCTGACAGTGCTCTATAGCAGCTAGGTTGTGATGATTTCTAAGATTGTAACTGACGACAGCGGTAGGTTTAGTTAATGGCTCGGAGGAATGCAAGAGAAGATTAGTTAGCTTATAGTAAAAGATTAGGTTTAGCTTAAGGCGTCTTTTCCAGAGGGGTTCTAATCTTAGTCTTACGCATCTCTCATGGTATTCCAGACTACTTTCTAAACCAAGAGTTCTTGAGGTAAACTGCCGTTGCACTCCCTCTAATTTAAGCTTGTCATTTTGTCTTAGTCCGCTAAGAATAAACGGGCAGTATTCTAAGATAGGTCGGACACATACTTTGTATAATAAAACCCTAGTTTCACAACAAAAGAAATTGCGTGTTATGCATCCTATCAGCCTACGCGTTTTACGTCTGGCATAATCAGTCTGTTCAGCGAACGTTAGGTTACTAGAGTATCTAATACCGAGATCTACGACTGAATTGAGCTTAGCTAGTTTTCGCCCATTTATTTCAAGGTTTAGATCAAGCTTACTGTTGCCGATACAAATCCAGCCGCATTTGTCAATGTTAAAATTTAGACAGGATTCAGCACACCACGTTGCAAGGCTACTTAGTTCAAGATGTATTTTATCTACCATATCGCTTAATTCATGAGTGTAGCAGGAGTAGACGACTTTGAGGTCGTCAGCATATAGGAATGGTTTACCTGAGGTGAAGCACTTGCAAATGCTGTTAATGTAAACTGTGAATAAAAGTGGACCTAGGACACTACCTTGCACGACCCCACTTGAGATCTGCCTAGGGTGAGACAATACAGATCCAACTTTGGTTATTTGTACCCTGTTGCTTAGAAATGATTTTAACCAGTTCAGTAATGGGTTGCGAATTCCACAAGAGTACAGCTTCTCAAAGAGAATACTGTGAGATACCATGTCAAATGCCCTAGATATATCGAAGTATAGAACAACGACTAGCTTACGTGCTTCGCGATTACTAGTGATGCAGTTGAAAAAGTCGAAGTGGCAAGTAACGCAGGATCTATTTTTGAGAAATCCGTGTTGAGACCTTGTAACAAGATCCTCCCTAATTAGGTAGTCTGACAATTGATCCTTTACAACTTTCTCCATGATTCGTGAGATAACTGGGGTTATATTTATGGGTCTGTAATTGCGGACGTTTGCCCTATCACCAGATTTGTAATGTGGAATTATGAAGCTAGTTTTCCACTCACTAGGGTAAGTGCCAGTGTCCATAGATATTGAGAAGAATTTAAGAAGTAACAGGGGTATATCACACCCACTGTTTTTGAAAATTATCGAAGCGAGGCCATCCGGTCCCGTACTAGTGGAAGGTTTAAGGCTTTTAATTGCTTGTACTATTAGTTGATTAGTGAACACAATGCTTTCAAGGGAAGAGATAGTAAGGGGAGCGGTTTCACCAGGCATATGTGTTTCTAAACTAAAGTTTGCAAACCAATCACTGAAAGTTCACAGATAGTGGCAGGTTCATTGTAGATTACTTTGTCGTGAAGTAAGTATGGGATTTCCCTCGCCGACTGCATTCGTTTTTTAAGAAGTGCCGTTAAGTTATAAACTTTGGAGGTACTTTCAAGTGCCGTTAACTCTTCGTCGAGGTCCTTTTGAGAACGTAGGCGCTTGATAGATTCAAGAGACTCGTGGATTGAGAGCAATAGTGATATGTCCTTAGTGGAATAGTACTGTTTCTTCAGTTTCCTTAACTTATTACGGTGTGCCCTTGGAATATATTCAGTTCGGTGTCTACTTAATTTCACTATTTTATTTGGGGCAACTGTATCTAGACAAAGGGTAACATTCCTGTAAAACAGGGTTACTAAGGCCTCCAGGGAGTCAGTGGTAAAATAGTCATCCCATTGACAGAGTCGAATAAGTTCTTGGACTAATCCCCAGTCTGTATATTTGTAACTACGACATATTGTGCTTCCTGAGTCTTGTTTGTTTCCTGTATTTAGTGGTGAGAAAGGCAGAGAGCAGAGTACCATTCTATGGTCACTACTGGAAAATCTATTACCAACATAAGTGGATACTGGGATTGTGTCATGACAAAAAACAAGGTCCAAAATGTTGTCCCCACGAGTAGGTGTCTGGACGTGTTGTTGCCATCCATAACAGTCTATAGTGGCAAGTAATTCGTCGAAGCGTTGGGGGCCGGAACTAGTTAGCCAATTAACTTCTGGAAGATTGAAGTCCCCTGCAATTATTTTGTAATTAGCACTAAACGAGGATGCATGTGCAAACGATTTAGCTAATAACGCATCAGTTTCTTTTGTTGCGCTTGGTGCTCGATAAACACAGCCTATGAGAAGTTTGTACTTATCTCCATGTAAGACAACCCAGAGTGAGTCAGGTACATTATTCATTGTTTCATCTTCCACCTTACTGACTACAAATGAGTTATGTATATATATGAGACATCCTCCACCACGCTTGCAATCTCTGTTTGCACGGTGTACAGTGTAATCATCGATACCTATATGCACATCAAGTACTGAGGATGAGCACCATGACTCAGTAATCAGAGCTACAGTAGGCTTGGCGACTAATAATAATGTCCTTAGTTCAGATATCTTATTGATTAAGGAGCGTGCATTAATTAGCAATATCGTGAATAAGTCACGGGATACTACAAACTGGCTTAAAATGTCACCATAACCTAAATCTATTTGTGCGTCAGCACCGCAAGAATTTATGAATGAAAAGGAGGTCGGACTGGGTGTCTGCACATCGGAGTTGGTGTGCAATGAGGTGGTCCTAGGTGCCATGGGTCGTACCAGTGATTCAGGACACCTGGAAAATTTACCATGTGTTCCTGGATATAAGGGTAGTACAGGTTGGGCCTAGGTTGGCGGTTAAAAGGCATAGCATCAGAAGGTCTACCCATCCAACTGCTATTCGTCATACCGGTATACACCTTCGGGTTGTTTTTATAACTTAAAGGGAATTGTGAAGGAAGGTGCTTTGGCTGCAAGACTTTAGGAGTCTTGGAGCCTGACTTTCTATAAGGTGGAGCATGCGGAACACCTCCAGATGTACTTATGTTTCGAGAGGAGTTTTTCGTAACAAGTGATGGTTTGTTGGCATTCTTACTCTCAGCAGGCTTATTGAATACAAAGTATTCTTCCCCATCATTAGTCTCAACCCTGCGAAATTTGTTCATCGTGGTGAGGTTACTACGTTTGGGGGGAAATTTCTTAGAACAACTTGCAGAAGTTCTAGTCATTTTAACATCTTTCGATGAGGCTTTGTTTACAGGGGTACTGGTATCTAAATCAGTTCCTAGTTCCATTGGCAGGTGTGGTTGTTGTGTAGTTTGCTGAATGCTAGTTTCAGCACTAGGTGTCTGTTGCTGTGCACGATCCTTATTTGGTAAATCAAAGCTAGAGCTAGAGGAGGTGACCAGGTTATTACTACGCATTATTCTGCGCTGACACGGTGTTTTATCCTGAGCTACGGTTATAGACTTATAACTGCTATTCAGTCTTAAGTGATCCTGACATTTAGTAAACTTACTAGCATCAAGGGAATTACTGAATTTAAAAATGATTGGGCAATTAGCCTGGTTAGACTTTTTACGAAGTCGTTTGCATTCACATGGAACACTAGCCATGCCGCAACAAATCAGGATTTTGTGTCTTACAGTTTTCAGGGGCAGAGAGTCTGGGACGTTGTAAACTATAGCTTGGTGAGAAGAGGTTATACGCTTCATCACCTCCGTAGCCAAGCAGTCAATCAGATTTTCAGCTTTATTTAGGTTGTCTGGAGATATTTTAGGATGCCTTTCTAAAAGACAGGCTATTGGGTCTAAATTCAAAAGCTTATTTTGAGTTACATCCAGTAAAGACTTAACCTGGCCAATATCAGAACGGCTCTCCGTGGTATTTGAGATTGGCAGTGACATACTATCAAACTGATCTAATTTTTTCTGAATTTCACTTACTTGCCTCTGCATATCTTTCAAAAGGAGGTTTAGTTTACAGAACTCAGAGTTCTCTAACAGAACATCTTTCACCTGTATCACAGGAGTGAGATCTGCACTCAAACCATTTTGAGAGCTAGTAGTTGATACTGTATTACGAGGCGGTAATGCAGTTATAACCGAATTTAAGCCACTATCTAAAACAATTGTGTTTCTACGAACACGTTTTTTAGAGATTTGGACCATAATTTCAAGAATTATATGACAATAAGCAGTAAATAAATTTCAGAGCAAACACGTGCAAAAATGTCACCAATTTCGAACGTACCGCTAGATGTACAAGAACAAATACAAAATGGAACGAACTCACCGGGGTTATCTGCGGATTTATCGTGGATGAAGTTCGCGTTTGGGCTCACCAGTTTAGAGGTTGACGGATATCTTGTTCAGCAACTTCTAATTTAATTATTCTCGCGTACCAAACACAAAGCAAAAGACAATGTTTGATCGTCCAAACTACGTGATATATTTCGGGACCAAAACAAGCCGTCAGACGAACGCTTAGCTAGCTAGTGATCGTGCACGTGACACGACGGGGTACCAAATGGAGGGGATGCTTGATCAGAAGCCTTCAGCTAAACAAGTCGACTTAAACAGTGGTGGTCAGCATCCAATGGTGAGTGATTGCTGTGGTCAATAATTTTGGGGAATTATTTACCGCTACAGCTCCTACCCCCACTGAGTGTTTACAACAGCAGGTGTGGATTTATGTATTTCCTCACTATTTTGGATAAAACATCGCTGCATTCCTTTTGGAAAGGAGGCCACTTGGTGGATTATAAATGATGTTCAAGTAACTTTTATCTTTTCATGTGGTGTTGCGGTAAGCTTCAACCTTGTTTTCTCATATTTCATTCGTATGTTGGTTATGGTTCACCCTTTGTATCAGGTAGACATAGTTCGATCGACTCTTAATTGAATGATGTTATTGTCATGACTGCTGCTTTTCGTCTGGAATTATAAATAGAGGCAAAAAAAGCAACAGGTGTAGCCTCTAAGTTCATACATTAAATGGGCCTATGATTTTTTAATAATAATAATAATAATAATATATATTCTCATTTTTTACATGAGGGACGCCAGTTTACAGGCATCATCAATTCGATAATTTACACATAATATTAATAAGCATATTTAGTAAAGATAATATAATAAAGTACATTTTTTTCCCTAGCTATGTAGGGCACACCAATTGTATAGGCATGGATAAATATTGTTTTAATAATAGTAATATATTCCTTCCTGTTTATGCAGGAACATACCTATTGTACAGGCATGGATAAGTTATTATATAAATTACACAAAATTTGATGTATAATGGATTTACAGTTTGGTTGTTCTTTCTGACATCAAAGTCAGTCGGAACAGTCTGCTATAAAGTCTGTTTGTGTAGCACATAAAGAGATATAGAAATATTGTCTTCGCATTAACAAAAAACCCAGATATCACATGAATGTAATACAGATATCTGGGAAAAATAAAGCTTGAAGTCAATTCTCTTATATAACTTTGTTGTGAACAGCACCCATGGCTTGAAGTTTATTGATGTATTATGTTGAGATCAGTGATATATTTATTACATTTTTGCAGCAGTCTTATCGTAGTTTCATAACAGGAAACTCTTTGAAACTCTTACATGGGAATCAGCACTGGTATCAATTACAAACTCACTTAGTGTGTCATTAAGTGCCTTTTCAAAGGAGGCCAATGTGCTTGCTAGTCGCATTTTCTCAGGTAGTTTGTTCCATATTTGGGCATACCTAATCAAGTAAATCTTTTCCCTGGTGGCTGTTTTACATGGTTCTATAGCCACTGTACCTTTAGTGGGTCTGTGGTTATATCCTGTGTCACCTGAGAACCGAGTATAATTAGCAGGGGTATACACTATTTGGTTAAGAAGCTTATAGAAGAGTACAAGATTTAGTCGCAGTCGCCTTAACCATACTGCTTCTGGTCCTAGGATTTCACATCTGGTAGAGTAGTTTGTGCCGTTATCGGTTTCGAGTACTTTTCGCGTGAAGTACCTCTGTACTCCTTCTACTTTCAGTTTGTCTTCTATGCGTGTACTACTAAATATGAATGAACAGTAATCTAGAAGTGGGCGCACACAAACCTTGTACAGTAGTATTCTGGATTCGTTTCTGTAGAAGTTCCTGAGTAGGAAACCAATAAGCCTGCGCGATTACGATACTTGATTCGAGACATGCTCTGAAAATGATAGATTGTGTGAATACTTCAGTCCTGGGTCTAGTACAGATTTGAGTCTGGGGATTTTGTGGTCCTGAACTGCTAGGTCGAGTTCAAGGTTGGAACAGCCTATGCAGAGCCATCCACACTTTTCAACACTAAACTCGAGTCTCCAGGTGTCACACCGTCTATCCATTTTTATTAATTCTTCATGTATGGAGTTCATAGTTGGGCCGATATCTGTATTTGTGCAGGTATATGTCACCTTCAAGTCATCTGCATACAGTATTGGCTTGCCTATACTAAGACATTCACATATACTGTTTATGTATATAATGAAAAGAATGGGTCTCAATACACTCCCCTGGATGACACCACTGCTGATTGGTCTAGGTCTGGAGGTCATTGAGCTAACTTTAGTTGTCTGATTCCTGTCATACAGAAATGATTTTATCCAATTGTAGAGGGGGTTACGTATCCCCAGTGAGCATAGCCTGCCGACTAGCAGACTATGTGGGACTCTGTCGAAGGCTTTCCTTATATCGAAATAGAGGATAATTACTAGCTCTCTCCTATCTCTTCTATAGGTGACTTCGTTGAAAAAGTCTATATGGCAAGTGAAGCAAGATCTTTTCTTGAGGAATCCGTGTTGTGACAGGTTGATGAGTTTATGTTTTAGAAAGTAGTCTGACATTTGGTCTTTGATTACTTTCTCCATGATCCTTGATATGACAGGTTAATTTGAATGAACTACACTAAACAATCATAAAATAAACATTTCAGGGTTTTTTTATTGTCAGCTCTAATGCAGTATTTGATTGTGGTAGTGTGAGTAATCCTGCATAATACAAAATTTTTAAGATGGTGATAGTGGCGTTCACAAAAAGATTGTCAGTTGAATAGTTCCGAACAAAAGACAACCACAAAACTAATATTACATGATGGCTATTGACAGGATAATTTTGTAATAATCATAGTGATAATATAGTCGGAACCAGTAGGTACACAAAAGAAGGAATAGAGTAAAGTACAAAAATGCAAGCCAATGATAATAATTTTAGGTAGCTAAGTATGTTTAAGGTGTTCACTATAGAATACAAATAAGAGAGAAATAAAATTATGTTGTTAACAACAAATCAAGTCATAGGTTTCGTGCTTAACGTTGTCTCTGTCACTTGGAACACGGGCTGGCCAAATATGGTATCGTTGAGTTCCTATACTTGGTTGTACGAGCATATATTATTTTGTACTGATTTCTGGTTCTACCTGATGAGATGCAAGGAGAGAGTTGTGAATAGAGGGGGTGTTGGGGGTCAGAGGGTATGGTTTTAGTCCATTTCTCGCATGTATTCAGATGTTTATCCACTATAGTCCTTTTTCAGTAACCCAGGAAAGACTAATGGGGAGCAGTAAAGTAGAATAGGTAGGATACGAGAGTTGACAAATTGTGAAAGCAGAGGTTGAGTGATTCCAGTTACTCTAAGTTTCTTAATGTAGTAGGTTAGACGAAACACTTTCTTGGAAATCATTTGGATATGAGATGACCAAGTAAGGTCGGAAGATAGAAATAGTCCGAGGTATTTTGCATTAGTCTCAGTTTCAATTTTAGTCCCCTCAATGCTACAGGCTTCATGAGTGCTTATTAGTGTTTGTAGATCTCGTCCATACCCAAAGGAGAAGTCAATAATCTGGCATTTTGAGGGATTTAACATGAGGCCATTTAGTTTAGACCACTGACTGATGTCCGACAGGAAGCTATTTAATTTGAAGCAGTCTGACTGAGACTTAACGGGAAGCGAAACAGTCAGGTCATCTGCATATTTGACGAAGTTGATTTCGTCTGAGAGAGGTAAGTCATGTAAGTCACGTGACTGATTCAGTTAAACCGAACGCATTATTGTCCATATGACATTTGATTATTTAGATATCTTGAAATTCGTCAGTCTGAGCAATATACATCTCTTGAAACATATATCGAATGATCTGCTGATATTGTTAAAATCTAAATGAAATTTGTAACAGGATCACATCAGAATGAATTATTGTTTTTTCATTAATGCACAGAAATAATTTTCAGATTATTTTGTCGAGGAATTGAAGTAAGCTAATATTTTTAATAACTGTTCTCACATGACTTACATGTAAGGAGAAGGAAAAGAGAAACGGTGAGAGTACAGCACCCTGAGGAACACCAGCTTCAGTAAGCAAAGGAGAGGAAGCTACACCATTATATACCGTGTACTGCATCCTATTGGAGAAGTAAGAGTGCAGCCAGTTGATAGTTCAGGACTCAGTTTGTGTAAGACTAAGCTTGTTTAACAAAAGGCTTCTAGGTACAGAGTCAAAAGCAGATGTGTAATCAAGGAAAGTACAACGGACATACTTGGCCCCTTTGTCTAAGGAGGATACACTGTTGTGACGAAACACAGCAGCAGCGTCTACAGTACTTCTACCCTGTTTGTGAGCAAACCGCTTTGGATCGTTTGAGAAGCTTAGGGTGGGAACGAGTTTTTGCAACAGTAATTTCTCCATTAGTTTCAAAGGCAATTGGTCTAAACTTAACACTATTTCCAGAACCAGACTTGGGTACAGGGATGATTTTAATATCTTTCCACAGGAAGGTACAACATTGTTAGAAAAAGAAGTATTGAGAATGCTTGTAAGTGGGTTACTTAAAATATCAGCACATTTCTTTAAAACAATGACAGGTATACCATCAGGGCCTAGACTCTGGGAAGGTTTAAGAGATTTTAAACATTTAAGGACATCAGAAGTATTGAAACGATAAAAGTCACTGGTCGTGGTGTTAGTTAAATTGAAGGCAGAAGGGACATTTGGAGGGCGGATGAAAGATCTATTGAGAGCATTTACATCAATAGAAGAGGCAAAATTATTATGCTTACCACAACCTGTAATTTCTCTCAAAAGCTTCTATATGTTTTCTGAGGTTTTACAAGACAGTATTGTTTGATTATAAATGTTTAGTCTCTTGATTTCAGATTTAATTCGGATGTTTACCTTCTTAAGACCAGATTTATTCTTTGTCTAGTACAGCTTGTCTCTTTCTCTGTGAAGTTTTTTGAGATGAGGGGAAGAAAAACGATCCATTCTTTTGAAAATTATCTGTTTTGGACAGCACATATCAAGGCAGAATTTAAGATAGTCACTCAAATTGGAAATAGTGTCACCCAGTTTGTGTTCGTTGAAAAGTTCCCAGTTAGTGTCATTTAGCACACATCTTAGTTTGAGCATATTTTCTTGTGAGTAACACCTTTGCTGTGTCTTCTTGGACAGATTTGAGAAGATATTAAAGTGAGATCCGCTGTATATCTTAGGTAATATCCGAATAATACAGTGATCTGAGTTCAAGATAGGAGCACGTCTGCGTACTTCATATATTTCCTCATCATTAATAAACACTAGATCCAGAGTTTTATCAAGTCGAGTAGGGAATTTAACAATATTGGCATGACCTAATGATACGAGGAAAGAACAATCACAGCAGTTAAAATCTCCTGTGACAACTGATAAAGAGTTTTCAAGATGTGTAAAGGCGAATTCAGTGAATTCATCAGCAAAATCAGATCGATCCGAGGCAGAACAGCCAGGAGTAACATAAATGTTTGAGATGAAGACGTATTTAAACTTAGATAAGTGTTTCGGACGGCATTTGACTGTTATAGAATCAATAAAGTCATTAGAGTAAGAAAAGCATGCATTATTTGAAGTTGACCATTGAGAATGAATGAAAGTTGCAACACCTCCACCTCTTTTCCTTCTGGAGCATAGTCGATCTTGTCTAAATAATGTAAGACCATTGAGGGAAACCAGATTGTCATCATAGAGTTCATGGAGCCATGTTTCTTGTAATGCAACAATCGCCGTATTGTGATAAGTATCAGATGATAAGAGAGACTAGAGATGCATAATTTTGTTGGGAAGTGAACGGCAGTTTGAAGTGACAATAACAGGAATAGTTGTGCGATATAAAGGTGTCTGCTTAAGAGCGCGCTGCCAGCCACCGTGATGTTTTCTCTTAGTTTTATCAAATGCATGAAAGTCCTATGGTTTGAAACGCTTAATGAATGAATTACTGTATTTTATGCGACTTGTGATCATATTTTATTAAAATTAAGAATGAAAACATGACGTATTAGATGCAATATGTAGATGAAGGAAAAGGTAGCCCAGGTGACAAACACGCCGCCTGTAAAATTTGGATGCATTTTCATGTAAATTTATGTTTATGTGAAAATATAAATTATTATTATAATTAATCTATAATGCAGCAGTACACACAGTGAAACCCATCTGAGGACGCATTCAGTTTCTCCAAGCATTAGGAAGAACAATCAGCTATGGTCATCTCCAGGTACCATTGGTTTGTATCCGTCACATCCATATCAGCGTTGGCCTAGCAGCCAGTGCGGGTGTTGATTATTCCCAAACCGAGCCAATGGTTCGGCTGCCTGTTGGAACGTAAACAAACGGTCTAATGCACACACCTATTAAACGCATCCGATGCTTTTACAAGCATAGGCCAAATAAAAACCTACCTGCGTCTCCACCTTAAGAAAGAATAAAACCATCTTATCCTACGTTAAATCCAACACTACAACTCGTCATTCAAAAAATGAGCTGATTTTAACTCGATAGATACGGGTGAAAAGGATACTGACATTACTTATAACAGATGGTCGTCTTGCCACACGGAACCAGTGGATACCGAACCACGCTAGAGTCATAATAACGAGCTGAGGTGCTTCAAACATTACTTCGCCTATCATCTTTACCTAGTCCTTATCAATTCTAGATCTATCCTAAACAACCCACCGATGCTTAGGGCACAAACACTGGTGAATACCCCCATAATCATTATTACTTAATCTTGATGTCACTCTAACATACGCGACAAAGATATATGCTTCGATGAGTTCACGCACTTTCAGTGTGAAAGGAACAGTAGTAAGGGAGGAGGATGCCCTATGTAATTCTAGAAGGTGCTTGCTGTATTACAGTTAGAAAACGAGGAATCCAACAACATAAACGACCCGCTGTGGATCAGCTTACTTTTCAAAAGTGCTACGACACTAATTGGATGCATTTACAGAGCACTAGACATCTTTAATGACCACTGGACCCGACTTATTAATGAACCGCAGCAAATGCCCACTCTTTCTGGAAATTTATGTCCCACGTGTACTGTGGATGGTGTTGTGTTGCTCGTGAAGACAAGGTCTGTGAAATTCGCCGATCTAGTGGAATAAAGCAATTATTATCTATGTGTTTTATCGACCCTCCCGTGACGATGGAATTTAGGAGATTATCGTACATTCGGGGAACTCAGAGTGAAGGCCATGATACTTCTAGCACGTTGGAATCACCTGCAATAATTTTACAACTGAAGGCAGGGTTGGGCATGACATTAAGAATGTCACTGAGTATGTTATCATACTCCCTGCCGGATGAAGGGGTTCGTTACACACAGCTTAGGATCGACTCCATTCACAGTAGTAACAGTCTTAACGTACCTCATACTACAAACCACACATAATTAATTCCAGCACTGCGCCTTTTGGAGTCAACCAAAGCTAGGACAGTCGAGTGGAGGGACGAGCTACGCAGAAGTTTACCGAAGATGGCAAAGTTAAACTTTCGACACCACTAACAACCTGTCATCGAACGACCTTGAACGGACCAATCACATTAAATTGGCATTTATGATAAATGCAAAGGTATATTTATAGAAGAAAGCAAGAAAATGGATAAAACGGTTACAAGGGGTATCTTTCTCGTGAATGTGAGAGAAACATCTGCCAGTATAGCACCGGACTGTCATTGGAGAAGTCACAACACATGTTGGATTAGTTTTCCCTACAGATTTAGTCCGTCCCCAGTACTGACGATACAGAGTCTTGGCTTAACTATAGTTAAAAACAGACAAGCTTTATCTGTTTCTGAAACATAAAATAAAGCGTACAATTACACCAGGAAAGGCACAAATCCATTGTAACTCAAGAAAAGACGGAAACACACCGAACAGTAATGAAGGAACAGACAAAATGAACAGTTAATTAGTTACACATACACATCATAGAGTGACAGGAAATAAAGAACATTCAAGGTCACATCACGTGGTTAGAGTTACATTAAATTAGCATATATCGCGACATAGGGTCACATATATCGATTAGTTGTCCGCCAAACTGTCTATCTATCTGTCGCGATTAACACCACATCCTGTACATATATTCATCCAAATGACTATAAATGAGATCCATTCATAGCCCCTATCCTGTTTTTCAAGCGGCCCCGAAACACCTCAATGGAGTTCTTATCAGTCCTCGTAACGGGTTCTACGAAATCACTTGAATGGTTTACTCTGTGATGAATATACCCCAGAGGTGACAGCGAATTATAACCTTTCCACTCGTCCGTGTGTATAATTGACCCCTGTTTAACAAGTCTCGTTGTAATAGGTATTTAAGTGGTTGCTTTTCTGTCTGCTATCCGTTTGACAAAACCCTTTCAGAAGGAGGCGTCGTATAAACCTAATACACATAGGTTGTTTGCTCGCTGGCAACCACAGTTATTATTAATATAACAGATTTATTCCAAACAGTATTTGTGATACAGGTATGAAATCTACAGCGTGCATTATTATATATTCCATATAATTACCTCATAAATTTTTATAAGACATTAAAATCAAACAACAAAACCCGAAAATAGAAGATAAATAAAAAAATTCACAAAAAAAGCGGTGTCAGCCACGTATCGTAAACCGTCAATGCCCAGCTCTTGCTGCACTCGGGCTCACGCTGTTCCCTGAAGTTTTTCAGAAACGCTTAGTAATAACGGACGCAAAAACCAAAACACCAATTGGCGACTCGAGGATCCTTTATTGTAACACCAACATATAAACACTGTTACAACTAAGGTCTGTGAACAAATATTACAATAATAAATCACAATATTACTTCTGACGGTTGTCTCCTGACTTCTTTCTGAACAGCGACCGATGAGACGATGACTGTCGTATTGATGCCTCCGCGAAAATTGGGGAAGTTGGTTTTAAGCAAACAACCAAGAATTGATCGTTCAATCTTCAACTCCGTTGACACTCCCCGGCAAAAAAGGGATCCATCCCTTTTTTCCATCATGACCAATACACGTTGACTTGGATGCCATTGCGAGAACCTGGGTCACACGGAGAGAGCTGAAATGGAAGACAAACAGAAAAGCCAACACACCACAAGCATACTCACAGCACAATCTCACACATCGCTGACGATCTGGGCCTCCAGACAGAGACCTCCTCTTGACATCTTGCGACACAATCGCCACTTGCTAGAATGACTCTTACAGAATGCAAAGTGACCACAGCAGCACCTCACGATACTCTACGCTCATCCTCTTATCTACTCACTACCAATTATCACTGCAATCGCGTGTCACTCATTCTGCCTCAGTTCTAGTAATGGTGACGTATGCGAGCCTCAGTCGTCTACACTTTTTCTCCCCGGCGTGTGGGACCGCAGCTAACAATTATCTCCGTATGCATTTCATTCTCAGCAATAGCCTCCCCGGCGTATACGACCCATCTGCTGTCCTTAACATCAAACAATTCATTCACGGATGTAGAAGAGTGGACACAACTTCAGAAGTAATCACGACGAAAATTTTAACAAAATTACGCACTAACAACAAGGTACGAAAACAACGAGTAAACACAATAAATCCAAAACACCACCAATTGATATGACACACCACACGTATATACAAACAGTACACACAAACTCGCAGTTTGTGTCTTGATGGAATTCCTTTGAAGAATCGCAGGACTTACACCAGTACGCCTGCGACCCTTCTCAGGTTGACGATTGTAAGTTGTGGAATGTCCGGACACAAACAAGATTAACCAACAATTACATCAATTGGAACTCACACAATTATTTAACACAAACATATGTACAATTACTACATCAAATGTTGTGGATTCTGGCACGACAAACTACCCTTGAAGAACTGTAGGACTTACAGCAGTACGCCTACATTCCTTCTCAGGTTGATGATCCAAGTGGAAGTCGTCCGGACGCAAACAGAATTACCAACAGCTAGATGACAGATGATATCAGTTCAGTATATACAATATGAATATATGTACAAAATCACACACCAAGCACATTGGACTGCTCATTGATGCGCTACCCTTTGGAGAATTGTAGGACTTACAGCAGTACGCCTACAACCCTTCTCAGGTTGACGCCCTAGGTTGGAAAATCGTTGCAGAGTTCATTTGCTGACTTCCTTCTATCAGCTCTATCCTCAAATCTGAACGGCAACATGCCCATGTCATTGTATCGTAGAATATAGATGACTAACAAACACACGACGTATCTGGTCAACCAAGCGTAGGCACAGAGTAATTTACACCAAAGATAATAACATTCAATTAGTAACTTGAAACTAGAAATGCCTTTATTCATGCAAGTCAATTTAACAATTACTCTCTCGTTTACACTTGGCTTATTCTCACTAAACTGAGCAATATCTTTCGTCTTTTCAAACGTTTCAATACTATCAAAATCATTGCACAATATATTTGAGTTCATGGGTGTCTGCTTCATTGTGGATGACAACACCAACGACGACTGATTGATATCAGTTGACGAACTTAGCGGTGGATCAGAAGCCGTTCTTTTTCGGCTTTCAGAAAGTCGTCTAACTGCAAGACCACCACCACTGCTGTCTTTTACTATCAGCTCAGGTTTAGCACTAGCATCTGATGATAGGTGGTCTACACGCTGATCAATTACACTGATGGTCTCACAAGCATCCCTACCTTCTGCAACTGCATCTGCATTCAATTCTGCTTCACGTTCAAGTTGTACAGAACCTTTATTCAACTTAGCAGTAGTAGGCATTCCCTCATTTCATCATGATCAACCAAAGACAAATGTGAAGTATCATGATCATTATCACGAATATTCAATTCGCCATCATCTATCTGGTCGACTTCATCATTTTCAAACTCTTTGTTAACAGCAGTAGACAATTTTGGTTCCTCCTCACAAATCCTTAAAACTTCTATATCTTCACTCTGACTAGTAATACCTAGTAAACTTGTGGAGTCAGAACTGCACTCTGAAGCAGTAACTCTATTCTGTGACACTCTATTCAACAACGGCTTACCAGTTGCAACTACAGACTTCTTCACCGCGCCGTTATCGTCACACAATTCGGAATCAGGCCTGGAGTTTACATTTAGCTTATCACTAAACTTGCTCACTGGTTCACAGTTCACTTCTGTATGCACCTCTTGCAAACGTGTAAAACACAACCGTGTTTGTCTTGCATCTTGTAACTTATCTGTTGAGGATGTACTACGAAACCTGTTACACTCACTAGGTCTATATGCATTACTATACATCATGGAGCCTTCTTGATATCCACCTCTCTGAGGCCCTTTCGTCATCAATGATTGCATTTTGCTCTCAGACTGCTCTATTCTAGGGGTGAGATGTAATAGACTGGCGAACTTGCTCATCGATTGATTGACACTATCTTTTACTAGTTTCAGGATATCATCGAATTTTGGCTCAATACCGTCATCCTCCATACGGGAGCTTATCTTCACCCACTTCCTTTGCAGTCGAGTAGGTAGGCGTCTTGCTATTACTACTAAAATAAAACTCGAGTTGAGGTCACTCATGCGATTCATCGAAATCATTGCACTCTTGTAAATCTGCAAATTATCCAAAAACTCAGTGAGTGCCTGGGAGTCATCCTGTAATTGACCACCATTACCCTTAACAGCCTCGAATAATTTCCCTGCAATCATCGAAGGTCTTCCAAACTTTTGACGTAGTATGCTCATAGCCTCGTAGTAGCCCTCTTTTGGCTTCATAAACTTACAGCACTGTATAGCTCTTGCAGCATCTCCAGTGCAATACCTCATCAAATACGTTAACTTCATTTCATCATCCAATAAAAAACCACTCAACATGATCTCAAACTCCTTTAAAAATTGTAAATAATCAGCCGGGTTTCCATCAAAACACCGTGGTTCTAATTTAGGGAGTTTGATGTTCCTATTATCCCTGAACGGCGAAACAGTAACATCAACCATGTCATACTTAAGATCAGACACATCGTTACAAGTAACAGACAAGTCACCATGACTTACTTTCCTGTTTGCATCCAAGACACTCTGTCCCTTCTTTGACCCAGGCATTGTTGAACTTGACCCAATTCCAAAAGCGTTCCAGATATTCCTTGTTCAAAGAGGACTTGACTGGCACCAGGAAAAATGGACGGAGACTATCCAAACTTTCACCAACTGTTTGAATCCGCCAGAATCTGTTTCTACCGTCAGAAACTGTCAGCCACGTCTCGTAAACCGTCAATGCCCAGCTCTTGCTGCACTCGGGCTCACGCTGTTCCCTGAAGTTTCTCAGAAACGCTAAGTTATAACGGACGCAAAAACCAAAACACCAATTGGCGACTCGAGGATCCTTTATTGTAACACCAACATATAAACACTGTTACAACTAAGGTCTGTGAACAAATATTACAATAATAAATCACAATATTACTTCTGACGGTTGTCTCCTGACTTCTTTCTGAACAGCGACCGATGAGACGATGACTGTCGTATTGATGCCTCCGCGAAAATTGGGGAAGTTGGTTTTAAGCAAACAACCAAGAATTGATCGTTCAATCTTCAACTACATTGACAAGCAGCGTGGCGTTAACATTACAAACAATGGATCACAGTATATGAAATGTAGAGTTGATGTGTGATAGAAGATGAAAAGAACAGTGTAATAGTATGAGGAATGGAAAACAAAAACTAATTGTCTTAGGTAGTACAAGATTCGGTTCTACCCAAGGATCTTCCTTGCTGGACTTAGTGCTCACTCATGACAACAACGACGTAGATGGTCTAGTTATTCATCCACCTCTGGCAAACAGTGATCATGGGGTGTTAGATTTTAACTTAAGGGCTGGCAATTTAGTCAGTTTTCAACCCAAATCCCGGCCTAGTGTTTGGCATGCTGACATAGTGGCTATAAAGGAGCGTGCTTCAACTGCCGACTGGTCAGTCAACATTGTCTCATCCATTGAAGATGAATGGGATAGATTTAAGAATACACTTGAGAGGGTTACCACTGATCTCATCCCCTGGAGGGTTCCTAAAAGGCCAACAAATCGGCCACCATGGATAAATAGACAAGCTATAACACTTCTGAGACGGAGAAAAAGGTTCTGGAATCTCTTTATTTCTACTGGGCTACAGCAGTTCCGGCTGAAATACTGTGAAACCAGAAACCAGTGTAAAACTTTGATCCACCAGTCAAGGATAGCTTACGAAACCCAGTTAGTTAAAAGTTCACCAGGCTGCCCAAAAAGACTCTTCTCATATATCAAGAGAAGAACACGTAAGAGTGATGCTATCCCACCTCTTATGCTTGAAGATGACCAGACAAACATGGCTGAGGATAACTTGACCAAGGCTGAGGCTTTGTCCAAGCACTTTAGTCAAGTATTCTCTGATAATATTGATACCAGCTTTGTAAATTTTCCAGAAGGTAACTTGAAAATGGCACCCTTATACATTGGAAAGGATACTGTCCTAAAGTGGCTTCTAAGGCTCAATCCTGGTAAGTCCAGTGGCCCTGATGAACTCCACCCACGTATATTAACAGCATTGGCTGAAAGCATAGCCGAGCCATTGTCGGTAATCTTCAATATGTCTCTGGACCAGTCTAAATGTCCAAGAGACTGGAAAGATGCCATCATTAGTCCGGTCTTCAAAACCGGATCTAGAAACTTAGTTCAGAACTATCGTCCTGTTAGTTTGACCAGTATTGTTGTTAAACTACTAGAAAGAATAATTCGTGATGCTATCATTCAGTTCATTGAAGGGAACAAACTTTTCGCTGTGGAACAGCACGGTTTTAGAGCAGGTCATTCTTGCTTGACCAACCTTCTTTTGGCCAGAGAAAGTTGGGCAAGCTCAGCTGATGCTAATATACCGGTGGATGCCATATTCATAGACCTTAGCAAGGCGTTTGACAGGGTTTCTCATTCAGGTCTTCTAGTAAAGTTAGGTAGTCTGGGAATCAATAAAGTGGTTACCGACTGGATTCAAGACTTTCTAAAGGACAGAAGACAAAGAGTACGAGTTAACGGGGTTTTATCAACATGGGAATCGGTTAAGAGTGGCGTTCCTCAGGGTACAATTCTAGGCCCACTTCTTTTCCTGATTTATGTTAATGAGATTCCATCGGTAGTTAAGTCATCCTGCTTACTGTTTGCTGATGACATCAAGATATGGAGGGCTTTGCACGATGACAGTGATCAACTTGCTTTGCAGGAAGATTTAAACTTGTTAAGTGATTGGTGTAAGCACTGGGCCTTGGAGATTAACTTAAGCAAGAGTGTAGTTATGCATGTATCCCATAGTCACGTGCACAATTACTCAATGAATGGCATTACTCTCCCAGTGGTCACTGAGTACAAGGACTTGGGAGTGGTTGTGCAGCATGACTTGAAAACAGCAACAAACTGTAGAACTGCAGCCACTAAGGGTTTTCGAATGTTATGGGCCATACGCAAGGCTTTTGCGAACTTTGACGCTGATATATTTCGTATATTATATCCGACTTATATCAGACCTCATTTGGAATATGGGATCCAGGCAGCGAGCCCGTGTTTCAAATACGAAATAGACTTATTAGAAAGGGTGCAAAGAGTAGGAACTAAGCTAATAAAGGGTTTCTCAACCCTGTCATATGACGAGAGGTTAAGTCGACTGGGTTTATTTCCACTGTCATACAGACGACTTAGGGGTGACCTAATACTAGCATACCGTATCCTAAGAAATGATTTTGGAGCTAATTTATCTAAATTATTTCTTCCTTCTAGCACCAACCAATTGCGAGGACATCACCTCAAGGTTCAAAAACCACGGTCGAATCGTCTGCGTCTGGAAATCCGTTTTTCGCATCGAATTGTGAACCATTGGAACTCCCTACCGGAACACGTCGTATCAGCGCCATCCGTTGATTCATTCAAGGCGAGATTGGACCTCCTGTATGCAATAAATCGAAAGGATTAACACAGGCATATAGCCTACTATCCTAAATAAATTGTAAACTGTAAACTGTAATTGGACTTCATTTTAGAGTGTATTAGTAAGTTGATCGTGTCATACCTAACAGATTTCTCATCACATAACTGCTGTGTCAGATATGGTATTGTGGGGTTTTCGTAGTCGGTAGTCCTAGATTATAGCCTCCTGTAGCTATTTCTAGTTCTACCAGATGAAATGCAAGGAGACAGCTGCGTATGGAGAGGATGCTCGGGGTCTGAAAATATTGTATTCGCTAGTTTCTTACATGACATAATATGTCTATCCACAATGGTGTTAACCAGTTGGTTTGAAGATATTTCACTCGCCCTACTAACGGCTTTTAGTGCCCTTCTCAGCGAAGCAAAGTCTTTCTTAAGTAGTCCAGGAAAGACTAATGCGGAGCAGTAAGGGGGATGGGTAGAATACAAGAATTGACAAACTGAGACAGCAAAGACTGGTTTATGCTAGATTGCCTAAATTTCCTAGCGTAAAACGTTAAGCGAAACATCTTTCTAGTAACTAGCAAGATGTGGGAAGACCAGGAAAGATCGGTAGAAAAACTCAGTTCAAGGTATTTGACATTAGATGTAATTTCAACCTCTGTGCCGTCAATGATAGTGGGGCCATGTGAGCTAACTAGTTTCTTTATTTATTTTTCACCAGCACAGTTTCATCAACATGCCTGACAAAGTCTTCTCCACCCAGCAAACAAATGATTTTCTCTATTTTCCACGAAACAATATCTCTTTAATGCTGGTACCACTTAACTGTTGAAACGAGGCTATTCTCCGAATCGGCAGCTTCTGCTCTCACCGGCTGTTTCAACACCCAGTAGTTGCAGATATACTAAATGTGGGTTAGGAAGAGGTGCGACCTACGAAATATTAAAATTATCAGCTTACTCCCTCTAATGCTACCACGCTTCAAACATATAGCAGAAAGATGAACAAATCCATCAGTTGATTTTCCACACCTTTTTGAAAGTCATGATACCACAACACGAACAAGTTCGCTCCTTCGGGAGCAACCCTAAATCCAGGTTATACTGGAAAATACTGTCCGCCTCGAAATGCGAAAGTAAAATTGTAAGGGCACGCATTAGAAATGAATCAAGCGCTAAACAACATTGCACTACTTTCGCGAATCTCATTGGATAGGTCGACTTCGTTCGCTGATTGATAGTTAAAGGTGTCGAAGGTTTAACTTGGCCCCGAAGATCAAATACCTATACCTCACAAACAAGAGGTGAGCACAAAGAAATCAAATTGGTTTATACCAGCTCGTAAAAACGATATTGGATATTGGAAGCCCAGCCGGTTGATTCAAGCTCAAGGTCGGTGTTGCATGTGCTTTCAAATTTGCGGATAAAAGTAGGTTTTTAGTGGTATTTTAGGTAAGTATCAGCAAGTACCAGCTGTTTAATATCAAAACGTCCTTCAATAAATAACCAGGCAGATAATATCTGCTTCAATGCATATATATGTTGGTAATATATTAGGTAATATGTTTTAGGCCAAGTTCAGCTCTAAGCGCCGGTAACTGTCATCGAAGTGTGTCTGCGCCGATAACCTTGAATATCCCGACGCATTTTATTCACGTGAGCTGAAGCCTTTCCTGCCATTGATCTGAGTCAAATGTTTTCTATGACAGTTCCAGGTTGGCTAGAGCACCTTGGCAATGTGGGCGAAACGTGGGATGAATAGGTAATTTTGATCGCCAAACACGTGGGCGAGAAAATTGGTGCCAATGCAACAGATTTTCCCCACTTTCCCCACACTGACCAATTTTCCACGTTTGCCCATGTTCGGAAAACGTTTTTTTTCCAGTTTTCTCACGTGATCCACTTATCCCATGTGCAGAAACTCTCAATATACTCACTTTTTCCCAGTTTGCTCACTTTTTCGACGAACAATTTACCCACTTCTTCCCCTTTTGACCACTCCCTCAACGACCTGTTCACCCACTACTGCTATTTTCGTGACGAAAAAATGCCCTCATTTTTCTAATCCAACCGCACGTATTATTAGAATTAATTAGCGTCCTACCAGTTGTCAAAGGAAGTGATTACACATTGTCGTCCTTTATAGTTACTACTGCAATCGAATTTACCACAGTTACGAGCTCAGCGACTACTGCCTTACGATTCTTCCACCTCACTCAATGGTTATTCTTCTGACATAAAATAAGGCCAACGGAGTTAAGGAATTTTATATTTTATACAGTGAAATATCGGTTTTATAAAAATAGTAACCAGATGAAAAAGATTACAAAATGACTTCATAAATTATTCTGAAGACGGCGATTGGCTGGTCCCACGTTGAATGACTTCAGCACACATCTGTAATAAAGGAAAGAGAGAATCATTTTAATACGCGTCAATAACTATTAAGTGCATAAAAACGGGGAGCACTTTTTCATTAAAAACTACCTCTTCTGGTGATAAATCCATTTTATTTTTTCGAATACGCTGGTCATGGCACCAATCTATGGTGGCTTCTACAATCGCTTCGATTGTTTCCTCCTCGGTGGACCCAAGTTGTAATTGCTTACGAGTGATGACATCTGAACTTTTTCAAGTATACAATGTTCTGATTCCAAAAAGTAAACATACTAATTATAAGCTGGAAAAACGTGAAGTCACGGACACCAGTCTTATCTGCAGCTCCCTTATAAGTCATCAATCTTGCTAGGCTTTTATTTAGGACTGCGCTCAGCAACCGGCGCGTTGAGCTGGTTGGGTTATTTTGCACCTTAAATGAGAGTTGACACATCTGAAACGAATCAACTAAACAAACTTGGATGAAATCCCTTACTGTCTCCTCAAAATACTTTCTGTTTTTAAGTTTTCACTCAAAACTTTCAAGCATAGCAAATGTTTTCACCGGGAGCCTGACATCATTTTCGCTATCGTCAGCTGTGCAATCACTGAAAGTTGCCAACGCAAAGTCAACACGTTTAATTAATTTCGCCTGCATTTCACATACTCTTTCAAAACAAACCGTTAAATAATTATAGGATAAACATAAAACAAGAAGGAACTGCACCTGCTACTTTATCGTCAGAATCCGTCCTAGGCCGCTTAACATTAGTATCCTTGGGCGACCTGAGAAAAAATGGCTATTAAATTTGGTATTACTTACATAATAGGTGTACTTGTAGCAGCCACCATGTGTGAAGAACTCTTCGCCATTAATCCAAAACTACTTCATTGTAATGTAAGGTTGAATATCTGTCATACCTTATATTCTTTTTCGAATCAGATGCACTTCTATCGAGGTCTGCGTAATCGGGGTCCTCGAAGACATTACACTGCTTGTCCATGAGGTCAGATGGGTAGTCGTTACTTACAAAAACGTCATTTTTCGGTGCTCTATTTATTCAGTCAAGTATGAAACGATGCTTACGTTTTTTGACGCTTTTGCGTGCAAACTACAGTAGACTTCGATGACTGACTGCAATTGGTAGTGCTGTATGTTCTTTTCAGGGCCTTGTGCTTTGCGAGCTCCTCTTGCAAGTCATCTGGATAAATAGTTAAGTGTCGATACGACTAACCTGTTTCAAAAATCACCTCACAATTCTCCATCTTCCAATCAATCTTGGGGTACACCTCCTCATAGGCATTACCCCAATTTTCTTGGCTGCAAACAACAAGCTTAGATCCAAGAAACCAAGAGCTCCGGCATATCACCGCCTCATTTTTTCCATCAATCAATACAATACGGTATTTGCCCATTTATTCTGAAAGGAACAGCACATTAGTGAATGAAGAACGAATTGCCTTAAAAGTCCCCCCACTTGAAGGTATGGGGAGTGTAAACTCAAACTGATATGCTAGCAAACCCAACCCACTTTGTTGATCATGTCAGCTCTTACCTATGACTCGCATTAACTGCAACCGACGCCAATGAAACAACACCAATTAACAATGGCAACAACTTATCTGGCCGATGTGTGAGGTGTTGCGTTGAAAACGCTGAAGTGATTTGTGGCTATTGCAATACATTTATATTGAATTGTATTAATTGCAAACCATTCAGTGTCGCCTGAGAACTGGCCTGATTTGTATATATCAAGCATCGTTGAATCGAAAGGCTTATTAAAAAATAGCTCCTTATCCAAACAAGGTCTGAATTTAAATGCATTACCTTCACCCACAGTGTAGATAATCCCAGGTACACCATTTACTACTACGAATCGGTGTGGGTAAATGGGAAAAGGTGGGTATGTTTTGAATTTCCGCACATGGGATAAGTGGGTGAGTACGTGGGTCACGTGGGAAAACTGGAAAAGATTGGGACGAAAAAAAATTTTCCGGACGTGTGCAAACGGGGAAAGAATTGCCAATGTGGGCAAAGTGGATAAAATCTGTTGCATTTACACCATGTTTTGTCCATCTGCTCTCCGATCAAAATTACCCATTTATCCCACGTTTCGCCCACATTGCCTAGGTGCATTAACTGACTGGGGAGGATGTTTAATGGAGTGATTAAATGAATATATGTATCGAATGTGGTGTACACCACCACGTAACTTTTCTATAGATACTCGTTTGTTAAACTGGGAATTATTCCTATGACATGCGTGAGAGAGGTATCCTGTGAAGTAGTGTTATATATTGTGCGTAGAATTTTTTCATAAATACCTTTGTCTTATATCTAAAATGCGCCTTTCACGTGATTGGTGTGTTCAAGGTCATTCGCTGATTGATAGGGGCTGGTGCATAACTGTCCTTTTCATCTGATAACAGCCGAGATCTACACGCGTCCTTAGATAGGACACTCTTCGTGAATGAATGGTTATGCACAGTTGTGTAGGTTATCTTTTATCCTTCAGTTGTATGCGGCACTATAGATGTCGACTGACATGAAATACTTTTGAACCTTGAAAATTTTGAAATTTACATGCACAGCCAACTTACCGTTTGTTCCTCAAGCCAGTACCTGTAAGAGCACGATGACCTCCAAAAGTGTATTCGTACTTCTCATAGGGCCGGAGGTGTTTTTTTTTACGCATTGAAGCATCCTAGTAAGATGTATTTGATTCCTTCCGAAGAAATGATTAACAAGTTAGTTATTACCTTCATAGATTCAGCAAAAGCTTGCTTAAATTGCATCCATGTGTACAATATACAAGAAGGAAGCGTTACATGGGAGAACTCAGATGACGAATTTCGTGAAGTAGAGGCAGTAAGAGTATTTTAAAACCTCATGTAATGATGTTAACAATGTTCAACAAACACAACACAATGATTTTAAGCAGGCATAATAGTAGTATGTACTTCAGCGGTTATATACCACTGTCGTGACCTAGTAAACAATTGAATTATATTCATCTGGAGAGCGCAAATTACATAGGTCACTGAAGTGACAACTTAAAGAAATGTGTTAATTAAATATGTATCCATCCTAATCAAAAGCATAGAATAAATTTTTCATAATTATTGTTGAATTATATTCAAAAATTCTTACACATCTCAATGTAATTTCAAAGCCAGTTGTTATTATTATTATTATTGTTCCCTTGGGTTCCTAGTGGAACATAAGGGCTTCAACTGCACGTCTCCACTTGCTTCTGTCTTCCTCCTGCTGTACTTTTCACCTGCATCCATGTTAGTCCATACTCTTTCAACTCCTCTTCATACGATCTCCTCCATGTCACCCTTGCACTGACGTTCCACTCGCCACTTCCTATTCTGTCGGGTTCCACTCGAGCAATGGCCTGACACGCGCGATGTCACCTAGCGGCCTCCTCACTCAGCGAGTGTCCAATCCTGCATATATGTTGGTTGGCGATTGATTTGGTCTTGTTTTGTTTGTTCCCATAGTTTCTTTTTGGTGATTCTTTCCGGCCCGGCCATCTGATCTTCATTCAGTATAGAGCGAAAACAGTTGTTGATAAAGGTAACGTCTGCAACAGGCTGTTGGAAATATTCTTTGTGACCCGCTCGCCAAGTTTCTGATCCATATGGGAGAATTGACTTGACGTTTGTATTGAAAATCCGACCGAATTTTGTTGTTGATGCTGAGTGGCGAAGATTTCCAGATTGGTTGCTTCAGGTTGATGAATGTGTTTCTCGTCTTCCCGGTTCTCGATTTGACATCCTCGTCCGTTCCTCCTGTAGTTTGACAATGTTCCCTAGATAAGTGAATGAAGTTACCTCTTTCAAATCCCTCCCATTGATGGTGATTGACGCTGGATGTTGCTGCTGCTGTTGTTGTTGGTTGGTTAGTTTCATAACCTCCGTCTTGTCTATGTTCACATGGAGTCCTGTCTTTGCTGCTTCTTCGACCACTTTGTCGGTTTTCGCTTGTAAGTCTTCGATTTTGTGTGACATCAAACATAAATCATCCACGCGCGAAATCCAGGTCTTCTAGGTTCTTCACGTTGGTCCAGGAAATCCCTGTCTTCTCGTTTCCCACTGTCTGACGCATAATCCAGTCTACCACAATTAGGAATATCATTGGTGATAATAAGCCAGCACCCTTGTCTGACTCCTGTGTTTACTCCAAACGCCTTGCTGAGTTTTCCGTTGTGGATGACTTGACATGTGCCTTTGTCGTACAGCTGTTGAATAAGTTTGATGAATATTTGGGGTACGCCGTAGTACTCGAGTAATTTCCAAATTACTTCACGGTCAACGCTGTCTGTTGAAGGCCTTCTCAAAGTCTATAAAGTTGAGGTAGAGGTTTGATTGCCATTCCATGCTTTGTTTGATGATGATGCGTAGAGTTTCAATTTGGTCAGAACATGATTTGCCTTTCCTGAATCCAGCTTGTTCTGGTCGGAGTTGTGCATCCAGTGCGTCTTTTATTCTCTCCAGGATGATGAGACTCAGGATTTTACTTCGCAAAGCCAATAATGCACCCAAATAGTATGTGACTCATCACAGTACACTCTCACACCAAAAAAATTTACACGCTATTATAATATGGTAAGTTTTTAGTGCTACTGCCTATGTGTTTGTACTTATCCGTGTGAAAATAAAAAACTTCCCTCTTTGACAAATATTTTAAACCAATAGGAGGCCAACTAGCCAGTAGCCAATTGATTTTCCTCATATAAATAAACGAGGCGTAAAGATTCCTTTCCTGTTACGGTAGCCAACTGTTAAGCTGGATGTTACCTAAATAACTTTAATTAGCTATTTGAAGTGATTAACACAGGTTACCTCAAGCCTACTACCCTATATCATTAGGGGAAAATTAATAAACTTCCTTTTAACTACAGTACAATCTATTGATTCCACAGTGTATTATTTTTCACCGATATATTTTAAAGGTTTTAAGTCGAAGTTAAACTACCTTAGCCAAAATCGCAGTGATATTGAGCGATCAATCAGAATTCAGATGATGGAAAATACTTATTAGGACATTAGAAAGAAGAGAACACGAAGTTCAGCAAAGGGGGCGATTTCACTTTCAAGAGCTGTACATACATAATTTTACATGGATACGATTTTTTTTTACTTGATTCCACATAATTACGAAGGCGAATAAAAGGTGACAATTGCTTTCAACTTGATATGGTTTACGAGTGGCTTAAAAAGAAAATTACACAGGATTAGAATATAATTGTAAAATAGTTATTTTAAACGAATTGCAAGTGTAAGCAGGAGGAGCATGGAAACAAACTTAAAATAACTGTTCGTACAACTGAAAAAATGGGATGAATTGAATGGAGACCAGGAGAGAAATCACACACACACAGCGAACGAAAAAAATCGCAAAAAAGGAACACACCTAACTAGGTCCATGGTAGTTGTGGAAATCGAACTAATTTCTTTTGAACACACAGCTGTGGCTTTTCGATGCATATTGCGAGGGCTTCTGCAGTACAAAGAAGTTGGAAACATACTGCTTTTGGTAGGTTTCTGCTTACTTTGTAAATTACTTTGAATGCATCAGTTGAGATGTTATGGCAGGTATTGAGCAGATGTTTAATAACGGCACTTCTAATTGAACCGGTGCCTCCTTTTTGCAGCAGCCATACTGGGTAATGTTCTCTTACAATGTTGTGAAAGGAGGCGCGTACAACCGTAAACACTCTCAATAGATCTTTCATCCGCCCTCCAAATGTCCTTTCTGCCTTCAATTTAACTAATAACACGACCAGTGACTTTCATCGTTTCAATACTTCTGATGTTCTTAAATGTTTGAAATCTCTTAAACCTTCCCAGAGTCTAGGCCCTGATGGTATACCTGCCATTGTTTTAAAGAAATGTGCTGATATTTTAAGTAACCCACTTACAAGCATTCTCAATACTTCTTTTTCTAATAATAATGTACCTTCTCTGTGGAAAGATATTAAAATCATCCCTGTACCCAAGTCTGGTTCTGGAGATAGTGTTAAGTTTAGACCAATTGCCATTACCTCTCCTTTCTTGAAACTGATGGAGAAATTACTTTTACAAAAACTCATTCCCTCCCTAAGCTTCTCAAATGATCCAAAGCAGTTTGCTTACAAACAGGGTAGAAGTACTTTGGATGCTGCTGCTGTGTTTCATCACAACATTGTATCCTCCTTAGACAAAGGGGCCAAGTATGTCCGTTGTACTTTCCTTGATTACACATCTGCTTTTGACTCTGTACCTAGAGGCCTTTTGTTAAACAAGCTTAGCCTTACACAAACTGAGTCCTGGGCTATCAACTGGCTGCACTCTTACTTCTCCAATAGGATGCAGTACACGGTATATAATGGTGTAGCTTCCTCTCCTTTGCTTACTGAAGCTGGTGTTCCTCAGGGTGCTGTTCTCTCGCCGTTTCTCTTTTCCTTCTTCTTACATGACTTACCTCTCTCAGACGAAATCAACTTCGTCAAATATGCAGATGACCTGACTGTTTCGCTTCCCGTTAAGTCTCAGTCAGACTGCTTCAAATTAAATAGCTTCCTGTCGGACATCAGTCAGTGGTCTAAAATAAATGGCCTAACGCTGAATCCCTCAAAATGCCAGACTGTCGACTTCTCCTTTAGGCATAAACGAGATCTACAAACACTAGTAAGCACTCATGATGTCTGTAGAATCGAGGGGACTATAATTGAAACAAAGTCTAATGCAAAATACCTCGGATTAGTTATATCTTCCGACCTTACTTGGTCATCTCATATCCAAATGATTTCCAAGAAAGTGTTTCGTCTAACCTACTACATTAAGAAACTCAGACTAACTGGAGTCCCTCAACCTCTGCTTACACAATTTGTCAACTCTCGTATCCTACCTATTCTACTTTACTGTTCCCCGTTAGTCTTTCCTGGGTTACTGAAAAAGGATTATACCATCCTGAGAAGGATGTTGAAGGTAGTTAGCAGGACTAGCGGTGTAAAACTCAGTCAGCTCGTCACAACATTAGTGGATAAGCATCTGAATACATGTGAGAAATGGTCTAAAACCATACTCTCTGACCCCCAACACCCCCTCTATTCCCAACTCTCTCCCTGCATCTCATCAGGTAGAACCAGAAATCAGTATAAAATAATATATGCTCGCACAACCAAGTATAGGAACTCAACGATACCATATTTGGCCCGTGTTCTAAGTGACAGAGACAATGTTAAGCGTGAAACCTATGACTTGCTTTGTTGTTAATAACATAATTTTATTTCCCCCTTACCTCTCTTATTTGTACTCTATAGTGAACAACCTTCTTAAACATACTTAGCTGCTTAAAATTATTATCATTGGCTTACATTTTTATTCTTTATTCTATTCCTTCTTTGTACATCTACTGGGTCCGACTATATTATCACTATGATTATTAAAAATTGTCCCGTCATTAACCATCATGTAACATTAGTTTTGTGGTTGTTCTTTGTTCGGCACTATTTAACTGACAATCTTGTTTGTTATTGCCACTATCACCATCTTAAAAATTTTGTATTATGCATGATTCCTCACACTGCCACTACAAACAACCGCATTAGTACTGACAAAAAAGAAAACAAACCTGAAATGTTTATCTTATGATTGCTTAGTGTTGTTCAATCAAATTAACTGATCATCTTGGCTATAAACATTTTTTTCTTTTTTTTTTTTAAGAACATCTCATAATTTCGCGTATGATTATAGCTGTTACTGTTCACCACGCATAAACATATCGTAGCTTCCACTAACTAATACTGAAATATTTTTTTTTCATTATTTGTGTTGATCTTCTTTTTTTTACTCAATATTTTTATTTGCATTTTTTTTTGGTTATTTCTGTTTCTTTTGTTTGGTTTTTATAATACTCCTTTTAAATGTACGATGAAATTAGATGCAATATTGTAGATATGTGCTGAAAATTCCACACTGTACCACAAGTACTGTTTCTGGAATAAAGCGAAATTGTCATGTCATGTCATGTCATGTATCTAGTTGAAAATAATTTTCACCTTTTATTCGCCATCGTAATTATGTGGAATAATGTAAAAAAAATTGTATCTATGTAAATTTATGTATTTAAATGCGATTGTACAGCTTTTGAAAATGTAATCAGAATTCAGACGCAAAATATCTCTTAGTCGTTTGAGAATGCATTAAGAAATATTGCAAATATTTTGTTAAGCTAATTAACTTCCATGTTGTGTTGTAAAAATTTCTAGTCGCTACACGGATAATCTGTAAAGAATTCATACCATGCTCGACAGGCATGTTCATCCAGGTGACTACAGATCATGGTGTTTTGAGGTGCGTTGATATCTCTGACACGGTTCTCCAACTTTCCCCTAACTCTATCCGTAATCCTAACCGTAACTTCAAATCTAATCCTTGCCTTAACTCCAGACCTTAACCTGCGAGTGTAGATATACAGGGGAAGGTCCCAGAGAACAAGTAGAATACTGTACTTACCCTCGCTAAATCCAAGAAGACAGGCATGGTTTGATTTAGAATAATCTTCCATGGCGTTCCTTAAATCTGATTGGTTCGTGTAGGCCAGCTCTTGACAGATTTTGACTTCGACTGTGATAGTTTACATATACCGGTTTTAATTCACTCACTTTTATATGTGGAGCATGTGCGTGTTGTTTACCGTCACTTAGATTTTGTCTCCTTTTCAGGTTCTGTTGTTGTACGGATTTCAAATGTCTAAAGCCATATTAATTCACACTTTCTGGTGCCAGTAACATTCCACTGCATAACTAGATACTGCAGCTCAAATGGAACGTCTAACATTATTTCACTTACGGCAAGTGGATAGGAGTAATGAACCAGAGACGAATACAATCCTTGAACAAATAGCTACAGAAAATCTTGTTCGGAAGGCCTACAATGAAAACCTTCGTCAGTGGAAAGATGAAGCACTCCGGCTGTTCAAAGTGAATCATGTAAACTACCTCTACAAGAGAATTTACAATCTACCCTCTAGTTTTGAACAATTGGATGCAAGTCAATCTTGGTTGGCCTACTGGATGGTACATAGTTTAGGCTTGTTGAACGCTGAGATCCCGGAAGAAATGTTTCTGAAGCTGATATCATTAATAGCAGATATGCAGGTATTTAACATGTGTTATTTTCAAAAATTTCTCTAGAAGCCACGTTTGTATTTGACTCAGTTTGAGAATTATAGTTATTTCTGGGGTCCTATGAACTATTATTGGTGATTGGAATTAAGTCTCAAGTTTCTGTATTCCACAGATTAGTGGTACTCACTTGGTGCCCTGTGGGGAGGTCTTCGGATCATCCCTTTAATTAGTGCGTCGGTGGCAAGGCGTTTATGACTCTCGCCTATCATTCACATGGTCTGGGGTTCGATCCCCTACCGACGCACACCTGATATCTATGGTCGGCCTGCAGAATTCGGGCTACGGATATCACATACTGAAAATTCCATACCTGTACCAAAAACATGGTGTGGAATCAAGCTGTAATAAAAAAATACATGTGGTAATTTTGACTTGGTGTTTTGAAATAGACTGTGATAGTCTCCCTGCTACTTTCTATGAGATATGATCAGGTGAAAACTTCTTGGAAAGGTGGTGCGTATAAAGCCGTCTTTAATGAAAGCATTCAAAAAAAGAATAATTGCCATACTCATGTAAGAAGTAGCAGCTTTCCAGTCTCTGAAGAAATTGTCAAAAATTTATTACTATACCAGTTAGGTTAACTAATGTATTGCAGTTCGTAGTGCTTCACAATAATTTTTCACCTTGAAATCACTTTATTAAGTCGTAGATTTGTGTATTCTCAACATATCGCTTGAACTCCTTACTACACTTAAGCTGTAGCCGGTTTACTACATCGTATTGTTCATTCGTCAGTAATGTGTAAGTATGCTCTTGGAAGTGTGTGGGCTTTTGTTACTTCCCGGTTGCCCACACCGTGGAAGTTGTTTGATTCTTCGGGTACCTGAAGCAGAGAGAGGGTTAGTGTTACGTGATCACAGAGCCCAGGGGACAACTGCTTGAGGCCAGCCGGTCACACACAGTCTGTATGAACTGGTTTCTGGGATTGGTCCCTTATTAGTAAACTTACCACCGGCACGGACCACTGTAGGGTAAGTCGGGATGTACAATTTCCGGGGTCGATCTCCTCTAACCCCCTCTCTCCAGAGTGGAGAGACAACATAGCTAGCTGGCATGCTGGTCATCTGAGGGAAACACCTTACTGATGTTACATCCCTGTTCTCCAGCAGTACGACTTCACCCACAGACCCAAAGCATAGTGTAGGAAAGGAAATCTTACACTATTCCGGGAACTGCTTTTAGTCTAATCGCCATCTTAACAACCTTCCTGGCATGGTAAGACCTTCAGGAACAATAGTTCCGACTAGTGTAGCTTGTTGGGCCCGACTACCACGTGTAAAAGTAGCAGCCATCGGTCGGCAAAGCCCACTAGCTCTGGCGAGGCGGATTCGAACCACCGACCTAAGGACTACTGCACCAATCTACAGTCCTTCGCTCTACCAACTGAGCTATCGCCGCTTCTTTCTTCTACTTTCTTCTCTTGCTCCGTGTGCTACATCGAGTGTGGCGACTTGAACTGCTGCATATCGGTGCAAAGTTCTATCCGGAAAACAGACAAACAGTAATGTGTAAACTAAGCCATCTAGGTTGTTAAGCAGAAATGTGTTATTGATATTGGTTCTTCAGTAGTGAAGTCATATGCATTCCTTTAGCCCCGCTGTTATGGTGTCTTAAATTTCAGAGAAATAAGTTAATCCCGATTAAGTTTGATCTGGTAGTCACTTATATAGGTGAAAAAGGCTTCTGTGCCGGTCTGCTGAAATCTTTTACCAAATTTGATCATTCCGACTAATTAATGTGAACATTGAGTTTGTGTAGAAAAATGCTGTTGCATTCCAAGCACTTGGTGTTCGTCTCGTCCGGCTGTCAGGCTCAGTGATCAGGTAAACTCATCATTCTTCGCTTCCAAATTCTTCAAGAAAGAGTGATTTCAGGTGAACTAAACACTTAGGGATTTTCACTCACCTACATGCTTCTGGTAGCACACAAAAATTTTCTTATCATCTAGTCATTTTGATGATATCAGATAGTTGGAGGTAATCGGAAGGAAGCCTTGTCTGGACGTAGGTTTCGTGCTAGTTGGCACTCACTAGTCAGCAAGGCGTATCTGCAACCTTGAAGGAACTCATGTCCATTCTGAGATTGGAACCCGCATCACTTAGTGAGTTTTGAAGTCAGAGACGGTACCACTGAGCTAGCTATTCAGGCTCTCGATTAACTTCCTGTAGGACTGTAGTGGGTAGTTTCATTAGACACTAGTAACTAGTGTGACGTATTTAGTCCTTTCTTTATATCATTAGATATTAGATCTAATATCATCAAATCCATGTGCACCGTGATGGCGAGCTACCTAGAATGGTGACCACATTGCAAACCTGACTGATAGAATTCAGTCTGCACCAAAGAAAGGACTAGACACACCACAGCAGTCAGTTACTAGTGTCCAATGAAATTACACAATACAGTCCTACAAGAGGTCAATCGCGAGCCGGAATAGCTGGGTCAGTGGTAACGTCTCTGACTGCAGCAATGGGTGATGCGGGTTCGCAGCCCAGAAGGAACATGAATTCCCTCAAGGTTGCAGATACGCCTTGCTGACTAGTGAGTACCGACAAGCACGAAACCTAGGTCCAAGGCTTCTTGCCGATTGCCTTCAGCCATCTAACATAAACATTTCAAAGTGCACCGTGATGGTGAGCTACCTAGAATGGGGCCACATTGCAAACCTGACTGATAGAATTCAGTCTGCACCAAAGAAAGGACTAGACACATCACACTAGTTAGTTACAAGTGTCCAATCAAAGTATCTAGTCATTCTATCAATGCGTTTTCATTAACCCTCACTACTAACAGTGTTCTTTAATCTTATGTCTAGCTATCTTTAGTTGATCTCGTTAACGCGTTATGACAACGTCTATTGTAATCACTTCCAACTGTGACCTCGCTGAATTATGCGTTTAGTATGAATTTGAGAAAAGAATTAACGGTTACGATACTGTGGTAAGAGCTATCTGCTAGCCAAATTTGGAACACAGCAATTAACATCAATGTTCCTACATCCCAAATCTTGGTCATGAGAAAAGAACAAAAACAAAAAATAACTCAACAACTAATCATGGCAGACTTTGCGTGGGCGTATACGATTCGCAGATTTTTATGGTCTAACCTTCAAAGAAATGGCCAAAAAGAGATGATAGATTAACTTGCAGCGAGAGAACAACCAATCAGAAGACACTGTTTCTCTGCTATCAATAATCTATAAAATCTATGTATAAAAATCTATATCTATTGATTTTCGATAAACGATCTGTTGCCTGATCCTTGTCCGTCGTTCACTCATCAGCTGCAACTAAGATTAAGTAGAATATAAGCTATATAAATATTATTTTAGATGTTACTACCAGTGTCACCTTGATTAAACTTGTTTGTTTCCCCTGCCTAGGACCCAAATGGCGGCTTCGGTGGAGGACGTTATCAATTTCCCCACCTTGCAACATCATATGGTGCAGTTAACTGTTTAGTATCACTGCGTCGTCGAGATGCTCTAGATATTATCAATCGAGATGGTTTAGCTAACTGGTTACGGAAACTACACCAGCCAAATGGTTCTTTCTTAATGCATATGGGTGGAGAGATTGATGTTCGAGGTGCATATTGTGCTATAGCAGTGGCTAGATTGACAGGACTTCTCAAAAAATATCCTGATTTGTTTGAATCAACTGCAGACTGGGTGGCTAGTTGTCAGGTTGGTTTTTAGCGTCTAACATTTTGCTTAATGGGAATTTGTATTTAATAACCTTTTGGATATAATTGGTTTTAGAAGCGTTCGTGAATTTCCATTATAGAATAACTTTATGTTTTGGAGTGCAACTTATGATTGAGATGTGATGGAGATTTGTAGCTCAGATGGATGATTTTGATGCAGTTGTGCTCTCTAAACTGGATGGTTTATTTGCGAAGCTTTCAGTGCCCTACTTGGCAACATCTTCAGCGCATACTTCAATTTTTGGAAGTGAACTTTTAGATTTCCCCACGATTTTATAAATCACCTCTTCTGGTTTGATTGCAAAAGCAGTGATGCCAAGGCTCGAAAACATAATCCTGCCAAAGATCAAACCCAAAATTTGGATACGTTACGTACACGACACATTTGTAATAATCAAACGAAACGATTTGGACAAAACTCACAACTTAATAAACAGCGTTTTCAACGACATCAAATTCACAAGAGAAGAGGAATCCGAGAACCAAATCCCAGCTTTGGACGTCTTAGTCAAGCAAATCAACTCACGTACCAAATACTCAATTACAACAGCAACATTCCAATAACACATAAAAGCAATTGTATACAAACACTATTCAAGAGGGTCAGGATTCATTGCACCAATCCCACCTCAAGGAAAATTGAAGAAAGATATCTCGTGGACGGCTTTCAAAAGAATGGATATCCACGGAATTTCTTCAAAAGACATATACCCCCAAGCCAACCAATCAAACCAAAACCCCCCGAAGAAAACACAAAGAAAATCGCCTTACCATATATCAAGGACATCTCAGAAATCACTGCAAGACTTTTCAAACACTTAGGAATTGATATCGCACACAAACCAACAAAATCGCTACATTCAACCAGCTAGCCGTGTATCAACCAAAAGACTCAACAACGAAAGAAGATAAAACCAACTTCATCTACAAAATAAATTATAGCAACTGCGGAAAACGCAGCATTGGCCAAAGTGGACGTCCCCTTCGTCTTCCTATCTATGAGCATAAACTAGCCATCAAAAGACATGACATTTACTTCCCAGCTCATATCACTGCATACAGACAACCATGGACATCAATTCAACTGGAACAACCAGCGTTCAAATATTAGACAGAGGAAACACCAAAAATGCTAGACAATTTTTAGAAGCCTGGTATTCTAGTGAATCATTAATCAGTAGCCACATTGTCATAGACAAAATATACCAATCAATAAGAAGGAAATCTCACACACAAAGGGTCAAAGTTCGAGTCAAGGAAACAATCAGTTCCAATACAAGTAGTCTAGAGGGTGTGAAAACATACAGAAACAACCATGTGAGATGACTAATAAACTCGTGGGGAAATCTAAAAGCACACTCCAACAAATTGAAGTATTCGTTGAAGATGTTGCGTAGTAGGGGGCAATGAAAGCTACGCAAATAAACCATCCAGCTGAGAGAACACAACTACATTAAAAGCAACTTATGATTAAAAATCATATCAAGGCATTCGCATAACTTTGAAATTTTTATATTATTTCTTACTCTTTGATTTTATTGGTATTAATGTTTCTACGTATCGGCGTACGTGTTAAGTTTAGATATCATTGACATAAACCTCCTTCTTCGCCTACTTATATTACTTTTTAGAAACGTAACTCTATCCCACCTTATTATGTTTTAGTCTGTGTATTTGAATTACCTAGTTTTTTTATTTTTTATTTTGATTACAGCTTGATTCCACACCGTATTTTTTGGTACAAGTATGAAATTTTCGGCATGTGATATCCGTAGCCCAAATTTTGCAGGCCGAGCATAGATATCAGGTGTGCGTCGGCAGCGGGTCGAACCCCAGACCATGTGCATGGTCGGCAAGAGTCCCAACCGCTGTGCCACTGTTATAACTGTAGAGTATTGAAATGAAGACGTTTTCACCTTATTCTGTCTGCGCCTGAACTAATCTGTCTATCTGCTCGTCGTACCTTCCGACTTAGCAAAGCACGCAAATATCAAAAGACAAAGGCTGGACTGTGACTGTGTATTGAAGTGCAACAACGATAAAGAAAGCCATGGTATTTATACATTTTACAACAATATGGACAGCTAACAGCATTTGAAATAATTGACCTTAATAGCCAATAACAAAGTGTGTGAGAAATCATAATATGCCATATGTGCGACATTGACAGTCAGTAACAAAATGTGTGGGAATGATATACCATATATACAAAATTAGCAGTCACTACCAAAATGCGTGAGAATGATGATATACAAAATTAGCAGTCAATACCAAAATGCGTGAGAATGGTAACATACCATAAATGCAAGATTAAACAGTCAATACCAAAATATGTGGGATCCTATCACCTCCCCCCGTAAAGAGTGTAGGACTTGCTTTTTGGATCTATTTGCAAAGGTTTTGGAGCTCTTCCTTGTCGAGTTGACCTTTGCGTGGTACTGGATAGAGAAGGATCTGTGTGTCTGACACATAACTGTCCTTTTTCATTCGTACGATAATGCAGCAAGAATTTATCCAAAATTTGTTCTGTTGTTCCCTCCCCCTTCGCTTTTGCATAAGCACGCTTAAAGGTGTCGACGAAACGTTCAGTAATAGTTGACGCAGGAGGGACACTGTTGCAATTGATGTGGCAGAATGCATAGGAAATATCTCTGGCCATTTGGAAAACGCGTCGACACATATTAAGAAATGCATACTATTGAACGGTCCGGCGAAGTCAACATGAACACGGGACCATGGTTTGTCCGGTCGTGGCCAGGAACAAAGTTCTGTCTTGCGTGGGCACTTTGATGCTTGAGCACATTTACTACACTTGCGAACGAGGTATTCGATATGGTCATCGATGTTGGGCCAGTAAACATAACTGCGAGCGATCGCCTTCATTCTCCCAACACCAGGATGTGATATATGAAGCTGCCGAAGCACATGGTCACGAAGATTAGCTGGAACGACAACACGATCAGCAAACATTATGCATCCATTAACGATGGATAGGGATTTGCGTCGCTGGTAAAACTGTTTTAAAACATTTGAATGAACATGTGGAGGCCAGCCACATCGGATGAACTTTGATACTTGCTGTAAAACTGGATCACGCAGTGTGTGTCTGGCAACCTCAACTGCAGTCACCGGAAGATCGTCCAGAGAGATAGACATTATAATTGGGTTGTAATTAACACAGTCAAAAATGTTATATAGCTGCGCTGAACAGAATAAAAACTGTCGTCGTTTGCTTGTTATAACTGCGATGAATTAAGTAAATCCACGTCGCCAATTGTTGTAACTGCACTGAATTAAGGTAAAACCCCGTCGCCAATTGTTATATCTTGCTCTGTCTGCGCCTGAACTTATATGTCTATCTCCTTGTCGTGCTTTCCGACTTAGCAAAGCACGCAAATATCAAAAGACAAAGGCTGGACTGTGACTGTGTATTGAAGTGCAACAACGATAAAGAAAGCCATGGTATTTATACATTTTACAACAATATGGACAGCTAACAGCATTTGAAATAATTGACCTTAATAGCCAATAACAAAGTGTGTGAGAAATCATAATATGCCATATGTGCGACATTGACAGTCAGTAACAAAATGTGTGGGAATGATATACCATATATACAAAATTAGCAGTCACTACCAAAATGCGTGAGAATGGTAACATACCATAAATGCAAGATTAAACAGTCAATACCAAAATATGTGGGATCCTATCAGCCACTAATCATCTTGCTAGGGTCAATTAAATAAATCAATAAATAAACCTTCATAGATGTATTCCCTTCGATGAATTTCAATGTAGGAAAAACAACAGTTTGTGTAGAATATGATGGTACCATCGTTTGTTTCGTTTGCTTCTCATCAGGTGCGTACAACGTCTACAAAACCAATACTTGAAAAATGATCTGATGCTCACTAGCGACTGTACCTATTCAAGTAGGCAGTTATCTGGGTGGGTTCTAGTAGGAAGCCGTGACCAGTAGGTCACAGCGGGTTGAAGGTGAGGCAGTAACTCATCGAAAAAGATATTACGAAGTGGTCGCACTATGTCGTGAATTGGCAGTAGTTAGAATTCATGGACTGACCATTGGATTGGGTGAGTCCCAGTGGCTTGATGGTCTAAGAGCTATCTCATCTTGCAACTTGACGGTCCTGGGTTCGGACCTTGGCGGTGGATGCGTGCTGCTGAGGAGTTCAAAACAAGGTTGACGAAACAGTTGTTCAGTACTCCTTGTTGGTTTTTCCAATGGTTCTCTAACTGATTTCAGCTCATGATGAAATCCTCCAACCAATCAAACAAAAGATCCCTACAAAACCAATACTTGAAAAGAATAAATGTTTGTATACAATAGGAAGTATTACGTAATAAAAACAGGAGACGGATGTGGTGATAAGTGACTAATAAGTTGTATAACGGTGTGTTGAGTTCAGCGTAAATCATAGAAAAAAAAGTGATACTCAGAAATATACCATTCGAAATCTAAGAGACGAAAGAAAGGGATTACGTAATCAGATGAAAGGAAAAGTTAAGAAATCCAGCTATCAGGGTAAGTAAAGAGTGACAACTGGTCCTTTCTGAAGGCATAAATCCGCTTTTCAACGTTTAATGACAGTTGGTTAGGCAGACTTGAGAAGAATTGAACATTATTATGTGTTGGTAACTTAAGGGAATTTCGTGGTGTCCTTCTCATGACCTAAATTACTGACACCTGACAAAAGGATTGTTAAGAGCGTTTGTTTATCTCCTTGAAACGTAGGCTTTTTAGTATATGTTTAAAAATTCGAAGATGCGCTCTTCTCTCTTTTCCCCCAATATAATTGATATGACAGATCCCAGTAAAATTTCACCAAGCCATTGTGGCTAAGATTTTATTATGATAAATCATACAGTGTTATACAGTAATATTTATTACTTCATTTATTACTGCCTCCAAAGCCTCAGGATGGTCGGGGGTGGGTGCCTTGCGCTGCGGGTCGGCCACCCCTCCGCACACCTCTTGAAATGCTCCCATATGACCGGGAGTCTTACATAGCCTCTCCTGAGGAAGTCCTACTCACTGCCTTCACGTGGCGGAGGTGTTTCTCACCAAAGTGAGAGGGCGAAAGCGGATGCCTGGCGCTCTCCACCGGGTTGACTGTCCATTGGATGACAGTCTAGGGGAGATGGCTAAACCCTGATTCCAAACCTCCAACGACTGGCGTATGAAGCTCACTGGAGCTCACCGGCAGACGTATGGACAAAGGGCTTGTTGGATGTCCTGGATGTCTGGCCCCATTCAAAAAGGCGTATGAACCGAACTCCGGTCATCGGCTGCCAATGGATAGTGGACTCCTTACTCCACTCCTACTGCCTTGTAGGTCACACTTGGTTGTGTAAAGGCTAGAGCTGCACTCTCAAACAAAAGGCCGAGCGATTCTGGGGACATCACTCGTACCAAATTCCCATGAAACTTCATGAACTCTCTTACAAATGGCCGCGCCTGGGCAGCGATGATTCGAGACGTTCTTGAAGCCGGCTCATCCTCCCGTAGGAGATAGCCGAAGTAAAGTAAGTAAGTATATTTATTACTGATGACCACGTTTCGAGCACAATTTATACATTGCTATTCATAATCACATCAAAGCATAACTCACACAACTTTCTGGCTTCATTTATATACATGAGTGGAATTGACTAGACATTTGAATGTAAATCAATAAAGGGTAATGTACATTCAGAAACAATAATATTAGTGTTATCAATCAAATACAGCCAGATTGGAAATAAGATGTTTTTTTACAGTAAAAATAAGTAACTTGTTTGAATAAATGAATGAAATAATGAAATGAAACAGATAGAAGAGGCGTTGGTGTTAAATGATTATCGCATAAAATTCATTAGGAACATCAAAAGCAAAATAAAAATAATGGGGAAACTAGACCATTCAACAGGGATCTCTGGGAGCGAACCAATCAGGAACCGATTGTGAAACAAATATGCTTGCAGGAAGAAATGGAGATGGATTGGCCATACGCTGAGGAAACCATCAAGTGACATCACTAGACAAGCCCTCGAGTGGAACCCGAAAGGGAGGCGGCGAGTTGGTCGTCAGTGCAAGGGTGACTTGGAGGAGGTCATGCGAGGAAGAGATGAAAGCATGTGGACAGACCTGGAGCAGGTTGAAAAAGTTGTCAGAAAACCGAAGGCAATGGAGGTGCTCAGCTGAAGCCCTATGTTCCTCTAGGAACTAAAGGATACAATAATAATAATAATATAAATAGACCATTCAACTACTATGACCCAATCCAACAAAACAGGAATCAGAGTGGCATTCAAACCTACAAACTCACTCAGAGATAAGCTCTGAAGGCTAAACGACCCTGTCGGTTGACCAAATAAAACAAAATAATATAACTTACAAAACACCTTGCAATGACTATGAGTTAAGTCAACTACATAGGTCAAACTATAGTAGATCAGGAGTAGTGAGATAATCAGAATATAAGAATTTCACTAAGGTTGGAATGGATTGACCGCACGAACATAAGTAATTTAGAAAAAAACGACTCAGCACTATATTGCACTGCAGGCATTAACACAAACACACTATATAGGTTGGGAGAGGATTAAAATTCTAAAAAGTAATCTATGTAGGTAGAGAGAGAGGTTGAATAATGAATCCTGGTTCATCGAGTCTACACCCAACACAACACATACAATAGAAGTGACTCATCTTTACAAATACCAGAGATATGGCAGATAGTATTACCAGTCAAATCAGAGGATAATAATTATTATTACATTATTACTGTATTTACATTATTATTGTATACAGGAATAATTCCTGTATACATGAAATTAAAATCACCAATATCTACTGATAAAGCAAATGCAGCGCTCACACATGCCTCAAAAGTATGCATCAAAGAAAACCTACGTGGAATTATACAAAAGCTATTCACGATAAGGAAAGATATTAATGAAGTAAAAGAAAAATTGAAAGAAGTAATTGAAAAAAAAAGTATGAAAGCATACTACAAGTTGCACAAAAACGAAAAGAAACCACTTATGAAAAACAAAGGAGAAACAAATCAAAAAATTTAATAAACTCATGATAGCGAAAACTCCGAATGACAGACAAGTAACTAAAGCCAATTGGATTGTAAACTTGTCAGACAGAAAGCTAACAGAAGCAGAGGAAAGTGTACTGATGAAAGGGATGAACTTCAATATCAGCAACAAAAGATTAAAACCTGAAGACATCATACCTGTAATTGAAACAGCACTCGAAGGATATGACAAGCAAAAAGCTGAACTGGTACGAGCACAATGTGCACTTACCTTAAAAAAGCAGAAAAACCAAATATAACGAAGGAGGAACTAAAAGCACTTCAAGACATAAAAGCAGACAAATCCATTGTCATTACTCAAGCAGACAAAGGAAACACAACAGTATTACTTAACAAAACAACATATAATGAAAAGATGAATGAACATCTACAATCTGGACCCTATACCATAATGACTAAATCAGCTGAAACGATCATCAACAAAACAATGAAAGAAACAGCAAATGTAGTTAGACAAATGAAAGAAGTAATTGGTAAGTCAAAATGGTTTGAAATTATGCCAAAATCCTGTAATGTACCTAGGATATATGGTAAGATAAAATTGCATAAAGAGGGATATCCAATAAGACCGATTGTAGACTTCAGAAACACACCAACGTATATGCTATCCAGATTTCTCTCGACAATACTAAGACCGACAAGAGACAACTCAAAAGCTAGAATAGTAGATTCATTTGAATTAGTGAGGCGAATAAAAACCACTAAAATAGAGGAGGAAGAAATACTAGTTAGCTTTGATGTAAACAGTCTTTATACGAAAATACCCATTCAAATGGCCATGATTGCACTGAAAGAGAAACTAAATGAAGATAAAGGCCTGAAAGACAGAACACAGTTATCCGTAGAAGAAATAATAAAAGGGGTAGAATTCTGTCTGACAACAACATATTTCACATTCGAAGGAAAAATATACCAACAAAATGAGGGAGTAGCTATGGGATCGCCTATCTCACCAATTATAGCTGACATATTCATGGATTATTGGGAGGAAAATGCCCTTAAACCATTCAGATCATCACTAAAATGTTGGTGGAGATATGTAGACGACACACTAGTAATAGTGAAAAAAAACGATACTGAGAAACTTTTCTCACAGACACGTCGACTCAATAAAATTCACTATGGAATTAGAGAATGAAATTGGAGAACTGCCCATGTTAGATTGCAAACTACAAAGAATGACAGATGGTAGCATAAAAACAACGATATATAGAAAAGCCACACATTCTGGAAGATTCCTTGATTATTACTCAGCTCATCCACTCTCGGTAAAACGAGGATTAATACAAGGTCTTGCAGATAGAATACGTAGACTTACAACAGCACCAGAGGACCAGCGTAAAGAAATAAAAGTCCTATTCAAAATGCTACTCGAAAACAACTACCCTAGAGAATTTATAAAAGATAATATAAAAAAGAGAAAAAAGAGGTAAAACCGGAGAATAACAAGAATGGAAAAAAACAGTCGCAATACCATATAAAAATGGTACATCAGAGGCAATACAAAGAAACCTCAAAAATATCGGTATTCGAACAACCTTTAAACCGACAAATCTAATCAAAAATAAAATAAATCAACTGAAAGATCCCATAAAAATGATGGATAAAAACAATTTGATTTATAAAATATCTTGTGCTGACTGTCCAACTAAATATGTGGGGCAAACGTCCAGATCACTCAAAATAAGAGTGAATGAACATAAACGCCTAACTAAAGGTCAACCAACAGGGACACAAGCTTACAAAAATCATCGATAGCTGCACATGCATGGGACAAAAACCACAATATCGATTGGAACAAGGTGTGTATTCTAAAAACAAACATGAACAAATGGAAAGAAAAACTCATAACAGAATCGATATTCATTAAAGTCACACCGGATACATGTAACAAGGGTGACTCAGTACAACTATCAACAACTTGGAATATAATTCTAAATGCAAACACATGAATGAGCGTGAAATATAATTCTGAACAGACACAAAACACGAATGAGCAAAAAAATTATAATAATGAACTATATATATGAGTACAAATCATAAATGTGTGAATAAAACAATTCCAACAGTGGTGTGAACACGGGCAGTAATTTTGCTCGAAATATTACCAATAACAAAACTTATCATTGTGTGTAAACTATTAAAATATAATTATACTTTATTTGATCTAATCTGCAATGCTCAAGCTTTTTAGGGATATTGATATCATTCCATTTTGACAGGCTCTCATCAGCTGCAGAGTACCTGAAAATAGAATGGTTATATAAATGATAATAACATAGTCAATATTTGAGTGGTAGTAAAGAAGAGATAAAATTGATGCATCGAAAATGAAAGCATAACAATTTTTTAGTTTAAGTTTTCATCATCGATTTATACGCTTTCAAAGTTGAAAAGGGAGGAGAGGTAAGACAGAAAACAGAAAAAAATTGATTGAGAGAACAGTGTCATGTTGTAGGTTCACATAGCAACTCAAAAAAAGAACAAAATCGGTTACTGTTTATGAGATTAAGATTTGTTCAGTGAGTTGAGATCACTGAATAAGATGACTAATTCAGTTACCAAGGCAGTGAGAGGTTAATCACACTCTCTTTCTGTTTTCAAAAGTCTGGTTTAAATCGTTTGATTGCGATCGCTTTGGCAGATAGTAGTAAATTTGCTGTCCTTTGTCTATTTAATATTTTGAAAGACTTAGAAATCTCTACGAGATGTCCGGTATCAACAATATGTCTGGTGATTGCACTCTGAGAATATTTGCTTCCTTTCAGGCATAGGTTTCTTGGAATATGTTCAGAAAACCGGATAGAAGCCCTTTTTTCTGTCCTTCCAATGTACTTGCTCCCGCAAGTGCACGTGAATTCATCAACGCAGTTGGAGGTGGCATCAGCAGGGTATTTATCCAGTTTTGAGTGGATTAAAGAAGGAGTGGTGCTGTATACTGTTATGAGTTTAGCTGTAGTTGGGAAGCTTCTATTTATTGCACCTTTCAATCTTTTGTCAATCTTTTGTGACACTGCATCTCCTTTGTATGGTAGACAAGTAAACACTTTTTTCTTTTCTACAGTTGGATGCTTTTCTTTCTCATCGTTTTCACTGCTATACTTCTGTATAAATCCCTTAGGGTATCCATTTTCCTTTAAGCATTTCTCGACGAAATCTAATTCTTCTTCGACTTGTTTGGTGAACATATCTTCCTGGCTCTGTCGTACAAAGTCCTCACAAAGCCACATTTATAGCTTATGGGACAAAAGCTGTTATAGTGAAGATATTGTCCAGTCCTGTAGAACACTGTGAGACTTTATCAAAATAAAATTTACCCATAATGGAATTGCGCTCTACCACAGTGCACAAGTTCTATTTTTATATCACTGTATTGGGTAGTTTGATTAGATACTAGTAACTAGTGTGACGTGTCTAGTCCTTTCTTTGGTGCAGACTGAATTCTATCAATCAGGTTCGCGATGTGGCCACCATTCTAGGCAGATTGACGATTGCCTCCAACTATTTAATATCATCAAATCAATGTGCACCGTGATGGCGAGCTACCTAGTGGCATTGTGGCCACATTGCAAACCCGACTGATAGAATTCAGTCTGCACCAAAGAAAGGACTATACGCGTCACACTAATTAGTTACTAGTGTCCAATCATATCAGAGAATCTTCCTTCAATTTGTGTCTGTAGAATATATTCTTCTAACTGCGCAAAATTTTTGACGAATGCTCGTTTATAACACAGGAGCGGGACAACTTAGATTCCACAAACTGTATTTTTTTTTACCTCAAATGTATTCTTATTTTACTACTGTGAGATAGATAATTCAGCGTCTTCCGAATAATTTCCTTTGTTGTAGACCTATGAAGGTGGTTTCGGCGGTCAACCAGGATTGGAGGCACACGGTGGTTACACTTTCTGTGCTGTCGCGGCATTGTGTTTTTTGGGTAGATCCGATCTAATTAATTTGCCTAGACTATTGCATTGGGCAAGTCGCCGTCAGATGGCAACTGAAGGTGGTTTCCAGGTAGATTTTTCTTATGTTCAATTAATTATTGGTATCAATAGTGAAGTAATGATGCTGTGAACCTCACCTAGTTTACCAACCGACGCCAAGCTTGGAAATAGGCGAAAAGCATGGGCTTCCCCTGGAAAATCAACCAAATCACTATAGGAAGTTCGAGGTACAGAAAAATTTAGAAAATAAGCCTATTGTTGTCTGGGATCATTGAGGCGGAACAATGCTGGTTGGTGGTAGAAGTCTTTTGGAAGGCGGTTGGCCGATGTGGCTTCATCCGATGAAAGTGGGAGTAAGCATAGGGACAAAGGTATATCCGGATGATTTTTAAGGTAGGCAATGTTCCTTAGATTGCAGAAGATGTGGATATAGAAGTGCTTTGGATTTATGAGAAGAATTGGATTGGATGTAGACTCTTCATATTCTTAACTGTATAATTAGTAATCTCTTGACGAAAGGTGAGACCGCAGCCTACTGGAAACGAAGTAGAGGAGTGGGGCTGATTTAGGAATCTTTACGATCAAGTTTAAAGTCTTTGAAGAAGTCGGCGATGGACCACAATTCAAGCCTAACACTCAGAAAATGAAGGATGAAGCTACGAAGGACACACTCACTGCAGTCATCAGAAAAGTGTCAGAGGCGTCGGTCAACATCACTGAGGAAGAACACTGGGAGTCTGTAAAAGCGTCATAAAAGGAATTTGTGTAGGTATCTTATTCCAGAAGAAAAGCAGAACAAATAATAGCTGTGTATAGGCACCTAAAAGCTGGGGGAGAGATTGTGAAGTACGAGACAAACAATAAAACGGGAAGCCGAGTACAATCTACAGTGAGCTGAACAAATAAGTGGTGAATAGTGCTAGGAAGGGAAGCAGAACAGACTTCAGGTAAAAAATATCTCAGGACATTATATTAGATAACCAGATCTGTATCCGGGACGAGATCAACTCAGATGAAACCAATGAGGGACAGTGAATAAAAGCGAATTACCACTAAAAACGTGGAGTAGGGGAAATGTCACGCTGATTACTTCAAAGGACTTTTGACTTAACCATCACCTACAGCTAGTGAACCCCAACTCTTCATCAAGAGCAGAAGTCCTGAGGTCTATGCAGTAACTGAAGACTGAACAAAAGCAGCATGACCACATGAAATCCCCTCAGAAGCACTGAAAACAGACATGTGACATTACTTCATGAGTTTCAGAAGGAAAAAAAGGTACTTGCAGACTTCCAGAAGGGTTACTGGACTCAAAACTCAGTCCGGAAATAGCTGGCTTCAGGAAAAGTAAATCATATGCGGATCAAATTGCGACACCAAGCAACATTATCGAATATCGAGCATAGAATGGCAGCCAACTGTCTACTTCAGTTTTATCGAATTTAAAAATGCTGTCGACAGCATCGACCGTGAAATAATTTGCAAACTGCTTCAACAACTACGGAGTGCAGCGCCGCCAACCATTACCAATCTCATCTCACAGTTATATGGTGATACCACATGTCAAGTTAACCACAGTGGTAAGCTCAGTGAAACACATGAACTAGAGACAATAATAAGGCAAGACTGTCTACTATCACCGATTATATTCCTGATTGTGGTAGACTGGGTCATGCAGAAGACTGTAAGTGGAGCAAGAAGACGAGTGTATGTTGAACTGACTAAAGGACCTTAGAAGGTTTGGATGACTTGTCTTGCATCTAAAAGAGTTGAAGATATCTACATGCGAAGACGAACAATTTGGCAGAAGAGGCAGCGAAGACGGTAATTCAAGTGGACGTGTAGAAGACAGAGGTGATGAAGATAATCAACCAGCATCAACCACCACCAACGGCAGAAATCTAAGGGGAGTCGTCTCCTTCACTTATCAGGGAGCATCATTTCAACTATAGGCGGCACTGATAAGGCTGTCAAAACCAAGATCATGAAGGCCAGATAGGCTGTTCGATACTCTGAAATCAGTCTACGGCTCTAAGCACAAGGAACAAGACCTAAATTTCCAGTTCAAAGTGAGAATAGTAATTGTAGTAACAACTAACTTAATAAAGGAGGAGTATACTAATTGAATAGACAAAACGAAAAAAATGGTAGAGCCTAAATATGAATGGGGATTATCATACTTTAGCATAAAGGGATTAAGTTCATGAAAGTTGGAGGGGTTGAATAAACTTTTTCTGTATACAGAGATCTGGCTTTTCTGTTTCGATAGCCAAGGCTTCAAAAATACAGCTGAGTCGGGTACGTAGTGATTTAGGTAAAATACTTTTTACCTTGGCTGAGGCTGCTGTAGAGATACAATGATCGGTATCAACCGAATGTCCAGTGATTGCGCTTCTTATTGCTTCACTTCTACCGATTCGTAACCAGGCAGGATATAATTTCTTAAAAACCATTGTACAGCTTGATAATAAATTCGTTGAAAAGAGTCTCTTCGCTGAATTGCCACTTGTTTTAATTTTCTACATGTTCATGTGCCAAGTTATAAGGCAATTTTGTTCTTTATGGAAGACGAAACGATATAGGTAGTAGTATCTTGGAAACCTACAGCTCAGTAATTATTGAATTCAAATACCTAATTCAAAGAGTTAAACACTCAGTATACTTGAGAGGTATTTTGATGCCTGCCTACACAGTACCCACTTTGAATAAAAGTTGTTAACTAACTGGCTTCAACCAATTATTGATATAAGAATAAAACTTGTCCGCTGCAGTGGTAGAGTATAATTTCATTATAGGTAAAATTTATTTTTGATAAAGTCTCACAGTGTAGTGTTATATAGTAGTAATATTTACTGATGACCACGTTTCGAGTACAATTTATACACTGCTTATAATCACATCAAGGTATTCACTCGCACAACTTTCTAATTTCGTTTATATAATTCCATCATTATTTTTCATCGCTTGACTTGATTGGTGGTAGTATTTTCTATATTTCCGGTATGAGTAATGAGTCACTGCATCGTATTGCATGTGTTGGCTGTAGACTCGATGAACAAGGATTCAATAATCAACCTCTCTCTCTCCACCTATTTATATTACTTCTTAGAATTTTAACCCTCTCCCATCCTATTGTGTAATTGTGTGTTAATGCATGCAGTGCTATGTAGTCCTGACCTTTCTCCTAAATTACTTATCTTCTCGGGGTCAACCACTCTTACCTTACCTAAATTATTATGTTCTGACAGACAATCTCAGTACTCGTGATCTACTATAGTTTGACCTATGTAGTTGACTTAACTCACAGTCATTGCAAGGTATCTTGTAAATTATATTATTTTGTCTATTTTGGTCCATTGGGCCCTCTAACCTACAGAGCCTGTCCTACCTGAGTGAGTTTGTAGCAGGAATTACAGTGGCGTTTAAACCTACACTGTGAGATATTATCAAAATGAATTTTACCCATAATGGAATTCAACGAATTATTATTCTTCTCTTCAAGTCTTGTGTAATCCAAGCATGTATGTAATCAACGCCCCTATGATTTAAATTTTTGTTTGGATTTTCTCTTCGAAGGGTAGAACAAACAAATTGGTGGATAGTTGTTATTCATTTTGGCAAGGTGCTCTTTTCCCAATGGTTGAAGAATTGTTATGGTTGTCAGGTGATCCTGCCCTCAGTGATACTGACACCTTATATAACCCAATTGCTTTGCAAGTAAGACTTGACAGTTTTATATATATATTCGCACTGACTAACTGGTTTCAACACAGAACTTTGCACCGATTTGCAACAGTTCAAGTCACCACAATCCCTCTGTGTAGCACAGAAAGCAAGAGAAGAAAGTAGAAGAAATGAAAAATGGAAACAGTAGACAGGGATAAGAGACAAAAGGAATAATAATAATAATGAAGAACCATATAGTTTCATTGGAAATTATAAGTCATAAGGAGTGGATGCATCTGCGCCATCGAGAACGATTACTTTGAGCCATACCAGAAATTGTCTCCAGCCATTGGTTTTTACCGTCCAGAGGACCCCAAGCAAGAAGTCTACACCTTCCTACGGGACTGGCTGGCTGGCTTAAACTAACTGTTGTGGATTTCATTGACTAATGAAACCATGTTTTGTTTTCACCGCCGCTAGCTTTTTTACAACCTGATCCATCCTATGTCAGTCAGCTAACATTGTCCGTCGGGGAAGGCGATGACTAGGCATACGTAACACATATCCTAACCATCTCAATCGATGTAACTTCACAACCTCGTCTATTGATTTCCCCTCCTTACCTGTCACTAGACCGACTTCTAACCCCATTATCGTTCACCTTATTATACCACTTCATACAGGAGATAGAACGGAGGCACCTATGATGAAAGACAGCTAGTCTTTTCATGTCTCCCACTCTCAATGGCCAGGTCTCACAGCCAACTGTAAAGGAGAATAGAGTGAACTACTGGGCATTACACATTTCCTTTGGTCGATAGCCTTCTGTATTCGAGCTGAGATTTCGTCAGAGATCAACCCGTTGGCGTTGGCTGATGCAACTTCCCAAATAAGTCTGTCTGTCTGTCTGTCTGGATTCAACATAGAACTTGGCACCGAAGTGCAGCAGTTCGAGTTGCCACGCTCCAAATAGCACACACACAAAGGTAGACAAGAAGATGAGTGAAGAGAATCAATAGAGTTTGACAAGTAGAAGAGTGAAACAGAATGGGTAATGGTAGAAAGGAATATGAAAGATTACAGAGACTGAATACATCTGCGCTGGCCATTGACAAAGATTTTGAGCCATGTCACCTATTGTCTCCAGCCATTGATTCCTAGAGTCCCGAGGGCCCCAACCCGGGAGTCTGCATCTCCCTACCTGACTCAGTTTGACTGTCAAGGATTTCATGGATTGATGAGGCCATGTTTTTGTTTGGCCACCACTGGCTCTTTTCCAACCTGCACCTATATCAGCTAGCAATGCCTGTCGGGGAAGGCGATGGTTAGCCAGGCATGCGCAACACGTGACCTAGCCATCTCAGTCTATGTAACTTTATAGCCTCGTCGATTGATTTTCCCAAATAAGTGAAGTGGTCAACACGTTCCACCAATCACTTTATTCCCTATTTCTAAACTGGAAGTCAGTGTAAAAATGTTAGTGTTACCGAATGTTAATTAAGCTGGATTTAATGATGGAGGAAATGGTGGTCACTTCGAATCCACAATTGTAAAATTTTCTGCTTGTTTTCTATTATTATTACTACTAATATTTTATTTGAACTCATAATATTACGAATTATTCTTGATTGATATAAAATCATCCTTTGTCAGTGTCAGGATCTTGACTCGATTTATTATTATTATTATTACTGTTATTGGGACAGGTCAGCAAAGCGATCTATTTTCGTAACTTCACTTTTAAACTGTACGGTAATTTGGGGGGGGTGTGGTGGGGTTATATTATTATTTTACTATTATTCTCTTGGGTTCCGAGTGGAAAATAGGGCTTTGACAACACATCTACACGTTGTTCTATTTTTTTTACTGCCCTCTTAAGTTGGTTAGCTGCACGACTGCTCATCATTTTTCATCTTCTCCTCGCCAAAATGATCTTCTCCATGTCACCTTCGCACAGACAACCCACTCGTCGCATGCTTCCCTGTCTGTCTGTGTGTTTTCGACATAGAACTTTGCACAAATGTGCGGAAATTCAAGTCGCCACATTCCGTGTAGCACGCGAAGAAAGAGAAGAAAGTACAAGAAAAGCATAATAGAGACAGTGACCAGAGGTGTGAGACAAAGGAGTAATAAAGAAAAACAAAACGGTTTCATTGAAGATCATAAGTCACAGGGAGTGGATGCATCTGCACCATGCATTGAGAACGATGAGTTTGAGCCATGTCACCAATTGTTTCCAACCATTGGTTTTTACTGTCCCTAGAACCCCAACAAGACAGCAGTCTACACCTTCCTACGTGGCTTAGACTAACTGTTGTGGATTTCATTGACTGGTGAGGCCAAGTTTTTGTTTGACCGCCGCTAGCTTTTTTCCAGCCTGACCCTATATCCGCTAACATTACTCGTCGAGGGAGGCGATGGCTTGGCATACGTAACACATGTCGTAACCATCTCAGTCTTTGTAGCTTCACGACTTCGTCGATGGATTTCCCCTCTTTACCTAGAACTCTACGCCTAACTTCAATGTTGCTCACCTTATTATGCCACTTTACACGGGAAATAGAACGCAGGCACCTATGATCAAAGACAGCCAGCCAGGCTTTTCATGTCTTCCACTCTCAGTGGCCAGGTCTCACAGCTGGCCATAAAGGAGGACGGAGCGGACTGATGAGCAGTACACCCGCCCTTTGGTCGATAGTCGAACATCTCGTCTACGCCAGAGTCGGCGTAAACTGGCAAATGCGAAACGAGCCCCCTGTATTCGTGCTGAGATTTCGTCTGAGATCAGCCCGTTGGCACTGGCTGATGGTACTTCCCAAATAAGTGAATCGGTCAACGTGCTCTACCACTTCACTTCGTATTTTTAAACGAGGCGTCGATGTAGTCCAGTCCTGTAACATCATCTTGCATTTGGCGGGAGCGAATTGCATGCCCAACATTTGTAGATTACGGCTCAAGGTGTTTAGAAGACTCTGCATTTCGTCAGCGTCTTCGCCTAGAAGGACTATATCGTCTGCATATTCTAAGTCAACGAGATTATTCCCAGGTAGCAAGTGAATTCCTGAGTCGCTGAAGTCACTTAGGGTTAAGTCCATTAACACATCTATGATCAAGTTGAATAGAAAAGGGGATAATGGGCATCCTTGACGGATACCACAAGTCGTCACCAGTTCAGATGACAGCTCGTCATAAGCACTCACCTGGCTGTATGAGTCGCTCGCTTCCCACTGGGATTCCACTCGAGCGATGGGTCTGCATTGCGCGCAATATCATTTGACAGCCTCCTCAAAGTATGTCCGATCAATCCATCTCCATTTTCTCCTACATATCCATTTGTTTAGCAATCGCCTCCTGGTTGGTATTTTGCTAGCCAAAGTTTCTTGTTACCAATTCTTTCTTTTGATAAAAGTCTGCAACTTGTTGGAAATCCTTTTTCGTTATGTACGCGCAGTTCAAGTTTCTCACACTTATATAAGAATTAACTGACTGACTGACTGATTTCACTTTTGTGTTGAATAGAACCCGAATCTTGTTGTTTATGCTGCCTGGCTGAGTTACAGTAGGAAATGCTCAAACTGGTTTCAGGTTGATGCAAGCGTATCTTGCCTTTCTGATTCTGTCTGGTTGACTGGCTTTGACATCTTTCTCCGTTCCGACTGCCTGTAGTTGAAACTGTGCTTCCTGGCTGGATAAGTGAAGGCAGGAAGTAACCTTTGTGAAATCTCTCCTGTTCATGGTGATTGATACTGGTTGTTGTTGCTGCTGTTGGTTGCTTATCTTCACAACTTCCGTCTCCTCTATTTTCGCCTAAAATCCTATCTTCATCAGCTGCTTCTTCATCCAATTTGTTGGTTTCTGCCTTCCTGCAAGTCTTCGAGTTTGTTTATTTGTAATTTGTTATCTCTGTGTAGCGATATTATAGATACATTATTCTCCAAGTCGTCATTTGCATAGATCTTCAGTATGTGTGCTACTTCTGCTGCCTTGTATTGTGTGTTTGTTTGTCTTTATCTTCTTTTCGTGTGTGCCTCCCTCCCCTTGTTTTACCGCAACTGTGAATCATCTGTTGTCTTTGACGTCAAATCTCTATCTCTCTGCTATTTGATATTTTTGTGGCAGCGATGAACGTGTTTTTGTATTCTATTGATAAATCTTATCACTGCATGTAAAGCATTCTGATGAAGAGTTCTATCCAAATTTAATGCAAGCAACAAAGGTTAATAAAACAGGATTTAGTGAATTCATCAAATTTCGGTAGGACTCGTCATCTGAATACTCCACATGCGGGGATATATATTCTTTTGAAATTACATTGGGAGATATAAGACTGATAAGTGAGTAAATAAACTACATTGAATTAGTCATGCAGAAAGACACGTGCGAATGTTTTCCAGGTCATGTTCAGATAGAAAAGGGGAGAGGGATTGTGAGAGATGAAAATTAAGATAAAATGCATTACGCTTTAGTCATAGCACTTAGATAAACAATTAGTCATTAGAGAATATATCAAGAATGGCAAACAGAGTAATATCAATAGTAATAGTTATGATAATAATGATAACAATAATAATAATGTTGAAGTGAGTCAAGATAATACTACTGAGAAAGGATAGTTTTAAATGAATCAAGAATAATAATAATAATAAGAGGTAGAATAATAAGTAAAACGTATTACTACGGTAAATTCAGAATGACGACCATGTATTTTTGTACAGAGAGACCTGGTTCATAAACTCGAATTACACAAGCTCCCTCTGGAATTGCAAGCATCTTCCTGTTTCTTTGTCTGCTGACAGTAGTGAATGACTTAACAGCGTCGATATTGTATCCGTAGTCCACAAGATGTTATTTTTTTTTTTTTTTTGATTTACAGCTTGATTCCACACTGTATTTTTGGCACAAGTATGGAATTTTCAGCATGGATATCGGTAGCCCAAATTTTGCAGGCCGACCATAGATATCAGGTGTGCGCCGGCGTGGGCTCGAACCCCGGACCATGTGCATGGTCGGCGAGAGTCCTAACCACTGTGCCACCGACGCACATTGATGTTTTTAGCACTTTGTATTCAGCTGTTTTCAACCAATTTGGCAAATGCTCCATCATGCGAGTAGACAATCGCCTTTCTGCACGACCTGTGTATTTGCTTCCACAAACACACTCAAATTGATATACGCAGTTTAAAGCGTCGATGATTGGCGACTGGTCATTCCCAGATTGTTGAAGTACCGGCTTAGTGGTGTTAAGGAAAACAAGTTTTGTAGCATAATCTAGTTTTGCAGATTTATCTAGTCTTCGTTTGACTACTTCTTGTACATCATCTCTTTTGAATGACGAATTGATGTAGACAGATTTCTTCGGGATTCATTTCTTTAGGGTATTTATTAATGAACTTCTCAGGATATCCATTCTTAGATGAAATATTCTACAGAGATTTTATTTCATGCTCAATTGTACTGTCATTAGGAATTTTCCATGCTCTGTTGAACAGTGTTCTGACTAAATTCTTTTTATAATAAATTGGAACAGAGCTGTTAAAATGTGTGTTTACTGCTCATATTGGGAAATAAATGTTTTTAATTCGAAATTTAATGAATTCATTAAATCCTGCTGTATTAATTATGTGTTGCTTATTAAGTTTACATGTACATTTAAGTGCTTGATGAAACCATAGTCTCTCATCTACGACTTTTTTAGGAAACAAATTTAGTTTTCTCAGTGCAAGATCGTATTTAACCTTTGAGTAATATGTAATATATAGTGGATAGTGGTTTTTTGAACTTCAGGGCTGTTTCTTATCGCGCCCACTACTACTGTTTGGTCATGTGAATTTTCACTTGAGAACAAATTTTCATATCGTAAATAAACAGAAGCATAGATTTGGAAAGATATTCTTTCATTGAACACTAGTAACTAACTAGTGTGATGTGCCTATCCGTTTGTTTTTGATGCAGACTAAAGTCTATGAGTCAGGTTTGCATTGTGGCCTCCATTCTAGATACCTGAAGGGGAAGCCTTTCGTGGACCTAGATTTCGTGCTAGTTGGCACTCACTAGTCAGCAAGGCGTATCTGCAACCTTGAAGGAATTCATGTCCCTTCTGAGATTTGAACCCAGCTAACACAAAACCTAGGTCAGACAAGGCTTCCTGCCTATTGCCTCCAACCATCTAACATTACCATTTCGAAGTTCACCGTGATGGCGAGCTACCTAGAATAGTGGCCATATTGCAAAAGCTGACTGATGGAATTCAGTCTGCACCAAAGAAAGGACTAGGCGCACCACATTAATTACCACTTTCTAATGAAAGTGCCCAATAGAGTGCTACATGAGGTCAATCGCGAGCCCGAATAGTTCAGTGGTAAAGTCTCGGACTGCAGAACTCACTAGGTGACGCAGTTTCGAATCTCAGAAGTGATATGAGTTTCTTCAAGGTTGCAGATACGCCTTGCTGACTGGTTGCTGAGTGTCAACTAGCACGAAACGTAAGTCAGGCAAGGTTTCCAGCTGGTTGCTTCCAACCACCTAACAGCGGGAATTCAAGAATATTTTACTTATGAAATACCTTATAATGCAGCATAGCTGTCGTTTTGAAGGAGACCAAATCAATCAATGAGACTGTGAAGCTACACTGATTGAGATGGCTAGGACAACTGTTGCGCGCAAACCAAGCCCTCGTGCCCCTTCCTCGAGGAGCCAATGCCAGCTGATAATATAGGATTGGTTTACAAAGGAGTTGGCGGTGGCCAAACCAAAACCTGGCGTCAAGTCCTTAAAATCTTTGGTAATTCGTTTGACCCACTTTGTTAGGGTCTATGACATCAGCTTATAGGCTTTGGAACGTTAACAACCAATCACTAGAGAACATTATTAATTTAGCATATCAAAGAAAATGGTGATATTTTTGTGTTTATTTATTTTTCTTTGTTGTCTTTTATTTAGGAATATATCCTACTCTGTTGTCAGGATGTATCTTACACACGTCCAAGTATAAGTGTGCACCATCATGCAGACGATTCTTCTTCATCAAGTGAAACAACATCTATAAGCAGAAATTCAAGTTCAGAAGAGAATATCTCTACTTTTGACACTGGTGGTGGTGGTGGACTAATTGATAAGCCTGGTAAACATCCTGATCCTTATCATACATGTTATGCATTAAGTGGATTAAGTCTAGCACAACATTCTCCTCGACAACATAACCATGGACCATCACCAAGAGATAAAAGCAAATCTGACAATCTCTCTTATCCATCTTCAATTGTCGACCTGTTGGGTGCAGAGTTTGGAAATGAATTGGTTGATTTAAATCCTTATCATAATATTATCCATGATAGGCTAGCATTTACTCTGACGTATTTCAATGAGTTAGACAATGGTCAATCCGTGGAGTGTGCAGAACACTTGGCTTTAAAAGCTGCTGAAGCGATTCTCACCTACACAATGTAGCATCAGACTAACTGAACAGTGTTAGTTATGTCTAGATGTGTTGGCTAATATACACACGGGATCTGATGAGTATATACATATATACATGTACAGCGCCATAATAAAATAACAGAAAGTGGTGTTATTGTGGTTGTTCGTCTTCTTCTTCTATTTTTTATTTAACAAAAGTTTATTTTTTATTCCCTGGAAAGATTTGACAATGTTATATTATATTATTGTTATTTTTTATTTTACATTAATGATAATGTCATGGCTAACTTTTTCATCATACATTTTGTTTGCATATTGTTTCGCTGACAAAATCTCATCACGGATACAGAAGGCTAGTTTCGCGTATGTCAGTTTATGATGTCTTTGGCTTAGTAGACGTGATATCCGGGTGGCTATCAACCAGAAGACGAGTGTACTGATCAGCAGTTCGATCAGTTCTCCTTTATGGTTGGCTGTGAGCGAGACCTGGAAGATATGAAAAAAGCCTGGCTAACTGGCTTTTTTTTATCATAGATGTCTGCGTTGTTCTATCTTCCCTGTTAAGTAGTATATTAGAGTGAGCAATACTGAGGTTAGGAGTCGGTCGAGTGCTAGGTAAAGAGGAAGGGGAATTCAATCAACGAGATTGTAAAGTTACATCGACTGAGATGGTTAGGACATGTGTTACGCATGTATCGGTAGCCATCGCCTTCCTCGACGGTCAATGTTAGCCAATGACATAGGATGGATCAGGTTGGAAAAGAGCTAGTGGTGGTCAAACCAAAACATGGCATCATCAGTCAATAAAATTCACAACAGTTAGTTTGAACTAGCCATGTTGGAGTATGTAGACTTCCTGGTTAGAATCCTGGGGATGGCAAAAACCAGTGGCTGGAGACAATCAGATATATCTGTCAAAATCGTTCTCAATGGCTGGCGCAGATGCGTCAACTCTTTGCGGTTTATAATATCCAATAAAACTTGATTTTCCTTCTATGTTACTATTCTTTTCCCCTCACTCACACTTCTGTTCACCGTCTCTCTTTTTAATTTCTTTTTACTCTATTTTCTTGTCTAGTGTGCTGTATGGAGAAAGTGTGGCAACTGGAACTGGTATATATCTGTGCAAAGTTCTCCGTTGACACCAGGCAGTCAATCAGATGTACAAAATAGGAAATGACGTCTAACCGGGGATAGTGTTGTATCCGCCTTTGCAGACAGTGAGGCTTGCTAAAATGTAATGAATACAAAGTTTATCAAGACAGTATGCATAATGCGTTAATTTGAGAATGATAACATAATTCAAAGAAAATGACTTGGTGAAAAAGCGCTTTAAATCGACACTGTTTTGTGCTAATATAACTTCAATAGGATTTAAGGAAATTGAAAAAGAAAAATACGAGTGGAGAGATTTGACCAGAGGAAATTGTGTACTTATATTGATGCAATTCGATTTGGTGTCGTAGTCATCAAAACACTTCTATGAGAAAATGAAACTAAGAAAGCTTACTGTATGGTAAAGACTGGTTCATTGAGGCTTCAAGTTACAGAAAATAATAGTTCCACCCCTAAGATACAATCTAACAGTTTAACAAAGTGAGTGTCACATAATTTTGACAGATAAACAAAATGAGTCTAACAAATAATATCTACTTTAGTACTCGAAAAACTATACACCACTGCATCATATGAAAACATATTATTATTATTATTCCATTGAGTTCCAAGTAGAACATAGGGCTTCAACAACACATCTTCACTTTGTCCTATTTTCTGCCGTCCTTTTCTACTTGGACCACGGTTGCCCACAATCCCTCATCTCCTACTCACATGATCTCTTCCATGTCACCCTCGCATTGACGACCCACTCGACGCGTGCTTTCCATTGGGATTCCACTCGAACAATGGCCTACATTGCACGCGATGTCATTCGGTGGTCTCCTCAATGTATGTCCAACCAATCCACCTTCATTTCCTTCTACATATTTGTTCAGTGATCGGCTCTTGGTTGATTTGTTCCCATAGATTCTAGTTGCTTATTCTTCCTGGCCATTGGAAAAGAGTTAATATTGGTTAAAATAAAACTGAGTTTCAATAGATAGAGTCGTTAGCTGTGTAGAGAGGTGTAGACTGCTTGATTGCGGTCCTTCGGCTGTTAAGAATCAAATAACTGGAGACTATTGATGATGTGACTGAAAATCGTTGTTGCCAATGGCACAAATGCATTCGCTCTTTAGGATCTCCTATATCCATTAGTCCCACGTGTTTTTCAGCTACTCTTATTGCTTCTTAGAGTTCTGTCAAGTTTGCTTCTTCTTCTCTTTCCTCTACTACATGTTGAGTGTGACGACTTAAACTGTGACAGTTTTGTGCAAAGTTCCGCTTTGAAAGTTAGTCGTCAGTCGGCCTTATATATAATAGTCACATTCTATCATCATTGCTCCTTGATCTTTTAATGCCGAATCTTTTTTCTGATTGTTATTGAATACACATCTCACTGCCAGTACTAACTAAGTCTGTAGATTCCTGTATAAGCCAATTTAATTTTTTGCATTTCTTATATCAATAAAAACCTGTCATTAATGAAGTAATTCCTATTTTGTGGTCGTGTGATACAGACAATGTGTGTTCCAACGGAATATTATTCGCACATATTCCCACAGTTCAATACTGCATTAGCAACAAGATACTGTATGTACATGTATTTGAACATTCTATTTCATGTCGTTTAATTTAGTAAACCAAAATCACACTCTCAGTGATTGGTTAAAGAATATAAAGTATATACTTTGTCTCCCTAATCTTGCCTTCTGTTGTTACATTTGGTGTCTCTGTCTGTCAAGAAATGAAAATCCCGTCGCCTGCTGTTTTTGGAAAAAAGGAGACATATGGATCTTATAGCAGGACTTTGAGGCTGTTCACGAGTTGAATGGCTTTCAAGATCTGTTAGCGAAAAGGCTGTTACACATAAGCACTGTTGAGAAGTCGGGCGAAGGCAGCATATGATAGTGTGAGGCGAATACGCGCCAAGGTCACACAAACTGCTTTCAAAGTGGGAAGGACCACACTGTCTGTCTGGTTTCACCATAGGACTCTGTACCGGTGTGCATCAGGTCAAGTTGCCACACTTCACTCAGCACACAAAGCCAAAGCAGAAAGTAAAAACAAATGCAAAATAGAGACAGTAAACAGAGATATGAGGCAAAAAGAATAGCACTATGATGGAAGAACAATATAGTTTCATTGGAAATTATAAGTCACAAGGAGTGGATGCATCTGCGCTAGCCATTGAGAACAACTATTTTGAGCCATCCATATAACCGATTGTCTCCAGCCATCGTTGGTTTTTACCGTCCCGAGGACCCGAAAAAGGAAGTCTACACTCTCCTACATGGCTGGCTTAAACTAACTGTTGTGGATTTCATTGACTGATGATGTATTGTTTTCGTTTGACCACCACTGGCTCTTTTCCAACCTAACCCTATGTCAGCTAACATTGCCTGTGCACGAAGGCTATGGATGGCCAGGCTAGGCAGGCGTAACACATGTCCTGAACATCTCAATCGATGTAACTTCACAGCCTCGTCTATTGATTTCCCCTCTTTACCTAGCAGGACCATACACAGTCACCGCGAGATGGTGTCATATATATACGATCAGAAGTGCAAACAAAGAGAAGCAGGTGAACGTCTGCGAGCTTTGGAACTGTATACAGCAAGACAAGCAAACAAAGACGCAAGCACCAAGAAGATCGAACTGACTTCAGTCGAGTATGGTAGTGTGATAAAGACAATGTGTTCCAGCGGAATATTATTCACACATACACCCACAGTTCATTACTGCATGAACAACATTCTATTTCATGTCGTTTAATGTGAACCGAAATCACATCCTGAGTGATTGGTTAAAGAAAATAAAAAACAGTGGGGTTAGACAGGGTTGCCCAATCTCTCTATTTCTGTTTAACTTTGCCATCGATGACATTCTGGAGTCAGCTCTGAAGGATGTGTGTGAAGGTGGTGTAGATCTGCTACCTGGAGATAGACTTTTCGACCTCGAGTATGCAGACGATATCGTCTTACTGTGCGATAGCATGCAGGCTATAATGAAGGCTAGGGTGGCACACACCAACTTCAGCCACCTATAGCGCCGTCGTGACGTTAACCAGGCTGTCAAAGGTCGGATATCCAATGCTTCGGTGCGGGCCGTCTTGCTCTACGCCTGTGAAACGTGGCCTCTTCGAGCTGAGGATGTGCGGCGACTCTGCGGGTTCGATTACCGCTGTCTCCGCAGGATTGTTTGCGTTCGATAGCGTCATCGCATAGGTAATTCTGAGATTCCACGGCGTGTGTTTGAACACAGTGGAGATCACCATTCATTGAGTGTCGTCATCTGGAAACACCTGCTCCGGTGGCTTGGACATGTGCTGCGAATGTCACCCCAGAGGCTTCCGTACAGGTTTCTGTTCGCTAGCCCTGTGACGGGATGGAAACGATTGAGGGGTGGTCAGTCCATAACGTGGTTCCGTGAGATGAAGGGTGTTTGTGCTAGATTAGCATTGGTTGGTGCGTCACGACTGCCTGGTTGGGGCCCGCGAGATAGCTCAAATCGATGGCGCGGAACGTAATCGGATATGGCCAAGAATCGCAGTCATCAATGGCTAACGTGTTGTAATTTCCTTCTTTCTTCCCTTCTTGATGACAGTTAACGAATACCGTTTGAACTTGTTAAGTATGACTGTTTTCCTTTCAGATGTAGTTCTTTTTCCGTGCTCTACTTATATTTTTGCTTTCAATCTATGTTTTATTATTATTATTATTATTATTGTGTGGCGCATCCTTCTTGGTGCCATATTGTACCAAGTTTTTTTTATGCGTTTAAATAAGTAAAGATTATGAAAACTGTATTGATATAAATAGCTGTTTGATCACTTGAAGAAAATATACTTTGGCCTTAGTGTCTTGCCTTCTTCTGTTACACTATTATCATTCAATGTTCAATAAGAATTTAACACATGTGTACAAAAAAATATTCTGTTTTGTAGCCTATTTATCCAAGCATTAACTGAGAACCTACAACACATAAAGAATACAATACACCTACAAGACAGAAATCTACTGAATGCTTAAATTTATTCACAAGTCTATTATTCGTGCAAATTCTCTTAAAATGTCAACAATTCCTGGTTGTCATTTACGATGGCCAACTACTGTGGAGGAGATCAAAAGTAGAACATCATCGCTTGTAGATTATGCTCATTCAGTGTATAACAAAGTTGGTGAATCCAAAGATGCTTCTTCTTATAAATCAGTTGTATTGGTAATTTTCTGAATTGTTCAAATTTTTATTCACCTTTAGCCAATGTCATTATTTGAAGCTGTATATCAAACAGAAAGAAGTTGTCTAGACTTTCCACAGTATACTCATCCGTCAGCGGTTATACGTGATGCAAGTTGTGAAGCTGCGCGTAAATTAAGTGATGTTGAAGTGGAGTTAGAGTGAGTTTCATTTTGTTGTTGTTGTTTTTGTATTATATAATTTGATGTGCGTTTGTGGCGCCGACCACGCCTCATGTGGTCCGGAGATCGATCCCCGGACGACGAGGCACTCCTCTACCCCGCTATACGAGTAATAAGACTGGTAAAGAGGGAAGGATGGCGGCGGGGGGCATGAGGCTGGCTGGCAATCCTATCCTGTATAAAATAAACACCACTGGAACAGAAACTTCAGGCCTCTAGCTTGATGCCATACGTTCCATTGGGAATGTTAAGGAATTAGAAAAATTCTAGGTCTAGCTAAACGTTCCATTACTCTACTTGACTCCAATCTACTAGTTAGACTGACTGACCTATGTAACTGAATTAGAGTGGCATTTAAACCAACCGACCAACAAACTCTCTCAGAGATACATTTAGTCGGTTTAAGGATCCGATAAATCCAATTAAGAAAAATAATATAATTAACCAAATATCATGTAATGGCTGTGAATGGTGTCAATTTCATAAGTCAAAGTAGTAGGTCAGGGTCAACACAGTTACAGGAAGCTCCTGTGTCATTTGCCAACTTACGTCATCTCTAGCTAAGTAGACGTGATATCCTGCTGGCTATCGTTCAGAGGAGGACGTGTGTACTGCACAGCATCAGTGCACTCCGTTCACCTTTATGGCTATGAGACATGGTCGTCAAAAGTGGAAGACATCAAATGACTAGTTATCTTTGATGATGATGATGATAGGTGCCTGTGTCGTATCTCCCGTGTTAGGCAGCATAATAACACTGTTTATGTTAACATTATTTGAATTTTGTATTTTTAATATATTTGCTGTGCGTTGAAGTTTCTCTAGCAGTTTGCTAGGTTTATTGGTGTGAGGTTGCTAGCTCCAAGCCTAATCATCCTCTCTCTTCACCCTGGCTTCGGACGGGCTACTAGAAAACTAGCAAACCAGTTAATTCTGGGAACAAATCAACCAAGAGTCGGTCACTCAACAAATATGTAGGAGAAAATGGAGATGGATTGAGCGGGTATACTTTGAGGAGACCGTCAAATGATATCGCGCGCAATGCAGGCCATTGCTCGAGTGTAATTCCAATGGGAAGCGACGAGTGGGTCATCAGCGCGAGGGTGACATGGAAGAGGAAGAGATTGTGTGGGGAAGAGATGAGAGAGTTTGGGCAATCGTGGACCGAGCTGAAGAAAATGGCAGAAAATAGAAGAAAGTGGAGATGTGTTGTTGAACCCTTAGGTTCCACCTGGAACCCTACAGAATAATAATGATTTATGTTAACAATATAGTACAAGTTGTAGTATTTACATTCATATATATATATATATATATATATATATATATATATATATATATATATAAGAGAGAGAGAGAGAGAGAGAGAGAGAATTTTGTAGTCTATTAAACCCATTCAGCTACAGTATTCTTAATAAGCTAAATATTTGAGCATAAATTGGCACTTTTGTAATTGTATAATTATAAAAGTTATTCGAGTGTTTTTTTTAGTGCATCAGCGGTTCATTGTGTGTTGGTGGCGCAGAGGTAGAATGCTCGCCAGCCACTCAGGTGACCCGGGGTTCGATCACCGGGTGACGCATTCACAAACCTCTCTTAGCGAATAATAAACCCGGTAAAGAGGGAAGGTTGGATATGAGACTAGCAATCCCACCCCATAAAAATGAGACCATTGCTACCGAAAATTCAAAACTCTAGCCTGGAACCGCTCTATGTTTCACTGGGAACGCAAAGGGATAAAATAAAAAGAATAATTAAAGTGGTTCAGTGGTAAAATGCTGAGGCACATATTCCCTGTCGACTCACTCCTTAACCGATAGTAAACTTGGGGGTGAGTGCTGTCTGCTAGCCAAAATCGGTAGACAACAATTTATGTCAATGTATTTATGTCCTAAATTTTGGTCATGAGAAAAAAAGACAAGAACAAAGACTAACTCAACAACCAATCACAGCAGACTTAGTTAGCGTGGGTGGATACGATTAGCAGATACATATCAACGGACTGTCTAAGAAACGGCAACAAAGAGACGACAGAATAACCTTCAGCAGGAAAACAACCAATCAGAAGACGTTGCTTCTCTGCTAACAAAATAACGAATAATAATGTACATAGAAATGTATAAATATCTGTTGATTTTCTCAATAAACGCTGTGTTGTTTGGCTCTTCTATCTTCTGTTGTAACAAAACGAGTAAAATGTGACGCTAGATATCCTAACCCCGTAGAGAAACAAAAGCACCACTAATACACTGAAACTTCATAGGCAAAGCTTGAAGCGTGATATTCCACTTGTAACTCAGTGTGACAGTTGTTCACTACTCCTTGTTTGTTTTCACTGATGGTTCTCTAACTGATGGTAGCTTGTGATCAAACGTGAACAAACAAATCAAATCCCTAACAAACTAACTCTTAACTATTATACGAAAAAGGCACAAACAGCGAAGAAGGAAATTTTCTTTTCGACGATTCATTTTCATGAGTTGTACAACAATCGTAATTTATATTTAAGAAATAAATCTTTAGACCAATCAGATACTGGTAAACTTTGTCCTCGAAAAATGTATTACATAATGTAAGGCAAGCAACAAGTTGACAGAAGGAAGCATCAAAGATAGGACTTCAGGTGAATATAGAGAAAACAGATGTGGTGACGAAGATTCCTGGCCAACAGCAATACCAACAACAGACAACAATCAGCATAAATGTCAGGAACCTGAAAGGAATACCTATCTACCTACCGATCTGGGAAGCATCGTTTCAACTACAGGCCCACGGAACTGACGAGGATATCAAAGCAAAGATTGAAAAAGTAAGACAAGCTTTCATTACTCTCAAGTCTGTGTGGAGGTCAACAGCACTACTCAGCATCAAAAATAATATTCGGATTTTCAACTCCAATATGAAGTCAGTGCCACTTACTATACGGATCAGAGACTTGGCGCGTCATAAAGAGCATCTCAAACAAACTACAAACCATCATTAACAGTTGTCTTCGCTCAGTACTGAAGATCAGATGAACAGCCAGAAAATAGGCAGGAAGAAATGAAGATGGATTGGCCATACTCTGAGGAAACCATCAAGTGACATCACTAGACAGGCCGTCACTCGAGTGGAACCCGAAAGGGAAGCGGCGAGTTGGTCGTCAGTGCAAGGGTGACTTGGAGGAGGTGATGTGAAGAGGAGATGAAAGCGTGTGGGCAGACTTAGAGCCAGGTGAAAACGTTGGCAGAGAACCGAATGCAATGGAGACATGCGCGGCTGAAGCCCTATGTTCCTCTAGGAATTAAAGGAAACAATTGCAGCGAAGGAAATTCTCATATGAGAATGCAGAACTTTTCAAATCAACCGTTTTAAATTGCTACCTCGATTATATCAACAAAAAACCCAGCCTCCGTAACGTCCTTTCCCGCCTAGGTTCATAGACAAAAACCTCAAACCTAAGAAGACTTCCGAACAAGTCCAATCCGTTCCAAAGAAAATGCTTCTGCTTAATCTAGAATTCAGAGGTGATATTGAAGCAGAAATCCTTCGCAAACGCCTCTCAAAATCGCTGAGCAAAACAAACTTCGCCGCTAGCCTACGACTGACGTTTTCCTGCACGAAACTGTTCAGCCAGAACGCGAAAGACAAGCTGTCGCATTGGGCCACCTCAATGTGCATATACCAGTTTACTTACTCTTGCGGAGCTGAGTACATCGGCTGCACCATGTGCCAACTTGAAAAACGCCCTCGTGAACACTATCCAGCCTGGCTAGTAAAAGGAGAACCAAAAAGTGTCTATAGTTCAGTGACAGAACATCCGGTCAATTCAGGACATTCAGAGTCATTCGAAAAATCCTTCAAAATCATGTACAAGATTCAATCAACCCTATCAAAGGGAGTAAAATTAAGGCATCTGGGCATAGCCGAGGCGCTAGCTGTACAAAAGCTCAAACCCACGCTTTGTATACAAAACAAATACGTCCAACCCCTGTCCCTGCCATGGCCATCATAAACAGGTAATTTTTAGTAATCACCATCCCATCGCCTTTCTTATCTAAACTTCCTGTCTATTCATGTTATTTTAAGTTTTTCTTAATCCTTGTTTACACTACCATATTTTCATACCCGAACTTATTGTTTATTTTGCCATTTTACTACTTCTACATATTTAATCCCTGATTGCATAAACAATTATTCATCACATTAGTTTATATCCAAACATCCTGTCTATTTTTGTTATTCCTACATTTCAAACCCCTAATTGCACAATGTCAATCTTCTTAGTTATTATGATGCTACTTTGTTTGTTTTATCCATTCCCCTGTTTATTATGGTATTCTAATTCCTAATTGTAATTTTTATTAATTTGACCCTTGACCGGATATTATTCTGGAACTTTCCCATCCATTTGATATAAATACACGAATGTACAGCCTAGATGATGACTTCGTCGAAAAGAACATTTTCTTCGCTGCAATTGTCTTCTTATTAACTCCTATGACCCATTGTGTATATTCCGTGAATTAAAGCAAATACTAATGATGATAATCATAATAATGTAAAGTGTAAGAAGGGATGGCTAATTGTAAGTTAGAAAACAGGCAGAAGTTGGCATGACCTAATAAGTGTGAGATAATGACTAATCAATAAGCTTGCGGAGAATGGACAGGAACTAGTGGAGAGGCTATTAAGTGTTTTTATATAAAATCTGTATGAAAAAGCAATGTTATTAATAAACAGTAATAGAGTGGTAATAAAATATGGATGATGGGAGTAATAATGATAATAAAATAATAGTAATAATAATAATAATAGTGAAGTTACAGAATAAAAAGGAAGCAATATTATAGTAAGAACTTTACTCTGGCGACGGTAGCGTGAGAGGATGTATGTATCTCTTTTGAATATTATATATTGTTATTATATGTTATATTATTATTCTTTTATTAGAATGCGAAAGGATATATTTGAAAAGTTTGTTTCAATCCAGTCAAGTATGAATGAATCATTGAGTGATGAATATCGTCGTTATGTGAATAGAAAAGTACAATTAGGTCGTAGAAATGGTTTGTCAATGTTAACTATATCTCTATAAAAGTGATCTTTGATCATAGGTCTTCATTTGGATAGCGACAGCAGAAAGATAATAGAAACTTTGAATAAAGAAGAAAGTCAACTGTGTATTGATTTCAGTCGGGCTTTAAATGAAGAGAACACTGTGCTGGAGTTTACTGATGAAGAGTTGGGTATGTTCTGCTTTTCTAATTTTGTCTTTCTAATGATTTATATTCGGTTATTTAGTAAGCGAAAATAACTTCAGTCAAGTTATGTTTATTCATCATGTATTAGGGTATCATCTCATTGGCTTAAGCTCTTTCTGTTTTCAGCTCTGTGTGGATGACAGGTTCAAGTCCCAATCCTCCATCCAGTTCAACCTCCTAAACAACAACTGGTTGGTCAGCTGTCGCACGATAACTTTGTTTGTTTTACTTAATTTCTTCCCCTTCTGAGTGGAACATAAGACTTAAAGCTTCGACTTTGAGAGTTTCACAGTAGCGGTGGGTGGAGGGGGAGGTTGCTAGTCTCACTCCTAACCTTCCCTCTCTTCAGGTCTACTACTGGCCAAGCGGTGATTAAGAGTGTGTTGGTTGGGAATCGAACCCTAGTCACATGCTTGGTTGGCGTGCACTGTACCACTGAACTGCCGATGCATATTTATTATTATTGTTCCCTTGAGTTCCTAGTGGAACATAGGGCTTCAACTGCACGTCTCCACTTGCTTCTGTCTTCCTTCTGCTGTACTTTTCACCTGCATCCACCCTTGTTAGTCCATACTGTTTCAACTCCTCTCTCTTCACACGATCTCCTCCATGTCACCCTCGCACTGACGACCCACTCGCCGCTTCCTTTTCGGCCTGGTTCCACTCGAGGGCCTGACGCGCGAGGTCACCCAGCGGTCTCCTCAGCGAGTGTCCGATTCATCTCCACTTTCTCCTGCGTATTTATTGTTTGGCGATTGATTGGTTTTTGTTTTGTTTGTTTGTTCTCAGCCATAGTTTCTTGTTGGTGATTCTTTCCGGCCATCTGATCTTCAGTATAGATCCAGCGAAGACAGTTAGTTGTTGATAAAGGTCTGCAACAGCCTGTTGAAAATATTCTTTGTGACCCACGTGCCAAGTTTCTGATCCGTATAGAAGAACTGACTGACTTGACATTTGTACTGAAAATCCGACCGAATTTTGTTGTTGGTGCTGAGTGACGAAGATTTCCAGATTGGTTTCAGGTTGATGAATGTGTTTCTCGCCTTCCCGATTTTCGCTCGATTTGACATCCTCGTCCGTTCCGACTTCCTGTAGTTGAGACAATGCTCAATGCTAGATAAGTGAATGAAGTAACCTCTTTCAAATCCCTCCCGTTGATGGTGATTGACGCTGGGTGTTGCTGCTGCTGTTGTTGTTGGTTGGTTATTTTCATAACCTCCGTCTTGCCTATGTTCAGATGGAGTCCTGTCTTTGCTGCTTCTTTGTCCAGTTTGTCGGTTTTCGCTTGTAAGTCTTCGATTGTGTGTGACATCAAACATAAATCATCCACGCGCGAAATCCAGGTCTTCTAGGTTCTTCACGTCGGTCTGTCCAGGATATCCCTGTCTTCTCATTTCTCATACCTTAGTATTTATTTTCAGGTGACCAGATGACCTAGTGGATAACATTTGCTTGTCGCTGGTTTATTGGTGGAATTGGTCTCTGGCTCCATGGGAGGTTTAAGTTCAATCTACCGCTGACTCACTGCTAAACCGCGTCTAGTTTACTAGATGATGGCGAACCTGGGGATTGGAGGGAAGGCTGAGCGTGAGGCTGGGATGGATACTGTCCCAATACAACGGTTCATCCCAAATCCATTGTCAGTTATTCTTTTGCCCGTTTAGTTCCTGAGGATTTAATTAATTTTGATGTCGATTTCATCATGTATAAGTTGAAGAAATATAAAGCACTGGGTGTGAAGACAAATATTCGCCGATGATATTGCCTAGCAGTGGCACTACCTGTCACGAATTCGGAGAAGGTAGAATTCATGTGATGGTCAACGAATTTCGTCCCAGTGGCTGGATGGACCATGGGATTGCCCGGCAACCTGGGAGTTCTAAGTTGGTTCCCTGGTGGTGGGGTCATTAGTGTATACTGTTGAAGAGTCGCAAATTAGAACAGGATACCTTTCCAGTACTCCCTGGTTTTCAGTGACTGCCTAACTGACGTCAGTTCGTAGTCAAACTTGGAATCAATGAAATCCCCATAGATGAACACGTGGAAATTGACATGAAGCTATGACTTGAACATGTTATGGAAAAAGACAGTCGAAGCATCTGCACAAGAAGTCTACATGTCAACCTGAGACCGAGCACTTCGGTCCAGTCAATCGATGGATAAATCTAAATTGAATTGAATTTTTAATATGACCCGTTGCACAATAGTTGGCTGTCGTGGTCCAAGTGGTCTAGTGGATAACGCTTTGGCGCTTGAAACTATGGTCACTGGGTTCGAGACTCGGCAGGAACACCACCACTGACTCACTGGGGAACTCAGGTATATCCAGATGATAAGTCCCAAATAGGACGAAACATACAACCTGGATTCCACTGCTAGTCACCATCCACCAATTAACTTCTTAGAATACTCTTTGTTTACACTTATTATATAAATTCTGGCAATACTATGCGGCTACTAAATCTGCGATAAACGGTTCAAATTTACAGTCTACTAGTTAAAATAACCTGCATAGATTAATATTCCATCTAATTCAATTTAGATTTTTCCGTCGATTTACTGGACCGAAGTGCTCGGCTCTTAGTACAGATGCTTCGACGATGTCTGGTCATATGACGTCAAGTCAGTTGGTGGGGTGGGGACCAGCAGTGGAATTCAAGAAAACTAGCAGTTTTGTCCTGTTTTGAACTCTTCATCTGGATGTACCTGCATTCCTCAGTGAGAAAGATAGTATTCCCATCGAGGCAGGCATTACTTCTGTTTTGTATTTCATTTTCATACAATAAATTAGGACTAAACTGAAATGTTACTCACCAACCATTTACACCAGCTTAAGCACTCAACTTTTAGTCAGTGGGCCACGTGTTCGAACCCCTGTTTCCACCTACTTCAGCCTGGGCGAATCGGTGATATCATCATGGGCCTTTTTACGACGCGTAGAATAGAACGTGAAAGGTCTTCTCCGGGTGTTGTCTTCAAACAAACTACTTATAATTCCATACAGTTAGCAACGAGTCACACCTATGGCGTGGGGTTCGAACTCATTAGAAGTCGAGTGCCCTTAGACCAATAAGCTACAGCTGCACTAACAAATGGGGAAGTCTACCCCCATCCACATGGCATTTCTTTGTTTTTGTAAAATTGTTGTAATTTAACTTTAACCTGTGTATACTTCTTTTGTTTTTTTCTCTTTATTATAGCTGGATGTCCTACGGATTTTATTAACAGTTTAAAAAAGGCAGGTTTACTCTTTCAAATAAATATCTTGTTTTTCTATAGTTTGGTTTGTAAGGATTAGTTTTGTTTTGATGAGTTGGTCACGGATTGATATCAGTTAGAGAACCAGCCACAGGGACACCTGTTTTATCCTAGTTTGGGAATTGTCGGCGGTACGGAGTTTCCTGGAGTTCTAGTGAGAAGTTTTGACCAGTGAGATCCGTCCAGTAAAAATGTGTGACGATGGATGTTTGGCATGCGATTCGCTCCCGCCAAATGCAAGATGATGTTACAGGACTGGACTACATCGACGCCTAGTTTAAAAATAGGAAGTGAAGTGGTAGAGCACGTTGACCGCTTCACTTATTTGGGAAGTACCATCAGCCAGTTCCAACGGGTTGATCTCTGACGAAATCTCAGCACGAATACAGGGGGCTCGTTTCGCATTTGCCAGTTTACGCCGACTCTGGCGTAGACGAGATGTTCGACTATCGACCAAAGGGCGGGTGTACTGCTCATCAGTCCGCTCCGTCCTCCTTTATGGCCAGCTGTGAGACCTGGCCACTGAGAGTGGAAGACATGAAAAGACTAGCTGTCTTTGATCATAGATGCCTGCGCTCTATTTCCCGTGTAAAGTGGCATAATAAGGTGAGCAACATTGAAGTTAGGCGTCGAGTGCTAGGTAAACAGGGGAAATCAATCGACGAAGTCGTGAAGCTACAAAGACTGAGATGGTTAGGACATGTGTTACGTATGCCAAGTCATCGCCTCCCTCGACAATGGGTAATGTTAGCGGATATAGGGTCAGGCTGGAAAAAAGCTACCGGTGGTCAAACAAAAACTTGGCACCAGTCAATCAAATCCACAACAGTTGGTCTCAGCCACGTAGGAAGGTGTAGACTTCCAGGCTGGGGTCCTCGGGACGGTAAAACTCTATGGTTGGAAACAATTGGTGACATGGCTCGAAACCGTTCTCAATGCATGGCGCAGATGCATCCACTCCTTGTGACTTATGATCTCCAATGAAACTGTTTTGTTTTTCTGTATTACTCCTTTGTCTCACACCTCTGCTCACTGTTTCTATTATGCTTTTCTTGTACTTTCTTCTCTTTCTTTGCGTGCTACACGGAATGTGGCGACTTGAACTTCCGCACATTTGTGCAAAGTTCTATGTCGAAAACAGATAGACAGACAGACAGGTACGGAGTTTCCTGGAGTTCTAGTGAGAAGTTGTGACCAGTGAGATCCGTCCAGTAAAATATGTGACGATGGATCCCCCACCGATGACATTGGTTGGTGGTCATGCTAAATGCATCACGAATTGGTAGAAGATAGAATTTATGGACTGGTCATTGAATCGGGTCCCAGTGGCTGGCTGAATGGTATACGAGCCAGCTAGCCTTGTAACCGAAAGGTCCTGGGTTTGAACCCTTGCAGTGGATGCGTTCTGCCGATGATTCCCAAACTAGGATGAAACAGCTGGCTGTCCAATGGTTCTCTAACTGGTATCGATTCATGATCAACTCGTAAGAAAAATATTTTGTTGTTGGCATGATTCTTTGTTCTCCTGTTTATTGTTTTGTTTCACAGTTTCAAAAACTTTATTCCAATCATATAACTAGTTAAAATCATCAATTTTTACGTTGTCAAATAAAAGGCACCTTAAAATAAGGTGCACCTTGTGAGAATGTGTGTCTGCTATTTATTTATTCCTTCGTGTTCCAAGTGACACATAAAAGGCTTCAAGTTTGAGCTTCGGAATTTCACTTGGAGTTGTGCTTATTTTGTTTTTTACGGGATGGTTTTACTAGCCTCACACCCAACCTTCTCTGTTTCCTAGAATTATTGCCGGCTAAGGAGGTTAAGGAGTGTGTCGACCCCGGGATCGAAACCCAGATCACGTGCCTGGCGGCTGAGTGTTCTACCGCTGAACTACCGACGCAGCTCAGTATTTTACTTATCTTTCTCAATTGATGGCAAAGTTAAACCATAGCGTCTCAAGTTATGCCAACGCACGAGTGACCTTGAGTTGACCAATCATAAAAATGAGAGATTTTTACACAAAATTGACATATATTTACAAAAAAATTGCATAAAAACACATTAAACAGGGCATTTTTCTCTGACATGGCTTAAAAGTACGTCTCAGTGATAATGGGGTGTGTCAGTTTTTAAATTAAACCAATTTGTGTATATGTATTCATCCAGATGACTAAGAACAAGTTGGTTTTGAGAGCTGTTCATTGCTCCTATCCCCGAGAAACTCTCTATTGAATTCTTATGAGTGCTCATCGTGGGATCGACGAAATCATTTGAATGATTAACTCGATTGTGTATATATCCCAAATCCGATAAGCGGTTATATCAGGGATAACGAGCCTTTGAATAATACGCAGAAGAGTGTCGTCAAAGAAAGTTTCTATTTCGTATAGAAAGTTCCTAGAAAACAGTGAACTGAGTGTTACCACTTACCAGAACGAACACTCGTTCGTTTCCTAAACTCCGTACATCTAAATATGTGTATATATTCATGAATAACTTGTGAATACGGTGGCAGGTTCATTGAAGCACCGCAACTACATCTGCGACTACGTCCTATCAATCCATTATCCAGCAAGTATTTCAAAATATGGTCCGAAAGTGAAATTTGCATCTCGCTTCATGAACAGCGTTCATTTTTGCGTTAGGTTAATCTCAGGTGTCTTTGGCCAACGACTAGCATGCGCTCTAGGTCACTGGAGCGTTCGCACCCCTTGGACGCTACTGTTTAACTTCGCCCAATTGACTACTACTATTGTGGTGAGAGCTGGATGCATGCCGAAATTGTAGACAGCAAGTTAGGTCAATGTTACATCCCGAATCAGGGTCATGAGAAAAACAATAACAGAGTCTAACCTTGAGGAACTCACCAACCAATCACAGCAGGCTTAACATGTGCAAATACCATTCTCAGACATATGGCTTAACCTTCTGAGAAACGGTAACAAGCAGTACAGAATAACCTTCAGTAAGAAAACAACCAATCAAAAGCCGTTGCTTCTCTGCTAACAATAACGCTAATAATGATTTTCATAAAAATCTATAAATATCTGTTGATTTTCTCAATAGACGATCTGTTGTCTGGCCCTTGTCTTCTGTTGTTACACTACTATTATTGTGTCTGCTTTTTCATTTTTTTCCGCTAGCTTCCTTCGGGAAAACGTGAAATTTCCCTGAAATATCCTCATTATTATCCAGCAATACAAATGGCTTGTAATCCAGAGACAAGAAGAGTTTTACAGACTATGTTTAATTCAAGGTGAGTTATTCCTTCTTCTTCTTGTTGTTGTTCTAGTAAACAACTTGCGTTTTTTGATTCACTTTGTTAATCTGACTGATCGTCAACAAGTACTACTGTGGGTGTTGATGTGTATGTTATCTGACTACTTATTACGCATCTATCAGTCAATGAGTAGTATGTGGCGGCATGTATTCATTCTTGTTGTCTTGATTGTTATTTGTAGTGTCGAGTAGATCTGATTAATTTTGGATCTCAAAGGAAACTGTGTTGTAAAATTTCACTTCCTGGAACTGTGTAAAGCGTAAATCGTGAATTTAATTTAGCCATGTACATAATTCAGTGTCCTTTGTCAGTGTGTAACTTAACTGTACATTGTGTTTGAAGCATACATTTACTAATGTGTGGTTTTTATTCTATCACAGATGTGATATATGCTATAATAGCTCTGTTGTACAGTATATGTATTGAATATAAACGTACTAGAGATGGGCTGTATACAGGAAGTTCCCTGGAGTTCTAATGAGAAGTTGTAACCACTGTGGTTGATCAAGTTGGGTAAGAAGAACAGTGACTCACTGATGACAATGTCTGGCGGTTGCGCTATGTACATCGCGAATAGGCAGAAGGTAGGATCTATGGATTGGCTTTCAGTGACTAAATGGTCTTCGAGCTCACCTTGTAATCAAAAGGTGCTCGATTCGAACCTTGGTAGGTTCGGACTGGTGAATATTCCCAAATTGAGGTGGAGCGGGTATTCAGTACTCCTTGTTTTGTATTAAAATCTAGTTGTTTTCATTCTTGTGGTTGAACTTAGTGAGTTCACAGTTGTTGTGTAAAATAATGAAATTTAATATCTCAGACGAATGGGGATTTCAAAGTCATCCAGGATTAGGAAAGGAAGAGAGAGGTTTATTGCTACAATACAAAGCCCTTGAGTGTAAGTGGAATCGGGAACGATGAGTTGGGCGTCATTCCGAGGGTTGTTTTGTAGGCCATCATATAAATCGGAATTGAGAACTTTTGGGGGCGATCGTAGAACTAGCTAAAAACGACATTAGAAGAACGGAGTGGATTGGAGATGTGGACTGCTTGAACCATATTATACTGACTTTCACCCTGCTTCATTTATTCCCGAGTGTCATTGCGCTTCATTGTGAAGTAGACATTCACATCACATAGTGGTGGTCACCCGTTCGAATCCTACTACATCTATCTATGTCTTCTTAGTTGTTTAACGTCAACCTAGACAGAATAGTTTTCACTCATTCTCCGAAGTATATTAACATACATTAGCAGAATTCATTGCATTTGCATTCCAATTCAATTCTGGACTCGTCAGCTGGTGGATATATCTGCCATCCCACCTACACAACTGATTGATGTTTTTACCACTGTGATTCAAACCTTTAAAACGCCATAACCATCAAACAAAAATAACTCGACGTTTATCCGTAAACATCATCGAAGTGACAGTACTAAGGCACCGAAATGTCAGCAACTCCAACATAATCGATCTACGGAGAATGCAAAAATTAGTCTAAAAACAAATTTTCAAGAGTTGGTTTGTAAGGATCCGATTTATGTCAAGTTTGATCACGGATCGATTTCATTTAGAGCACCATTGAAAACCAATAGGGGGTACTGCACACCTGTTTTATCCTGGTTTGGAGGGACTATTCAGCAGTACATCTCGCTTGCGGGGGTTCGGACCTAAGCCTTTTACTAGCCGAGCTGCCAGGACATTCAACCACTGGGATACGATCCAATGGCTAACCCATGAACTCCGACTTCTACAACTTTGTGATTTAACGCGACTAGCAGCCAATGTTATCAGTGAGTGATTGTTCTCACATCCAACCGGACAGACCCCGCTGGTCACAACTTTTCTCTAAAAAGAAATAATCAATTAGTATGCATTTATCTGTTGAGTAATATACTATTTACTTTGGTGTTAGGTTAATGAGTTAGTAAATCTAGAAAGTAGCTCTATGTGTTCCTCGTATACTACATTGTTCAAGTTATTTTATTTGTATTCCAGTAAATGATAGTCTCCTTATTGAAAATTAAACCTACATTTCTGTTTTTCGAATTTGTATAGACCATTGTGTGATTAGGCTCTATTTACCGCCATAAGGATCATTTTTGAGTAATTTTACTTGAGCAGATTTACCAAAGTATTTGTAAATCTATTATTATTATTTTTCCAAGTATTGGTTTCGTAGGGATTTTGTTTGATTGTTTGGAGGATTTCACCATGAGCTGACATCAGTCAGAGAACCACTGGAAAACCTGAGAGTACTGGACAGCTCTTTCGTCCTCGTTTGGGACTCTTCATCAGCACGCACCCACCGGGGTTCGAGCCCAAGACCTTCTGGTTACAAGGCGAGCTCGTAGACCATTGAGGCACTGAAACCTGATCCATTGGTCCTTGAATTCCAACTTCTGCCTTGTAACCAGAAGGTCCCAGTGGGTGCGTACTGATGAAGAGTTCCAAACTAGGACGAAACAGCTGTCCAGTACTCTCAGGTTTTCCAGTGGTTCTCTAACTGATATCAGCTCATGGTGAAATCCTCCATATTATTTTTCCCTTGGGTTCCTAGTGGAACATAGGGCTTCAACTGAAGCAAGTGGCGACGTGCAGTTGAAGCCCTATGTTCCACTAGGAACCCAAGGGAACAATAATAATAATAATAATAGATTTACAAACACTTTGGTTTTTGATTTTAAAAAGTTTCATTACTTCATTTGTTTGATAATGATAACTAGATATAGAATTTAGGACACACAGCAAACACAAATCCGTAACATGATGACATATTCGTTCTGAATTCCACTGTTAGTTCCCAACTGTAAGTGATGATAAAGTATTGAATTCAATTTCGATTTTCCCGTCGATTTATGATTGGACTAAAGTGCTCGGTCTCTCAGGTTAACATGTTGTTAGCTCCTAGTGCAGATGCTTCAACGATGTCTGGTCATGTAACTTGAAGTAAGTGAGTGGATGGTGACTAGCAATAGAATCCAGGAAAACCAGCATTTATTCCTATATCGGACTCGCCAGCTGGTGGATGTACCTCCATTACCCAATGAGAGTGATGCTGTTCCTAACTAAGTGCTTATCCTTGATTCCACTGCAAATCACCATCCACCAGTCGACTTCATGTCACATGATCAGACATCATCGAGGCATCTATACAAAGAGCAAACATGTCAACCTGAGAGATGGAGCACTTCGGTCCAATCATCAATCGACGGAAAAATCTAGATTGAATTAAATGATTAATAAAACCCGTTGCACAAGAACGAGGTGGCTGTCATGGCCCAAGTAGTCTAGTGGATAACGCTTTGGCGTTTGAAACTATGGGAACACTATAACTGACTCACTGAAGAATGCAGGCGCATCCTCTAGCTGAAGAGTCCTAAATAGGACGAAATCCGCATCCTGGACTCTACTACTAGTCATCATCCACGAATTGATGGTAAATTATATCCATAAAGTATATATCAGTTTCAATAAACAAGTCTTTCTTGTTTGCATAGAAGTAAATGTGTGATAGTTATGTCTAAGCAGCAGGCTTCAAAGCACACATGACCCATTCCACCATTAATGCTTCACTCTTACTTATATCCTGATGGAGCTTATCAAAACCATTATGTCTGTTTTATTTTGTTTTCTCAATAACACTAAATTGGTACAATACACGGGTTACAAGAGATACGCTACACATCAACAATAAGATAACAATGTATATAAAATAAATTAGGGGGAGAACGAATGCTAGACGTTGTCATCCAGAAAGGTAGCAACCATATTTGTTAAGGTCATTCAACATTCATTCAATCACTACTTCATGATACTTCCAGAAAGAGAAGAAAACGGAGGGAAACTACAGCATGTTCACCATTGATCGCTATTCTTGACCCGACATCTGATAACGTTTCAAGGCATCGATTTGAACTATCTTTTATACCCCAATCAGAAGGACTCACGATGTACCAAATGATGCTAAACTAAAAATAAATGTCCTTCATCCCATGATAGCATTTTTATAGACTGTCCACTGCCTATGCTTGTAGTTTGTAACAGTAAGCGCACAATTACAGTCTCTCACGCGTCGTTGGAACTGTATACCCATAATTCCTAGCGTCCACGAAACAGGTTCATACGTTATTTGATTCGTTCAGATTCTGCATCCCATGTTCACACCATAGATGTGGAATGAGGATTTCTCAGCTTCCCTAGGTAGACGACCATGCCCACCACCAGTCAGCTTATATAAGCAGAAGACGTTCTCATTCACTCGTCCCTCAAAGTCCCTCCACCCTCAGTGCCGTAACGGGTCGTTGAGGGGTCAATGCACCTAAGGAGGTATGCCTTAATATAACTTTAAGCGTGTTTTACCACTGAATGGTTCTGTTATTTTTTTTTGTATTTATTGATATCACTACTCATATATGTATATGATGTTGTGCTCGTGTTACTTACCCTCAGCTCATAATGAATGACATCATTTTCATTGAAACAATGTTGTCAACTAATTTATTGTAATAATACAAGTGCATGTTTCGTTAGACATCTGCCATAATCAATCAATTCAATTAAATGAAGCTCTCTTTCACATTTGAGCTTCACTCATCATATACTTTTGGGTAATTAGAGTTCTATGTGCGTTACTCTTTGTGCTTTTGTTGTTATATAATTGTTGTGTTGTTTTTTTTTCATAAACTGTGTTTTCTGTGTACAATCCCCCCTTTTTTTTACACATGTTTTTTTTGTTCTATGTGTATATGTGTATACTGAACAGTCGACATTTGTTACGGGTTACATATTTGAGCGTTTGTGCTGATTAATTGACTGATTGTCTGAGTTTCATTCAACATAGAATTTTGCACAGAAGTACAACAGTTCAAGTTGCCACACTTCATGAAGAATACGAAGGAAGATATAAGAGAGGAATGTTTTCTGTGCATAAAGAAGGTCACAAAGACTGAATGTACCATCTGCACCAGCCGTTGAGAGTGATTTCGAACCATGCTACTAACAGTCTTCAGTTACTGGTTCTTTGGACCCCTAAGAATTTCAAGCGGGCAGTCTACACCTCTGTCTGTCTGTCTGTTTTCGACATAGAACTTTGCACAAATGTGCGGAAGTTCAAGTCACCACATTCCGTGTAGCACGCGAAGTAAGAGAAGAAAGTACAAGAAAAGCATAATAGAAACAGTGAGCAGAGGTGTGAGACAAAGGAGTAATACAGAAAAACAAAACAATTTCATTGAAGATCATAAGTCACAGGGAGTGGATGCATCTGCGCCACTGAGAACGATTTTGAGCCATGTCACCAATAGTTTCCAACCATAGATTTTTGCCGTCCCGAGGACCCCAACCAGGAAGTCTACACCTTCCTACGTGGCTTAAATAAACTGTTGTGGATTTGATTGACTGGTGCCAAGTTTTTGTTTGACCGCCGCTAGCTTTTTTCCAGTCTGACCCTATATCCGCTAACATAGCTCGTCGAGGGAGGCGATGACTTGGCATACGTAACACATGTCCTAACCATCTCAGTCGATGTAGCTTCACGACTTCGTCGATTGATTTCCCCTGTTTACCTAGAACTCTACGCCTAACCTTCATGTTGCTCACCTTATTATGCCACTTTACACGGGAAATAGAACGCAGGCACCTATGATCAAAGGCAGCTAGTCTTTTCATGTCTTCCACTCTCAGTGGCCAGGTCTCACAGCTGGCCATAAAGGAGGACGGAGCGGACTGATGAGCAGTACACCCGCCCTTTGGTCGATAGTCGAACATCTCGTCTACTAAGCCAGAGTCGGCGTAAACTAACAAATGCGAAACGAGCCCCTTGTATTCGTGCTGAGATTTCGTCAGAGATCAGCCCGTTGGCACTGGCTGATGGTACTTCCCAAATAAGTGAAGCGGTCAACGTGCTCTACCACTTCACTTCGTATTTTTAAACTAGGCGTCGATGTAGTCCAGTCCTGTAACATCATCTTGCATTTGGCGGGAGCGAATCGCATGCCAAACATTCGTAGATTGCTGTTCAAGGTGTTTAGAAGACTCTGCATTTTGTCAGCGTCTTCGCCTAGAAGGACTATATTGTCTGCATATTCCAAGTCAACGAGATTATTCCCAGGTAGCAAGTCAACACCTCGCTGTGTGGTTGGTTCACACCAACAGCCAAAGATTTCATGGAGTGATTCAAAGTATTATGGTGGTTGGAGGCAATCAGCAGGAAGCCGTAGACCTAGATTTCGTGTTAGTTGGCACTTGTCAGTCGGGTGCATCTTCAACCTTGAAGGAACGCATCTCCCTTCTGAGATTCGAACTCGCATCACCCAGTGCTGAAGTCAGAGACATTACCACTAGTAGATACTAGCAGATTGGTCACATTGCAAACCTGACTGATAGAATTCAGTCTGCGTCAAACTAAGGACCAGACGCATCACACTAGTTACTAGTGTCTAATCAAAGTATCCAATGCAGTCCTACAGGAGGTCAATCACGAGCTCGAGTAACTCGGTGGTGACGTCTCTGACTACAGAACTCACTGGGTGACGCGGGTTCGAATCTTAGAAGTGAGATGAGTTTCTTCAAGGTTTCAGATACGCCATGCTGACTGGTGAGTGCCAACTAGCACGAAACCTAGGTCAGACAAGGCTTCCTGTGACCGATTGTCTCCAACCATCTAATATCATCAAATCAATGTATACCATGATGGTGAGCTACCCAGAATGGTGGCTACATTGCCACCTTTACTGCTAGAATTCAGTCTGCACCTAAGAAAGGACTAGAAACATCACACTAGTTACCAGTGTCCAATCAAAGTGATTCAAAGTTTTGGTGTGACCATCACTCCACTTGCTCTTATTCAACCTGATCAATCCTGTGTCAGCTAACATTGACATATCCTAGCCATTTCATCGATTGAATTTCCCTCTTTACTCAACACTCAACGCCTAAAATCAATATTACTCACCCTATGAAAACCTTCAACACGGAAGATAGAGCGCAGACATCTATGATCAAAGACAGCTAGCTAGCCAGGTGTTTCATATCTTCTACTTTCAATGACTATGTATGACAACCATGACGGAGGGAAGATCAAGCTGTGTAGCATGGCTTTTCATCAGTACGACTCATGAACCCAGTAGGGTGTTGTGAATCTAGAACTTTCAGGTTACGATGCAAGTCCATAGACCATTCAGCCGATGGGGTAAGTTTCATGTTGGATGTCAGACTGCCTTTGCATTGTATGTTGACTAGTTCTGTTGAAAGTTTGTTTCTCTGTTTTGACGGAATATGTTAGATGTTTTGTTGAAGTCGTATGGATGAATGAATGAATGATTAAATGTGTTTTCCATCATACAACTACACAAACTTTTCTGCTTTGAACTTTCTTCTCCTTCTCATACTTTATAGATGTGTGAAAGAGAATACACCAATTTTAAAACGTTTAATGGAATTACGTAAAGAAGTAAGTGAAATTATGTCTGTCTTTGATTTTCTTTCTCCCTGTTCTTCACACACACAAAAAAAAGTTAGGATGATTGGTTAAAAAGATGTCATCTGAAGTTATGGTAACCAGTGGTGTCCTTCAGGGGAGGGATACTCACTATCCTGATTTCTGTTTAATTTCATCATATATGTGCACTAATAGAATTGACCTTAACTGACTAACCTCACCAGATACTAGCTTGCTAGGCTACTAGCTTACTAGTTTTCTACCCGGTCCCAAGCCGGGGTAAAGAGAGAGGGTTGAGGCGTGGTGCTAGCAACTCCACCCCTGTAAAACAACCAAATCGCTACAGAAACTTCAACGAATAAATATACTAAAAATTCTAAAAACATAAACAATAGCCTTACTTTTCGCTGGAATCGGGGAAGTGAAATGACGCAGGCTGGTGAAAGCCTTCGGGAAGCCAGTCAGCCGATGTGCCTTCTTTCGATGAAAGCAAAAGTAAGGATGGGTACCTGGAATGTTCGTACAATGTACGAAACTGGAAAGGCTGCCCAGATAGCCGCTGAAATGAGAAGGTACAGAATAGAAGTGTTGGGAATCTGCGAAAGCAGATGGAACGGAACTGGAAGGTGCCAACTACCTACTGGAGAGACAGTAATCTTTTCCGGCCACCCAGAGGACAACCATGAGCACACCGAGGGAGTGGCCATCATGATGTCACCAACAGCAGCAAAAGCTCTCATGCAGTGGGAACCAATCTCCTCCAGGATAATGACAGCCAGGTTCAACTCAAAAGGAAGGAAAGTTACAGTCATTCAATGCTATGCGCCTACAAACGTCTCAGAACAAGAGAAGAAGGAGGCGTTCTACAGACAACTACAAGCAATAATGGACAACGTCCCAAATGGCGATATCAAAATCCTGATGGGCGACATGAATGCGAAGCTGGGAGGAGACAACACAGGAAGAGAACTCACCATGGGTCGTGAGGCCCTCGGCGAAATGAACGACAATGGTGAACTCTTCTCAGACTTCTGCGCCTTCAATGATTTGGTGATTGGTGGTAGTGTGTTCAAACACAAGGATATACACAAGACGACATGGATTTCACCAGATGGAAACACCAAGAACCAAATAGACTTCATCTCAATTTCAAGAAAGTGGAGACGGAGCCTACTGGACACAAGGTCAAGGAGAGGAGCAGATGTGGGTTCAGACCACTATCTAGTACAAGGGACTTTCAAGGTGAAACTAAAAGCCTCGAGGATAGCTGGGGATAGGCCACAATGCAAGTTCAACACTCAGAAACTGAAGGACACAACCACAAAAGACACTTTCACTGCAACTGTCAGAGCAAAGCAGGAAACACTACGCGACATCACTGAAGAATCATGCGTGGAAGAACATTGGAAGTCTCTGAAGGCGATTCTCAACGAAACGTGTTCAACGGTTCTAGGAAGAAAGAAGAGACAAGACAAGGAATGGCTCTCAACGGACACTTGGAAATTAATAGAAGAGAGGAGAATGGTGAAAGAGAAAATGATTCAATGCAAGGACGGACAGGAGAAGGAGACGCTGAGCTCAACTTACACAGCACTGGACAAAGAAGTGAAGAAGAGTGCTAGGAAGGACAAAAGACGATTCTACGACAACCTGGCCACTGAAGCTGAGAAGGCAGCAGGCAAAAGGGACCTGAGGACACTATATCAGATAACCAAATCTCTATCCGGGAAGAGATCAACACAAGCGAAACCTATAAAAGACAGCCAAGGGAACCCAATTACCAAGGAAGAAAGAAAGATTAAACAATGGGCGGATCACTTCAAAGGACTCTTGAACCGACCATCACCTGCAACCCGTCCAGAAATACCAACAACAGCGCGCACACAACTGCAAGTTGACACCAATCCTCCAACGAGAGCTGAAGTCTTGAACGCAATCAAGCTTCTGAAAGCTGGAAAAGCAGCCGGACCAGATGGAATACCCCCTGAAGCACTGAAAGCAGACCCAGAGACTACAGCAGACATGCTGACTCCATTATTGCAAAAGGTCTGGAAGGAGGGAAAGGTGCCTACTGACTGGAGGAAAGGTTACCTCGTGAAACTACCAAAGAAGGGCGACTTAGAACTCTGCAAGAACTGGCGAGGAATCATGCTCCTGTCGACGCCAAGTAAAATCCTGAGTCGCATCATCCTGGAGAGAATAAAGGACGCACTGGATGCAGAACTCCGACCAGAACAAGCTGGATTCAGGAAAAGGCAAATCATGTTCCAACCAAATTGCAACTCTAAGCATCATCTTCACAGAACAAAGCATGGAATGGCAATCAAACCTCTACCTCAACTTTATAGACTTTGGGAAGGCCTTCGACAGCGTTGACCGTGAAGTAATTTGGAAACTACTCGAGTACTACGGCGTACCCTAAATATTCATCAACCTTATTCAACAGCTGTACGACAACGGCACATGCCAAGTGATCCACAGCGGAAAACTCAGCGAGGCGTTTGGAGTAAACACAGGAGTCAGACGAGGGTGCTTACTATCACCAATGATATTCCTAATTGTGGTGGACTGGATTATGCGTCAGACAGTGGGAAACGAGAAGACAGGAGTATCCTGGACTGACGTGAAGAACCTAGAAGACCTGGATTTCGCGCGTGGATGATTTATGTTTGATGTCACACACAATCGAAGACTTACAAGCGAAAACCGACAAACCGGTCGAAGAGGCAGCGGCGAAGACATGACTCCAAGTGAACATAGACAAGACGGAGGTTATGAAAATAACCAACCAACAACAACAGCAGCAGCAACATCCAGCGTCAATCACCATCAACGGGAGGGATTTGAAAGAGGTTACTTCATTCACTTATCTAGGAGCATTGTCTCAACTACAGGAGGAACGGACGAGGATGTCAAATCGAGCGAGAATCGGGAAGGCGAGAAACACATTCATCAACCTGAAATCAATCTGGAAATCTTCGTCACTCAGCACCAACAACAAAATTCGGTCGGATTTTCAGTACAAATGTCAAGTCAGTCAGTTTTTTTATACGGATCAGAAACTTGGCGAGTGGGTCACAAAGAATATTTCCAACAGCCTGTTGCAGATCTTCATCAACAACAACTGTCTTCGGTCTATACTGAAGATCAGATGGCCGGAAAGAATCACCAACAAGAAACTATGGCTGAGAACAAACAAACAAAACAAGAACCAATCAATCGCCAACCAATAAATATGCAGGAGAAAGTGGAGATGGATTGGACACTCGCTGAGTGAGGAGGCCGCTGGGTGACATCGCGCGCGCGTTAGGCCATTGCTCGAGTGGAACCAGGCCGAAAAGGAAGCGGTGAGTGGGTCGTCAGTGCAAGGGTGACATGGAGGAGATCGTGTGAAGAAGAGTTGAAAGAATATGGACTAACATGGGTGGATGCAGGTGAAAAGTACAGCAGAAGGTAGACAGAAGCAAATGGAGACGTGCAGTTGAAGCCCTATGTTCCACTAGGAACCCAAGGGAGAAATAATAACTGACTTCACCAAATTAGAGTTTGCTGTTTGACTTGTTACCAGGGTATATAGTCTTGTTGATGATGTAGTCCTCCTAGGTGAAAACGTTGATAAAATTCAGAGTCTCTTGAACACCTTGAGCAGAAATCTTCAAGTGTTTGGCATGTCATTTGCTTCAGTCAGATATAAGATGATTCTACATGACTGGACTACATTGACTCCTAGCTCAAAGATCGAGAGTAAAGTGGTAGAGTGTGCTGACCACTTCACTTATTTGGGAAGTTGCATCAGCCCAGCCAACGCCAGAGGGTCGATCGCTGACGAAATCTCAGGACGAATACAGAAGGTTCGTTTGGTATTTGCCAACATACGCCATCTCTGGCTTAGTAGACGTGATGTCTGACTGGCTGTCGACGAAAAGACGTGTGTACTGCACAGCAACAGTTTGCACCCCCCTCCTTTATGACTTTGAGACGTGGCCATTGAAGTTGGAAGATACGAAAATGCTAGCTGTCTTTGACTGTACGTGTCTGCACTTTGTCTTCCGTGTTATGTAGTCAGTAATATTGATTTTAGGAGTTAACTGTAATATAAAGAGGGAGATAAATCGACGAGGTTGTAAGGTTACAACATTTGAAACGGTTAAGACATAGGTTACTCATGCCAAGCTATCAGCTTCCTCGATGAGAAATGTTAGCTGACATACGATTAGGTTGTAAAAGAGCTAGTGGTGGTCAAATCAAGACTTGGAATCAATCCATGAAATCTTCGACATTTATTTTTAGCCACATAGGGGGGGTGTAGACTTTCTTGTTGGAGTCCACGGGATTCTAAGACCCAATGGCTAGAAACTGTTGGTACTACAGCTGGAAATCGTTCTGAAGGGTTGAGATGCATTCAGTCTCTTTGATGTCGTATATCCACTGAAACGTCACATGTTATCCACTTTACTCTTCTCTGCTTTTGTGTAGTACTTAGAGTGTGTCAACTTGAAGTTATGCACTTCTTTGCAGTGTTCTCTGTTGGAAACTCAGTGAGGAGTGAATCAACCGGGAAACGAACTAAGGTCACTCGCGTAATTAATTGTTGTGAGCGTTCTATAACTGAACCATCGATACACAATCTTATCACATGCTTCAGCTTATCTCACTTATATTTTGAATTCTATACATTTGTTTCAATGTCTTCTTCCCGGTATAATGTTTATTTTGCCTGTTTTGTTTTGGTGAGGGTCTTCTCTTTTTTGTTTTTACTACAGCGTGCAACAATCTTAGGCTTTCCTACACATGCAGATTTTATGCTTGATCTACGTATGGCTAAAACAGCAGCTAATGTCGACAATTTTTTAAATAATATTGGTTCAAAGTTAGAAAAAGCTCGTCGCAAAGAAACACAACGCTTATTGGAATTGAAGAAGGAAGAGGTGAGTTAGTCGGTTTGTTGGTTATTTCACGTCCTTTCTTGGGTGCTGGTTCACTTCCCCGGCTGATGCACCCTTAAGCCTTGCTTAGCCAACCAGTAGTAATCCAGATGAAGGGGAAGATTCATCGTGAGGCTAGCCACCACCTCAATGCGTGAAAAAGCATCACTACCACCGAAACTTCACAGTTCTAAGCTTGGATCCTTGTGTTTCATTTAGAAAGCACAAGAGGTGGCTCTCGTCGCCCAAGTCGTCTAGTGGATAACGCTTTAGCGTTTGAAACTATGGGCACTGGGTTCGAGCCTCGGTGAGAACATCATCATCACTCACTGAGAAATGCAGGTACATCCAGTAGGCTGACGAGTCCCAAATAGGACGAAATACGCATCCTGGATTCCACTGCTAGCCACCATCCACCAATTGTATACGAAAGGAAGAATAATCAGTTTCAGAAGCCCACCCAACAAACTGAATGCGCCATTTAATGTATCACGTCACTGTTGTTGCATATAGTATAATAATTGCTTTTTTTGATAGCGTTATTAGAAGTCGGAGACTATCTGAAAAACAATGTGATGCATTCGCGCTATACATTTCGAACAATCTGATCCCTCACACATTTACTTGTCAAGTCAATATATATAGAAAGGTTAAATTAAACACAGTGAGAGAAAGAAGAATTATGAATAATTAACACAAACGTTTGGTAATCCAATCAAATAAGGATTACCAAGGTAGGTTAAGAGTAATAACAAACTGTTTTTCAATACACAAGGGGGGCTTAAGTCTATGAATAGCTATAACCTCAGCGTATTTCAGTAAACGCCCATGACCGTTTTTATAGATGACCTTAATGGATACTCTTGTTGAAAACGGATATCCTTTAAAAACCTTTTAAACAGGTGTAGAAGTCAACTAGCCTCTAAACCTACAATCCATACCGTCCCTAAGAAAAAGTTTTTTATCAAATTACCATATAACGGGGAAATAAACAGTAGGATTGTGAGACAAAGGTTGAATTCAATCATCCGTAGAACCTACTATGCAGCCGAGCTTGTAATTGTGGAAAAAGCTAAAAATATGCTTCACTGTAAACCTCAAAAGTGCACAAGCGATTATGTCACATCCCACACAATTTAACAATCTCCATGTGTGTGTGTGTGTGGACATACATACATAGGGAGGAGTAATCGCGCTTTGCACGTGAGGGTGTGAGAGCATATCCCAAAATGGTTAGAAAAACAGATGAATTGTGACAAGCTAATAGATGCAGGTGGCAGACTACCAAATTCGTCTATAGCTAAACATCTAATCGAGATGAACCATAAGACTGATGTTAACTCAGCCTTTAAGGTCATCTATAAAAACGGTCATGGGTGTTTACTGAAATACACTGAGGCTATAGCTATTCATAAACTTAAGCCCTCCTTGTGTATTGAAAAACAGTTTGTTATTACTCTTAACCTACCTTGGTAATCCTTATTTGATTGGATTACCAAACGTTTGTGTTAATTATTCATAATTCTTTTTTCTCTCACTGTGTTTAATTTAACCTTTCTATATATATTGACTTGACAAGTAAATGTGTGAGGGATCAGATTGTTCGAAATGTATAGCGCGAATGCATCACATTGTTTTTCAGATAGTCTCCGTCTTATAATATCGCTAGCAAAATTTAGAAAAGGGACTAATTGTTTTAAATAATAATTGCTTCAATCTTCTCAACAATTCAGAATTTCACCTATTCTAATAATAATTTTAGTGAAAATAAGATAAAAGCAGAGATATTTGCATAATTATGGGGTGAAGGTTTATTTGTCTGTTGAAAACAAAGAGAAAAATAAAACCTACTAATAGTGTAACAACAGAAGACAAGGGTCAGGCAATAGATCGTTTTATTACGGAAATCAACACGTATTTATATAAATTTCACATACACTATTATAGCCTAGCCAAGTAGACAAACGCAGTCTTCTGATTGGTTGTTTTCGAGTTCCTCGGAAAGTGGAGCCATCTATCCGCGAATCATATTTGCCCACGTTTGAGTTTGCTGTGATTGGTTGTTGAAACAGCCTTGTTCATATTTTCCCATATCAATGACCTAGACATTGACCTAGATTAGTGTCAACCAATTGGCTAGCAGGCTGCTCTCACCACAATAGTGCTTTCCTTTTTTTTGGCGCACAATGCATTCTTTCTCTCTCTCTCTCCTGTCTGTTAATGTGGGCTTCCTATCGTCAGCGTCACTGCAATCTTTAGATGTCCACTTTATTTTTCTATATCACATAGTGTCGTCATATGAAATTACTTGTGATTTCTGTATATGGTACAGTAGTACATAAAAATTGTCTGACAAATTTTTGAACACTATAATTTCCTGCAAACAATGGTATTTAGGGAATCAAAGGTTCCAATTGTTAGAGTTTCTTAAAGCTGAGGTTGGTGTTTCTGAGTATTTACTCCGAGACAAGCTTTATTTTATACATTGTATAGATATGTTAACGTTCTATGAGGTGAGCATACAAGCTTTTGTGAATCAAACTTCCCACGCTTTCGTCTCAGCATACTTTTGTTTACGTGGAACAGGGGGCCGGTCAATAACGACTTTTTTCGGGTAGTTGACTTTGTTTTACGTGTTTCTTAGTAATTCTGTAGTCATATCAGATGTTATGTTTGATTGTTGGATTGAAGGTGTTATATCAACTTTTCGCACATCTGAAATAGGGTTTGCTACTGGATCATTTAACACTGACAAGATTTTGATTGGACACTAGTAACTAGTGTGACGTTTCTAGTCCTTTCTTTGGTGCAGACTGAATTTTATCACTGAGCCTGAACAGCTCAGTCTGTCTGTTTGTCTGTTTTCGACATAGAACTTTGCACAAATGTGCGGAAGTTCAAGTCGCCACATTCCGTGTAGCACGCGAAGCAAGAGAAGAAAGTACAAGAAAAGCATAATAGAAACAGTGAGCAGAGGTGTGAGACAAAGGAGTAATAAAGAAAAACAAAACAGTTTCATTGAAGATCATAAGTCACAAGGAGTGGATGCATCTGCGCCACTGAGAACGATTTTGAGCCATGTCACCAATTGTTTCCAACCATAGATTTTTACCGTCCCGAGGACCCCAGCCTGGAAGTCTACACCTTCCTACGTGGCTTAGACCAACTGTTGTGGATTTCATTGACTGGTGCCAAGTTTTTGTTTGACCGCCGCTAGCTTTTTTCCAGCCTGACCCTATATCCGCTAACATAGCTCGTCGAGGGAGGCGATGGCTTGGCATACGTAACACATGTCCTAACCATCTCAGTCTTTGTAGCTTCACGACTTCGTCGATTGATTTCCCCTGTTTACCTAGAACTCTACGCCTAACCTCCATGTTGCTCACCTTATTATGCCACTTTACACGGGAAATAGAACGCAGGCACCTATGATCAAAGACAGCTAGTCTTTTCATGTCTTCCACTCTCAGTGGCCAGGTCTCACAACCATAAAGGAGGACGGAGCGGACTGATGAGCAGTACACCCGCCCTTTGGTCGATAGTCGAACATCTCGTCTACGCCAGAGTCGGCGTAAACTAACAAATGCGAAACGAGCCCCTTGTATTCGTGCTGAGATTTCGTCAGAGATCAGCCCGTTGGGGCTGATGGTACTTCCCAAATAAGTGAAGCGGTCAACGTGCTCTACCACTTCACTTCCTATTTTTAAACTAGGCGTCGATGTAGTCCAGTCCTGTAACATCATCTTGCATTTGGCGGGAGCGAATCGCATGCCAAACATTCGTAGATTGCGGCTCAAGGTGTTTAGAAGACTCTGCATTTCGTCAGCGTCTTCGCCTAGAAGGACTATATCGTCTGCATATTCCAAGTCAACGAGATTATTCCCTGGTAGCAAGTCAATTCCTGAGTCGCTGAAGTCACCTAGGGTTAAGTCCATTAACACATCTATGATGAAGTTGAATAGAAAAGGAGATAATGGGCATCCTTGACGGACACCACTGGTCGTCATCAGTTCAGATGACAGCTCGCCGTAAGCCCTCACCTGGCTGTATGAGTACGAGTAGAGTGCCTTAATCAGTGCAATATATTTTCTTGGAATTCCCTTTACAGCCAAGCATCTCCAGAGAACTTCCCGATCGACAGAGTCGAATGCTGCCTTTAGGTCAAGAAATATAATGACTGTTGGACGCCGGTAGGAATGCCTATGTTCTAGAATCTGTCGGAGGGTGAAGATATGATCAATACACCCTCTTCCTGGTCTAAAGCCTGCCTGGCTCTCTCGTGTTTGTGCTTCCCGAGCACCACTCAGTCTACGCATGATTATTGAGCCTAAGACTTTAGATACTATATTAGTCAAGCTAATCCCTCTGTGATTATCACAGGAAGACTTGTCTCCCTTCTTGTATATGGGGATAATCAGTGACTTACACCAACCCGATGGGACTTCTTCTGATTCCCAGACGCTGCCTAGTACCTCAGTTAATCCCGACAGTAAGCTGTCTCCACCGTACTTAAATACCTCTGGAGTCATTCCATCAGGTCCCGCTGCTTTGCCTAGTTTCAGATTGGTGACAGCTTTAGTAACCTCAGTTAGTGACGGAGGACCTGTGTCTATATCCCATTCAGGGAGGTGTTGGATGCTCGGAAGGTTGAGCGTGGCTGTGGGCAAATTAAACTGCTCCTCATAATGCTCTTTCCAACGATCCAGTCGTCTATCCTGGGAGCTAATTATAGTGCCATTTTTTTCCGAGATTGTCTCACTAATGATTTGTCTTCTCCCACCCGTTTCCCTGATGAGTCCAAAGAGTTGCCTGGTGTTGCCTATCCTCGAAGCTTTCTCCATCTCTTTGGCTTTTGTCGCCCACCACTGTTCACGGTCCTTGCGGAGACTTTTCGTAAGTTTCCTCTTGTGCAGCTTTCGCTCCTCATTGAATTCGGAGCTCGCCGGAATAAGTCTTCTAGCATCTATCAGTTCGGATGAGGCGGTGGAGATCCAGTGGTTTTTACTCACCTTTGGGTTTACCTTATTCACAGCTTTTACAGCTGTATCTATGGCTGCCTGGATATTTTTCCAAGCTTCTTCAGGGTGAGCACAGCTGTCGAACACAGATATGTGTTTAGCTAGTTCTTCCTCAAATACGGATTTAGTTTCCTGATCGAGCTGGGGACGTGATGGTTTTACCGCCAGCTGTTTCCTACGTCCGTTCAGTCGTAAGCACACCCGAGCGCGGACCAGTGCATGGTCGGTATCTACGCACGTGTTCCAGAAGGAGCGACAATCTCCTACCGACCCACGCCAACGATAGCTTATTGCTATGTGGTCTATTTGTGTCCAGCGTTGGTTTGATGAAGGGGGTCTCCAAGTCAAACAGTGTCTCTCCTTGTGTTTGAAGTTAGTGCTTACAAGAAACAAATGATTATCAGAGCAGAACTGTAGGAGACGGTCACCGTTGTCGGTTCGCTGGCACGGAGCTCCATAGGTGCCACCGACATCCTTCTCAGATTGACACAATTTCCCTACTTGAGCGTTAAAGTCACCAGCTAGAACGACTATGTCTGAGCGTTTAGCCTTTCGCACCAAACTAGACAGCTTTTGGTAGAACTCATCCTTCGTTTCATCTGAACTGCAGTCAGTGGGGGCGTAGGCGGAGATTACGAAAAGGCATCGGCGAGTAGTGCAGTCCTTTCTCCTTCTTACTGATCCGTTCAGGCGGACAGCACACATTCGGCTATCTACCGGGATCCAGTCAAGCAATGTCTTTTCTGCCCTAGTACTCAAAGCTATCCCTACGCCAGCTAATCCTCGTGAACTAGCTGTGGCATCTCCTGACACCCTCAAGGTGAATTTTGCAGATTCAACCTGTTGGCCAGGTGGGGTTAGGTGAATAACCACACTTGGGTCTTGTATGCGTGTTTCTGAAACACAGCATACATCAATGGCTCGTGATGCCAGGGTCTTGGCTAGTGATGCATGTTGTTGTTGGCTTCCATCGTTTTTAGTGGATGCAGAGTGGAGAGGAAGTGGAGAGCTATCAAGTCGGGGAGTTGCATCAGTGGAAGGAAGGCAAGATATTAGAGATGAAGATGAAAACAAAGATGAGTGAGTAATAGAGAGGTTTCGCGTGCGTTTCGGATTGTGAGGGCGATTGTTACTTCCCGGCTGCCCACACCGTGGAAGTTGGTTGCGTGACCGCACAGCCAAGGGGACAACTGCTTGAGGCCGGTCACATGCGGCCTGTTTTTGTTCGTTCTTTTTTGTTTGGTGTGCCTCAGTAGCATACTTATCACTCCTGCCCTGTGACACGGCAGCAGGAAGCGCGGTCGTTGTTAATCCGGGCCACGGCCGATCTGGCATGAAATTTTATGATTTTGTATTTATCATGATGTTGGATTGGGTAGCTGCTTTTTGTTTAACCGCTATCCAAACAACCTGCGTGGCATGGTAGGACCTCAAGAGACATAAGTCTCAGCTAGTATAGCTTGACTAGATCATTGCGGTGTTCAAGCTTGACCACCACGGCAAGGTAGCAGCTTTCGGTCGGGTAACGTCTCTGACTGCAGAACTCACTGAGTGACTCGGGCTCGAATCTCATAACGGACATGAGTTCCTTCAAGGTTGCAGATACGCCTTGCTGATGAGTGGCAACTAGCACGAAACCTAAGTCCAGGAAGGGCTTCCTGCCGATTGCCTTCAACCATCTAATACTGACAAGATTTATCAGTAGTATATAAAGAAACATTCATCGGCGCAAAAATATCTAATAGCGGAGAAATGGATTTGAAGTCAAAAACAGGAAATCAACTGGTATTGCAGCAAAACATTGAAGACACGAAAAAAAGACAAAGAAAAGCAATACGAAGGGCAGAAGTGGCACAACACCGAAGATCTGTGCAAATGTGACGATTTTAATATAAGGTGTACATAATTTCTCTATATGTCTATGTCAAATTGCTAACGAACATTCTGTTACCAAGACTATTTTCTTCTCTTGTTACAATATACTATACATGTGCGTCAGTGACACAGCGGTTAGGACGCTCGCTGACCATACACATGGTCCGGGGTTCGATCGCCGACCGACGCACATCCGATATCAATGGTTGGCCTGCAAAATTTGGGCTACCGATATCACATGCTGAAAATTCCATACTTGTATCAAAAATACTGTGTGAAGTCAAGCCAGAATAAAATTATACATAATAATAATGTTACGGTACCATTGAAAACCAGGGATCACTGAACAGCTGTCTCGTCTTAGTTTGGGACCCTTCAGTACTATGCATTCATGATCCGATAGGGGAGCGCAACCAGGACATTCAGCCTACAAGGCGAGCTCGTAGGTCATTCACCCATTGAGACCTGATTCAATGGCCCATGAATCCCACCTTCTACCAGTTCGTTATTTAACCATGACTATCAGGTAGTATCATCAAAGAGTATTTTTCCTCACGTTTGACTTGATGGATTCCAGTGGTTGAGACTTCTTACTAGAACTCCTGTCAACTTTTTGCTGAAGTCAGTCACTGACGAGCATCAGACTAATTTTCAAGAGTTGGTTTGTAGGAATTTCATTATTTCAACCACCCAATGATATTATCCATATACGAGAAAAAGTATAAAAAAGGTTTCCGGAAACTATCTATTCATAATACAAATCTCTGCCCAGATATTGCACTGAAAAAGTGCTAATAAGCTTAATACCTAAATGATTTTAAGACATGTAGCTGTACATTGGTGAATATTTACCAAAGAGTTGAAGAACCTTCTCTACTATTTCCATTCAGAGGTGATACTGAGGTAGGAATCCTCCGAAAATTGCTTTTGAAATCTCTAAGTAGGATATACTCCAATGGCAGCCTCCAAACAGCATTTTCTTACATGAAACTATTCAGGCAACACATGTCAAAGACAAACTGTCGTAGTTTTCTTTACATTAACATGCATATACCAGTTCATTTACTCTTATGGAGCTGAGTAATTTGGCTTTATCATGCATCCGCTTGTAAAAAGCAGTCGTGGACACAACTCAAAGTGAGAATGGAAGTGTGTGTACTCAAGACACTCAGTTGTATTTGCGAAATCCTCCCAAGTCCTATAAAGAAAAACTCTCTAAAAGGGAGTAAGATCAAGACATATGGTGATCGAGAAATTCAAATCGTCGTTGATAAAAGAAGAATTTTTTGAATGCTTTCTTGAAAACCCTGTAAAATGTGTGTGTTATCAATCTGTCAAGCGTGAAGTTAAATCGTTCTGACACTGAGGCACTCTCACTCGGATTGACATTCCATTTTCTGGGAGAACTTGTGAGTATAGTAGGCACAGAGGTCCAATTCGAGTATCTATCCAACGAGGCAACCGTTTAACATCACATCAGTGACTACACAATACATTGGTTCAAAACGACACTCATCTGTATTTGCACTCAGTACATTTCTATACCGATTCCACAGTCTGGATGCATATCGAAAGAACACCTAGCAGCAATAAAACCTCTGACAAGCAATGACGACTGGTTAAAGGTTTAGACATCGTAGTAATGAACAAGAGATGGATATATCAAGAAAATGGAGTCCATTCTTAATGGTGCATCGAATGTCAAGACTGACAGACACAGGAAAGATATGACTTACTCTACATTACAAAAGTACTTGGAGGACTTTTAAAGTTAGACAGTGATCTCTACTGCATTAGTGTTTGTTCTGTCTCTATTCCTGCGGGAAATCATATCATTTCATTGATGTGTAGGTGGAGACATGGTTCATCGGCTTAAGTGCTCGACTTTCACTCCCTTAGATCGAGAATTCGAATCCCAGCCAGCTCTGCTTCAGCCTCTTGGGCATCTGGATAGTCTCACCAACCTTTCTACACACTTAGAGTGTAGTTCGTAGCCGTTAACATGGAAAATCACTTCTGGGAATAGAGTTTATACAAACACTGGTGCAAGCCTCAGCTTTGAAGTTTCAGTAGCGGTTGGTTTTTCCTTTTTGAGGAGTGGAGTCCTTCTAGAAGTGCTTGGACGTTTGTTGCTTCCTGACTGCTGCTCAAACCGTAGAAGTCGATATTTTCTTGGGGTACTTGTAACATTAGTTTTACGTAACCGTGGAACTCAAGGGAGGCTGGTCGCACACACGACCTGTCCGAATTGATGTTTGGATTTATCTCCGTATTAAGATCTTACCGCCAGGTACGAACCTTCACAAAGTATGTCAGGATGTACACTTTTCGGCGTAGAACTTCTTTAATCTTCCTCTTCAAGGTGAAGAGACAGCATAGCTCGCGTGCTGGTCATCTGATGGAAACACTTTTTAGCCATGACGACAACTGCTTTTAGTCTAATTGCTATCCAAACAACCTTTCTAACATGGTAGTACCTCTAAGAACATTAGTTTCAGTCGATGTCTCTCGTTGAGTCATTACGATATGCAAGCTCGACTACCACGTCAAGGTGTAGAAGAGTTATCAGTTGGTATTGAGATTGATAACTTCATGCTCAACTTTCCGTCTCTACTTGTTTTGCTACCTACCTACCTACCTCCGACTGAGAATCGCACCTGGAATGTGTACCTCGTTGGCGAACACTCTACCTATCGAACCACCGACACACGATGTATGCAAACGTATATATATGCATTTCTTCTTAACAATTGCTTGAACATATCATTCTGGTTTCATTAGTCAATGTCACCTCTTCCTTTTCTCTTTGTTGTCGTTACTGTAGTGTGAACGTTTAGGCTATCCATTCAATAATCGTATTGATCCATGGGATATAAATTACTACATGAATAAAGTAAAAGAAAAAGATTATTCTCTTGATATACAAGCATTGAAAAAATATTTCCCTTTGACAACTATTAAATCAGGTATATTAAACTTATATCAACATTTGTTGGGCTTAAAATTTGAGCGTATTCCCGATCCGAATGTATGGCATTCAGAAGTTGAAATGGTTAGTTATTTTTCACAATTGAATTGATTTGAATTTGTTTCGCTTATTTTTATGATATTTTTTTATTTATTAAAAACAAAATTTAATTGACTCTATAACCAATTATCGCATTTATTTTTTGCATTACTATAAGGCTGTCCTAACATGAACCTTTCAGTAGATCGAGAAGTGGTTTTGAATCTGTGACGAAGTAGTTGAAAGTCAGGTCTTTGGATCAATGAGTTAGTGGTGACTAGTACTAGGATCCGGAGCATGCGCATTTCTTCCTATTTACGGCTTTTCATCTATGGATATATCCGTATATCCAGTTAGTGAATGGATGAGTGGGGGTACAGAGTCTTCTGTCATTCAATGGTCTCCTCAACGTATGGCCGATCAGTCCATCTCAATTTTCTCCTACATATATTTATTGAGCAGTCGGCTCTTGGTTTGTTTGTTTGTTGCTAGCCAGAGTTCCTTGCTGCTAATTCTCTCTGGCTGGTTGGCCGGTCATTTGATATTCAGTATGCAACAGGTGAAGGGGACAGCTGTTGATAAAATTTTGCAGTGGCTTTTGTTGCAAATCCTTTCTCGTGATGCATGCACAGTTCATGTGTTTCTCACACGTATAGAAGAACTGACTGACTGACTGATTAAACATTTGTGTTGAAAATCCGAAATCTTGTTCTTTACGCTTAGGTGGAGTGCAGGGTAGAAGATTTCCAAATTGGTTTCAGGTTGATAAAAGCATATCTTGCCTTTCCTATTCTGTCTGGCTGGCTTAGTTTTTTTTACATCTTCATCCGTTTCGATTGCCTGTGGTTGAAACCGTGCTTTCTGGCTGGATAAATGAAGGTAGGAAGTGACTTCTTTCAAATCTCTCCCGTTGATGGTGATTGGCTCTGGTTGATGTTGCTGTTGGTTGTGGTCAGTTGGTTGGTTGGTCATCTTCATCACTTCTGTTTCCGTCTTCCCCAATGTTCATCTAGATTCCTGTCTTCTCTGTCTGCTTCTTTAGGCAGCATATTTTGGTTTTCGCCTGCGAGTCCCTAGAGTCTGTGTGACATTCAATGACACAAATCGTCTACACGCGAAATCCAGATCTTCTAGTGTCTTCTTATCGGTCGGTCCAACGTATTCCTGTCTTCTCACTCCCAACACCACAGTCTTCCGCTTACTCCAGTCCATCAAAATTAAGAATATCATCGGCGATAATAGGTAGCCTTATATCATATAACATTACGTTATATTATATGATATTCAATATAGTTCTACTTGAAAGTTTTATACGCAGGATAAATATTCTCCAATTAAATACGCTGTTTATGAAAAGGTTGTCGAGAACAGAACTCTTCCTATTATTATTATTATTATTATTATTATTATTATTATTATTATTATTATTATTTTTAAGTGTCAGTTTGCAAGGATTTAGTTAATTAAAGCCCTGTTCACGAGCTGACATCAATTGGAGAACCATTGGAAAACCGCGGAGTGCCGGACCACTATTTCCGCCTACTAGTTTGGCACTCTTCAGCGGTACGCATCCACTGGGGGCCGAATCCAAGACCTTCCGATTATAAGCTATGCTTATGGACCATTCAGCCACTGAAACCCCTATCAAATCACTCATGATTTCCAGCTTCTGCCGATGCATGATATGTACCCAACGAGACCGCTAGCCAATGTCATTGGAGAATACCTGAGACTATTATTACTATTATTAATACATATGAGAGTCTTATGTAGCCCTATTCCTTCTTCTCTACTATGCCTAGAGAAGGTGAAGACCTCTCGCGTTCTTTGATGAATGCCCAAAAATCTCAGGTACTAAGCTATATTTTCATACGTATGTATTTGAGTTGTTACTTCATTTCTTGTGATACAGGATACTGTAAGAATTCTAGCTTTACAATTATTCAGCAAGTTTCTAGTTCAGCCATTGACCAGTTTGTTTAAGTTTCACAGTTCTATGCAAATTTACTCATTTTTATGTAAGAAGAGAGAGGGGTGCGGTGTGATAAGTTCATATACTTTCAGTCGACAGCTTTCTACCCTTGACTTTTCGCTAATGTTAAAACATGAAAAGCCTCTTGTTCTTCTTTGGATTATTAATAAAGCTACAATTCTGGTAAGAGAATTGAATAACTCACACCCAGTTGTCTGTCATATTTTCATATATTTCTATTCATCCCTTGTATCCCTCTAGTGCAACATAGGGCTTTGAGAGGATATCGCCATTTCACTCGGTTTTCCTTTGTTTTTTGACTTACTCAACGATTGTCTATGAGCTTTCATTCCCTCCGTTACATTATTTCCTCCATGTTATCCTCATACCACCGCCCAGCTCGTTCACTGCTTCGTATTCGAAGTGGCGCTTGGTGAAGCTCTCCATCCATACCTTGTATGTGTAATCCATCTCTGTTTTCATTTCGCTTAAGTGACTTGCCAGAATTCAAATGATTTGAACTGACTTAACTCTCTAACCTGAGTTAAACTGAGCACATCGCTGATCAGCTCGACTTCAAACAAATGAAATCGTCGTCTGGTATTTAGATCACCTCTATCTTGCTGCTGGCTAACAAGCACTACTGTGAAATGATGTGAGCGGTATCCAACTACTTATTAACAAACAATTAATCAGTAGTACATACCGTGACGCATTTAAAATAAACGTAAAATTAAAACATAAATCAATTACCCAATAGCTGATATTCATATGTTAAAGTTAACTATCAAGAATCTTGATAAACCTCAACTACCAATGAATATTTACTATCTTATTGGCGATAGTTATTCCCTTTAGTTAGCAGAAGACGCATCCAGTGATTAATACTATGATGAGAGCTGTCTGCTAGGCAAAATTGTAGACAACAGTTTACGTCAGTGCTTACTTCCCGAATGTGAGGATCATGAGAAAAGACAAGAACAAGCCTAACCTTAAGGAACTCAACCACCAATCACAGAAGACTTTGCGTGGTCGGATACGATTCATAGATATGGGGTCTAACTATATGAGAAACGGTCACAGGTAGTAAAAAATAACCTTCAGCAAGAAAACAAGCAATCAGAAAAAGTTACTTCTCTGCTAACAATAACACTAATAATATTTTTTTCGTAAAAAAGTGATTGACATCCATCAAACGCCAGGCCATCACTCGGGTGGAACCCGAGCCAATTAGTTGTGTGTCGATGGCACAGTGGTTAGGACTCTCGCCGACCATGCAAATGGTCGGGGGTTCGATCCCCTGTTGACGCACACTTGATATCTATGATCGGCCTGCAAAATTTGGGCTACCGATATCACATGCTGAAAATTGCATACTCGTATCAAAAATACGGTGTAGAATCAAGCTGAAATATAAAAAAAATATCTGTTGATTTTCTCAATAAACGCACTATTGCCTGGCCTTTGTCTTCTGTCGTTACAATACGACTTCAAGTGGGCTGAACATAGGGGAAGACAGAAGTAATGAAGATACTTACCGACAACGACCACTGCCAACAACAAGCATCAATCATCATTAATGGGAGAGATTTGGAAGAAGTCACATCCTACACTTATCTAAGCAGCATACTTTCAACACTACAAGTGGTGACACGGATGAGTGTGTCAAAGTCAACCAGGCAGGATCTAAAAATCAAGACACGGATATTCAGTGCTGATGTGTCAAGTCAGTGTCTGTGTGATTCTATATGATCCAAAGACTTGATGCACCAGCAGCCAATGGCAGGCTTTCATCAGCATCTGCCTTTTCTGGCTCTATACGGAAGGTCAAATGGCCAGAAATAATTACCAACAAAGAGCTTTGCTACCGATGCAACCAACAACCTATTACGCAGGGGCTGGCGATTATACGTGTGGAAATCAATCCAATCGCTACATAAACTTCAAAACACGACAAAAATATAGAGACGGAACCTATTCCTCTCTGGAATTGAAGAGACTAAATGACACAGTGAGCTGGTGAAAGCTTTCAATCAGCTGATGTGACTTCTTTCAATGAAAGTAGACATAAGTATCCGGTCGTAGGATGTCGTATGATGTTCAAAGCTAGGAAGACAGCTGTTCAGAAGGAGGTCGACACCAGGATACGAAATGCGTAGCAGAGTTGACCATCATAGATTATTATTTCCTACAGGAACATAGGGCTTCAGTCGTACATCTACATTGCGTTCAGTTCTCTGCCAACATTTTCACCTGGCTCCACGTCTGCGCACATGCTTTCATCTCCTCTTCGCATCACGTTCTCCTCCATATCATCCTTGCACTGACGACCAACTTGCCGCTTCCCATTCAAGTTTCACTCGAGCTATGGCCTGGCGTATGATTTCACTCACTTGATGGTTTGTTTTCTCAGAATATGGCCAATCCATCTCCATTTCTTCTTGCAGATTTGTTGCACAGTTGGTTCCTGATGGGTTGTTTCGTTCCCAGAGATCCTTGTTGGTGATCTTTTTTAGCCGGTTATCTGATCTTGAGTAGAATTGAGCGAAGACAGCTGTTGATGAAGATCTGTAGAAGTAGCAATAAAAAATTCTGGTAACAAACCAGTCAAAAATCTATTGCTCAATAAATATGTCGAAGAGAATGGAGATAGATCAGACATACGCTGAGAAGAACGTTAAGGGACATCATGCAACAGGCGTAACCTCAAGCAGAACTAAAATAGGAAACAACGAGTTGAGCATGGATCCGGGGATGATATCGAGGAAATCGTGTGAGGAGGAAATGAGAGCTAATGGGCAATTGTAGAGCCAGCTAAAAAAGAGGCCGAAGGAGAATACAGTGACGACGATCCGTTGAAGCTCTGTGTTCCAATCTGAACCCAAGAGAACAATAGTTATATAATAATGATAATAATATTGCTTTTTATTTTGTTATTGATTTTCAGTATTCAGTAATCGATACACAATCCAATAATCTACTGGGTTATTTCTATCTTGATTTACATCCACGAGATGGTAAATATGGCCATGCAGCTGTATTCAGTTTACAATCCGGCTGTTGTAGACCATTGACTACTCTTCATTGTGATAATCCTCCTAGAAATGATGCTGAAAGCAGTGGTGATGATCAACCAACACCAATACCATCATTTGAACGTCAAGTGGCAATAGCTGCAATGGTAGCTAATTTTACTGCACCGAATGAAGAAACTGGTGAAGCTTATCTATTACACGATGAAGTGAAAACATTCTTTCATGAATTTGGTCATCTGATGCATCATATATGTTCGTGTACACAAACTGCATTGTTTAGGTATGTTTATGCCTACCTTTTTATGAGTTTGACGACGGATTGGTTGATATCAGTTAGAGAACCATTGAAAACCAGCCAGGGAGTACTGGACAGCCAGTTGTTTCATCCCAGGAGTTTTGGAATCATTGACAGCATGCACCCACTAACTGTGGTTTGAACCCAGGACTTTCCGGTCACAAGGCAAGCTGGCTCGTATACCATTCAGCCAACCATTGAGACTCGATTCGATGGTCAACCCATGAATTCTAACTTCTACCAATTCGTGATACACTTAGCGCGACTGGCAGCGACCACTGTCATCGGTGGGAAATCCATCCTCACACACACTTGACTACTGATTGGACCTCACTGGTTACGACTTCTCACTAGAACTCCTGGAAACTCTGTCATATAGCAAGTCACTAGAGAGCATCAGATTAATTTTTTAAAGAGTTGGTTTGAAAGGATTAGATTTGTTTGTTATTACGAGTTTGACCACGGATTGATATCAGTTAGAGAGGCATTGAAAACCAGGTTCATTTCCACCTTATTATTATTATTATTACTATTGTTAAAATGTATGTTACGTAATACATTAGTTTTTGTGTAGTTATGTTCTCTAAGATGGGAACAGTTCACAATTACGAAGCTTTTATTTTCTTTACTAAACAGCATCTTCAGCGCATACTTCAATTTGAAGGGAGCTTTTAAAATCCCCCACGAGTTTATGCAAAGGTTTGAAAACAATTCTACGGAAAATTAAACGCGAAATGTTATGTAATGTGGATTACACATTCGTGATAATCACAAAAAATGATCCAGTTAGCGTTCATAACCTAATAAACATCACTGTCAATGGCATCAAATTTACAGGAGAAGAGGAATTCGAGTACTAAATTCCATTTTTAGACATCTTAACTGATTGACTGGCTGATTAGTTTCAAAGTAGAACTTTGCACCGATGTTCAGCAGTTCTTGTTGCTATAATCACTCCCTGTAGCACACAAAGCAAGAGAAGAAAGTAAACAGAATAATAATAAACAGAAATATGAGGCAAACAGAATAGTAATACAGAAGAACAACAACAGAGTTTTATTAGATATTATAAATCACAAAGAGTGGATGCATCTGCTCCAGCCATTGATAACGAGGACTTTGAGTCAAATCACCAATTGTCTCCAACCTTTATTGGTTCTTACCACTCCGAGGACCCCAACCAGACAGACAGACGGCCAAACTTTATCTCCCTACGTAGTCGGCTGACTGGCTTAAACTAACTGTTGTGGATTTTATGAACTGATGATGCTATGTTTTGGTTTGACCACCACTAGCCAACTCTTTTCCAACCTGATCCATCCTATGTCAGTGGGTAACACTGCCCGTCAACGAAGGTCATTGATGTCTAGGGATGCATGTATAATACATGTCCAAACCATCTCAATCGGTGTAACTTCACAGTCTCGTCGATTGATTTCCCCTCCTTACCTAACAGTCTACCGATGCCTAACTTCAATATTAGTCACCTTAGTATGCTACCTAACATGGGCGATAGAACGCAGACACCTATGATCAAAGACAGCTTGCCGGCTTTTTCATGTCTTCCACATTCAATGATCATGTCTCACAGCCAGTCATAAAGGAGGCCAGGGCGAACTGCTACTATGCAATACACCCTCCGTTTGGTCGACAGAAGCCTTAGTCAAGCGAATAGCTACAAGAAAATTGTGAACTAATGTATGTAGGAAATTAATTAACACAGAACATATACTCAATTAAAATGACTTAAATCCGTCATAATTGATTTCACCTCTTTTAAAGGTTAGACGAAATGAGAGGTACATAACATAGTGACATTTGATATAAAAGCAATTAAAAAGTTCTGGTGGATGGTGACTAGCAGTGGAATTTAAGATACGCCCTTTGTCCTATTTGAGACTCTTCGGCTGGTGGATGTACCTGCATTCCTCAGTGAGTGATGGTATTCTCACTCGGACTCGAACCTACCAGAAATCGTTTCAAACACTACAGCGCTATCCACTAGCCAAAAAATAACCGAATTCCCATTGAACAAAAGGTGGTTGTCGTAACCCAAGTGGTCTAGTGGGTTCGAATCTTAGGGAAAACACTATCACTCATTTGGGAATGCAAACACTTCCAGCCACCGAGTCCTGAATAGGATGAAATTCGCATTTTGGGTAACACTTCTAGTCACCATCTACCAAAAGTTTTTAATTGCTTTTATATCAAATGTCACAGTGTTATATACCCCTAATTTCGCCCTTCCTTAAAACCACCTGAAAGCATTCTAAGCAAATTGAAGCCATTGAGATGAGACAGGTTATTTATTATAGTGAAATTAAGTAAATTTGAAGCCCGAGTTTATGCAACCAATTAAATCACTTACTTATTAGCTAAACTTGCTGAGGTACCCTTGTTTAATAATGATCAATTGTCCTCATGGGCTAAAGCAACTTCGTTTCTTGCCTGAGTGTCAGAGATGATTAGAAATCAGTATTGGATATTCCGTCATCAGGTGGCACAGCGGTTAGGACTCTCGCCGACTATGCACATGGTCCGGGGTTCGAGGCCACGCCGACGCACACCTGATATCTATGGTCGGCCTGCGAAATTTTGGCTACCGATATCCACGCTGAAAATTCCATACTTGTACCAAAAATAAAGTATGGAATCAAGCTGTAACCAAAAAAAAAGTTACTTATCGCCATTGGGTTCCGTGAAAGTATTAGAGAGTTGATCACAGAGGTGGTCTCTCAACCTGAAAGTCGTGGGTTTGTTCCCTGGCTATGGGGACGTGAATTTGTATTATTGAAGTAAGTCGCAAGTACCCTCTGATGTCAATTCATGATCTCTAGCTTGAGTATTATCTGTCAGGAGTTTAATTATGCTGAGTTATAAATTAACCAACTTATTATTTGGTAACAAAAATTTTTCATGGCTAAAATAATGAATGGTGTATAATATCAACCTTCTTTCAAGATTCCAGTTATGTCTTGTGTAAAGGTATCTCAAGAAAACTGAAGCCTAATTGAAGCAGGGATTCCTGTTAACTTACGCCGAACAGCAATTAGGTGGACTGGGTAGTTGGAAGTCGATGACCAGTTCATTTGTAAAGTTGTGTTTTTTAAATTCGTTTAAGTTCCCAATAGAACAGATGGCTTCAAGCTGGAAGCTTGAAATTTCGATAGCAGTGGTGTTTATTTTTACGGGATAGGGTTGCTAGCCTCCACCTTCCCCTCTTTATCGGCTAATTGAGGTAAAGGAGTGCCTCGTAGAGCGGGGATCAAAACCTGAACCACATGAGGCGTGGGGTGGGGACGAGCATTCTACCTCTGTGCCACCGATGCACAATTTCTAAAGATAATATCGATGAATAAGATTCTCTGAATGTTATATAAACCTGATTTTTGGCTAATCTTAAAACCGGCTAAAATCAGTCTTGAAATGAAGTAGAATTTCAAGTTTAGTGCGGTTGAAACCCGAAATTATACTGTAGCCAGTTAAGTTACATATTATTCTCACGACCCCGGACCAGTATGTCTTTTTATTTGTATGAGCTCTTGGGGTCAGAGTTGATAGGCGATTAATATTTGATATTTGGTCTTGAGGTGAGTTACTTATCCATCTTCCCTCCTCGAAACTTGGTCGTTGGATTATCATTAGTCCGGGTAGAATCAGCCCATATTAGCTTTCAGCGATTTTATGGAACCCCAAAGATCAGTGTCCTAATCATTTCATGTGTTGATGAACTTAATCTGTTTTAAGAGTTAGTTTGTAAGGATTTCATTTGTTTCAAGTTTAATCACGGATTGTTTCGGTTGTTTCGTCCTAGTTTGGAACTCTTCAACAGCACTCACCTACTGGGTTTTGAACCGAGGACCTCCGGCTTATATTAGGAAGCTCGTAGGCTATTCAGCCACTGGGACGTGACTCAATATCCCCTGAATTCTAACATCAATCCGTGGTTTTAGCGCACAGCCATCAGCTAATTTCATCAGTGAGTATTTATCCTCACTACCGACCTGATGGACCTAAACTGGTCATGACTTGTCACTAGAGAACTCCAGTCTGAATCGCCTACGAGCTTGTCTTGTAAGCAGAGGGTCCTAGGTCGGAACTTAGGTTGGTTCGCACCAGTGAGGAGTCCCAAACTGGGACGAAACAGCTGTCCGATACTCCCTGCTTGTTTTTTTTGTAATGGTCCCCCAACTGACACTAATTCGTTATCAAACTTAATGTATTTCTGTAATGTTACCTACTATTTTTTTGTCTCTCGTGTTATTCAACATATAGTGGAACACACGTTGAAACTGATTTTGTAGAATGTCCATCACAAATGTTAGAGAATTGGGTTTGGTGTGAAGAAGGACTGAATGCATTACTTGGTACTGCTTCTGCTACTACTACGCCTACGCCGACTACGAACAATAGTCAAAAGATACCAAAAGATATGTTGAATAGCCTAATTAATTCTCGAATGGCAAATGCTGGTCTATTTTATTCTAGACAACTTTTATTAGCTACATTTGATCAAGCTATACATACTACAAAATGGAAAGTGAGTAATATTCATGTGTATTTATCTATCTGTCTGTCTGTCTGTTAACTTTTATACATTTATTGTCCAGTCATAGAGTAAATTTATATGATCAAAGCACACAGTTATATAGTACAGCTGATGACTGAGCACAGTTTATTGCTCATAATCACCCCATATCAAGTCACTCACATAACTTTTCAGCTTCGTTTAGTTTTGTGAGTACTGTTAGAGGTGTGACGGATGAGATTTCTAACCCTATAGTGAAAGTTACGGTGGCAGATGCCCATTTGAGCCACATTTGACGCCGTCCTAACGTCAGCCTGGCTGTCAGAAGTCGAGATTACAATACCTTCGATGCGCGCTTTCTTGCTCTCCACCTGTGCAAACTTGACTCTCTGAGCTGAGGATGTGCAGCGACTCGGTGTATTCCATCATTGCTTTCTCTATGGGCTTGCTTGTATCTGATAACGTCATTGTGTGAGTAATTCTGAGGTCTGGAAGCATGCGTGTGGACATGGTGGGAGTCCCCATTCATTGAGTGTGGTCATCTTAAAACACCGGCTTCGGTGGCTTTGATCTGTTTTATGAATGTCGTCCCAGAGATTTCCATACCGATCTCTGCTTGCTAGTCCTGGGATGCGATGGAGAAAGCGGAAAGGTGGTCAACTTATGAATAGAGACGCTGTGGGATACAAGGCAAGCTCATAAACCATTCAACCACTAGGACTCGATCCAGTGGATATTCCGTGAATTCCAACTCCTACGGGTTCGTAATCTTAGCGTGACTTCTTAGCCAATATCATCGGTGATTAACTGTCCTCACGCCCCTACCCCGGTGAACCCGGCTGGTCACGACTTCTCAGAAGAACTCCAAGCAACTTCATCCTGTAGTCAGTCACTAGCAAACATCAGAATAATATTCGGAAGTTGGTTTGTAGGGATTTGATTTATTTCAAGTCTGATCACTAGTTGATGTCAGCTAGTAACCAGAAGATCCTGTGTTCGAACCCCGGTGGGTGGGTACTGATGAAGAGTCGCAGACTGTGGTGACGAAACAGCTTTCCAGTACTTTCTGATGGTTTTCAATGTTTATTTAACTGAAAATAATCCGTGATCAATGTTGAAACAAATCAAATCCGTACAAACTAAATTTCATACCAGTTTTATCTTTGGTGGTGATGGCCGCCAACGGAATTCAAGATGTTGTGGCTTGTTGTTATCTTCTAAACTTCTGTTTTCTCCATCTCTCTTCATCTAGGATGATCCAATAACTACTTTCAAAGATTTAAGTGTTAAATGGACAGGAAATGAACCTACACAAGGTACATTCATGCCTGCATCATTTGGACATTTAGCTGGTGGATATGATGCTCGATATTACAGTTATTTGGTGAGTTTATTATTAATAACAATAATAATAATAATACCTAATCTTGAGTTTTTACAAATTGTACATATGTATGGTATCATGAATATGTCGAAATCATTGTGTTTTTGAATAATCCTATGGAGATTAAAACTTTGTTGACTCATAGTAAAGAGCCTTCAAAGCCTCAGGATGGTCGGGGGTGGGTGCCTTGCGCTGCGGGTTGACCACCCCTCCGTACGCCCTTCACGTGGCGGAGGTGTTTTTCACCAAAGTGAGAGGGCAAAAGTGGATGCCCGGCGCTCTTCACCGGGTTGACTGTCCATTGGATGACAGTCTAGGGGAAATGGCTAATCCCTGATTCCAAACCTCCAACGACTGGCGTATGAAGCTCACCGGAGCTCACTGGCAGACGTATGGACAAAGGGCTTATTGGATGCCCTGGATGTCTGGCCCAATTCAAAAAGGCGTATGAACCGGACTCCGGTCACCGGCTGGCTGCCAATGGATAGTGGACTCCCTACTCCACTCCTACTGCCTTGTAGGTCAGTCACACTTGGTTGTGTAAAGGCTAGAACTGCACTCACAAACAAAAGGCCGAGCGATGCTGGGGACACCACTCGTACCTAATTCCCATGAAACTTCATGAACTCTCTACAACATTAGCATCAGATCGCCGAGCCTGGGCAGCGATGATTCGAGATGTTCATGAAGCCGGCTCATCCTCCCGTAGGAGATAGCCGAAGTAAAGTAAAGTAAGTAAGTCTCTTTGACAGTGGCTGAGAGTTAGCGTCACATCATTAAGTTGTGTAGTAGATGAGGTTTCTGGCTTCTAGTCGATGAGTACTAGATTCGAATCCTATTGAGAACACGAGTGAGGAAGTCTGAAGTGGGACGAAACACCCGTCCTGAATTCCACCACTGACCGTCATCAGCTGAATTCAAGTAGGTGAATGAACATAGCGATGAGTAATATTGAAGTTAGACGTATAATGTGTTAGGTGATGAAGGAAAGTCATTCGATAAAAGATCGTGAAGTCGCAACGATCGAGGAGACGGCTAGCTAGGATACTTGTTACGAATGTCAAGGAATCATCTTCCCCGACAGGCAGTGTTAGATGATGGAGATAATATAATTGAGTTGGAAAGGAGGTAGGTTCAATCATATCAAAGTATGGCATCAATCCATGAAGTCTTAAATTGTTGGTTTGAGGTGTAAACTATCTAGCTGGATTCCTCGAGACTGTTGATGATGTCGTTGAAAATTGTTCTCAGTATTGCGAATACATTGATCCTTTATGAATTCCTAAATCCATTGTCATAGAGTGTGACACCTTGTAGTCTGTCTTAGAGTTCTATGCTGAAAATTCAGTCTTTCAAATCTTGGTTAAATAGTTGTATTTCATTCTTAAATGAGTACTATATACATTTTGCTCTAATTTTCGTGTATCTCTTCCTTTTTTTCCTCATAATATAACAACAGAGTGGGTGTTATTAAACATTTCAGGAATTATATCCCCTTTCAATTTAACTGAAGCTTTCTTTTAAAGAATCTGAGATGCTTTCAATCTTTGAAACTTATCGTTGTGATAGTAGTGAGACTATCTGACGGATGCTCTTCAGGCGAGAAGACTGTTGTTCATGTGTAAAAGTTAGTAATTAAAGGTAAAATGGACATACCTGCTCTGTGACAGAATTAAAACCAGTGAAATATCGAGTTATACTACTCCGGTACGCTACTATAGACTGAGCTCTACAAATTGATTATTAGAGGAAAAAGATCCTATTGGGCTTCACTATCCTCTGACTTTTGTGATCAATCATAATGGATGTGGAATAAATGGGAGATGGATACTTCGGTTCTTTTTGCCGCTAAAATATCACTGCTGACATTGTCTCTTTACGTATTCAATCATGCAGGAATGAAATGGTGTTCAGGCTGGTTTACGTCGTTTAACGTTGCGTGTGTCGTTGTTATGATCATGTCAGTTTATGATGTTTTAGTCTTGATATGATATGTGACCCGTTCTAAATACCATTTCAGTGGTGGGAGGAGTTTGACTGGTTCGGTAGAGAACTAGAACTGTCAGCGCGACAACGCGGCTGAACTATAATGAGCTTAGCCAGAACAAAAACCTAGCATAAAGCCAAAGGTCAGAAGCTTACTTAGTTTTCATATTTAGCACAAATACAGACCATGAGGGTGTGACCTGTAGATCCTTTTCAAAATAATAATCTTAGAGTTTGAAGCAACAGGGTCCAGAAAAGTTGCCACAGGGATAACCAAGCTTTCATACAGACATTACTTTCTAACTCTTTAATGTCGACTGTTCCTCTTATCATGTAGCAGAATTCTTTAAGTATGAGATTGTGCACCGACTGGGCTTAGACCATTGTGAAGGATTTGGGTTCTACACTACGAATGAGTACAATCTGGCCGTTGTTAAAGTACGAGAGCAGTCTCAGGATCAGACAATTGATATATCTACCTGGTTAGAAGAACAATGGTGAAAACCTACCATTTGCGGAATTAATAGTGAATGCCTTTAAGTCTGAATCCCGACCATATTTGCAACGAAACATTCAGTACCCGACAGACATATGACGTGGCAAGCTAAGATATTCCTTCGATTGGCTGGACTGTGCTTAATGTTACTCCAAAGCGGTGACTATAAAAAATAGCCTATATCTCGGGGTGTAAGGTTTGATACGACATCGAATTATTGTATTAGCCTAAGGGGATACGTAGAGAAATTAATGTTTTGTCAGGGAGACGCAAGTGTTCGCAGATAGCACACTGTTAGGCATTAAGTTCTGTCCCTTCTTCTTTTGATGATTACATGTAAATGTTCGGTTCTGAAACCTTGCCTTCAAAGTATTAGATCTGAAAAGAGTGCCAATCTATCCCAGCTACCTACTGAAAATTCAAAACTTGAAGCTCTATGAGGATATCTTCCATATATCCGGTTATAGGTGTTGACTGAATGAGCGAAATATCCACCTAATTATACTACTTTTTAATGCGTTTCTTCACTTTATCCCATCCAGTTGTGTGATTACATGCCAATATAGGCATAGATAGTAGATTATAATATTATTATGCCCTTGGTTTCGAGTGGGATATAGGGATTCAGTAGCACATCGACGTTTCTTCGTCACTCTCTTCTCTGTAGTGTTTTTTGGCTGGCTTCATGATCCCCACTGATATGACCTCCATGTTACCTTCGGACAACCAACCAACTCATTGGTTCCTTTTGGGGTCCCATGATGTTACTCAATGGTCTCCTCAGCGTATATGTCCAAACATCACTCAATTTCCTTCTGCATATATGTTGGACGATAAGTTCTTGTTCGGTTCGCTGGCATAGTTCCTTGTTGCTGAATTAATTTCCAGCCATCATCTACTCTTCAGTGTCTGGCGAAGCCAAATGTTACCGCCAAGTCTCTGAACCATATTCAACCACCGATCAGCTTGACATTAATGTTGTGAATATCCGAAACTTGTTCCTTACTCTTATTTTGGCAGTTTTACACATTTATTTCAGAGCAGTTAAAATTTGTCTCGCCTTTCCTATCCTTTCCTCATCTTACATCCTCATTCGTGCAGCCTGACTGTGAGGTTGAAGCTATACCTCCTAGGTAAGTGAACGAGATGTTTTCTTCCGTTGATAGCGATTGGTACTTGTTGTTGTCGGTTTGTTGGTTACCTTCATCAACTCTGCCTTCTATGTTCTTGGTTCTTCTACCAGCCGGTTGATTTTCACCAGTAGATCTTCAAATTTGTGTGACATTCAATATAAATCATTTTATTTATAATTATTAAAATCAATCAATTATTGATTTTTTTATCATTTTTCTTCTAGTGGAGTGAAGTGTTTAGCGCTGATATGTTTGAATCACGTTTCAAGTGTGCAGTAGACGGTGGATGTATGAGTCAATGTGTTGGACGTGATTATAGAGAGAAAATACTCTATCCAGGTGGTTCAAAAGACGCTATAGATATGTTAAAAGACTTTTTAGGTCGTGAACCTAATGATAAGGCTTTCTTTAAATTATTAAATGTTGAAGCATAATCTGTTTGATATTTTGAGTTTTATTTTGAATTTTTAATCTTTTGATTACTTTTTAAAGAAATTTTGACCGATGTAGCCTTATTTCTTTGCTTTCGTGTATTTTTCTTTATGACATAATTTTAGAGTAACGTTGACTTAGTTAACACTCATTCATGGCTGATCATGTCCTGTATGACAGTTTATTTGTGCTATGGAAATATAATCTGTGTTTTTAAATTCGTCGTATTTTGCATTTTTTCTATTTTTGTTCCTCTCCCCTGAAGTTAATTGTAGGTTAACTTTCATAGCTGTACACGAATTCCATTCTGTATAAATTTGAACAGAGATAGGAGAAACATTGGTTCAGAGAACAATATGGATCTACCGTATTGCTTTGGCTTTTTCCCGTCAGCTGCATATATCTTTCAAAACTTAATAATAATAACACTGATTATTCCGTGTATCGTCAATATGAGTCAGTCCTTCAATAAGCTAGGACTGATGTAGGAACATCCTGGTGTAAATTAAAACAATAAGGATAATAGGGTTTCCTCAAGATTAGTATATAGGGTGACACAGATGGGTAAAAAGCTGCCCAAATCTGAAATCAATATTTTAAGTCAATAGCTGCAGGGTAGGTGGAAGTGTTTATTCCTCAAATCTGGATTTAGTTTACGTTGCGGGTGTGAAGTGACCTCATTGGCTGACTCGTTTTAACCTTGGGCCAGTCGTCAGCGAATCAGAACAGCTTATTGTCCTCTGACCTAGTTGAGTTTTAATATGACTGGGGATGCATAAATATGATGTTTCTTTCTTATTAAAGGTCCGTTATCAAGTCACTTGTCTTCCCCCGTTACATGTATATATATTATAAGGGTGGAAAATGTACGAATTCTTTTGCGCTGGGGTGATGAAAAATCAGTGACAATTGCGTAATCAGAGATAATAAAATACGTTTGCGGTATGAATAAGTTTCGAACACACTTTATTGTTCATAATCATGCCAATTATAACTACAGAACTTCGATAATTGCTTTGTGTAATTTTCATCCCTCCTGGTTTCTTAAAGGAGTAGTAGAATGTTCCTGATGCTTAGGATAAGTGTTGATTAATTTCAATTACGCATGTATTCTCAGTTGATTCGATAACTTAAGCTGCAGTCTATCTCCCAATGAGAAGTTACTACTTAGTTTTCGTGCCCTACTACTTAGACATTCATCGGTGGTACAGCGGTAGAATGCTCCCAAATCACGTCCCATGTGGTCAGGGGATCGATCCTCGGCTGACGAGGCACTCCTTCACCTCGCTAAGCCAGTATTAGGACTGGCAAAGAGGGAAGGCTTGGTATGAGGCTAGCAACCCCATCCCGTAAAAATAAACACCTCTGTTACAGAAACTTCAAGCCTGTACCTTGAAGCCCTATGTTACACTGGGTCCGTAAAGCATTAAAAAAAACGAGAAGGAAAAGTTAAGTGAAAGGACTATGCTGAATACCATTTTATCCAGACCTGTGTACAAATCAAGTGCGATGACATAACATCGAACCTTGCGATAACAGGATAGAATTCCACGAAATTTTTCAAGAAAATATTCTGGGAAACTCCAAGTAATGTTACTGGGTCGTGTTTCCTGTGGGCATCCCTGTTTTCATCAGTGCCTCCAAGTTCAGCTGGTAATCGGATCGCATAAACTGAAAACATTTTGCCAGTGGTGTCTAGGGTTTTGGAGAACCATGTAGAACATCTTGTTAGTGACGAGAACCTTCAAGCAGTTTACAATGGCTTCAAAGGCGTAAGTCTTATACAAAGAATTTGTCACCAGAATAAATCCACTGCTCATCATGCTCTATTGTAGCTGTCCGCTAAGTGACTTACTTGTTCGTAATACAGACCAGTTGCTAGTTTTTGGTACAATCCTCTGTGCCTTGTAAACCTCATTTGTGGAGAAAATATCGTAATCTACCAGTGAGGAATTGTATTTCCGCATATCAGAGGGAGCTATTTCTGGATTCTTGACAAAAAGCTACCTTTCCATCCCGAGGGTTAAATCCGAAGTGCCATTATCAGTGTAAAAGATGAGCAAACGAAGCTCGTAAAGCAGAGTTCGCAAACTGCGATTATCTAGACCACATTGAAGCTATCTTAAGAGAGTTAGTGGATTTGGACTGCATGTTAATAAAAATCAGTCCCAAATAGGAGAAAGTGCTATTCTCCTTCTGGGTTATACGATGGTAAATAGAGGAATGCAACTGTTACCTGAGAAAATCCTGGCTGTCAAAACCGTTGGAGTATCGAATTCCAAACAAAAGCTGAGACGGTTTTGAAGAATAGCGGCCGGTTTTCCAAAAACTTCAACGATATGGCAAGACCCTTATGTAGGTTACTGAGTAACACGAAATTCACATAGGTGGCGCAGGCACAGCAGACGTTCGATCAAATTAAAGAGCTGTTAGATAGTCAACAGATGACATTGAAATCCCCAGTGCCTGTGAAGCGGTTCACAGTTTCTACAGACTCAAGTTATTATGGTATACCTGCTATTTTAAGATAAATGGACGGAGTTGTTGAATATGCTGGCCGTATTTTGACGACTGCAGAGCGACACTACTCTACGGTGGAATAGAAGTGTTAAGCCACTGTATGGGCACTAGAAAAATAGAGGCCGAACGTGGCTGGCCGTTGATTCCACATTGAGGCCGACCTCGAACCTCTGCGGTAGTTGAAAACAGCAAGGGATTCACGAGAGAAGTTGTCACGATGAATGTTACGCCTACATGAGTATGATCTTAGGATCATGTGTATTTCAGAAAAAGAAAATATAAAAGCTGAATATCTGTCGAGATCAGATAATGAGACCAAAATACCTGAGTTACCGTATGCAGTAAACGCTTAGGCTCTAGATTTTATACAACTCGTTTGCTGCCAGAAGTCGGATCGTACACTTAGGACAGCCATCCAGATAATAAGCGAAGGCAAAATAGCCGAAACAGGCGTGGAATACAGAGTTAAAGGCACTACTGGGTCACAAACCAAGCTAAATTCTTCTGGAGTCCTAACTTGGCAAGACAATCATGGTAGCTGTGTTATAGTGATGTCAAAGACCCTTCATCGTGAATTTATTCGAGAATTCCACCAACTAGGCCATATAGGTGTTACACGGATATACGATTTAGTGAGCCAAGTAATTACTTGCCAAATATGAGAGGCGATATTGCAAACGACGTACACGCTCGCCCTCAATGCTAGTTGATGGAAGGTTATCAGTACTTTCGACCAACGCTACAAACGATTCCTCTAACATCAGTAGGTGACTTGTGGTCAGTGGACATAATGGGTCCTTTCCATTAAGCATCCGTTGCAAATGAATAAGTTTCGGCGATGGCGGAACACGCCATGCGATATGCATATGGCGTGGTGGTTCCAGATCAGAGCGTCAAGAGTGTAACCGAGACTTCAATGCGATGTACATGAGACAATATGAGAATCACCCTTCCAGCTAATGCATGGGCAGAAACCACGCTTTCCGGTGCACCATAACACCCGGCCACAACAAATTAGATGCCACCTCTGATGGAAACCAACTGGGTGGAAAAACAAACAAATACATTTACGGAAATCCGTATTTATTTTTATTTTTGATTACAGCTTGATTCCAAACTGTATTTTTCGTACAAGTATGGAATTTTCAGCGTGGATATCGGTAGCCCAAGATTCGCAGGCCGACCATAGATATCAAGTTTGCGTCGGCAGGGAATCGCACCCAGGAACATGTGCATGGTCGTCGAGAGTCCTATCCACTTTGCCACCGACTAAAACCATTTAACTTTTGTGAAAATTCACAGAGAACTGCAGTAACAAGCTTCTGTTTAATTAAAATTAATTCTGAAGGATGGATACCAACTATTCCGAGTTTTGTTTTATCGCACTAATAATAAGGGTCAAAATTGTTGTTTAGCATCCACTTCAGTATGAAAATGCTGTGATAAAGAGTTTCTGAACCTGTTGTCGAAGTAAAGAAACGTTTTCAGGTGAATAAGGTTTTTACATCACTTATTTTTTTGACTGAATGTTTGTATTCATACATGCGTTCTCATTTACTTCATAAAAGACGTTTCGAGTAGATTTCTACCGCACTCTTGTTGAATTATGCCGTGAATACTTGGTCTTGTAACAGCTGACAATTTGTTTTCTCTCATAATTTCGCGGTTATGTTGTAAATACATTGTATCCAGAATGTGATGGAACTGTGAGAAATTTGTTAGACCACAGTATTTTTCAGAACCTCTGTAATTATATTTAAATATTGTTTGGGATATAAGCAGCTGAAAATAATTCACGAAATGAAAGTAGCCCATGTTAGATAACATCTGCAGGATAGCTTGCAAATTGCCTCGTTCATTCTTTTGTACTTATCATGGATATTTTAGAAAAATCGGAGTTTCTTATGGATTCATAACAATTCGAAGAAGACTTTTCAGGTGTTTATTGGTGATTTGTAGGCGCCAGGGAAATTTTTTGGCATTTGGCGCAATCTTAAAATTTTGAGGAAATTCATGTGTTTTTCAGGAATTAGGGGAATTTGGGTAAGCGCTGAAGGGTATTTGCTATCGTCTTGGAGGAAATGTATCACGTATTCGTCCCTGGCTTCTAAGTTGCGTCAAGAGCTACACCTTTCCTCCTAAATTTTTTACTGCGACATGAAAGAGTTACAGTTGGTATTACTTTAGAGGTTGACGGATATCTCGTTCAGCAACTTCTAATTAATTTATTCTCGCGTACCAACAACAAAGCAAAAGCCAATATTTGATCGTCCAAACCAAGAGATATATTTCGGGACCAAAACAAGCCTTCAGACAAACGCTTAGCTAGCTAGTGATCGTGCACGTTACACGACTGGGTACCAAATGGCGGGGATGCTTGACCGGAAGCCTTCAGCTAAACAAGTCGACTTAAACAGTGGTGGTCAGCATCCAATGTGTGATTGCTGTGGTCAACAATTTTGGGGAATTATTTACCGCTACATTACTGTACAACATTGTGTGGTTAATCAAAACAAAATCTCCTCCATAAAGAAGTTATACTCTACCACAGTGCCGAAGTTTTATACTTATATCAACAGGTACTTCTTGTGTTTAGAGGGTTCTGCGGAGCTGTTGAAAATGTGGAGCAGGTAATGACGCATGTTAAATGCTTTAATTTGCTACCTGCATTCAAATCACAAGATACATTCTTTGTCCAGTCTTTTCGTCTCCATGATGATTCCTCTGTCTCTCTGTATGAAAAGTGCGAATAGTGCAAAAATAGTGTGTGATGTTTTTGACTGCGAGCCATATATTTTTAGATATATGGCATAAAATTTCTATTATCATACAAAGTCATGTGGTTGCCTAAACTTTTCAAAGTTCCAAATGATCAGGAAATTACTGCAAAAAGTGGCAAATTACCTCATGTTATACACACTTTCAGAAGGAAACAGTTGAACGTGACAGCAGCAGATTTAATTTAAAAACTAGAAAATCATTATAGGCTTTCTCTGTCCTGAAAATTTACCTAATTAATGCTTAGAAAATTGGAAAGGTTTATGGGATCAGTTGAC